>OY757056.1:4958435-5685687 GCA_963582015.1 Xanthorhoe designata | reverse complement strand
TTTGGGTTTGGGTTTGGGTTTGGGTTTGGGTTTGGGTTTGGGTTTGGGTTTGGGTTTGGGTTTGGGTTTGGGTTTGGGGTTTGGGTTTGGGTTTGGGTTGGGTTTGGGTTTGGGTTTGGGTTTGGGTTTGGGTTTGGGTTTGGGTTTGGGTTGTCAACTTTGTACTTTTTGTACTTTTGGTCTGTCCAGTATTTCACTTAATTTATCAACTTCGTCATTTTGGTCATTTTGTCATTTTTCTCTCTCGTCGTCAATCGTCACTTTGTCAACGTTGTCTTTTTGGTAGTGTAACGTTAAACTTTAAGTTAGGTGTGAAAAACTTTTACAGAGTTAGGTTAGGTTCATCTTTCCATCATCTCAGATACTCACAAGACCATCGCCATCCATAGATGTGGCTTTTACACAACGCGGGTGACTAGACCTAATTGTACCTAAATGTACGTAGCTTGTAATGTGTCGTAGAGATAATGTAGGGCTTGTTACGAAACGTTACGACCAGCTACGGCGTAGCATGCTACATATTATTCTCATTCGCGTATTTTATTTGATGATGAAACAGACACAATAATCTACTGTACCTATAGTTGTTCCGTCACCGTTATAATTTTATCGATCTTTTTATTGATCTTCAAGCATTTGGAAGAGAAAAGGAAATCCTGTTAATTTGGCAAAAATGCACGAACAATACAATTATAGACTTACCTAGTCCTCCATGAACAATAAGGTATCGTTAGAGGCATTTCTGGCATGCCGCGTAGTTTTTACAAGAACTTTGTTGTTTTTGTGTTTTCCTTCCACGATGATGATGATGATGACGCACGTAGTGTCTGTAGGTACACAATCTCACTGACACCTATTTTGAACATTAACACGATTTATTCCCAATATTTCGATTCAACATTGTATTGAACAAACCACCGGTAGGTTATTATATTTTAAACCTAGGTCGCGCGCGCCACGTAAAACTGTCAAACTGCGAAGTGGTCGATAACGATAATAATTGGTGGAGAGGTAACGCGGCGCACTGCATACCATTGAATATCCCGTCACACACGTAGCTATAATATATATTAATGTAAATTATTTCAAGGCATATTACGATATATTTTCTATACAAATATTTGCGGGTTGCTTGGTGGGTTAGCAATAACAATCACCAATGTCCATCAAAATATAAAGTTTACTTCAAACATTCACACAAGTTGTTTTACACAGAAAGTTACACAGGTTTAGGTAGGTACACGAATTCACACGATACTTAATTATTGTCTCGTAGAAAGAGTCAGTGGTAGAATATAAATAGGTACGCTCCTTATACGCGCGGTCACATGAAGATACGGACGCGGCGCGGACGGGCGTGCATTCGCCTTCGAGTCTTAATTTCCACTACTCGGCTCGGCTCGGGGCGGGGCGGTGCCGGCGCAGCGCGCGGACGGCCGCGTATCGGTGCGCGAGCGCCACGGGCGCCGTGACCGCGTGCGGCGCTAGCCGACAACTCGCGTTCGCGGGGCGCGTCGCAACTAGGCTGTGCCAAGTTATAGGATAGTAGGTACTCAGATGTTATTTAGATATTATGGTATTGAAATACTTAATAAGATTTATTAGAGAGCTCGCCACATATTCAAGTGACCGCACACGCAGCTATACCTAGTATAAGTAGGTATATTAATATAATATTATAGCTACGTGTGCTTTAGCGAGTGCTATTGGTTCATGAGCGAGTTAACACAGGCGCAAACATACCCCCGCTACTTCCCTCAGCGCTCTTTTTACGTGGCGCGATCATCTCCATGGGCGCGATCTATACCGGTGAATTACGATGGAGAAGAGTTCAACTATACCTACTCTAGCTAGAACCTCACTCACAAGTTCACAGCACAACTTGTGCTGTGCACAACACAATCTCAATTCAACCCAACCTACCATCACAATAGATATAAGTTTCTACAGAAGTCTAACGAAAATAATAAGTAGGTACCTAGGTAGATAGGTACCTTCATAACTATAAAACACAAATCAAAATGCCAATTCACATCGACACGCCACGACTTTATTTTCTAGTCTATTAGCTGCGCTGATTATGATATCGGTGAAGAAATGCCAAACTACCTACCCTTGTAAATCTTGTACCTACTTAACTAAAGTTATGTACCTACCTAGGTACCTAGATAGATTTAGCAACAAATCTTACCTACTTGATATGGCAGTCCATAATATCAAGTAGGTACCTAAGTGGTAAGCACAGATTAGGTAGAGATACTACGTGGTAAGTACCCAGTGGTAGTCCCGGAAATGCACTGTACACTTGTCTTCCCCACCTAACATATTGGGTTCAGTAAAATACGCAACACCTACTATTATTACCTACATGCTCTTTTGCAACACCAACACCAAAAGTGTTTACTTTCTCTGTGCGCAACACGATTGAGCGCGAGCACGAAATGTACCTATAATGGAGGTTGCAGGTAGGTACAAAAGGAACTAAGTAAGTAAGTACCTACCTACCCTAAGAAAAAAAATAGAGAATAATAAAATCTCAAATCTCATCAAAAATAAAAGTGCAGATTGACGGCACCGTATGTTTTACATGTAGGTAAACCTAGGAAGATGGATTAATTAATACATCCATGAGGTAAACAAAAGTCCTAAGTCAACTAAACCGATGAAGTTTATTTATTGAGAACAAAATTGAAAAATAAATGGTTCAAAAAACAATAAGTATTTTTATAGGTATGTACTGGACGAACAGTGAGCGTGCCGCCCCGAGAGGGACAAAAATTGCAATCAAAGAGAATAAAAACACTACGTTTAATCATTCTTTTATCTGTGGTTTAATGCAATGAATCCATCCAAAATTAAGGTGTTAGCATCTTATTAGTCTGTGGAATCAATCAACGAAATCGGACAGTTCACATTTTGTTTGGTTCACTCACTTCTATTAGTCTGTGGGACAGTTGTTCTCTCTCTTTGGTTTTTTCATATCTCTATTCTCTACCCAATCTGTGGGTTTTTTTTTGGTTGGATTGGAGACGGGAGACCACGGTCGGTGATCTTCGAACAAAAAATTTTGCCTATAGTTAGTCTGTGGGTTACAATCCTTTTATGACAGTTCCCTCCCCCTTCCTTCATACTTCTTTCCTGTCCGACCCGGACGCCATCTACCATTTAAGTAGGTAACGATACGATAACCGCCATTGTTGTTGTTTGGTTGGTTGTTGTTGTCTTTGTGAACTTGGTTTCAAAGTTGATCGAGTGAAGTTTTGCGTTTTAGTTTTATATATTTCCGTAACTTGCCCTCTCAGTTTTTGAGGCACCAATATCATCTCACAATAATGTACAACAAGATATCGTCTAATAGGTAACACAGCACTTAGTGCTGTGTTACCTATTAGTCCTATCGTCTAATAGGTAACACAGCACTTAGTGCTGAGTTACCTATTAGACGAAAGGACGTAAATTTTTACAAGTTTCCAAAAAGTGAGATTAAGACTCTGAAAATGGTTAGAACTGTGAAAGACTTTGAAGACTGAGCTTCAAAGATCTTCAGAAACAGTCTATGTGTCGGAGACACTTTGAGAATTGGTTTCATGCTTCGCCTCGCGTAAAATCTCGTCTTCACCAGCAGCATAGTAAAAAACATAACCAAGTTGTTATTATAAGTTGTAAATAAATAATTGTCTATTTGTCAAGTTGAACAATAAACAAATGATAATATTACGTGTTTTATTACTAGTAATAGTCTTCCATTTATAGCTCATAGAATATTAAATTAAATATAAATTAGTAGGATTGAAAGCAAGCAGTAAAAAATTGCATGGTAGAATGCATTTCCAGCCTATGCCTATTTCCTCCCTCTCTCTCTCTCTCCATTTCGAAAAAAAAAGTTATCTGTCATATGGGGATTGTGAGCACTCTATTGGACGAATTTTACTCTATGGGAGTGCCCCGTCTGATGCGTTAGCATCCTCAAAGAGCTGGCATCCTAGTAGTCTGTGCGGGAGACGGAGTGTACATGTACATGCTCTTTGGAGTGGAGTGGGTGGTGAGGGATGTGACATTGTAGGTACCTAAAAAATCGAATTTTCATTAATCGATTTTATTTTGAAGCATGAAAAATCGAATAATAAATAATCGATTTTTCTTAAGAAAATAATCGATTTTGTTATATTAATCGATTTTTTTCTAATTTGTCAATTAAGTTCAAAATAAACGCCATAAATATTATATCAATAGATTTATTAATTAAAAATAACTTTTTTTTATTAAAAATAAACAACAGAAACAGCAAGCTTATTATAATCATAACAAATTAAAGTTTTAGCAAACAAATTAGTTCAAATGAAAATGTTTTTCACATAAATTAACAAAAATAATTATTCACTTTCAAATCTATCGTAAGTTGTATTAGACATTATAATAGCACACGGGAATTTACTCACGTAAAATTATCGTTGATTTAGATATCGACAATGTTTCGATTCTTCCGGAGAATTTTCATCTGGGTATGAGTGTGGTCACTCCTCGCGGTCGCGTCTCACACTGCGTGTGAAGTATCGCTCGGCGCGGGACAAAGGTCGCGAAGAAGGAACTTTTTTTCAAAACACAGACTTCAGAAAGACTGTTATTATTAGAATTATTTTCTAACCTTTCTAACCTTTGAATATCCACGGAAAGTAAAGTAGGATTTAAGAAAAAAAAATCGGTATTGATTGAATGATTGATTATAAAAAAAATCGCTATATCGATAAAATCGATATCGATATAATCGATATCGATATAATCGATAAAAGATTATTAATCGATTATTTATAAAAAAAAAATCGCGTATTAAAATCGATTTTTATTAAAAAAAAAACGATTATTAATCGATTTTTTTAATAATCGATTATTTTTTCACATCCCTAGGTGGTGTTGTCAAAGAGCATGTATATGGAATTAGGGAGTTTGAGGGAGTGGGAGTTGAGTTGTTGTTGGTTTGGTTGCTTGTGTTGTGTTGATTTGTCGTAAATTTTGACGGAATAGTTTATTTAATGTGCAAAATCTACTTCACTTCAATACCTAAACATTTTCAGACGACTCAATTTACTTAGTAAAATAACTCTCTGTGCGGACTCTCGCTCGTCTCGAGTAGTGTCCTGTGTGGAAGTGTCGACGCTGAGTGTGGCAGATGTATTCTTGTCTTGATTACATTGTGATTGTGTGTGAGATTGTGATGCTTTGCTTGGTTTGTTGACTGAGTATTTGGTAGGTATGGTATTGAGATGTGCAGAAGTGCGGCATTTACAAGATTTACAAGTTGTTAAAAGTCTCCAGCGGTTCAAGACTGGACCGAAGAGTTTCCACTCGGAATGGCTTCTTACGAGACAGACTACTATGTGAGTTACATTTGATTATACCACACTAAGGTCCTACTTTTAGTTTTTGATAAATAACCAAGAAAATAGATTGTATTTGTACTAAGGAAGGACAAAACTTACAAAAGAATGAAAACAGCGTCACAAGTAACAGCTACTTTTTTTAATAAAGTAAAATGATTAGCTGTGTATACGCAGACAAGCTGCTAAGCTGTGACTGTTTGACCTGCCCGGCTGGCGACTTTAGAGATTTAGTTTCTATGAGTATTTATTTCCACAGGATGCAAGGCAAAAAGGTTTGCCTTGGTAGGACAGACCCCTGTCATTTAAATTATAATAATATAAGCAAGTGGCCAACTCTGGTGATGGAATTTTTAGGCCGCCTAAAGGCCTACAGCATGGCTTAACAATGTTGGACCAACAAAATAACATGCCACTTTATCCGGAAGTGCTTAGCTATAGGTCACTTCCTCATGAGGACGGGTAACAAATGTCACTTAACTTCAAAGATCTACCGATAAGCAAGCTTGGCAGTGAGCACTTCCTACTGTAATATATGAGTATTTTATGTTGGTTCTTCTGGAGGATGCGATGAGTGATAGAGCTTCATTGTGTTGAATAGGTGTTTATTGTATGATGGAGTATGAATGAATATATTTAGCTATGACTAAATGCTGAGTGTGCACTCACACTACACTACTAATACTATTATTATTTTGTTGTAATGAGTGCATTTGTTTCTCAGGTGTGGGATAAAGACTATAACTCGAGCAGGAGTATTTGGAGCCCGGCGTACCTGCACAAGTTCACCAGCCTGCTGCGGGACAATACGGTGCTGCTGCAGCGGCTGCAGGGATACCCTCGGGATGATCCCTTGCAGGCGAGTCTACGACACAATGATACACTGCACCACACTGCGCATACAGCCAATACAACAACAACTATTTATGACTTCTTGAAACAAAGAGAAAAATCATTTATTCTGGTAGAACCTCAAGGATCACTTCAGTATCGTCTTACATGCTAGGTGATTCTAATGCCTGTTTCAACGTGACTCCCTACACAAGGGAAAGAATCAGGCAAGAACCTGGTGGCATGGGCCTAGCTTTTTTTAAGAGCGATCCCTTAACAATCTAAATAGTCAAGCTTCAGTGGGAAGCCCGTCAAACAAAGTAAGGCACTTACTAGATAACACCTCAACAAAATTCTTCTTCATTATGATAGCCACGATAAGCGGTGGGTTTATTAGTTATGTAGTTCAGTTTCACAGAGTTTATGGACAGATGGAAATATTTATTTTATATGGCCATACCCATTTGGACTTACACGTCATCTGGATATTTATTTATTTTATTTAGTTACAACCTTTCGCCCGCGGCTTCTCTCGCGTGGTACTGATCCGGATAAATAGAGTTATAGAAGTTTCAGCCAAACGAACATCCATTCAAACTTTGACGTGTATTATAATATAAGTAGGTTAGTGAAAGCTAATGTATTGTTTCAGGAGCTAAAGCGGCGCGCGTTAGAGGAGGCGCGCGTGACGCTGGGGCTGGACACCGTGGAGCAGGTGCGCGCGCGCATCACCACCTTCCGAGCCTACGCCAGCGGCAAGGTACGATGAGTACATTATTTAACATAAACTTGTTAAGTGTGTGTAATTATTAAAGAAGAAAAATATGATTCAATATTGGACAAAAAGATTAGACAAAAAATTTAGTAGATCTTTCTCTCACCGTCACATAATTCCTACTCTATTTTTAATAACGTCAGTATTAATAATTATAATATTAAACCTAATAATAAAGTATTAAGGTACAAATTATTTTGTTACCTGGCACACGCCAGTTATTATCATAGCATGAATAAATATTTATTTCAATGTTAATAATTGTACTGTGATTCATCTGAACTGAATGATAGTGAAGCCAACTTAAACCAGCTACAGGTTATTTATCTGTTGGAGTGAATGACATGACAAACGTCATGTTATTCTCTGTGTTATTTCTGTTCGTGTGCATCCATTTTTAACCAACTTGGTGGTCTCATAACTTGGTAAGGACCTGACGAGGATCTTCGGAGCTGTAAAATTAAAGTTGATTTAATAAAACAATAAATTTTGCTATTTGTTTTACCACTGTTGAAGAATGAGTGAATGACAAAGCATGATGTCGTTCACTCGTTGATTGAGTGAATGTTTGATTAGTTCCGTTCTTGCGCGTCCCGCCTGGGCCCGGGTTGCTCGCCCGAGGCTATCCTGCGCCGCGTGCCGAAGTGGCTGCGCGATCTGGAACCGCATCTCAACCTGTGGAAGATGGTACGTACCTTTTGTACTTTTATTTATCTATTTGGATATACCTGTGAACCCCTTACAGCCGCACTCGGAGACATTTTCATTAAATTGTTCCTTAGTGAAGATATTGCATGGAAAATGTATGCTAAGAAACGGTCTAATGAACATTTTATGTCTCCGAGTGGGAACTTAATGTGAACATTCTGAAGAAACTTATCTGTTAAATATTGGCAAAGGAGTCCTAGATATAGAGAAAGTTTAAAATGAATGTTTAACATTATGTAATAGGATGAGCGGAAGTCTGTTGGTCCGGTGTTGTCGCCGCCGGAAGACGCCGGCGGTCGCCTGGCGCGCGCGCTGGCCGCCCGCGCCCGGGCATTGCGCACCTTGGAGGCGCGCGTCGTTGCCAATAGGGTGGGTGGCGTGCATCAGAACAAACAGGACGAACTCAGGTTCATCTGGTCAGTATCACACTTTGAAACTACGCACGGTACATTAGCAGCTGGTGACTAGCGTACACATACAGACTACTAAATATAAATAGTGCTTGATAAATCTAAATCTAGAATGCTTCCTAGGAGTCATACATGTTGAGTGCCGTCAGCTCATCTAGAACCACAACCATACAGATGACGACAACGCCTGAGATTTGATTTTAAAATCTTAAATGTTAGTCCTAAGCTTGAAATAAATAAATAATTGTCTTCCATAAGGTGGCGAATGCTGGACGTGGTTCGACAGAAGCTGTCCCTCCTCTGTGCGGGGGGGAGCCAGGATGAGGGGGGCAGCGGGGGCGGGGGCGGGGGGGTGAGGCTGACGGGGGCGGAGCCGCTGCTGGCCGAGCTGGTGCTGCTGTACGACGAGTCTATCAACACGCTGCCTGACGCGGACGACACCGAGACCATGCAGGTAGCTATACCCCGGGGGAGGGGGGCAGCGGGGGCGGGGGCGGGGGGGTGAGGCTGACGGGGGCGGAGCCGCTGCTGGCCGAGCTGGTGCTGCTGTACGACGAGTCTATCAACACGCTGCCTGACGCGGACGACACCGAGACCATGCAGGTAGCTATACCCCGGGGGAGGGGGGCAGCGGGGGCGGGGGCGGGGGGGTGAGGCTGACGGGGGCGGAGCCGCTGCTGGCCGAGCTGGTGCTGCTGTACGACGAGTCTATCAACACGCTGCCTGACGCGGACGACACCGAGACCATGCAGGTAGCTATACCCCGGGGGAGGGGGGCAGCGGGGGCGGGGGCGGGGGCGGGGGTGAGGCTGACGGGGGCGGAGCCGCTGCTGGCCGAGCTGGTGCTGCTGTACGACGAGTCTATCAACACGCTGCCTGACGCGGACGACACCGAGACCATGCAGGTAGCTATACCCCGGGGGAGGGGGGCAGCGGGGGCGGGGGGGTGAGGCTGACGGGGGCGGAGCCGCTGCTGGCCGAGCTGGTGCTGCTGTACGACGAGTCTATCAACACGCTGCCTGACGCGGACGACACCGAGACCATGCAGGTAGCTATACCTCGGGGGAGGGGGGCAGTGGGGGCGGGGGGGGGGTGAGGCTGTAGTGGCACGGGGGGGGGAGTCCATGTCTACGCTTTCTTAACTCCAAGTAGGGGTCAACTCGTAGTAGCGGTCTGCTTGGAGCAACTAGCCTTTTTAGTAACAATATTCGTAGCTAATGTTATGTTATTGAACTATAGTATATCTAGTAGTATTATACATAAGGTGTATATTTGTTTGTCAGGCGCTGGTGGGTCTGTTCCACGTGGCGCAGGAGTTCAGGCTGGAGGAGGAGCCGACGGCGGCCGCGTGGCGGCGCGCGCACCTAGCGTACATCACAGAACATCATAAAATCAAGTAACAATATTCTTTTTAAATTTAAAAAAAAAGTCCCGAATAGACAGCCATGTGGTAGACCCAGGCCGAGATGGCAATCTTGGAGCGGTGAGCGCGGCTGCCAACGTATTTGGTGAGGATTTGATGAGGGTCTTCGGAGTAACGAACAGAAATTAACTTCGAGAATGGAGTAAATTGCTCTCCTCTTACAAAATTAATGTCGTTTTATTGTATTTTAAAATGTGAATCTATCTCATATTAATGTAATTGTCCCAGAGGCTTCGGTGCGTCCCGTCTGTTGATGCAACGTCGCTGGTACGAGCTGAAGCTAGCGGCGAGGCGCGCGCTACTGCGCTACGCACGGGACCCCACGCCCCCGCCCTGCCCCCTGCACGCCTCCATAGCCAAGAGGTAACACTGACGCAGGGCCCCCACGCCCCGCCCTGCCCCCTGCACGCCTCCATAGCCAAGAGGTAACACTGACGCAGGGCCCCCACGCCCCGCCCTGCCCCCTGCACGCCTCCATAGCCAAGAGGTAACACTGACGCAGGGCCCCCACGCCCCGCCCTGCCCCCTATGTATAGAGTATATAATGTAATGTTGTATGCGCAGGTTCCCGCACGTGGTGACCGGTCCGTGGCGCTCGTGGCGCGACCTCGTCGACAGCAGCGCCTGCGTGGAGGCGCATGAGGTCACTAGTACATACATTATATTACATCATCTGTCATGTGCCTGTCAGTTATATTCATGTTCGATCTAGCTTTTTCCTCGGAAGACTATGTTCAACTTTTAGTTGTCCTTGTTTTACGGCACCGGATACATTTTTTACGAGTTTTGAAAACACTTGTAGACAACATTCGAGTTGTATCCAAACGACAGACAATGGGTTAACTGACATTTCGGTTGCGAATGAGTTACGCGTTCGCTATCATTCACTATTACAAGGCTTCAGGTCGCACGAAATATCGCAGCTTGCTCTCAAAGAGTTACACGATCGCTATCATATTTGATAGTAGTGCGTGAAAGATAGACGATCAGTCTTGTTCCCATAGCTGTTAGTGTTGAGATGGCTCATTGATTATTCCAGGACTGGACATCGGAAGACGCGGACTCGGTGTCGATGCCGGCGTGCGAGTACAAAGCATGTGAGAGCTTCTCCAGGTTCAGCCGTGAGCACACGCTGAGTGAGCTAGCTGCTCGCGCCTCCGGTTGCCACCGAGCGCTGAGTGAGCTAGCTGTGCAGACGCGTGCGTACCGCGGCCCTCGCTCGCATAACAGAAAACATATCGCGACAAATATAGTAGCTCAGCTTACCCCGGCGAGCGTTACACGGGGTCATCCGTACCCGCGCTCTGGTGAGTCGATAACTTATTACTCTTGAAATTACACTTTGAATTGAGAGTAACATGACGTACCATAGGTGAATTTTACCCACCTAGCGCTCGGTGTTACAATTTTTTAAACATAAAAGGATAAAAAAATATTTATTACGGTTCAATATAACTTTATAATAAAACAAAATGGAATTGATCGATCTACTTATGAATTGTGGGTTCAATTTACCCAACCATTAAATGCAGTGTTACTAATTTGAATCTTATGTATTTAAAAATATTATCGGGACTTAATCGCGTATTGAAATCATTATTATTTATTAATTTACCTCGATTAAGTCCTTTCAAGTTGCGATAGTATAAAGAGTTTGAATCTTACGCTCGCCGGGTTCATGGAAACTGAATTCGGAACAGTTTAAGCTGAACTACGATTATTTGTATAATTATCGTTTTCGTGTTTGGGAGTGAGGGCCCTGTTTGATATGAGCTCACAATTTGATGACTGATGTAAAATGCTTGATGAAGGGTATTTAGTTAAGTAGGTTCATTATAAGTAAGTGGCTAACTATGGTTATTTCTTGAAATTGATATTATGTTATCTATTGTGCAAAATGTCATAACTGTCACACTAATATTACAAATGTGACAGCTTGTGTGTGTAAATGTGTTTGTTACTCTTTCACTCTCAAACAGCTGGACGGATTTGAATGAAAGGTACCAGGATTGCTTATACTCTGGATTTGGTGTCAAAATGGCCTTCAACGGGGATTTGGGGAATTTAATTCTTTTATTAAATTGTTTCATAGCTGTGAAAATTTGTAATTGGCCTTCATGTTCAATATGTATTTTGTTTACGTATTGTTATTATATAACTGCTTTTCTTTGTGCCTAGCTGCAAGTTTTCCTAAAATAAAAAATAAATCTCATAATCCTTCGACGGAGTATTAAGGCCGTAAGCTATTTGTGAGGTGCCACAGAGTATATATGCCTTGTCTCCAATACTGAGGGTCCTGTACCTTGTCGGCAGTGGACGTCGCCGCGGATGATCCCGACAGAGAGGGAGAGGGAGAGGGAGAGGACGACCTTATCGTGGTGGAGAGAGAGATAGAGACTATAGACCTGGAGGAAGACACTGAACCTACAGATACAGTAGACGATAGACTGCAGGAACAGGTATTTATTACTAGATTCCTTCCAGAATTGTCTTTAGTTGTAATTGATCCCGAGAGAGACAGGAGAGAAGTACTTGGTCGAGAGAGAGAGATAGATACTATAGACTTGGAGGAAGATACTGAATGTAGCGGAGATACAATAGACGATAGACTGCAGGAACAGGTATTTATTACTAGATTCCTTCTAGAATTGTCTATAGTTGTAGTTGATCCCGAGAGAGACAGGAGAGAAGTACTTGTTCGAGAGAGAGAGATAGAGACCATAGACTTGGAGGGGAAGTCGAGACACACCGGGCACACAATAGTTGAACGATAGCAGGAACAGGTATATATAACTTGCTCTTTCTAGATATGTCTTGTTTTTATTAAATTTCTCAGTGGCATAATGCAGAGTCGAAGCCATTTTGCTGCTGTGTGAGTGTGTGTGTGAGTGTGTGACACACAATAACAACTAGGTCTGTTTATTATCTGTGTTAGTTGAAGATTTGTGTTGCGTTTCATTTCAATTCATTTATTCATTTCATTTATTCACAAACAATTTCACAATCGTGTGATGTTATGTTATCTTATAAACTAAAAGCATCTTTTTGTATGTACCATTTGTGTGTCAAGTGGCACATAAATATCAGTCAAAATTACCAAATTAGCGGTCAAATCACGTGACAGTGTCGAATTTGTTCCTAATTTGACATTTGTCACGCTATTTGACCATTGATTAGGTAATTTTGTAGATGATCTGCGTTCGAGAAATCGGCTGTATGTCTGCTAGCTGACCCCGCGAAACATTTTTATACGAGCATTGTTCAATAACGAACACAAAACAAAAAGAATTATCGTATTTGGTGCAGGCGGGAAGTGATACCACGCGGTCAACACGGCTCCTACAATATGAAGTGTCTATACAGGGTGAATTTTTGAGACGGGACAGTAAGAACCTTAAACGTTATAGTTACAGGAAAACATTTTTAGGAGACTATCCATACATTTTTTAAATATTCTGAACTGCATTTACAGATTTTGGAAAAAATGTACCTACCTGTATAAGTTTATTGTTCAGTTGCGCAGCCAGAGTCAGGACTTCGCAGAGGAGTTAGAGAAGGATCTAGAGCGACAGCTGGCTCAGCTGCAGCCCGGCGAGCGAAGCGAGGGCGTCGAGCCAAGCGAGAGCGACCTGTTCTCCAGCGAGCCCAGTGGCCCACCCACCTTCATATACGACAGTGATGATGATGATATGGATGATGAGGACAGGTATGACTTGTTAACTTAAACAAATGTTAAATTGGCCATGTTATATGATTATTTCAAATTATAATGTTGTTATTCTAACCTTAAAATACTTAACTACATATAAATTAATAAATAAATATCCTTTGACATTCCACACGGCGTCATCTAGTCCCGAGCTAAGCAACTTAATGCTTGTGTTATGGTAACCAGATGACTGATATACTACATAGATACATTTTTTTTTTGTAAATACATACATATTATACATAGAAAGCACCCAGACTCGAGACAAATATTTGCAGATCATGCAAACATTTGTCCCGTGGCGGTAATCGAACCCGCAACCTCCGCGTCTCAGGCGGGCCTTCGCCCACTGCGCCTCAGAGAGAGTATAGTAGATTTAGTATTTTCTATGTATTTTCTCGTTTTCTACGCTGGCGTGCGAATGTTTAATGAGAAAAAACACCCTTGTTTACAAAATACATTTTAGTCTGCACATCAAGTTCAATAACGTCAAGCGAGATAAAGCTTAACTTGAAATTATTATTAAAAAACCTTGGACGTTCCACACAGCGCCATCTAGTCCCAAGCTAAGCAACTTAATGTTTGTCTTAAATGCAGTACCTAACTATAGGAGAAAATAATTATAAATTGTGCGTTTCAGACAAAAGAACATGGCGCTGATAGCGTCTCATATCTGCTCTGAGATCAACGACCAGAGGGCGCGCGGTGATGATGATGGTGATGACGCGAGTGGTGATGGTGATGAAGAAAACGGCACCATTGGTGAGTTCATAATTAGAACCCAGAAATCTAAGCCAACTAGTAGCCGTACCTCTATTCGATTGAGCTACTGGAAAATAAACATAATTATGCCTCCTAAAATGTTGTTTATTGAATAGATATTGTGATTATTTAGATGAGAAACTTCTAATGGACGCTCGCGTGCAACTGCGGCGCGTGGACGCGAGCGCTCAGTGGCGCCGCGCGGCCGCGGCCGGAACTATCAGCGTCAGTCGACTGCTGCACACCTACCCGCCGCGCAAGAGACCCAGGACTGGAGACACTACCACCAGAGAGGAGGTGGACACGGAGACGGCTGCACCTGTTCAAGTGAAACAAGAGAAGATTGATGAGGATCCGTGAGTGTTTTTTTGACTAGCTTACTCGCCCACTTCACGCGTGGTACCTTGATAAAATAAAGCCTATGTTCATTTGAAAAGTCACTACACATCGGCGAAATAATTTTTGAAATCGGATGAACAACACAACAAACAAACAAACCAACTTTACCCTTTTATAATATTAGTTAAAGAAAATACAGCCAAATTAAACATAGTTATGAAAATGTGCATGGGACGGCCATGTTGATGGTTATTGGTAAAATCAGTAAGTACTTTGTGTTGTTGTTGCAGTTCACAAGTCCGCGGCGAGCGTCAGGTGAAGACGATGGCGCGACGTCTCATCGCTGAGATGATGCGGGATACGGACAGCGAGCCTACAAGGAAAAACAACGTCGCCAAGAAGGTAACAATATACTATTGTTGTGAGTATACTATATAGCAAGAGCATAGCGCGACGTCTCATCGCTGAGATGATGCGGGATACGGACAGCGAGACCAAAAGAAAACACAACATCGCCAAGAAGGTAACAATATACCAAGAACGATATAGGTAGGGACTGCTAATGTTTATACTAGGAACCGTGATTCCAATATTGTTATAATCGCGCTCTAATTCCAGATGGCGCTCTATTTTGAGCGTGTTATAAAGTTACCAATAATTTCCGATTTGTTCCGCTGGTTGGACATCCTATCACGTTTTGAAAATTGATATGGCGAAATTGATCTGAGTTTGCAGCCATCTCAAATTTCAGTTCGCCACATTTGCGGCTGCGCCACATTTGCGGCTCACTCAGTCGGCCGCTCACAGTTTGCCAACTGGGGACACAGCCTAAGGTGTTGTTGATGTACTCGGAAGTAGTTGATGATGTAGTGACATGGACCTATATAGTATAGTACCTGGACGAACAGCGAGCGTGCCGCCGAGAGGGACAAAAAATGCAGTGAATCCATAGTCTCGTACAAAATTCGGAGCATCAAGTTTCCGGCCATACAAAAAAACGGCACGCGATGAGGGACAAAAGATCCAATGCTTTGTCTCTTTTACTCACAAGAGTGTTGTATATATTCTTCTTTGTTTTTGTGTGAGTGAGAATGTAATATGCAGCCATTGAGATGTATTAAAGAGTCACAATCTAATAGCTGACAACACTCAAAAAATGTGCGTGCAAATTCAATGTTCTACAATGACATTTGACATTTGAATGTAGACGTTATGACGTTTGTTTTAATGTTCAATGTCGCTTGTACGCAAAAACGCTTGGCGTTTACATTTTATTTGTCTGATTGTGGCTCTATAATACATCTCAATGTATGCAGCGCTGTATTTGTTTATCTCTGTAAGTGTAGTGGTGTGGTCCCCAGGTGCAACTGCCGGACATCGAGCAAGTCCGCATGAACAACCGAGCCCTGCTGACGGCGCAGGTGGCGCCACTGTCCCCGTCTCTGCACCACACACAGACACCAGCCACAGGTACACCCTATATGGAAACTCTTTACAAGACGACCTCTGTGGCGCAGTGGGTAAAAGTCTGCCTGAGACGGAATCCACGGGACAAAATTAAATGTTTGCATTTTCTGCAGATATTTTTTACGTGTCTGGGTGTTTTTCTATGTATAAATTATGTATTTTATTATAAATGAAAAATCTTACTAAAAGTTAACGGCTCCGGCAGGATTCGAACCTGCGTAGATACAACTGATACAAGCGATCGCTCTTAAACCGAGCTGCCTGACCACTAGGCTACGGACCCTTCTTCAAATTACCTTTTTAAAAAATTATCTATGTAGTACGAGTATATCAGTCATCTGGTTACCATAACACAAGCATTAAATTTCTTAGCTTGGAACTAGATGACGCCGTGTGGAATGTCCAAGGATATTTATTATTCAATTTACTATAATACTTCAAGCAAATTCACGTATTGAATGTATATTATTTGTATTGATCAGATGGTGATGCGCCGTCTCCAGCCGAGGCGGGCTCGCTGTCGCGCGACCAGCTGGACCGCTTGCTGACACAACTCACACTACAGGTCTATCTATATATTATTATTAACCCCCGACAAAAAAGAGGGGTGTTATAAGTTTGAGGTATGCGTGCGTGTGGCACCGTAGCATTGAAAGGAGTGGATCGATTTAAATGCAGTGTTTTTTTCACATTCGTGATTGTCGGTACATGCACTTGTTTAAAATGACATCCACCCAGATAGAAATCAGTTGGATCACAGTGAGCCACTACCGCGCGAGGCGAGCGCAGCGAGCGTGCGCCCGCCGAAGAGACAAAAATGCTTATTTAAAGCCATTTAGATGTATTATTTAAAACACTTTTGTTTACTGTTGACGAATGTGGAATCTGGCGTGTGAAAGATGATATGAATGTGAGTTCAGAGTTGACGAGCGACAGAGGAGAGTGGAAGAGGAAAACATGTTGTGCCGACCCCACTTAGCGTGGGATAAGGGCAGGAGAATGATGAATGTGGAATCTGGCGGATGTGTCCTAAATCTTTTTAGCGGTGTTTTTTAAACATGATTTAACAAAATCTGTTGAGCCTTCTACAAGATAGGAGGGCTGATAGTAGAGATGAGTAATCAAATGTTTTCAAATGTATCCTCAGTCAGCCCCACACGTATCGAGCGTTGTCTCTCCTGTGGACATGTCCGACAGCTGAGAGGATGGTTTAGGTGCTACAAGCCTCCATCTCAACAATGTCCCAGGCACTACAGTGTCCCGTCAAGTGTAGGCAAAGCTTGCCTCCTGACTCTGTATAAATCATCTAGTAAAGATGTAAAGGCCTGAGTTTTTTAATTGCATAGGCTTTTTTATAAAATTATATTTTTTTAAATAATAATGTGCATGTTACTTGCAGCGTTCCACAAGTACCACAAAGTATTGTTGTCCCGCTCGCGAGCAGCATCTCGCTCACTCCGCGTGGAGACGCGCCGGCGCATGCGCACTGGACAAGCGCACTTCCACATCCACGTGAGTATACACACACACACACACACACACACACATACTCTATGACGTTCCGCCAGAGCTGAACGTGCGAGCGAGAGCGCGGGACAAGCGATAGAGAGGCACGATCGGCTTAAGGCACAATTTAAGTTTTTTTTAACAACGGATCACCGATGTTCACCTAGGTGATTCGTTGTAAATGATCGATTCGGTGATCTCAAGAGGTGGACGGTGGGTAAGCTCTGATGTTTCTTATGACTATCATATCTACATATTATTATGTTATCACGTAAAATTATCAAATAATAGCGCTCAGAACGTTGATTAACTGCAAAGATCATTGAGGTACAATCTATAGAGCCACAATCGGACAAATAAAATGTCAGCGCCAAAACTCTTTACTTTTCTGCGTACAAGCGATATTGAACATTAAAACGAACGTCATAACGTCTACATTCAAATGTCAAATGTCATCGTAGAACATAAAATTTGCTCGGACATTTTTTGAGTGTTGTCAGCTATTAGATTGTGACTCTTTAGTATAGTAACTCGATGGCAACGATCAATGAGATATGTAATGCACGTCTCCCCCTCCAGATGCCGGTCGTGCTCGCGCGCCGGCGCACCGTGCTCCTGCTGCTGCTGGTACCTGCTGTCCCGTGCGCACGCGCACGACGGCGAGGCGCGCGCGCGGCTGCAGCGAGAGAGCGGGGCGCTCGCCGCCGCGCTCACTGACCTCGCCAGCGAGCACGCACAGGTAACACGACGGCGAGGCGCGCGCGCGGCTGCAGCGAGAGAGCGGGGCGCTCGCCGCCGCGCTCACTGACCTCGCCAGCGAGCACGCACAGGTAACACGACGGCGAGGCGCGCGCGCGGCTGCAGCGAGAGAGCGGGGCGCTCGCCGCCGCGCTCACTGACCTCGCCAGCGAGCACGCACAGGTAACACGACGGCGAGGCGCGCGCGCGGCTGCAGCGAGAGAGCGGGGCGCTCGCCGCCGCGCTCACTGACCTCGCCAGCGAGCACGCACAGGTAACACGACGGCGAGGCGCGCGCGCCCCTGCAGCGAGAGAGCGGGGCGCTCGCCGCCGCGCTCACTGACCTCGCCAGCGAGCACGCACAGGTAACACGACGGCGAGGCGCGCGCGCGGCTGCAGCGAGAGAGCGGGGCGCTCGCCGCCGCGCTCACTGACCTCGCCAGCGAGCACGCACAGGTAACACGACGGCGAGGCGCGCGCGCGGCTGCAGCGAGAGAGCGGGGCGCTCGCCGCCGCGCTCACTGACCTCGCCAGCGAGCACGCACAGGTAACACGACGGCGAGGCGCGCGCGCGGCTGCAGCGAGAGAGCGGGGCGCTCGCCGCCGCGCTCACTGACCTCGCCAGCGAGCACGCACAGGTAACACGACGGCGAGGCGCGCGCGCCCCTGCAGCGAGAGAGCGGGGCGCTCGCCGCCGCGCTCACTGACCTCGCCAGCGAGCACGCACAGGTAACACGACGGCGAGGCGCGCGCGCGGCTGCAGCGAGAGAGCGGGGCGCTCGCCGCCGCGCTCACTGACCTCGCCAGCGAGCACGCACAGGTAACACGACGGCGAGGCGCGCGCGCGGCTGCAGCGAGAGAGCGGGGCGCTCGCCGCCGCGCTCACTGACCTCGCCAGCGAGCACGCACAGGTAACACGACGGCGAGGCGCGCGCGCGGCTGCAGCGAGAGAGCGGGGCGCTCGCCGCCGCGCTCACTGACCTCGCCAGCGAGCACGCACAGGTAACACGACGGCGAGGCGCGCGCGCCCCTGCAGCGAGAGAGCGGGGCGCTCGCCGCCGCGCTCACTGACCTCGCCAGCGAGCACGCACAGGTAACACGACGGCGAGGCGCGCGCGCGGCTGCAGCGAGAGAGCGGGGCGCTCGCCGCCGCGCTCACTGACCTCGCCAGCGAGCACGCACAGGTAACACGACGGCGAGGCGCGCGCGCCCCTGCAGCGAGAGAGCGGGGCGCTCGCCGCCGCGCTCACTGACCTCGCCAGCGAGCACGCACAGGTAACACGACGGCGAGGCGCGCGCGCGGCTGCAGCGAGAGAGCGGGGCGCTCGCCGCCGCGCTCACTGACCTCGCCAGCGAGCACGCACAGGTAACACGACGGCGAGGCGCGCGCGCGGCTGCAGCGAGAGAGCGGGGCGCTCGCCGCCGCGCTCACTGACCTCGCCAGCGAGCACGCACAGGTAACACGACGGCGAGGCGCGCGCGCGGCTGCAGCGAGAGAGCGGGGCGCTCGCCGCCGCGCTCACTGACCTCGCCAGCGAGCACGCACAGGTAACACGACGGCGAGGCGCGCGCGCGGCTGCAGCGAGAGAGCGGGGCGCTCGCCGCCGCGCTCACTGACCTCGCCAGCGAGCACGCACAGGTAACACGACGGCGAGGCGCGCGCGCGGCTGCAGCGAGAGAGCGGGGCGCTCGCCGCCGCGCTCACTGACCTCGCCAGCGAGCACGCACAGGTAACACGACGGCGAGGCGCGCGCGCGGCTGCAGCGAGAGAGCGGGGCGCTCGCCGCCGCGCTCACTGACCTCGCCAGCGAGCACGCACAGGTAACACGACGGCGAGGCGCGCGCGCGGCTGCAGCGAGAGAGCGGGGCGCTCGCCGCCGCGCTCACTGACCTCGCCAGCGAGCACGCACAGGTAACACGACGGCGAGGCGCGCGCGCCCCTGCAGCGAGAGAGCGGGGCGCTCGCCGCCGCGCTCACTGACCTCGCCAGCGAGCACGCACAGGTAACACGACGGCGAGGCGCGCGCGCGGCTGCAGCGAGAGAGCGGGGCGCTCGCCGCCGCGCTCACTGACCTCGCCAGCGAGCACGCACAGGTAACACGACGGCGAGGCGCGCGGCTGCAGCGAGAGAGCGGGGCGCTCGCCGCCGCGCTCACTGACCTCGCCAGCGAGCACGCACAGGTAACACTAATTTTACTAAATAAATAAATAAAATAACAAGTCCGCCATCTTGGGTATTCCGCCATGTTGGTTTAGAATGACGTCACAGCTGACCACGCATTGCCATCGACTACTGCGCAGCTTCTCAAGCGTCCTTTTTACGTGACGCGACCGATACGTACATACAATAAATAAAAATAAAAACTAACTAATTAACTAAACCAAATCATGGCGGAAAATCTGCGAAAATCGAAACATTAGTGGCAATTCTGAGTGTCGCAAAAGCTAAACTAAGCTAACTAAAATTGTTGCCGTCTCTTTCATAGCGATGGGAATAAAAAGCATGGCAATAGTTAGATTAGTTTAGCTTTTGCGACACTCCGAATTGCCCCCATTGTCGCTTAATGTTATCTTTTCTTGTTTCGAAAGTATATTTGTCTATTCACAGATAGTTTTCTCGGACAAAGCTAAGAAGAGGCCTTACAGAGAGAAGAAGCAGGGCGTGACCCTCCCCGCGCCCCCCTTCTCCGACCCTCTGCAGGAGTGGATCCGGCAGAAGAACCTCAACCAGCAGTACTTCAACCTCAACCTGAAGACCCCAAAACCCACAGCCCCCACCAAAACACCAACTTCCACACCGCCCTTGACCACCGCCCCCACTAAAACAACAACTTCCACACCGCCCGTGACCACCGCCCCCACTAAAACACCAACTTCCACACCGCCCGTGACCACCGCCCCCACTAATACAACTTTGACACCGCCCATACCTACCGCCCCAATAAAAACCGATGATCAAACATCGCCCTCCACCTCAAAGTTTCTCACCATCGTTCCCTTACCGCGCCCCAGCACCGCCCCTTCGAGAGCCGATGCCCCCGCACCGCCCCCCACCCACTCGAATATCTTCGCCGTCTCCTCCGCCACCGCCCTCACTAAGAGGTTCGCCCCCGCACCGCCCCCCGAGTTTAGAAAATTCCTTCTCATCCCCACCGACAATAGCGACCCCCAAGTCAAAAGCAAAATCGTGTTCGCCAACAACAAGACCCTCCAGCCGGTGGGGGTCAGCGCCCCCCCGAAGATAATAAACTTCGCTACTTCGCTGTTGGACAATAAGCCGTTTCAAGACGATCTGATAACTATCGTCGATGAGACCCCCTCCCGCCCCCCCCTACCCCCCCGCCCCCCCGTCCTCGCGAAACACAGACCGAAGACTCACGCTAAACTCTACACAACAACTCTGAAGAAACCGAACGCTGCCAACAAAATGGCGCAAAACGCTAAAGTAAAAACAAATAAGCATTCAGTAAAAGTAGTTGTAGCGGACAGCCGCGCGCTCCCCGGGAACAGGCTGGTGCGGATCGCCCCCGCGCCCCCCGCGTGCCCCCCCGCGGCCCCCGCGGCCCCCACAGCGGCCCCCGGGGGGGTGACGGAGACGCAGCACCTGCGCGGGACCGGGATGGAGGTCAGATACTGAACATAATCTACCATTTTGGGTTCAAACATGTTATTGAAAGATATTCCGCGCTGCCTCATATATCGAAAATGATTATCAAAATTATATAATAGACATTTTGATAATTATTTTCATTTTCGATTAAATGTAGGTTATAATTTAAATGAAAAATCTTAGTTTAACGGCTTCGACGGGATTCGAACCATCGAGATACAAGCGATCACCCTTAAGCCGGGCTGCCTTACCACTCTGCCACTTTTACCACTTTTAGTAAGATTTTTCATTTATAATGTAATACCAAGTGTGGTTTAACACTGTAATAAAAATATATAAAAAATGTAGGTAATGTCATGAATTATAAAATAATTTAAGTACATTAATATTATTAAATAATATCCAAGTGTGGTTTCAATCTTTGTACATTCTCCAACTGATTGCTTCACAGGTGACAAAGATATCAGCGGCGGGGTCCCTGGGGGCTGTGGGGGTCGCGGGGAGTGAGGGGGCCGGGAGGAGCCTGCTCAAGCAAACATTAACTGGGGGTTCGAAGATCGGTGAGCGAAAACACTACATTACCTTTTAAATCACATCAATTTTAGACTAGCTGCGGCGTTACCCTCGTACTGACAAATAGCCTTATGTTATTCCTTATTAGCTATCTGCCAGTGAAAATCCCATCAAAATCGGTTCAGCCGTTTCAAAGATATTAACAAACAGACATAAAAACACTTTTTGAAATAGATATCGAAAGTAACAGCTTTTTACTAAATGATATTATATGCATTTAGTAAAAAGATGTTAGTAAAACATTACAATCAGACATCTTCTTTATTCTTTACAAGCTTCCGCCCGCGGCTTCGTTGAAAAAGGTATGTGAAAAAAGGTGGTGTGTATAACGTGGCCAAATATGTTATTGCAGGTCATAAACCACCCGTTATTTTAAAGATTTGACAATTTTATAACGTTTTTCTCTTATGTCAATGAAAAGAGATAGCAATAGGTATAACAAAAAAACTAAACATATAAACTCGCGTAGGCTTACTGGTCCTTTAAGAGTAACAGGGTATGTATGTTCCAAAACTTCCAAGTTACTAGCTATTGTACCCAGCCGTTTGTAATTCACACTAGCGACCCGCCCCGGCTTCGCACGAGTGTTTCATGTTCTATAATATATATGTGTTATACATATAAACCTTCGTCTTGAATCACTCTATCTATTAAAAAAAACCGCATCAAAATCCGTTGCGTAGTTTTCAAGATCTAAGCATACATAGAGACAGAGAAACCGACTTTGTTTTATACTATGTAGTGAATATCACTATACCCTTTCCAACCGTTTATTTAACTTTTGACAGCTGTAATATTGACTCAAATAGTGATACCCTGACCCGTTACCGATTCGATTTATTTTATCGATCGATTTTATTCATGAAGAAGTTTTAATCGATTTAGAATGAATTTCAACATTTTGCACCTGTTAATTACAAGTAGGTACCGCAGTTCATTCACATGTTTTTTATTTGAACTAACTTCAGTAAGTCTAAACGATTATTTTAGATTCATTAATTTTCAGCGAAGAAATTCGATACGATACGAGTACGATAAAACTGTTTTCATTACGCAAATTATTTATGCATTAAAACAGAGACATCTAAGGCATTTTAAAATAATAAAGGTTTTTACGTCATTTGATATAAAAATAATCACAATAATTTTATTGTAATTATGTGTTATTAATATAATCGATAATCGATTTATGTCAAAACAGTTTATAGTCGGTGGTCATTAATTACGAATGAAACATCTCTAAGTGGGCGGAACCCGTCCATGACGTACAGTATTCCCTGTAGTACATTGTATCAAAAATTATTATAAAACTTTATGTGCGTGATCTGTCAAAAGTTAAATAAACGATTGGATGGACTATACATGTTTAAATTTTTAACTTTTATAATTTTTCTTATTCCTATAGATTTATCTACGAGCTCTGTGATGAATAAACAACTGGTCAAAATGTGCGTCGATCAGAAAATGATCAGCGGGTTTAGTAATCAGAAAGTGATCAGCAAACCTAATAATCAGAAATTAATCAGCGCGTCTAATGATCAAAAAGTGATCAGCAAACCCAGTGATCAGAAATTAATCAACGCGTCTAATGATCAAAAAGTGATCAGCAAACCCAATGATCAGAAATTAACCAGCGCGTCTAATGATCAAAAAGTGATCAGCAAACCCAATGATCAGAAATTGATCAGCGTGTCTAATGATCAAAAAGTGATCAGCAAACCGAGTGATAAGAATATGGTCAGCTTGCTCAGTGATCAGAAACTGATAAGATTGACAGGTAAGAAAGAGTACCTACAATACAACTTGTTATACAAATTATTGTAAGTAATGGTGTATGAGTTGTTTATTTTGAAAGGAGTGCTGACAACTACCCTATACTTGAGACAAGATGGCGCTATGTGGAATGTTCAAGGACATTACATTTGTTTATATAAATGTTCATGGATATTTATTTAATATTTATAGATGGCGCTGTGCTTACCAAGTTAACTCCAGAGAACAAATCTAACTCGGCAGCCTCCGCCGACGCGGGTGAGCAACCTTATTTCTATAGCATTTAGATCTATTTTTAGGCGGCAAATACCATTCCATGACAATATCATTTCGCAGGAAATGAATGAAATGAACGAAATGAACGATATGAATGATATGAACGAAATGAATGAATCACTGTGCGTTTTTTTGTACGCGCAGTGACTGTGCGTTTTTTTTTTTGAAAACTTGGTGTGCATATTCTCTCATGGCTCTGAATCAATAAAAAGAAGGTTTTCTATCCAAAATATTGTCTAAAGATATAAGACAGGGCGCAGTCCCCGGCCGCTGGCAGCGCGACCAGCAGGCTGGCAGCGCGACCAGCAGGCTGGCAGCGCGACCAGCAGGCTGGCAGCGCGACCTCGTTGGATTGCTATAATTATTGCTATTTTTTTGTCTCCACTGATAATTATTATTGCGAAAGTAACTCGTGTCTATCTGTCCTGTCTGTCGCGCTTCACGCCTGAGCCACTGAACCGACTTTGGGAAAGGACATTTGTCCATATTTGACATTTTGTTCGGGTCCCACGCGTGGGGAGCGGCGGGCAGCAGCCGATGATAACTATAGTGAATGTTGTATTGTCCCGTAAGATCAGCAAACGATATCGATATCCCGCCATCTGAGGTCCCCGGAGGGCACCGTGCTATCCCTGCAAGTTATGGACGGGACTCTCCCTCCCCTCATGGTCGGGGCCCGCTCCCACCTGGTGACCGAGCGGGCCCTGCACGCCAGCCAGCCGGCCTACTGGACCCTCGCGACACCACACCGCAGGTGAGTGTCCCGGGGCCCGCTCCCACCTGGTGACCGAGCGGGCCCTGCACGCCACACTTACATCTGTACTAGATGATCTATACAGAGTCAGGAGGCAAGCTTTGCCTACACTTAACGGGACACTAGTGCCTGGGACATTGTTGAGATGGAGGCTTGTAGCAGCTAAACCATCCTCTCAGCTGTCGGACATATCCACAGGAGAGACTCAATACGTGTGGGGCTGACTAGCCAAGGGTCTCCTCACGATGTTTTCCTTCACCGTTAGAGCTTGTATTGATGCGCAGAAGCATTTTTCAAAAAAAAAATTTATTTTTCACGGCCGGATTCGAACCTACGACCTTCAGATCGAAAATCGATCTTCATCCCACTCATAACTTGACCAAAGAGATCAAAGTTATAGCGAGTAGCGCCACACTGCTCGGACATATCTGAACAATATCGGACGAGGATACCAAGGGGATGGCGAGTAATTAAAACGCATACAATATTGAAGGTTTATATATTACTCAAAAATGAATTATAAATAAATTACCGGCTCGTCAAGTGGTTGGCGAGGCAGAACGCAACGATAGCGCGTTCTATTATTGCTAGTGGTGCCATCTAGTTCTTTTCATGGACACTAATCTTAAAACTACTTATTGGTGTTAATATCATCCAACATACTGCCCACCAAGAACAATATGAGCCATTTGCATATTGTTCTTCACTCTCAGATTAAAACAACAAAATAAACTTAATGTATTATAACAACTTGCATAAAACAACAACAAAAACATTACCATTATCATAAACAAACTTATAAAACCAACGAAACAAGATACAAACACATTACATAAAACAACCTCATAACTATAACAGGATGCATAACTAATAACCTATAGAAACACCTAATCTAAACACAAATAAATCAACAATCTTCAGCAATAACAACCATAATAAATCCTAATTTCCAAAGAAATATAATTACATTAAACGTTTCTAAAATTATAATTTAGGTATAGGTACATTAGAATATCCTGATTTTATTATTTCTCAGACACAGCCTGGAAACACTACTAACTTTGAAGTTGGACGTTTAATGAGTTATTGTGCACATAGTAACTACTCGTTACGTAGTGGGCATCGGAAAGTTTGTCTACAATATAATATACCTATCAAAACATCTACTCATACTCCTTAAAACCAATATTACAACCTTGTTTTTATCTCTCCACTTGTATCGTCTCTGTAACTGGTGAACGTAAGTAGTCTCGATGCCAATTACACCAAAATCCAGTAGCAATATCTGTGTGAGTTGCCAACGTACCAGCGTGGATCTTGCTGCATTTGTAGCAAGGCTTACAGATATTTCTCTGCCCACCGTGGACTTGGTCGACTTTACGAGCGTGTCGATGCCAGTGTATACCATATAACGAGGAATGTTCACTCGTACTAATTTCTTCCGGTTTTTGCGGTAAGTTATTCGTTCTTTTAATGAATTATCTGGAACTACCTCATCCCATGACCCTCCTGCTGGCCATAGCTTTTGAATTCTTATGTTTGCTTGAACAGTAAGATGTGCTATCCAAACAAGTGGTTCTACAAATCTCGCAATATCTAATAAAATATATCTTCTATATGTAGTTCCATCTAGCTTACGCGGAATCACCCTGTAGTGGTAAAAGTCATCACTTCGGTTCCAGTTAAGTCTAGGAATGGTAAATAATGAATCCATTTTAACTTCTAGTTTTATGTACATATTATTGTAATCATGTTGATTCTTCAACAATTCTTCAGTATCATCAATGTCTTCATTTATATGCTTGTAAAGTTCGATGCTCTTCTCCAAATTACGACACCCAGTGTGCAACTCTTCTATACAGGAATCCGTTGTCACACATTCTTGGTCTGTTAGCGTTTTCTTTTCTTCATAAACCGTTTCAGCTTCTAGTTCCCAAAACTCTTTCAGATCGTTGGTTTCATCTGTAAAAGTGTTGTGCATTATAATTATAGTCTCATCAGCTACGTTTTTGTTTCCTACAATTCCAGACACTATCCAACCAAATGACGTTGCTTGAGCTACTAACAGTCTGCTTGGATCTCTACGAATTCCTTCTTTGATGATCTGACAATATATATCAGCGCCTAATAAAATATCTACTTCATTAGGGGTATAATATTCGGGATCCGCTAAACTAAAGTCAGCTGATTTGAGCCACGGTACATCTTGGTCTTGTTTTCCTGGATGGACGGATGTGATGATAGACAACACATGAGCTTTAACATGTATTATTTCATAAGGCTCCACTTGAGATGTTAGGTTTATGTCCACGACATATTTAGATTGGACCGTCTTTCCCCCTCCTACTCCAGATATTGTGCCTCGAGCTGGCGTCTTTTTAAGCTGTAAAAGCTGAACTACCGCTTCAGTCACAAATGAGGCTTGCGATCCTTGGTCGAGTAGGGCCCTTACCGTTTGGGATGATCCATTTGTTGCTTCAGCATTTACCAACGCTGTTGCCAGTAATACAGGTTTGTTTTGCACACAAGCTGTATTTACTTGTATTTCTTCAGTGGGTTCTTCCACTGGCTCCTCCGCTTGTTCTTCCTCCTCGTCTTCGGGTATCATAGCGGCCATTAACTTTTCTTTGCTTTGAGTCCTCGGATGCAGCAAGGTATTATGACGACGTCTACAAATCCTACATTTAATTGCAAGTTTACAAGCCTTTGCAGAGTGATTTGTTCCCAAGCAGTTGAAACAAATTCCGTTCTCCAGCACAAATTGTCGACGATTGTCACTGTCCTGAGCTTGAAATAGTTTGCACATAAATATCTTATGATTTTCAGAACAGTAGGCACAATGGTAGCTGGTTGCAGGCAGTGAAGCATGCACTGATCTAGTTTTATCAACGACTTTTGTACTAGATTTTTGTCCTACAAATTCTAGAGCCCGAAATCTATTTGTTATAAAACTGCTAAATTGCTCGAAAGTCGGTAAAGTATTTGATGCAATACTTCCAGTAACATGAAACTCCCATTGCTTTCGAGTCTCATCGTCCAACTTGAAAGTCAGTATGTGTATCACAATAATGTCCCAAGTTGAAACATCAACTCCTACATTGACCAACGCACTTAGGCACTCAGTTGCAGTGTCTATCAAATCCTTTAAACCTTGTGCCGACTCAAAGAGTAGACTTTTTTGACTGAACAACATTTTCAGTATACAATTTGATAAATATTGTTTGTTATCGTATCGGTCTATTAACAATTTCCAGCACTTATTGTAATTATCTGCTGCTATTGGAATCTGTCTAAGAAGCTGCTCAGCTTCTCCTGTTAAATATGCTTTTAGGTAGTGCATTTTCTGAACATTATCTAAGTTATCATTGTTTTGAACTAGTGACGAAAACAAATCTCTAAATGTAACCCATTCTTCATATTTTCCGGAAAACTTTGGTATTTTGATTTTTGGCAGCACAAACTTTGACACTGAAGGTGCGTATCCCCCCCCGACTGAAGTTTCCGCTCGAAATGATTTGTCAAAATTATTTAAAATAGTTTTCAACTCGGTTTTGTACTCTATGTAAATCTCTTCAGCCTGGTCATAAATATCGCGTTTGATATAATCATGTGCCATAATCTTCACACCATAGGTTTCCAGCAAATGTTGATGAGTCTTTAAGAAAGACAGCCATAGCTGTTCTAGCGATTCTAAGCGCACTTCAACATAAGCTTCAGTTATTCTCTCTTTAGGAGATTTTTTGAAATTTCGTCTAGCCTTACCCAAATTATTATAATTGTCAGTTTGCACTACAAGTTTTTCCTCCATCTTTATTCTTTACAATAAAAAGGTCTTTCTATAAATTTAAAATATAGAAAATTATTACAAGTCTTTTAAAAACAAACAAGAAAAATTCAAAAATTGGGCATAGGTTCCCCGTCTCAACCAATTTCTTAAAATTATTCTAAGTCTATATTTACTTCTAAAAACACTACTAAAGTTCCACTGTTCTTCAATAGTTTCCAAAGTACTCACAGTTTGACCAGACTCACTTCACTTTATTTATATGTACGAGCTGACTCCTTTTCGGTCAGCAATCGATTACTTCCTGCGCACACTTGGCGCTCTCCTCCTCCGCAGCACTCCGTCCGGGATTCTTCCACCAGGGTAAGCTTCTCCGATTGTGCTACCACAGACGTCAACGCATCATCAGCGTTGATCCGGCAGACAATCCGGTATAGGCACCCAGTAGCGATCCACTACTTTTTCCGGGCGCGCGCGGGGCTGTGGTCTGTTTGTTTCTCAACAAACCACACAAAAAAAGGTTCCTGCCACTCCTTGTATCCTTTCAAATCCGGCTCTCGAAGGACCATGAACAGTATCGGACGAGGATACCAAGGGGATGGCGAGTAATTAAAACGCATACAATATTGAAGGTTTATATATTACTCAAAAATGAATTATAAATAAATTACCGGCTCGTCAAGTGGTTGGCGAGGCAGAACGCAACGATAGCGCGTTCTATTATTGCTAGTGGTGCCATCTAGTTCTTTTCATGGACACTAATCTTAAAACTACTTATTGGTGTTAATATCATCCAACATTATCTGTTCCACGCGCTGTCGATACGTCTGTGCAGCTGTTTCTTAACCGTTGATAATGCGCGACCGGGCGGAGAGCGTAAGTTCGGCCCGGTCACGTTATATTGTATTGTGTGCAGGCTGGTGGCGGACTCGTGCGTCCTGTTCCCACCGCTGGAGGTCATGCACAACAAGCATCATCTCCGGCTGCGGGACCAGCCCAGACTCTACGCCCAGGTGAGTCCCATCGCTCGTGGCGAAGCTTGATAACACGTTCTAGATCGTTAAGTTAAGTAAAGCAACGTTCAACGGTCACGATGTGGATGGGTGACCGCAAGCGGCAATATCAGCTGAGCGCTTCCGTGCTTCTGTGGGCACGTTAACTTGTCGGTCCCGGCTTTTAAAGACTGAGGTTTTTAGGCCCAAAAACTCCGTCACCAGAATTGGCCACTTGCTCATGATCTTACTATTTCATATTTACACAAAGTCACATCACACATCATTATTATTTTTTTAAGAGTAGACCCGAGATGGTCCTATTGAAAATCACTAAGTATCTGCCCCTCCACTCTATAAGCCAAAAACGATGCATCGTGACAATAATCGCAGGTCAGCTTATGTTGGATAATCTTCAGAATTCAGTCACCACCAACATAAGCTGACCTGCTGACCTAGCGCACCTCGAGAGCGCACGAAATTACTCTCTCCTTACGAAATTTAATTTTGGTTTTTATAGAATTTTTTTATTTTTCTACTTGATGCACTTCATGTATTGTACACAGGTGTATTGGGTAGTCCACACGATAGCGCAGTGCCTGTCCGAGCTGTCGTCGGGCGCGAGCCTGTTTGTGACGTCACCGCGCGGGTCACTGACCCCGCTCAGCCGGGGGGCTCACGGTCAGCTGATATGCGACGATAATGAGGCTACTCTGGTAATACCTACTATAAACATAGAGAAATAAATTAAATAACAAAAAATGAAATTTGGTACATGCCCACTTTTGCAGCAGCTAATCCATACGTGACAGGTTGCAAGCCCATCGACGCTATTAGAGAGCTAACTGGTTTCCTCGCGATGTTTTCCTTCACCGTTATAAGCTCGTGTTAAAGCGCATATAAATTTTTCGATGCGAAAAGTTCATCGATGCACGGCCGGATTCGAACCCACTACCTTCGGATCGAAAGTCGAGGTACCAATCCACTCGACCGACACGGCTTTAGACACACACTATTATTTACATAGAGACACACTATTCCCTTGGGCAGTTAGCATTGAGATGTATTATAGAGCCACAATCAGACAAATAAAATGTAAACGCCAAAACTCGGCGCACGCTACGTAGTGCGCAGAGTTTTCTTTTTTGCGTACAAGCGACATTGAACATTAAAACAAACGACATAACGTCTACATTCAAATGTCAAATGTCATCGTAGAACATTGAATTTGCACGCACATTTTTTGAGTATTGTCAGCTATTACATTGTGACTCTATACACAGATAAAAGAATACTAAGTACAGATGCCGCACGTAGAACAAAAAATCTACCCTTCATTTCGGGCGATTTTCTTCGGGCCAGATAACCTTACATTCCGTCAGCGCGAGATGGCGTTCCCGTCTTGCCCTCAATCGAGATTTCTTAACTCCATCTAGTAGTGAGTGGTCTTGCCCGCAATCGAGATTTCTTAACTCCATCTAGTAGTGAGTGGCTTGAAGCCGCATCCACTCACTACCAGATGGCGCTAGCAGTTTTAGTGTCATAATTTTAAACTTTATCTTCATTGAAATAATACATAGTATCGCTTGAGAAACTAGAAAATGTTGCTCTTTGCACAAGAAAACATTTGAAGTGCAATCATTAAAATTATAGCTATCTATTTCATTTGCGTGCTGTTTCATATCTTTTGTTTTACTTTTCAGTAAAACTTGTCAATGTGTGTTTTACACTGTTTTACATTGCTTGGAAGTTGGAACATAATATTTATACCTAACGCAAATTACTATGAACGTATTCTTTTATGTGTGTATGAACGAACGTAATTAGGTATCTGTGTTTAATTTAGGAATATCATTGTTTGACCAGTGATCGGAATAGGTAGGTAGAGTAGGTTATTTACCTACCTACTTACTTACAGAAACTAAACTACTACATATTTACCTACATAACTGTACAAAATACAATTAGAACCAGTTGAGCCACCTAAGGATCGTTACAAACGATCTATAGGTAGCTCAACTGATCCAAACCACTGCCAGACGGAAGCGTGCCCAAGACACTGGCAGCATTGCCGCGCTGGATGGCGATGCTGATCTTTTGAGCCAAATAAGTGCCAGCCCTCGGATCACGCGTCGACATCAACATCATCAACATCAACCTACTTACTTATATAAAAAACCAGTGTGGAAGTTGATTACTTATATAATCAGTAGGTACCTACCTTTTCTACAGTCCCGGGATGTTGATAATGATAATTATTAAATCCCGAGATTTTAAAATCATGTGAAATTCGCTTTATTTAAGTAGGTACCTAAGTGAAAAAATGAGTAACTGGTTGGCATGGTATGGCCATGTTACGAGAAGAGAAGAATGGCATGTAAATAGAAGAGCTTAGTGCTTGATATAAGTAGGTATTATACTTACCTACATGCATGTGGATGGATATAATTATGGGTAGAGCGAGAAATAAAGTGCAATTTAAATAAAAGCTTTTGAAAATAAACCTACCTACCCTTTCAAACATAAAAATATTTTTTCAAATCGGTCAAGGCGTCCTTGAGTAATCGGGGAACATAATAAATAAAGCGAATTGAGAAACTCCTCCTTTTTTGAAGTCGGTTAATAATTTGAAAAGTTAGATTTATTCATAATCGCACATTTCGCGCGCGCCCCCGAGCGGACCTCCCCCTCCCGCCCGCCGCGCGCCGTTGTCACCACCCCGCTTGCATTCTTGTTTAAAATGTTTACGAAAAAAATAAAAATATAGGTAGGTACTTACTTACCTTTTTTATACCTACCATTTGTACCTACTTATATTATTTTATTCCAATAAATTATGAGGCAGTAATAGGTAAGTAGGTACCAACGTCTCAATTTGTGTATCTTTTGTCAACTGGAACTCAATTTTTATGTTCAAATAGAAAAAAAAAGAAAAAAAGAGTGCAAAAAGATCACATGGGGTGCACTGACTTGAGCTTGCGATTATCAATTTCATATCAAGGGCTGTGACCACTAGGCCAATTTGATCGTACTTTATGCGACGAAAATATCAAGCAGCCTGTCAACTCGCTAAAAACGAGTCGGTGCATGGCATGCACGGGCGTCGCTCGAGTTATGGCGATAAGGCGCATTCATGTAAGTACCAACCTAGTTTAAGTACCTATAATATTCCAAGTTTCAGCTAAGTAAGTACCTAAATCCGTTGAGTAATTTTCGCGTGAAACAGTAGTAAGTAGGTACCTACCTACCTACTTAAGTAAACATCCACCCACACATCCATAGGTACTTCTCTATCCATCTAATTTTATCCATCCATTTTTACAAACTTTCGCATTTATGATATTAGTTTATAGGAAGGATTATAAAATACCTACCTACCTACGGTAGACGTAGGTAGGTAACAAAAATAATCAGTTGGCTAATTAATATTTCACACCTGAATATTGGTAGGTAGGTAGGTAACTATTTACCTAAAATCATACCTAGGTACCTACAATACCGAATCCCCAGTAGGTACCTATAATATGTGGTAAACGTAAGTAAATTCAAAAGATAATCAAAAAAGTCTATGCGTCCAATTTACATAAACAACGCATCGCGCGATCAGTCGCACAAAAGCGCACGCAACCTCCTTTGAGAATTTTGAGATGCATGCACCGACAATCTATCTACCTACCTACCTATGTTATGATGCACGTGAGCTCTCCATAGTAACATACTACATACCTACCAATTTTAGATAACAAGATATTTTTAGCTCTAATTCCGTATAAATTAACTACTATAAAGTACCTACTGTGGGTGGTTTAGATCAAATCGAATTTGGTGGCTACCTAGTAAACACAGATAATAATATTATCTGTTAACTATAAACGCGCGCCCGGCTTTAGTGTAGCTAACTGGCGTCATCTAGAGGCGAGTAGCAAAATTTAACGTCACTCTACGTTAGTTTCAACTACTTGATTGCTGAATCGGGTGAATCGGGCCATTTTGTTACGTAGTTCCAATATTTGCCGCTAGTGTACCATATTTTCATTTTATTTTGTAGAAAAAGATCTAGGACATGATTATTGAATTTCTATGTACTAAAGAAATATAAAGAAATATGATTCTGGCAAAATTTAGGCATTTTCATAAATTTCCAGAGACTTTATTTCGAAATAGCAACACGTAACGCCATCTATTCATTTGTTTTTGGAACTACAACCATCTTATAAGGGGATGGGATACCATGCTCTATAATACATCTCAATGGCAGTTAGACATAGAATGAACATAGGCTTTATTTTTGGGGTAGGTACCACGTGAGCGAAGCCGCGGGCGAGTAAGCTAATGCAAAAAAGCTAGCAAAATAATGTGTATTAAATTCCCTTTTTTAAAGACTTTTTAAAGAAAAATTTTTTTAAAGACCTTTTTATTAAAGACGCCTTTGAGAGGGACCGGCGGACGAAGGCACTGGATCGGCGTGACTGGCGGGAGTGGGGGGAGGCCTGCGCCCAACAATGGGACAGTATGGGCTAGTAGTAATAGTAATAGTAATAGCAAAGACGATTAATATCTAGAAGACAGACAAAGGCCATACACAAAATCGTAACCCTAAAAAATAGCCTGAAAACTCTAAAACATCAATTTTATCCAAGAAATTTCAATTACTTTCTAGTTAAAAATGTTTAAATATTGAATATTGTTGCTACCTACTACTAAGTATTGAAATTTCTTGGATAAAATTGATGTTTTAAAGTTTTCAGGCTATCTGGTACTGCGGGATCGGGTTACGATTTTGTGTATGGCCTTTGTCTGTCTTCTAGATATTAATCGTCTTTGGTAATAGTATGAAATTCCCTCACCCCAGGCTCTGTCGGAGCTGCTGTGGGAGCGCGGCAGCAAGGTCCGCAGCAACGAGCGCGCCGCCGCCGTCATCGCGCTCAACAACATCCGACGACGGCCGCTGGAGCTCGTGCAGCTCAGCGACGACGACCAGGAGGAGGAGAAGCAGTTGAAGCAGGAGGCCGAGCCTCCAGTGCTTCACGCTGGTGGCGTGCTGCAGCCCGACAAGTTCAACGGACTCGAGAGATTCGAGGAGATGGACGAATTTGATTTATGATACGGATAGATCCTGCTGGTGCTCTGGAGTTTGAAGAAAGTGAACGTTTATAGGTCGTTAGTGATGACCCTCGGGCTCTAGCGGAGCTCTTAAATTATTTATTAATTACACCAAGTTCACAATAACACACGTCTTGAACATTAAGTTAAGTTTGACACAGTTCTACAGTTCAATAAGTTTAGTTCATACCAAAGACGATGATAACCAAGGTAACCTTTGTATAGAACATTTCAATCGTATTATTCCCTCCCCCCCCTATCTGCCTTTCTCCATTTACTCGATTGTACAGTCCAAAGGGAATTCTGAGATTAAAATTCTCAAAAACTCCCTTTATGCGCCTCAGGCTCAGGACAAAAACTGCAATGAATCCATAGTTTCGTAGTACAAAATTCGGCGCATCAAGTTGCCGGCCATAATAAAAAAACGGCACGCGATGAGGGACAGATCTAATGCTTTGTCTCTTTTACTCACAAGAATGTTGTATATATTCTTCTTTGTTTTTGTGTGACTGAGAAAGAAATAAACAGCGCTCTATTTCTTACTTTCCCCAAGGTATTATTAGAGTCTCGCACGCGTTGTATACCTATATATTGTAATTTGTTGAATAGTAGTGTGTAGGTACACTACAATATATTCCAGACACTTTAAATGATATATAATGAAGTGACAAGTGACATTATGAAGTGATGTGAATACCGATGTTGTAATGTATTGAGAGAAGCTCATGTGTTGTTTCAGACTAGTACTTAGAATGCTTTCGAAATCGAAGATAATGAGAGGTTTTCTTTTTGAGTATTCAAAAAAAAGATAGTTTCCAAGAACTCTGTAGATGGCGTTGAACTGACTACGTTACTCGGGTGGTAAGTCGCACTAACCCGGGTAAGTACTATGGCGGTCTCGTTCTATCTTGTGGGTTTTTGAATCATTCTATTTCACTCTCGCGGATCATTAATACGGTTCATTAATACCACCATAGGATGACGCTTGAAAAAAAAACATTCGATCAAATAATACCACCCTAGTAAAGTAGTCAGTGCAACGCCATCTACAGAGTTCTTGGATACTATTTTCTTTTTTTTTTAATACTCAAAAGAAAAACCTCTCATTGATAAACTAAAAACTTAAAAATTTTCGAATTTAATGCATTTCGAGAAGAGTGAATGAAACTTGTTTTTAGATAGAACAATTTATGTTGATAGTTAAGGTGGCCCTTCCCGGTGCGTCTATCATCGACGCGGGCATAGCTGAAAAGCTTGTTGTTTCAACCAGCGCAATGCTAGAAAAAGAAGCAAAGCGAAAAAAGAGAGATAGCAACTCAGCGCTCGGCATTCAGTAGGTACTTTCGCCGCTCACTCGCTCACTCGAAAAATAGTGTGCGGAAATTTCATAAAAAGTGTTCCAGGAAATACGTGTTTTTCAGTAAGCCTTACAAGTTTGTAAAATAAATATTAGTCATTTAGAATCTCCATAAGATTTGCAAGGTTTCTATGACAATATTTTCTTTACTTTTACAATTTATGAGTACATTATGAACGGCCAAAGTTCAGGTAAAATTTATGCTAAAAGCAGGTTTTTGGAAGCTTATACTGAATTTGTTTCTCAAAATTTTGATTTTTAGTTTCGATAGAAACCTAGATATAGTGCACAAGATACCTATTAGTCCAAAAGTTTAAAAGAAAGATCTGTTACAACGGCATAATCACGTACGAGCGTTTGTATGAAAAGCGAGCCGGGTTGACCGCTCTTAAGATAAGATTATAGTTTTTACTTTTTAAAGTGTTGAATTACATTTAAGTAGCATTCATCAACGGAATTCAAGTATTTCGCGCCGACGTTATAAGGTACCGTGGCTGAGGGCTGAGTTGGTTAAAGCACTCCGGCTTTAAAATTATCGTAATAGATTGTAGATTATTTATTAATGTTTATAAATTTAAATATTGATTAGTTTTAAGAATAGTAGTGGCAATTCGGAGCATGGCAAAAGCTAAACTTAACTAACTAAAAATGTTGCCGTCCCTTTCATAGCGATGGAAATAAAAAGGATGGCAATCGTTTTAGTTAGGGTAGTTTAGCTTTTGCGACACTCCGAATTGCCCCCAATATCAAGTTATTTAAATAATTCAAGTTAGACACAATACATTATATTATACTACATAAATTATGTATGTATGTACTCGCCACTCGTTTAATTTATAGGTACTAGGTAGGTACTCAGCTATGTATTTTTTTGTTTTTATTCTCATTGTTTATTCTTCTGCGAATTACGAAGAAATTGATTACACGAAATATGGTAAAATTCAAATACTAAGTAAAGTCTTATTCAATACTAAGTAATAGGTATGTAGTCAAAAAACTTGGGACACTTTCTTTTTAACCGACTTCAAAAAAGGAGGAGGTTCTCAATTCGTCTGTATTTTATTTATGTTCGTTACCTCAGTAGGTACTTATAGTACTTTGGACTGGGTGAACCGATTTTGAAAATTATTTTTTGGATGAAAGCTGGTCCCATAAAAAAATTGTGAAGATCTGATGAGGATCTTCAGAATTAGAACAAAAATGCACCTCAAAAGTGCCGAAATTGAAGTCGGTTAAAAATGTTAATTTTGCCACTTGTTTAGATTTAAGTCTAATTTTAAGTAGAGTCCTATATTTTTGTCGAATAGTACCTTAAGTAGCCAAACTCGATGTGTTGGAGTGAATAAAATAATAAAACAACTAAAAATTTTATAATTTTACGTTCCATTCTTAGTCACGCTTTTAGAACCGTGTTGGCCAAGTGTATAGTATAGTTGTTCTATTTCACGATGTCCGTTGGGCTTTAAATGTAATAAATAAATATCCTTGGACATTCCACACGGCGTCATCTAGCCCCAAGCTAAGCATTTTAAGGCTTGTGTTATGGTAACCAGATGACTGATATACTACATAGATACATTTTTTTTTGTAAATACATACATACTATAGATATAGAAAACATCCAGACCCGGAACAAATATCTGTAGAAGGTAAAAACATTTGTCCCGTGGGGGGTATCGAACCCGCAACCTCCGCGTCTCAGGCGGGCCTTGGCCCACTGCGCCACAGCAATGTGAATGTGAATGCATGTCCACAGTTTTAGTGTGCTTATGCTCAGAAGCGATCAGTCTCGCCCGAGACGCACTCTGGGTCACTAGCGTATTGTGTTCACGTCAGATTTTGGTAGCGAGTACCGTCAGCATGACAACTAAGCGCAAAATTGGGGCTAAAAGGACTTCGTGAGATAGAACAACTATACCTCGACTTTCGTATGAGTATGAGAGACCTGCCAGCTTGCGACCCGTTACGTATGGAAAGTTAATTTCTGCAAAATGTGGCATGCTAAGCTAATCATATCTGGACGTACCTCTGACTGCCCCTTAGACATACCTACTTCTAATAGGACATAAATATGTTACATAAAATACTCTACACGATTCCTTGAAGGCGGAATCCGCACGATGATGCGAATTACACGGTGTAGCTGGAAGGGTGGTTCATCGGTGGATTCGGTGGCTGTAAGTGTGTTTGTTACTCCTTCATGCTCAAACGGCTGGACGGATTTGAATGAAATTTGGTACCAGGATTGCTTATACCCTGGATTAAAAAATAGGCTAGTTTGATCCTGGTATTCCCACGGGAACGGGAACTATTCACCGCGGCGCTGCTAGTAGGTACGTTAAATATATTATAATATTATTTCTTCACATAGTAATATCAAGGCCTTGGCAGTATTACCTATGATCGCAGCTAATATAATAGTTCCTTATTGGAGGCTCCATTAGAATAGGTAATATTTTTAAAATCCAGTAAAACTGGAACTTGTTTTCCGTGAGTTAGGTACCATTAAAGTATTCTTTTATCTTGTGTTTCGTTTTTGCATGTAGGTAGACACTATTTATTTATTTATTTTCCCTTTATTCTACTATATTTTGATTATTCTATTATACTTAAGGTATATATTATTATGTATATATCTATTGTGTATTTGTTTATTGATTTATAATTACGTATGTTTATTATAATAATATTTATATCTAATTTACTATTTAGGTACTTATTAAGTATTATATATATACCTAGGTACCATATATTGTTTGTGTTAGATTAGTTTCTGTAAATTTTAATTTTTTTTTGTTAAATTTTAGCTTCAGAAATAGACCTAAATTAAAATGTAAGTGCTCATGACATAATTAAATGAGTCTATAATTAAGGAGAAGCCACTGGCTCCTGAAACACAGTTTAAACTAGTTCGGGAGCCTATGGATTCATGCAAATATGTAACACTGTTTTATGTCAATAAAAACCATTTATTATTATTTTATTATTATTATTATTATCTGTGGTATTAAGTAGGTAATAGACATCTGGACAGGTCAACGACTTGTGGGTCAGAGTAGGTAAATCAATAAGTAAAGTATTTATTAGAGCAGTAGGTATCCACTGAAAAAGGTTCAAGAAATATGCTAAATTTAGCTCTAAACATACCTACTAAAACGGGTTTTCATAGATAAACTGAAGTTTTGGCGTTTAGTTTTGACAGCACTCAAATTGATGCCATCCCTTTTATTTCGATCGCTATGAAAGGGACGGCAACATTTTTAGTGCTGTCAAATTAGTTTAGGCGACATCCAGAATTGCCACTATTATGAATATTTCTATAAACTTATTTCTAAGTGACTCCCTGGGAACCACTCAATAGGTAATTGCTCGAACATCCCCGCCTGCAACATAGACACGCTGTTAATGTCTGCAGCACATACCTCTACCTACCTAAGTAGGTACCTACATAAGTTAAATACCTAGGTACCTATATATTTTTAATTGATGTACTTACCTACCTACAAAGAAAGAAACAAAAAAATACCTACATTTCTTAAACAAAACAACTACCTAAATTAATAAAAGGCACTCTGTATTTATTCAAAATATAAGTTAAACATTATTTTCCACCAAGGTCACCTTGGTTGGATAACTCGTATTACAAGCGTGTAGCATGCTCTATTAGGTACCACCTACTTCATATGTAAAATTTTCTTCATCCGTTCCTATAAATACCCTGAGAGGACATCAAATCTTCACAGAACTCAGTTAGACTTCAACAAGTAAACTACTTAAAAAAAAAAAAAAACAAAATGGCTGCCTTCAAAGCTGTATCCATCTTCCTCATCGTGCTTGTCCTAGCTTCCATTGTGATTGACGTCGAAGCTGAGAGTGAACTTAAATTGGTTAAAGATTGCGCTCATGTGAGGGAAAACAATTTTGGTTTACGGAATCATCTTTCATCAACTTAATCACACAGTGTCCCCGTGAATAGTTATCGTTCCCGTGGGAATACCGGGGTCAAAAGTAGGCTATGTGTTCATCCAGGATATAAGCTATCTTGGTACAAAGTTTGAGCCAAATCCTTTCAGTAGTTTTTGCGTGAAAGAGTAACAAACATACCTACCTATATAACCTACTCATGTCCTTTTGCATTTATAATACGAGTATTAGTGGTTATAGTGGGTCGGATCGGATTATAACAGAGTAGGTACCTAAACATACTTTCTTCCCCAGGTGTGCTATGGCAATAGAGAAGAGCAGGAAGAGTGCTGCCTGACCAATGGATACGAAAGCTGGTCCAGGTGTATAGACGGACTGAATTTCTGTTGGTCGAAGGATCAGTGACAAAAATTCCTGAACATAACTGATCACCCGACGACCCACGCGCTAAATGATTTGCAGGAAGCCAGAGATAGACTGTCATTTTTAATCATTGATTTTATGAATAAATAAATATGAAATAAATATGAATATGATTTAATATTTAATGATCATTTTTACTTATTGATGCGATTGGTTTGTTTTTAAAAACTAAATTTTTACTTTTTGATAATTTTTCATTTGATCAGTGGTTTCTGTTTTTGCTGATCCACGATAATGCTAATTGACCTTACAAATTGTGACTGTTTTTCCAATAAATGTAAGTACCTATAGCCTCATTCATTATTTTTATTTAGCACCTCTTATTTAAAAAATACCTAGGTACATACCTAATTATTCTATTTATATATTACCTATACTAGCTTACTTGCCCGTGGCTTCGCTCACGTGGTACCTACCTTGATAAAATATAGCCTATGTTCATTCGGAAAGTCTAATTAAGCTACAAATGGGGTAATCTCCGAAACTACTCATCCGATTTCAAAAATTATTTCACCAAGATGAGTAGTTTCGGAGATTACCCCAAACATACAAACAAACAAACAAACCAACATTACCTCTTTATAATATTAGTACTTATAGAAAAAAATCTGTGTTGGCCAAGTGGATTTGTAGGTACAATAAGGCGCGACCGCCCGGAGGCCCTATGTTCGGCCCGGCCGTTTGCAATCTAAGCCATGTGCGCGCGCATGTTTGGATGACACAAGCGAAGCTGCTTATATATTCCTTGAACCGGTCAACTATAAATAACACGAAAAAATCAAATTTCCCATAGTCCGGCCAGCCGCGGACTACACAACCGTACATACTAATCTAGAACCGGATGTTTTATATCCAATTATAAAATAGGTACCTACTGACTAATAATTATATTTAAATCGGTGCTTTGCTTGCAACAAACGAAATGAAACTATAATTTGTAATGGCCTTTAAATATTTTAATATTAATATAAATCCAATATAACAAACCAAGATAAGAAAACCTGTTGACTAATTCCGCAGTAGTACCTAGGTAAGTATAATTTTTATATTAAGTACCTACCTACTACAAGTTTATAAATAACCTGGAATGTAGATCGTAGAGAAGATTATTTTCTTATAACCTGTCTGTAAAATATGTTATTCTAAATGCGATATTTTTACTTAAATTATCTCGAAATATGTCTAATTAATTTAAATATTTTATCGGAATTAACATAATTACCAAGTCTTTAGGTACTTAATTGAATAGTTTCAAATGTTATTTTAGATAACTCATCAATGCTAACAATTTAGAAAAAACAGTTTTTCTTTGCATTTTGTAAAAGCGTCGGTAACTCAAAATTTTCAATTTTAGAGAATATGTAGGTAGTCGATCGAGTGAGCGAAGCGAACGGAGATCTTGAAGTAACTTGGGCGATTTTTCGTTGTATGTATTTATGTTTGATCATATCTGATATTGAAAATATTTCGTTTTGAAATTAAGTGGCCCTTATTTGCCGCAGGTACCTTATTATACTTACATACTTTGGCCGCTAACTGGCTATTTGTCATGAGACGTCCCGTAGAAGAGTGCGACACGATGCCTGGCGCCCGCGGCCTAGCAGAAACAATAAGGCTTGACGACGATCGCTTGTATCATCGTGGGTTCGAATCCGGTTTTGTAAAAGTAGCTTGGTAAACGTTTTCACACATACCTAATTTGATATTGTTATATTGTAATGAAATTGATTCATTTATAATGAAATTGTTATATTGGTTTTCAAGCACATACAAAGTAGGGATTATTTTCAGTCTTATAGCTAAAAAAAAACAAAAAGTCAATATAGGTAGGTACTTATGTGATCGTAGTCTAATAAAGCACTGTTTTCAATTGTCTTGCCTTGTCTAGGTGCTCACTCTAGGTACCTTACCTACAGCAAACCATGCACACCTAAGCTTTGACAAAATCCCTTTCCGCTTTTATAAGCTCTAAGCGTACCCCAAGATTACCTTTTAATAGCGCGTCCGTCGCTCAGACACAACATTTAAATAGTAAAGCGAAATACCCCGACGGCGCGTCGCGTCGTGCCCCGAGGGTGGGGAACAATATTCTGTAAACACTTCGCGGAAACTGAAACTGGCCAACAAGTGCCGCGTTTGTGAAGAAATATAAAACAAAACAGGCTCACGACTGTAGCCTCCAGGACAATAGATGATAATAGATAAAATGTCTAAGGGGGTAGTCAGAGGCACATGCATTTGACAAAAATTTGCCTTTACTAGTTACTCGGCCGTGGCACCTTTGTGTTATTCCATGCCAATAAAATAATAAAACGATTTGTTATCGAACAAAACTCAGGCTTCAGATTATTTATACCCACAGCGTTAGGAGGCGGGACACTAGTGTTCTATCTTCTCTGGATAGTTTAGTAAAAATATCAACATACATTTAATTTGAAATATTACAGAGGTTGGATGCGTTAGAAAAGTAATAGGACGCTATTTTGAACTAGAAGGTGAATTGTAGATATTTCAAGCGCCTGACAATATTACTAGGAATTCGCACGCCGATATAAGTTATTGATATTCAAATACGTCAGGGGCGTCAACACTAGTGCCTCGGACATTGTTAAAATTAATTAGCTTGTTCAGCACCTAAACCAACTTCTCAGCTTAGCCATATCCACAGGAAAAAACAATATGTGTGGGGCTGACTAAGCCGCGAGATTCCTCACGATGTTTTCCTTCACCGTTTAGAGCTAGTGTTAATGCGCATAAACTCCAAACGCAATAGTGACTACAAACATCACGGCTGTCGGTCGTGGCTCGCCACCTGCGCCCCGCTGAGCCATATCATTATATTATGTACCTTCTTACCTATTGTGTTGTAGGTAAAGGTACCTATTCTGAGTCTGGGAGTGATCCGTCAGCTGCGCGAGTTGACGCATCGTGCTTCACCTCGCGTTATCGTAGGTACGGAGAGGGTTGTTGATACACAATTCATAGGTACCTACAAGTATAACACGCGTTGGAACAGGCAATAGAATCACCTAGCGTGTAAGATGATTCGAAGTGATCCTTGAGGTCATTATTTAGGAACATTTTCTCATAATTGATTCTAAGTACAACGACCGTACGCAACGAAATAACGAATTGGGAACATTCGAAGTACGTAGATCTAATAAATGGTGAGTCCCATTATGTCCAGAACTTTTGCCTGAAGCTGGTAAGGATGCCTGGTCTTACCTATTTTATTAATACCTATAAATATTAGCCGAAATACTCTGGAATAAGCTATAATATTTTAAATTTATGGCGATGTTTAGAATAAGTTTGTGTTTGTGTTTGTGAGGCGCGCGGCTTCACAACTCTCCACAAACACGAATAATCATGTTACCTGCTGTCGGTGAGGTTGCTCGATTCGGCTGCTATCCTTAGCAATTTTAGACGCTGACGAAAAAGAGGGGCGATATAAGTTTGAATTCTATCTTGTGATAGTTAATTGATTCAGGCGTGACTTTGCGGAAGGGCTTCTTCAGATATTGAAAATAATAAATAAATAATTATAAAATAATCATCACCAATTCAGCACAACATCAATGCTTTTGTAGTTGATAAAAGGTTTAATCGGGAGTTTTCAATAGTACTTTAATTTATTGTTAACGTGTCCTCCGAAACACGGTAGCGCTCTGATATTAATGCCACTTGTGGTCACCCATCCAAGTAGGTAGTGACCGCTCAGAATGTCAGAACGTTGTTTAACGACGACCTATCAAGAACGTCTTAACAATCTAAGCTTCGCCACAAGCGCTTCTATGACTTCTGACATCTTTTAGACGGTTTACAAATCTCTAGAGAAAAAATAGCTTATTTTAATTTCATTTGAAGTGGAATCAGTCGAATGGAACGATCTCGTATCAGCGGAGATCTTATTCAACAATGTAGGTACCTATCTGTATTTACAATAAGTTTATTTTCAACGAGTGGGTGGGGGGGGAAAAAAACTTTTGTGTAGGTCTGTGCGCCAATCAATGGCTTTGATATATTCATAATCAACGAGGACAAATCCAAATTGATAACTAGGTAGGTAGGCGCAGGTAGCTGTTGCTCCTAATTCAGTATCCACCAACATATTAAGCTGATCCCGAATATTGACACGAAATTTCGCTTTCGTTTATTCCAAGTAGGACCTCTGTTCCTCCACGACCAATACCTGAAGAACTAGGACAACCTACTCGGTTTGATAGCTTTCTCTTCGGCGAACATGTTTTTCAGTGTGGGTTAAGATCTCGGGGGCAGACGATAATGATAGAAGCAATATGTATGGGTCATTCCCGAAAGATACACTCGAAAGGCAAAATACCGTGTCGTTACGCAGTGGCGCTGAGCGATAGGTAGGTACTATCTCATGCCCAACTACACCAGTGATAAAATTGTGTTCAGGGAGAAACGACTGAAAATCCCACTAATATTATAAACGCAAAAGTTTGTATGGATGTACTTATGGATGTTTGTTGCTCGTTCTGGTAGTCTGGTCTGAGGACGGGGCCTATCAAGAAAAAGGAACGGTGACCGATTTAGCAGCCTGACATAATATGACGCTTCGTATGCTCTCTCGGCTGCAATTTCCACTTGTGGTTTTAGCGTCATATTCGGACGCCCCGTACGCCCCGTGTTTTGACTATCTTGACAGGTGTTTGACAAGAACTAGTGATTAGTGCCGGTGGCCGGCGGGTCGAGTGCTAGGTGTAGGTACTGTGTTTGATAAGGGACATGTGTAATGTTGTATCTTACACCTACAGGATACGCTTGGATCTCTCTTGCTGGTATTACAGAATGATACTCAAGTAGGTACATCACAGTTGAAAAAATTACTCGATGGTATAAAAATTACCACCGATTCGACGTAAAGTTTTGATGTTTATTATAGATCCAGTAAGCTTGTATATTGTATGTATATGACGCGCTCTTTGCGTGGTTTGCTGACAGAGATCAGACGAGTATTCGGATGGTCGAAGATGTAATGATCGTGTTTATGTTGTCGGGAGGACAAACACAGGGTGAAGGCGGACATGTTTGACTCGGCCGAGCTCACACCGAAATATAAATATACATAATACTAAGTATATGTATAAATATACTTACTGCTTAAATATAAATATACCTAAGCATTATCATATACCTACCCTGGATAAAATATACTTTCTATGTCTGAGTCGGCTGCTGAATCTATTGCCAAGTCCTTTTATTGCTTTTTACAAGCTTCCGCCCACGGGCCGCACGGATCGTCCGCGTGGAATCGTGGTTAACCCGGATAAAAAGAAACCTATATGATATTCTAGGTCACTATAAGTAGGTCATAAACTATGTCAAGTTTCAGCCAAATCCGTTCAGTAGTTTTTATGTGAAAGAGTAACTTCTACATCCATACAAACTGTCGCGTTTATAGGTGACTAGCTGCGCCCCGCGGTGCTACCCGCGGTAGTTAAAAGTAGCCTTATTATACATTATAAACCTTTTTCTTTAATCACTCTACGAGTATCTATTAAAAAAAACCGCATCAAAATCCGTTGCGTAGTTTTAAAAATTTAAGCATACATAGGGACAGAGAAAGAGACTTTGTTTTATACTATGTAGTGATATTGATTGAGTACAATCATGCTGCTTCGATGTAAAAAGAGTACGTCTCAAAATAAGTGTCCAAAGATATTATTTGCCGGGCGCCCGCGGCCGATGTCCGCGGGTCAACAGCCATGTTTGCTGCCGAAATGCTATTTGAAGAATGATTGTTGAATAAATAGAGCGATAAAAAACTCAATAAGTAGAGAAACAAATAAAGATAATCAATCACTGGACATACACTGTAGGTACTTACTGTACACCCACGTAAATAAATCATTTATAAATATATTAGAGTCAATATAAGTTTTAATTGCACTAAAAATGTTGCCGTCTCTTTCATAACGATCAAAATAAAAAGGATGGCATCAACTTAGTTGCTGTCAAATCTGAATCGACACTATTGTAAGTCTCCCGGCCGAGCAACGGCGATATAACCATATACCCCAATAGACAACTATTGGAAGAGGCTGCAGCGGCCTTGGGTTGCAAGTGACTCCTTAATTGTCTGGTGCAGAAAGCAAGGCTAAACCACTGCACTAGTCCTCCCAAGAAAGTCATCATGGAAGTAAGTAGGTACATACATTAATTGCAAGTTAATTCTTCTTAAAGTGCCACTCCGACTAGCGAAGGTTGGCAGTCAATAAGGCATATTGTTCACGATCCGATGCGAAATAGTTCGGCAGCGCTCGCTATCCCATCCCCGCCCACTCCCTGATGTTCCTCAACCAAGATTTGAAAGTAAATAAAATAAATAAATGTCCATGGACATTGGACATTCCACACAGCGTTATCCCAAGCTAAGCAATTTAATGCTTGTGTTAAGGTAACCAGATGACTGATACACTACATAAATACATTTTTTTTTTGTAAATACATACATTTATAAATAGGAAAACATCCAGACCCGGAACAAATATCTGCAGAACATGCAAACATTTATTCCGTGGCGGGATTAGAACCCGCAACCTCCGCGTCTCAGGCGAGCCTTCGCCCACTGCGCCACTGAGGTCGAGTTTATATGCTTGTAAATACACGAGTCTCTCGTGACCTTAAGCCAGTCCTCGCACTCTCGACTTATGAGGTATCCCTCCGTCATCCAGGTAAAAGGTCTATTTACATAATTCCCGGAGTTTTATTGATAACTGATTTGATCTGAGAAGTCTAACAACTACCTATTGCATTGCATTCCTTCTCGCAATTCATATTTTTCGCAGAAGAATCTCATCTTGTCCTGATTAATTAGTTTCATCGAATTGATTTCATAAATACCTACTCAGTTACTCAGTTCTACAGTTTGCATACGTACTGAACATGAAAAATACTTGGACCTAGACCCCTCCTAGCCCCTGGTGCCAAAACTAAAAACGATTTAGTCACAATTTTAACCGACTTCATGTACTTTTTTTATGTTACACTGATTATTTCGACTATTATGTTAAAAATAACTTGACTTAAATCACATCGACTAAAAGATGAGTTTTAATAGGGTAGGTGAAAATTTACTGAAAATTCCTTAGAGCGATTTCAATGTAGATGTTTCATAGACATAGACATAGACATAGACATACATTTATTTGCCACAAAACACACAGTACCTGATTACATAGAGCAAGATAGAAATAGGTGCTACTTACTTAAAATAATACATTATAATAAACAAATTCAAAACAAAGAAATAGACATAGGTAGGTACCATAAATCAAGTCGAATAGAACATACTGCGTGTCACAGCAGCAAATAGGTCTCGACTCAGCATAAATGCCGTAAACACTGAGAAGTGGTTAGGCGCTGATATTCTGCCGAAACCAATGCAGTCAATAGACCCTGTGAGGCCCACAAATATATACCTAATGTACTCTGTATGCAACGTGTTCGCATGTCAATTTATGTATAAATTAAAATAACTTAAAAGACCTGTTGTGTGTGTTCAAATATATATATATAATAAACAAATAACAATACTACTCTATCACATACATTACCTATATAAAAACAATAAACAATACCAATAACCTAACAAGAAAAATGCCCACCTTGGAGGGTCATAGCTCCGGGCAACCCCATTTTTTGTTGTTCCAGTAGATATAACTTAAGTCGTTTTTTAAATATGTTCTTAGATTTCAATAGTCTCAATGGTGGAGGGATGTTGTTCCAACATTTGGTTGCCTGGTAGCGAAAACTCCCCCTGAATGCTACGGTTTTAAATTTACTGTAGTGCAGCAAGTTTCTCGTAGGTCGTTGGCTGTACCTACTTTCATAACAGTTCACTTTAGAATATAAATATTGCGGAAAACTAAATTTCATGACACCGTGTATTAGTACTGCTAGGTGTAGATGTCTCCGCGAAGCCATCTTAAGTGTGGATGTGTTATTGAGGTATGGCGTGCTACGCCATACCTCAATAATAGCCGTGGTCGCGGGTCTGCCCGCGACCACGGCTGGTGCAATCCAGTCGAAACGTCGGGATAAAATTAAAATTAAATAAAGGTAAATAGCGATAAATACCCGTAAATGTATGTTTAATCAGATGTAAATGTATTTACCATTTCATCCACGGTTAGTGCCTGCGTGGCACTGCTCCAATCCAAAGCTAGGAGATCCTCATCGAACTGTTTACGATTGATACCTTTAAGCGATCGGCAAACTATGGTTCTAGGCGGTATTTTATCTCTTTTAATATTTAACGTAGCGGAAACAAAAGAATGGCCACGTTTACCCTTAACATCGACTACCGAAACATTACGTACCGGACCATTAGTTTCGTGTCGGACGGCTGCCGTGCTGCCGTGCCGTGCGGCTGCCGTGCCGTGCGCTTGTCGTATTTCATTTCACACGGCCGCTCGACGGACAGCTAGTACAGCACAAAGTTGTCATCGGTGCTACGCTAAGCTAGACTTCTTGAGAGTATAGATACTGGAAATGATTATGCTATGCTGTTCAGTTCAGTTCAGGGTATAGACGTACGTAGCAGTGCGTAGCGCTTTGTAGACGTACGTAGCACCTCGTAGCGCTGTGTAGACGTACGTAGCAGTGCGTAGCGCTGTGTAGATGTACGTATCAGTGCGTAGCGCTGTGTAGACGTACGTAGCAGTGCGTAGCGCTGTGTAGACGTACGTAGCACCTCGTAGCGCTGTGTAGACGTACGTAGCAGTGCGTAGCGCTGTGTAGACGTACGTAGCAGTGCGTAGCGCTGTGTAGACGTACGTAGCACCTCGTAGCGCTGTGTAGACGTACGTAGCAGTGCGTAGCGCTGTGTAGACGTACGTAGCTTGTGAAATTACCTTTATTTCGTTAATACAATAAAAATCTGTTAATTCCGAACACTAGGTATTAATATAATGATAATCCTTTAATCTTATTCAGTAAAATGTCTTTTCTATTTTAACTTTGAATTTACAGACTGCACCTGAAATAGTATTTTTTAAGAAATGAAATGAACCAAATTATTTTATTTATTTATTTATTTATTTGTTAATGTGCATGTACATTTTTCGAAACGAAAAATCCATTTGTGCACGACCGGATTCGAACCTACGACCTTCAAAGCGAAAGTCGGGGTACACCCCACTCGGCCAACACAGCCGAGGGAGGTAGATAGGTACATTATATGATGTAAACTTACTTTTTCTAAGCCTGAGTTTTTATCTAAGTATCTACTAGGTACATCACTTTTTGGGGAAAAAGAAATAAAATAACATTCATTTCCAACTTCATATAATTTGTCGAGTTAGAATGAATACGCAACAGTAAAGTACAAGTTATGACTTATGTTATAATTACAATGCTTAGGAAATACTTGTTCAACCGAACTCCTTACAAACATGATATAGAATATTATTCTGATTTGCTTTGAAAAATCTGAAAACAAAAGTTTAAAATATTGAAAATGAGAGTTCCACATTATAATTGCCAATATGTAGGTAGGTATTACATAAATAAATACATCTGAAACAATTTTTATTTACAGGAAAAATATTTTTTTTTTGTTAATTGGTATTATGAAAGAATTTAAAATTTTGTTTCGTAAATAAGATCACAAAGCGACCATCTTAGCCCTCTCGATATCAACTATTTACAAAACACAAAAATAAAATGCAAAACGACAGATAATGTGGTGAAAATAAATTTAATGAACATCACGCCGCGCTCCCAGCCCGAGCGCGGCGCGAGGTCACCCAACAATTCCTTGCTGTCAAGTTACATGTCCCTGGGCATGGCTATATAGAAAGACTATATTCGTACAATTTCAGTTCTACAAGAGACAGACTTTTTAAATATTTATCAAACCTTGTTACGAGCTAAAGATTTTTGCAAGAGATAAAAATGTATCGATATTCTACGCAGATAACTTGATGACAGACTGTCCCACTTACAAATAGTGAGATAGAGTGAGACAGTGAAGATAAACAAATATAGAAACTCTAATGTAGAATGAGATAGTAAGTCGGTGGCAGATTGAAAGCAGATCGTTGGCCGATCAGTTGCAGATCTTTGGCAGATCGGTGGCAGACGACAGATTGGTGGCAGGTCGGTGGCAGACGACAGATTGGTGGCAGATCGGTGGTAAATCGGTGGCAGGTCGGTGGCAGACGGCGTGACGGATGGCGGTAGGTCAGTCGTGATTTATTCTTCATCATTTGGGGCCGGGTCATCATCTGCTCTCCTGTTTGAATACATGAAACTATTACTTTTGTTTATAATTAAGATCTCTAGGTTCATACTAAAATGCTTAAAAAGGTAGGTGATTGTAAAGAGAATGAAAAAAGAAAAATCATGTATTTTGGTAAGACATGAAGAATCACTTTAGTTAATTGTCGGTCCCGGCTATTAAAGTCGTTAAGCCATGACGGAGGCCTTAAAGCGGCTTAAAAACTCCGTCACCAGAGTTGGCCACTTGCTCATACGAACTTACTTACTTTACTTTAGTTTCGTCTTACATGCTAATGCTAGGTGATTCTAATGCATGTACCAACGCGACTCCCTACACGGTACTGCAATGCATTTCTGGATCCCCTTCGAATGATCCCCTTTAAAGGGGATTTTTGGACTTTTTATCCAGAAATGCCCTGCCGGTTTTCTAATCATTGTACTCTGAAGTCATCCTGTAAAAACTTGAAGTCCAATACACTCAAGTGACCGGATCAGATATAAATACTAGAAGTGTTCTATTTACACCTTTCAAAGCTATTCACTCTTCTCGTACACCTGTACAGCGCCAGCACGCCGGTGTACCGACAGGCCAGTGCCAACCTCTTCACCCCCCTCTGCCCCGCCTCGCCCCCCGCGTCCGGAGGGGAGGGGGGCGCGGGCTGCGCGGGGGGGACCTCCTGGGAGAGCTCTGAGCGCTTGCCGTACCGGGTTGTCATCATCCATCTGCAAGAAATGGACCTGTAGTTGCGAAGAGGATAAAGAATGTACCTGTCTACTGCTGTAAAAAGGATTCTCATAATTCTGTTCATTTATATGTGCCGAGTTCCAGTTAGCTAGGGTCTACACAGAAGGTCCGTATTTGAGATCGTTTTCGAATACGCCGCTTCAAACGTAGGTATTGGTACTAATTTGACAGCACTAAAAATGTTGCCGTCCCTTTCATAACGATCGAAAAAAAAAGGATGGCATCAATTTTAGTGCTGTCAAATTAGTTTAGTTTTTGCGGCATCTGAATTGACACTAATATCCATGTTTTTTTCTGAATATAAGCCCGACTTAACTGAGAGTATGGTATTATATGCAGGGTAGGTCTGATGAAAGAATATACTGGAACATATTTTTCTAAAGCTGCATTCGTTTTAGATATTAAAAAAATATCTGTCATGGTTTTATGACCAAGATTAAACTTCTTCGTATAGAAACCTGTCATTCCTAGGCGTGATGAACCGCTCCGGGGACCGTCCGTACCGCGCCGCGAATGTGAAGGGGACCGGAGACACTACAACATAACACCGTTACATATTAAACAACAATGGAACAATAAGCAATATTCCACAAAGAATCATGCAGCGGGTGAGAGAAGCGAGCTACGAAGTCTATCTAGAATAAAATCTCATTAAGCAAAATACGATTTGGAGACCTGTGGGCAATAGAGAGTTGTAGGTGGCAGTATCATGCGTGCGAGACATCTGTAGAGTGATCTATCCGCCCAGCAGCGCCTCTAGCGGCAGTCAAGTTGATAAGGCAGTGTCTTGCGTGCAAAACATCTATTATAGTGCAGTGCGCTAACCTATGGACTCACTCTCGGCGCGCTTGCCGTGCGCGTGCGCCAGCGCGACGGCGCACAGCAGCGCCAGCGCCACGCGTGGCTCCAGGGTCACAGAGAGGGCCATGACGGTGACTGAAACAACACAGCTCTTTAACACACTTCGCGGTATGCAGACCGCCGCAGGAAAACTTGCCACCTGATACTTCGCGGTGGCCCCGAATCTACGATTTCTTTGAACCTCTCCTTTTAAAAGTACCAAGGCATGGCCAGACAGGTGCTACTCTATAAATCTCTACTTATCGATCACGGTCGATCGAGTCAATCATCAAAGCCATTTTGGCGGCGCCCCCTGGACCTGCTGAAATAGTCAATGAATATAAACATGTTGGCCACTTGCTCATGCTAACTTAGTCTTTCTTAAACTTTCGCGATCACAATTCATACTTTTAAATAGAAATTTACAGGATTTTATCGCGTAATTTACCTTTTATTATTTCCCGACGTTTCGGCTGTGTTACAACAACCGTGGTCGCGGGCGAACTGGAGTATGTAGGTAGGCTCCGACGAGAAGCGGCAGTTTATAAAACTACCCTCCCTTAAACTTCACAATTCGGAACGGCTGCATGTCCACCACAGCACACGACACTAACTGTATCTTTACACCGAAACTTTCCATCACGACGCGCATTACACCTACTAATAACTGGATTCCATGATAACGGGAGCCTAAATCCATCCTCGCGATTGAAATTCGGATATTTCTTGATTTCTATTGCTTCACGAATTATTCGCTTATAATACTGGCGTTCGTTGGCAAGAATCTTGGGATCATGAAGTTCAATCCAGTGATTAGGCCCCGAGTCCACTAGGTGCTCTGCTATCGCCGATTTGTTTACCTGGCGGTTTTTAACTGCTGCTATGTGTTCCTTTATGCGTTCAGCTATTGTACGCTTCGTTTGCCCAATATAGGAACGGCCACAGCTACAGTCAACCTTATACACACCAGGTACCTGTAAAGGCGTGACGTCTTTCGGTGATCTTAACAGCTTTGCGACTTTGGTGAAAGGAGTAAAAATGGTCTTGATAGAAAACTTTTTCAAAATATTGCCAATTTTGTCCGTTACCCCTTTCACATACGGCAAGTACGTAGGCTGCCTGCTGACATCAGGCATTCTCTCTGTAGCGCCTTTTATCCGTCGCTTCTTCAAACCTTTGTATCCATTTCTTCTTAGTACCTCCTGAACATGAGCCAGTTCTCCATCTAAATGTTCAGGGTCACAAAGATCATATGCTCTATTCGTTAGAGAAGAAACAACGGACTGCAAGTGGCGAGGATGATGGTGTGATGCAGCATGTAGATACCTATCAGTGTGTGTCGGTTTTCTATACACAGATTCTTGCCAACGAACGCCAGTATTATAAGCGAATAATTCGTGAAGCAATAGAAATCAAGAAGGAAATTTAATTAAAAGAAAACGTGTGTTTATTCTAGGCGGACAGCAATGTAACGGTCTGGCATTGAAACTCATTAAATCAAGACTATACAACCGGTATGTTAACTATCAGTTCATGTCATATGTTAAACCTTTTGCCTCGACGGAGGAAATATTAAACAGTTTAAAAATGTGTGACGGCATAAATTCCGAAGACCGATTAATCATTGCTGTGGGCCAACATGATACAAATCCACTTAGAATTATAGCTGAACTATGCACATTTTTAAAATCTGTTGTGTGTCCGGTTATAATATTAAGTGTTAAAAGTAATTTGTATCTCAATGAAATTAAATTGAATGACATGTTACAATTAATAAGTATTCAATATCATGATTGTGAATTTGTAGAGCTTAACTCTAAAAGTAACGGTACATTTAACATGTGTAAAAATATAAACTCTGTATTAGACCAGTTAGACTACAATAAAAGATTTTTGACGTTCAGGGCCGCCTCTAAGTGTGACCGGCAAGTGCACAGGTTGGGTAACGATCCAGTTTCGTATAAAACTCAATCCACGCAAACAAACGCCACTTCTGTGCATACAGACAAATTAGCGCGAGGCGACGATGACACTCCTAATTCAAATAATCTTTTTCGTGCCTAATGAATCAGCTCTATTTCGAGTACTCCACCAAAATGTTAATAGTTATGTAAGTAAGCGAAATGTACTGGAAATTAAATTATCTGATCTTGTGAAAAGGAACGAGGAACCGGATGTTATATGTCTCACGGAAACTAAAGTCAAAAAAGGTATGGAGCATATAATCAGGCTGCAAGGATATCTTGTTGCATCATCTTTTTGTAGAAATAGAAAACAAAAATACGGCGGTGTATGTATACTCACTAAAGCTAGTCTACTCTCTAAAGATATGGAATTTGCAAAAAAAAAATCAATCGACAAGCATTTTGAATGTTGTTGCATTAATCTGACATCTCAAAATATAATAATTGTATGTGTATATAGAACCCCTGACTCCAATATAAATATTTTCTGGGATAAATTAGACAAATTGTTATACTATATTACTTCTAGGTATAAACAAAATTTAGTTATAGCAGGTGATTTAAATATTAATACTCTCATAGTTGATAAGAACTCTACACGGCTAAGAGAACTTGCCTGTAGTTACAATTTGTATCTTCACATAGACTCTCCAACAAGAAATAAAAACTGCATTGACCACATAATGAGCTCTATAAAATCAGCAAGAGGAGACCTTCTACATTGGGGTATTTCAGACCATAATACGGCACAAATTCTTCATATCCCAATTAAAATGAAACTATCATCTTCAACATATTATTTTAACTACAGAAGAGACTATACCTTAGAAAATGTAGTCAAGTTTAGGTCATATCTGTCATCCCTCACTTTCTCAGATGTTTTGGATAAAAACCTAGATACTGCGTTTGGTAACTTCTATGACATTTTCTGCTTACTATACAAACTCTCGTTTCCTCTATATAAAATAAAAATATGTAACAAAATAAAGACAAATAAATGGATAAGTAGAGGACTTAAGGTCAGCTGCAAAACAAAACGACATTTACGATACTTATGGTATTCAAACCAATCTGATTCAAATCGAATTCAATACAAAAAATACTCAGTTCTGCTACGCAAATGCATTGACAAGTCCATAAAACTACATAATAATAAAATCATAAATAATGCAAAAAATATATGTAAAGCGACATGGAAACTCATTAAGTCTGAAACTGAGGACGCGAACTTGGTCAGACCCATTAGTTGTATAAATCATGATAGCATTAACATCCAAAATCCAACTGATATAGCTGAAATATTCAATGATTATTATATAAATCTGACCAATACTGCACATGAGAAATGCCGTTCATATACTATAAAAAACACAATTTCCAATAGCATTTTCTTAAATCCTTTTGGTTTTGACGATATATACAAAATAATAATGTCTCTCCGTAATACTGATGCAGTAGGCTATGATGAAATCTCTACTAAAATCCTAAAAGCCTGTTCGCTTGAAATAACTCCTATTTTAACTTATTTAATTAATTTGTCATTTGAAGAAGGTTCATTTCCTAAGCTCTTAAAGCAATCTGTTGTTAAACCCTTGTTTAAAAAAGGTGATCAATCCAAACTCGATAATTATAGACCCATTACTTTAATTCCTGTAATATCAAAGGTATTTGAAGTGGCAATGCAAACACGCTTACAGACATTTTTAAAAAAATATAAAATATTGAAACAAGAGCAATTTGGATTTCAAAAAGGGAAATCAACAACATTAGCCACTTTTGATTTAGTTAGTAAGCTGATAGACGGTATCGACAACAGTGAACTCGTAACCGTGATGTTTTTTGACATGTCTAAAGCATTCGATTTTGTATCTCATGATCTTTTACTAGAAAAGTTAAAACTGTATGGAATTCGTGGAACCGTTCTTAACTGGCTCGATTCATACCTAAAAAATCGGCAACAATGTGTTGAAATAAAAGATATGAATCAGAAAAAGGAGTTAACATTGTTCCGCTCAACCTACAAATGCAATAAATTTGGAGTACCACAAGGAAGTGTTTTAGGACCACTTCTCTTTCTACTCTACATAAATGACCTGCCTGATATTACAAATAAGAGTTGCATACTTTTTGCTGATGACATTTCGATAATTTTTAAATCAAAGCGTAATATTGACATAGATTTATATGAATCTGACATAAATAAAACTATTGAACGTATAATTAATTGGCTTGACATGAATAATTTAAATGTAAACTTGACAAAGACAACTTTTATTCAATTCGGCTCCTATGCAAGAATTATGGAACCATTAAACATCTCATATAAAAACACAAGTATATCAGAGGTAAAAAGTACGACATTTCTTGGTATGGTTTTAGACAAAAACCTGAATTGGAAAGCCCACATAGACAAAGTATGCACAAAAGTAAATAGATTTGTATATGCACTCTATAGGTTAGGAAAAACATCGTCTCAGTTCACGGTACTTCAGGCGTATCACGGCTACGTGGCCTCAGTTCTAACCTATGGACTCATTCTTTGGGGAAACTCAACTGATATGCTGAGAGCATTCATAGCTCAGAAAAGGTGTGTCAGAGCTATATGTGGAATAGTACCATGGGAATCTTGCAAGCCCTTGTTTAGGAAACTCGGGCTCCTCACCCTGCCTAGCCTGTACATACTGGAGTGTGCTTTATTCGTCAAAAAACATAATCATTTATTTGTAAAGGCTGCTGAGTTGTACCCAAGAAGCACACGACACAATGACAGAATTGTGATGCCAAAAATCCCACGAACAAAAATGTATTTAAATAGCAGCTATGTTATGTGTGGATGTGTTTATAATGCAATACCTAATGACATTAGAAAATTACCTTTACCTAGTTTTACGAAAAAATTAAAGTTATGGTTGACAGAAAAATGTTTTTACTCAGTAAAGGAATTAGTACCTAGGTTGACTTAAAAATATTAATTACTATTCCCATTTGACTCTTAAAATGAATTTGTAATGTTTATTTGGTTATTTTAGTTTAATTTTGTTAATTATATTATGTAGGTAATTATTTTTTAATGAAGTAATGTTGCATGACACATATTTTAATTGTCTATCTGTTATTATAATTACCTGACATACCTAATTATTGTACACCGACCTAAGTTGGTAACATAGAGGCTCTACTTTATATTGACCAAGAACTGTAATGTTAACCTATGTTGAACAATAAAATAATTATGAATTATGAATTATGAATTATGAAATATCCGAATTTCAATCGCGAGGATGGATTTAGGCTCCCGTTATCATGGAATCCAGTTATTAGTAGGTGTAATGCGCGTCGTGATGGAAAGTTTCGGTGTAAAGATACAGTTAGTGTCGTGTGCTGTGGTGGACATGCAGCCGTTCCGAATTGTGAAGTTTAAGGGAGGGTAGTTTTATAAACTGCCGCTTCTCGTCGGAGCCTACCTACATACTCCAGTTCGCCCGCGACCACGGTTGTTGTAACACAGCCGAAACGTCGGGAAATAATAAAAGGTAAATTACGCGATAAAATCCTGTAAATTTCTATTTAAAAGCATGCTAACTTACTTTACTGACTTGACATGTAGGTTCTATATCTTCTAAAAGAAGAATCTCACTGAAACAATTTCATGTATAAATTGTATAATGATACCATAAGGAGACCTATACGACTCACAATGTCAAAAAGTTATTTTTGAAGTTTTCAAGATCTCATGAGATCTGATAACTTTTACTAGTATTAGATGTACTAGTCGCGTTCTATAAGGCTGCGTTTCCATTGACGCGGAGCTGTGCGGAGCAGTGCTTAGCGGTGCATGAATTGACTAATCACTATGCTCGAAATCTCTGCTCCGCGATTTGGAGCATAGTGATTGGTCAATTCATGCACCGCTAAGCACCGCTCCGCACAGCTCCGCGTCAATGGAAACGCAGCCTTAGGACGAGGCAATAGAACGTGACTAAGCGATCATCGGACGAATCCGCGATCGAACATAATATCGTCCTGCAGATGCCAAAAATCTACGTGGATGATGGAATAATATCGATTGCAATATTTTTCTAAGATCCTATTTTAGTTTGTATCGAGTTATTTTTATTAGTCCATGTAATTTCAAAGTTCATATTTTTAGGAACATAAGGTTGTAATGAATATTAATATGGTACCTACTCCACGAGAAAGCCTTTACAAACAAAAGCAATAACTTTATTATAATAAACAAATGTAATGCTTACATTATAAGTAGTCAGGTGCGACCGGTGGGTGGGTTCAATAGGCTATCTAAAATATTGTTGCTTAGTTTTGAATGGTAAAACTTATTAGGAATTGTGGCTATATGGATGTATTTTGCTCTATTACGCGAAAATTACTAAAAAAAATTTGGCTGAAACACAGGCTACTTTTTATCCAGGTAGGTACAACGGGGCGAGGCCGCATGCGTAGGTAAGCTAGTATTCAATAATTCAGGCAAAACTAAAAAAATATCTAAACCGACTTAAATTTCGTGAGAAGAGAGCAATTTCGTGCACTCTCGAGGTACATTCCTGCTCATAACACCGAAGATCTTCTTCGGATTCTTAATTTTTTTATGATACATCAGGAGATCACCTATTACAATCAAAAAAATAATTATTTAAATCAGTAGGTACCTACTAGGTATTGTCGAAAAAAATTGGTGAATATTATGTACACGTAGTTAATTATGCAGCTTAATAATGTTTTGTTGGCCAATAGTGGCAATTCGGAGTGTCGCAAAAGCTAAACTTAACTAACTAAAAATGTTGCCGTCCCTTTCATAGCGATAGGCTAGGCATAAAAAAGATGGCATTAATTTTAGTTAGTTTAGTTAAGCTTTTGCGACACTCCGAATTGCCACTAATATATCGATTGTCGATCTAAAGTTACCAGCAATCTCTTTAGTCGTGGGCAGAGGCTTGTTAGTGGAACTGTAAAAACAGCCTTATTTCTCTAATTACCGGCGGAGGCCTCGCTTCCGGCGAGACAACAACAAGGCAATAACTGCGAGTACCAAGGGTGGGCAAGCTCCTTGCTGGTTTATATGACATCAATGATTTAAAATTTGTTAATTTTGGTAAGATCGATGTTGAACACAGTACATCCGGCAGTTGATGTTATACGCGTTTTTATCAAGTTTTGAAATAAAATAGGTAATAAAAAGTAATCGTATGAGCAAGTGGCCAACTCTGGTGACGGAGTTTTTTTTTATAGGTTTTTTAAATAAGCAATGAAAATAGGGTCATCCCAAAACATATATTTTGAAGTATTTTCGAAGTTATACAGAAATGCACCTCGCGCAGGAAATTGCGTTTTAAGCTTTTACAAAAAAAAATGCCACTTCACTGTTATTACCCACACAGTTGTTGGTTTTTTTATCTGTTATCAGTTTGAAAGAAAGAAAAATCATTTATTCTGGTAGGACCTCAAGGATCACTTCAGTATCGTCTTAGCTAGGTGATTCTAATGCCTGTTCCAACGCAACTCCCTACACCAGGGAAAGAATCAGGCAAGAACCTGGTGGTGTGGGCCTAGCGTTTTTTTAAAAGCGATCCCTTAACACTCTAAATAGTTAAGCTTCAGTGGGAAGCCAGTCAAACAACCCCCTTATCGGACGACTAGGACATGCTAGGTACATTATACTACTACTTACTATATGTGGAAACTTTTAATTAGCCTTCCCAATAATAGCATGATGTTTTTACTCATGTTATATTGTATATCTTGTCAATAGTTATGCATAGCTGTAAGTTTTCTTAAAATTGTTAAAATAAAATAAATAAAGTGTCATAGGCTACATTTTGTCTTATTTAGTCTTGTTTTGAATATGTATCTCAGAAATACTTCACAATCTTAAAAAAGTAACTTGAAATATTATATACGAGTGGTATAGAATACAAGGAGGCGCGTGTCACACGGCGTTGGCTTCGCTGATTGCTCAAAGAATATACAATCAGATTATGATGGGCTCTCAACAAGAACTCGGCTATTTAAACATATCGACCGTTTCCGCTACAAAGGTCGTATAAACCAAATACGTACTTTTGGCAATCAGCAAAAAACGAAAATGAAAAAAAACTTTAGTCCATAACTTTTTTATTTTTATAGTTATAAAGTTGTGATCAATAAAGGAAATGCTTGTGTTTGGACCGTGCATTACCTCACTTAATTACAACAGTGTCGGGGCTTTATTTAAAAAGTTAGCATGGACTTACACCACTGAAAAATAAAAAAAATGGTTTATACGCCCCAAAAAAAACTCATCTAAACACGAGCGTTAGTCGTAATTGCCATTTGTGTATAGACAAGTATAGTTTTTGTAACGTATAGACCATTATTTTTACTAAAAATGGTTTTACACCCTATGTAATGTACCATAAATGTAATGTATTGATCCTAAATAAATGATTTCTATAATAATGAGTTGGTAGAAACGCTGAAAATGAAGAAAGAAAGATTTTTTAATAATAGCTAAAAGTTTAATTAGTGTTTGTTAGTCAGTAACAAGTAATCAGGTGCGTGTATCTAGTATAATCATCATAATAAGGCTTATACTACATCATCTACCTTATCTCCGTTCAATAAACTAGTTATTTAGCAAGTAGTAGCACAAAAAAATAGAGCCAGCATTTTAAATGGGAAGCACTCAAAGTATGTTCCTTTTAGCGTCAGACGACTAAAGCGCAAGTGTTAAGGGAGTTGAAAAGCTCTCTGATTCGGTCACTAAGCCTGTTTCCAGTGTGGCTGAAGACCCAAGATCCAATATTATCCGACACTATACTTAAGATAATTATCTCGGAAACCAGCCTGTACCAGATAAGGTTGGCTGAAGCAGCTTCAAGGACCACATGGCTCTTGGTGAGGACAGAATTCAAAAGCTCTCAATTTAGTTTTGCTCGAAGGTAACCGTGGTGGTACTGTTCTTATAAGAAGAGTGATAACACATTAAATTACCTATTAACTAGGAATATATCCATCTCACATCTGAGTCATGCTTTTAAACTGTTTTCCAGTTCTAGGAGATTAATAATATGACAAACCATTTAATTAGGTAAGTCCATCTTCAAGAAAGAGGTCAATCGTGTAATTCAACTTGGATGGAATCGTTTGGGAAACTTCGTAACGTCTTTTCGTCCTGCATACCTCAGTGCCTGAAGACGAAGGTATTCAACCGGTGTGTGTTAAGAACCAGTAGGTAATGACTTACAGATCCGAAACCTTAAAGGCCTTATGGATTGGCTTAAAGTCGCTCAACGAGATAATAATGAAGATGGCTTGGATTTTTTCTACGGAATCAAATCAGAAATAAGGTATAGCTTGAATAGCCTTCTTCTGCATCACGAAGGCTCGCTCGGCGTCGCTTTCGTGTGCCCACAGCTCCACACCGTAGGTGAATGTGCTGTGGACAGTTGCAAAATAGCACGAACGCACTACCTCGCGGGTGGCTGTACTCGCCAGTCTTCGCAACGCAAACGAAGCCCGGCCGAGTTTTGAGCAGATGCTCTTTATGTGGGCGTCCCATGTTAGGGAACTATCGATTTGGAAACCTAGCAGCTTTGTTGATAGCACCTGTTCCAACTCTGCTGATCCCGCGAGCACCCTAAGTGCTGGGGGTTTTTCACCGTTTAGCTTGAAGGTTAGGCGCTACTTCACAATAATGGATGCATGCGGCATGCATCCACCGTGAACTAGTGGCTAGAAGGTTAGGAGAGGCATGCAGTATGCCTCTTCTAACCGAAACAACTGAAGATCTATGATCTACCGTCATATCTGAGATGATGATGATGATTGATTATGACTATGACCCATGATATACGACGTAAAGAGAACAATTTAAAAAATGTATACATAGACGTAATTACCAACTTACCACTTTTAATGTGAGTTACGCCCTTTGTTGCGTAAGCAAATTGAAATAGAATTATATTTTTTTGGGTGTAAGTCACATAATATTTTGTGATTGTGTTTTACGCCCCTATTACTTCGAAAAATTTGTAGTTACGTCAAGTCTTATTTCGTAATCCTAACCAAATGTGTTATACGCCTTGTTTTTGCAGGCAAGTGTTGTTCAGTTGCATGCAAATGTTGGGGAGTAAAAGCCATTTTTTTGGACTTAGCGCAATTTTAAATATACCAATCGATAGAGCGTAAAAAATACTATAGGATTGCATTCTTAAGTCAATTTGGCCAAAATGGTTTATACGACCTTTGTAGCGGAAACAGTCGATATATTTTTTACCAAAGAAACATTCGATTATTCATCCCCATTTCCACCCCCATATCTTGTAAACGACTCGACCGATTTTGATAAAACATGTTAAATCTTGAATCAAGAATTTTGCATCGTGTAAATGACTTACACGAAGCAAGATTCTTGCCTGTTGCATACAATTAAATTACAACTTGCATGGCCTACACAACAGTTGCTTACTTAATTAGGTGCGCGTAATTATTGCATTCAATTATTGCTCTGGATATTAGACAATTATTTATTGTAATTATTTAATGTTACAGAACTTTAAATCTACGTATCTGGCACTCGTACGTAAGATAAAATTAGATCATGTAAATAGTCTTAAGTTATGGTGCCACAGACAGACATACAGACATACATAGTGAAACTTATAACACCCTTCTTGGGTAAGGGGTTAAAATAAATTGGGCGGTCAAATTAACTTTTAACCGACGCAATAACAATTAAAATGGTGTGCAATAAAAATCACCCTTTGATTGATGTCGAATGGCCTTTTATTTAAAAGTGCGTAAAAAAGGTTCCCTTTACGCAATTAATTTGTTGTGTCATCATTTAAATATAAAAACAGAATGGTGTTCGTTGGTAAGTACAATACTTAAGAACGCCTAGACGATTTGGGTTATTAGCGTGAAAATAGTTTAATCAAAAAAGTCAACTTAGATAATCTGGATTTATTATTACTTTTAGATTCTAGCTAACCCAGCTGACTGTACCACCATAGTTTTTTTACAAAAGTATTTATTTTCTATTTATTTATAAATTTATAAACATAACCTGACAATAACGAAACACTAAACAAAATAATTATCCAATTTGGTGCAGTCGATCAGAAGTTATGCGTGTACCTAAGTACATTTCAGTGATTAATTTTTATTCATTGTAAGTAAAGTAAAAGAGCTACTTATATATAATATAAAGAAAACTTAAAAGTAAATTTATTAGTAATAAAAAGGTAGTAAAGTGTTTTTACAGTACATTACAAGTAACTTAACTAAAGTTACATTATATTGTGACAAAAAAAGTACAGCGCTAATAGCAAATTATAAAATTCGTATTGGAGCGCGACGTCCCACTCTAGGAAAACCTGTATTATTTGTAATTCGAAACAGTTTATACAAAATTCATCAATTTCTGAAAATCACTATAAGAAATATGTATTCCAGAAATTTTTGGTGCTCTTATTGTTTGTATTTATTAATTCACTCAGGTACATCATTTTCAAGACCGTTCCATTGCTTAAAGTTTAAACTGTTTCTAAAAAACAAATATTTAAATATTATTAGTATATTTTGCTTTGATCTATTTTTAAAATAGTTTTGTTTGCTCAAATTCGTTAATTATGTTTATTTAGAGAAATTGAAGTACCTATAGCTGGATATTAGATATTACGTTCAAAAAGATACGGGCATAGATTAGTTGTATACGGTTTTTTATACTAAGTAGGCTATCTATAATTAATTTAATAATGGTTCTAGCAAATAGGTTTTAATCGTGTCTTATTTTCTCATTCTCTTTCAAAAAACAGCTAAAAGTCAATGCATAAGTTACGATACAAAAAAAGTGTTCTGATATTAGAACTCCTTTAGAAACCGCGTTGAAATAATAAGTTGCTGTAGCATTTTAATCCGAAGATCATTTACATGTTCTTACAAAAGATTTGAACGCGCACCCGCCAGTTGTTAACGTTTTAGCAAAAGTTATATTTTAAGTCAATATTAGGTAGAGTATTCAACAACGCATTCAGTTAACATAATGTAATAATTCAATATTTAAACAGTATTTGAATATGATCAAACAATTTCGTTCGAAATAAAAATGGCATCTATTTAGTGCTGTCAAATTAGTTTGGTTTATTTTGCGCCAATTCTGAATTCGCATTTTTATACGAAAATAAAAAAAACACAACAAATTTATAAATCGACACAGTTTTTTAATTTAATTTGATTAGAAATAACGACTTAATTTTTCAGATTCCAAATTTGCATCTACCTTAGTATTTACAGTCAAATTAAAACAAAAAAATCCGAGACACCAAAATGTAATTCCTATTTGTTCACAATAAAATAGCTGGATACTAAATGTACTCACGTGATGCTGGGCGGCGGTTGCGGCTGCACTGAGGCCGGCGCTGGCCGCCCTAGCTTATAAACCGCCCGCCCACCAGCACACCCGATCACAGCCCGCGTGATGCGGTTGAAGGGTTTGGCAATGAGACTTTATGAAATCAAAAGTCACCGGGCTTCAAAAACCAGAGAGATATGGGCCCCGAGACGTGTTTGCTGCCCCGGTTCTTCATGGTGTTGATATATTTTGACGACCTCTGTAGCGCAGTGGGTGAAAGCCCGCTTGAGTCGCAGAGGTTGCGGGTTCGATCCCCGCTGCGAGACAAATGTTTGCTTGATTTGCAAATATTTGTCTCGAGTCTGGGTGTTTTGTGTGCATAATAAAAAAAAAACTAGTAGGTATATCAGTCATCTGGTTACCTAAACACAAGCATTAAATTGCTTAGCTTGGGATGGGAGACTAGATGACGCTGTGTGGAATGTCTAAGGATATTTATTAATTTAAAAACCGATCTGAGTGATTTAGAAAATAGATTTTTTGTTTGGAAAGGTTTACTTCTGAATGATCTCATAAAACATTATGATCTAACGATCTCCGGTGTTAAGAGAGTTTTCTTCGCACTTGGCTTTTGTTTTATTAAGTACATTTTGCCACTCGTTCCGTCTCATCTCAGTGAGTGTCTTCTGTCTAATTGATCGGCTCCATGTAATATATTCAATTTCGCATACCTTTGGTTGTTCAAAGTTTTTCTATGTTAAATTGAAAATTATCGTTATAGGTAACTATACAGTTAGAACAGTTTTGAGCTAATGCGTGGGACCGGTCGGTGGGGCATGAAGCGAAAAATTAATGTACCTACCTACCTACGTAGATATTATGTTATAAAGGATAAAAGCCACAACAATATTTGATTATAACTTATAAAAATAAGGTATCAAAAAGGATTTAATTATTGAATATTGTTAGAAATTGGCGTAAAATTGTGAGCTGTGATAATGAAGTCTTTGATGTACATCAAAGTAAAAGTTCAAAGTCGAGGGACTATACAATTCGGCCAACATACATGGACCTTTGTTTTAGAATATACCTACTTCGTTTTACTTTTTAACCGTCTTCATAAAAGAAGGAGGTTTTATGTTTCACTGTATGTATTTTTATTTTTTATGTATGTTTACTTCGTCAATAGGGTCCGATATTGAAAATTCTTTTTTTGTTTGAAAGAATACACTCCCGAGGTAATTTTTTTGAGAATCTGTTAGGGCGTCAATTAAATATGAAAACTCCTTTAAGCTCCATCACCAGGGTTACATACATACATACTTTTAAAGGGAGACGTTTGCCCAGCTGTGGGACACAACAGGCCACAAAAAAAAACAAATTATCTGTAACACTTGTAACATGAATAGATATATCGCCGAAGCAAATCATAGTTCGCTCTGATTAGAAATGACGTACAAGTGTAATTGAAATTATACCTATTGATAGTAAGCTTTAAGACTGATATTTCATTAGTGTGGCTTTATAAATGTATAAGTAGCTGATTTAAATTAATTTGTCTAGCATTTTTATTTAATTATGTCTCGTAGCATCTTTATGAAATATTAAATTGATGAAAAACACCGATACGAATACCTACCTACCTACCACAAATAAGTTCGGTAAATTGAAAATAAAATAAAAAAAGTAATAGGTTTCCGTAATAATTACAACTATCCAACTGTCTAATCAATGTACTCGTCAAGTAAATACGCTACTGGGCAGATGATGTTCAAAGTAATTTACTGGCCAGTTTTACTTACGAGTAGTATTACTTGAAATGCGACTAGAGGTTACTCGACACTTTACTTGGTGACTAGCTTACTCGGAACTTTACTTGAAGATCGTGAAAGAGGCACTCAGTATTTTATTTTTAACGTAATGGGGATTTATGAACTGTTTAGTTCACTAATCCCCGTTACGAGCTCGCATCGCCGTCAACGGGGAAATATGAACAAAAAGTTCACTAATCCCCGTTAACGGGGATTGTCAACGGGGATTAGTGGAATAAGCCAAAATAATATTCTTGGACAATAATATCTTTAGTCTGGATCCCAAGCTAAGCAATAACTTCTGTTTCAGATGACTGTTATTTATGTCATCATATCATGTAATCTCTCAATATAAATAATTAAATAAATTTCAATCTCGGTCTCGATCTTGCTTGCAATTTCGGTCTCAGTCTCATTCCGTCTCGATATGTTGAAAAGGGAAGGTTTAAAATAAAACGAGTAAAGTCAATAAATACAAGTATATTGTATGCATGTACAGTCAGCGACAGCGGATACTTCACAATTTACATTGCTCAACTAGGTACTGTCGCGAATATATTACAAGGTTTTTGCGCAGACTTCACAAATATTATACAGTCTGCACAAAAACTTTTTCAGCGCTATTTATTAAGAGTTCATTGAAATAATAATAGAACCCCTTCTAAGTAGTAGGTCGGTACTGTCAACAACAAAATTATATAAAAAAATCATGTTGAAAAAGCTTCTTTTAAATTCTTAGTATAAGTCGCGTCACGTAAAGAGATTGGTCGGACAAGTAGCGGGGGTATGTTTGCGCCTGTGTTCACTGGCTGACGAACCAATAGCACTCGCTTAATCAATGGTATGAAGTGCGCCGCAACACCTCTCCACCAATCGGACATACAATTCCTAAAAATCGACTACTGCGCAGCTTTTCTCCTCAGACTTCGTATTACGTGACGCGACCTACTCGTACTTCAGAAGAAAATGTAAATTAAATAAAAATATTGAATGTTAAATTCACCACGAATATAATAATTTATCTCATAAAATACTGTTACTTTTTCTTTTTTTCTGTCATTCCATGTCAACGACGGCAACAGTAAGCGCAATATAACATGACCGGGCCGAACTTAAGCCATCCGGGCGGTTGCGCATCATCAGTCGTTACGAAAGAGCTAAACAGACGTATCGACAGCGCGTGGAACAGAGATAGTGATATGTCCGAGCAGTGCGACGCTACTCTCTATAACTATGTTCACTCCGGTCAACTTAGAATGACTTATGCTGGGTTCCTATATCCAACTAACGGATGTCCGTAGGTCGGTCGTCATAGCAACGTTGTTATCTGTCAAAAAGTCTCATACATTTTGTGTTGAATAAACAACGTTGCTATGGCGACCGACCTACGGACATCCGTTAGTTGGATATAGGAACCCAGCATTACTGTACATAGCAGCCGTTTCAAGCTTTAAAGAAATAAAAAAAATCAAGGAAAATAATTTACATAATTTAAACTTATTTTAAAATTGAGATACCTATTTATCTTGATGTGTTTGTTGTTGACAGTAAAGATTATGTTTCGCGCGCAACAGCCGTCCTCAGCGGGACAAGATACAAAATCTACATAAAATACAATAAAATACAAAATTTTGAATAAATTAATCTCCAGTCTCGTGATTGGTGGGAACTGAACGCGTGCAAATGGCTTTCACGCCTCTATTCACAAACACAGCCGAGCTGAAATAATGATCATGTTCATTCATGATTTTCGGTTCAATACTAATATAAATGCTATATATTATAATTTTAGAATAAAACATTTTTCTTTATCATCCAAAATACCAAGTAAATAAAAAAAAATCTCGATGGCCTTGAAACGGCTAAGCACATTCTGATAAAACATGTCTAAGAACAACCGCTAGAAAAGCTGCTTTTTAAATAAAAAAACCGCATCCAAATCGGTTTCATGTAGAAGGCTACGATGCCACAGATGACACACAGTCACGCCAAACTTAAAACAAGTTAAGTGAAAAATAAGTTTTGTCTATTTAACAAAACAATAATTGGAAGATTATATCGTCGAAATAGTAACAAAACTGTTATTTTTTAACTAAATATAATTTAAAAAAAAACGATAAAAACTGTTTTTTAATTAAATTTAGTTAAGTCCTTAACAAAATTTAATAAAAAAAAGTCATTTATAATAAAAAATATCGGTTCATCCGGTACGTGTTTGTGAATAGGGAACAGAATCGAAACTCAGAATACATAAACTTCGTTGATTCCTTCTGACGGAGTCGTCGTTGCGAATGAGTTCAACTTTACTAATTAATTATTTTCATCCTCAAGCCAATACGAAACAAACTCGTAATAAAGAAATTCAAATCAGTCTAATAGCTCCACCTAAAAACTAATTAAAATACGAATAATCCACGCCAATGTGTACTCTAACCCGTTGAGATAAGGTTCAGGACATTTAAGGAAGATAGGGCGTGGTCATACTGCAAGCGAGTCATCGCTATAATATTTTAAATCTCTATTTAAGGACACTGGAACTTGGAGATTTTATAATTATTTACTTAATTTAATTTATGAACGCGTACAATATGACCTCGCCTGAAATATCTAGTGCAATTCCTTGTATAGTGATGTATTTTTAATTACAATTAGGAATATTTACATTGGAGTCTTATGAGGTTGTAATTAGTGCGATTATAAAAATATTAATAATAAATAAAGAAAGTCAATCAACAGTTTTAGTTAAAGTTCATAAATAATTATAAATACTATAAAAGAAAGCACTTTTGCTAAATTGTATCAAAACTTTTACATTTCTTACTGTTCATACAAATATGTGAAAAATTGTGACTTAATTGTAAAGATAAACTAAGGAAGTTGTCAGGGCGCGGACAGTGCTAAACCACTTTTGAATAATAATCAGTAAATATTACACAGATAGAAAATAAAAGTGGTATAACACTTAATATTTTGAAAGTAGGTATCATTTTTATTAAAACTTTTGTTTCATTTTTTGTTATATTTTTAAAATAAAACAAAAGTATCTCAAATGAAAATCAGGTGTAATATGGTATTTCTCATTTTTAATTATTGTATTTATCTAAACAGAATTTCGAAATCGATTACAATTTTTTTCTATTTTATGCTGATACTAGTGGCATTTCTGGATGTCGCCTAAACTTAGCTAAACCAATTTGACAGCACTAAAACTGATACCATCCTTTTTATTTCGATAGTTATGAAAGGGACGGCAACATTTTTAGTGCTGTCAAATTAGTTTAGTTAAGTTTTGGCGACATCCAGAATTGCCACTACTGAGTGAAAACTTTAATTAATTAATTGTATCCGCGCCCTAATTACAAATGCCTAACTATCCTAATACTCTTATTCGTAAGTTACGCAGAGTCATTGACTAGCCCCTCTACTTTACATTTATCTTATAAAAGTGTTATTTACAAATTAGGCGAATACAAGATAACCCTCGAAAAATGAGCTTCACTAGACCTATTGTGATGGTGTTTGAGCTAACTGATAGGCCACGAGGAACTAGCCCTTTGAGCGACAACGCTGTCTTTTCAATTTCCTATAATAAATTAATTAAAAAGAATTTCAAAAAGTGTTTCTAAATTTAATATAAACTAAGCTTAATTATATACACTTATTATATACTATATAGGGATCACATGTACGTACAGAAGTAAAACATTACAAGGATATAGGGAGTCGAAACGGGTAATTTATCTAAAAGTGGTCTAAATTTATTTTGGTGTTTATCAAAATTGTGGTCATTTTGTATGAATGTCAAAATACATAAAATTTCGATGTTATTTCATAAATCTATATTTTTTAATTAAAACGTGATAATAATAATCAAACTTTGAAATGAAATGAGATCTTTTAGCTGTAAATATCAAATACAGTCAATGCGGTAGGTCCAGGTATAGTGTTTCAAGCTAACAGACGCGCCCCACCTTTATGTGGACAAAATACGTTAGCGCGTAATATATTGGCTTAGTGTCTAAATCCCCTTTGAAGGGGATTTGGTAATTTTAGTCTCAAAATCCCCCTTAGATTTGCCTTCTTTTTATTTTTCATATTTTTTAATTTCCTTTGAAAATTTAAGGAACTAATTTAGTTTAATTTTTAAGTGAATCATCTTTTTAGTCCTCTCCATGAAGACGATTGAATGAATGAATGAATGATTGGAACAGCTTTTCGAAAATTCGCCAAGACTTTCCATAGATTTAATGAATTTCAGGACATTGTTGTAGAATGGCATCAATAGAACGCAACAAGGACTGTCTGAATAAAAAACTGAACAAGTGATTGAATGTACCTAGCAGTGAACATTGCTCGACAGATTCTTCAAAATAATTTCTCAGAGGCATCAATGAAAGTTACCACTGAGAACAAACGTAAGTACTGCAAATTGAAAGAACTGTCTGCACAAAGTAACGAGCGAGTGAATGAGTGAGTGAGTGATTGAAAAATTTGAGTGACTCAAAATTTCAAAATTTCAGACAAGATGTGAACACAAAAAAACGTCTTCACTGACTCATAACTTGTATTTATTATAATATGACATGATAGTGGCTAAATGCGTGGCACAAGCCGTACGAAGCCAAAATGAGTGAGACGAGTGAATGACTCCGGTGAGTGAGTGAATGAGTGGTGAGGCTAGCAGTGGAACTGATGCTGTGTTATAGCGGAGAGGTCCTTCATGAGTCCCTCCAGGTTCTGCATCTCTCTGTGGAGTCGCTCCGTGGAGCGCGAGGGGGTGAGGGGCTCCAGCTCCTCGGGGCACTGCGCCACGCCACACCCTCCTGGAATATAGTCTCAGGCCTTTACATATGTACTAGATTATATATTTATTGACGGAATAATCTATGAATATACATACAAAAGATATCATACAGTTGAACATAGAACCTCCTTCTTTTTTGAAGTCGGTTAAAGATGAGCAAACACAAATAACAAGGTGCTTTGACCGGAATTATCTTACTAATAATTTCTTGGCAATTAGTGCTAAATGGACGGTATTCGGTACGAAATGAAAACATAATATATTTTGTTAAGGCTTCTGCGCTGTACGACTTCCCCATACAAACGTAATACCATAACCATTTGAAATTTGAGCATATCTTTAGCATAGTATGATATTATTCGTATTAGGATAGCATTTATCTAGGTTTCTGCCAGAAGCTTTTTTCAAAATACTTAGCTAAAGTGAAATTAAACCGAATCGCATTTTGCATATTTTTACATCATAGAAGACATGTTTTCTTAATATTTATATAGTATTAAACACTAGGATATTTTAAGTTTCCTTCTGTAAGAAACATAGCTTATATGGTCTAGTATCAGAAAAACAACACTGTGTGAAGAATAAAAACAATTTTCAGTCATAATTTTTGGGACTACGGGAGACAAGCAAATTCCTTGCAAAATAGCCATGCATTTACATTTAATACATTTTTAACCTTTTCTAACAGTGCGTTTGTGTGCGTGTGTCACGCACGCTCACGCACACAGATGCAAAATGACAATCACACCAAGATTTTGTCGTGTGTCGATGTTTGAACGCGCGAGTAATTGAATTTTGCCGAGCCACGTCGCCGGACTCTTAATGTCAGAAATCTTACCCAGTTGCAGGCGATTTGGCACATGCCCGGGACTCGAATTGGCGCTTTTCTTATAAGGAGATGTCTCTCGCACGCTCCCTGCGAACAAAACATTATTAAAATAATATATAATATATAAATTGGCTAACATTCTTGATAGATCGTTGAAGATGAATCGACGTTCTGAACTAAATATCTGACAAAGGGTACGGTTCGTTCGTTCATATGAGCAAGTGGCCAACTCTGGTGACGGAGTTTTTTGGCCGCCTAAAGGCCTCCGTCATGGCTTAACGACTTTAAAAGCCGGGACCGACAACGTGCCCTTCGAAACACGGAAGCGCTCAGCTGATAATGCCACTTGCGGTCACCCATCCAAGTAATGACTGCTCAGAGCGTTACTTAACTTCGATTATCTATCAAGAACGTATTAGCAAGCTTCGCCACGAGCGCTTCTTAAGGATACGGTAAATTTCATATACATACATATATGTTCACGACTGATTTATTTCGCATTTTAAATCCTATAAAGCTGTCTAAGGGGGTAGTCAGAGGTATGTCCAAATACATTATTTGGTGCATGCCCACATTTTGCAGAGGTTTACATTCCATACGTGACAGGTTGCAAGCCCATCGACGCTTCTGAAAAGCTAATTTTCGCTAAATTCTTCGGCTTTAAAGTTGCCAACACAAGAACGAACGAACGAACACAGGTAATAATGAACGCCATCTGTTGAGCTAGAACAGTGAACTCCGCACTGACCTCTGCTATGTGAGTGTGTGGGTGTGGTGTGTTGTGACGTGTTGTCGCCGAGCGCGAAGCTGTGCAGCGGCGCGTGCGCAGCGCGGCTGGCCCCGCGCGGGAGCGAACCCGCGCCCGCGCCCGGACCCGCCTCGCTGCTCACTGAGTCACGACTGGAACAGTACATATTCATAAATAAACAATTCCGGACATTTTATTTCACACGGCATCAAGAGTCAAAGTTTTCTGAGCTTATATTATTTATAGACACATTTATTGTTATATAAGTTATAATCTGTTATAAATAAATAGCCATACTTAATTATAAATAAAACAATATTTTTTTTATATTTTTTAGCTGAAATGACATTTCTGGACAAAAGTCCAAAAATCCCCTTCGAAGGGGATTATCAAAGGGGATATCTGGAATGAGCCAAAAAATATCCCTTGTGTTACTTACTGCGTATAATGTCCCAGCGGTTCATACGCGACATAATGCCCCCTTTCTCTCGCCGCGCACGCGTAGATGTCCCCACCGAGGGGGACGGGGGGGCCGCCGGGGGGGCCGGGGGGGCAGGGGGGCCCGGGGGCACCGCACGCTCCGCCGAGTGGACACGCGCCTGAACCTGCGAATTATGAATCAGATTGGACTAGGAACAGAAATGGACGATATAATTGAACGAAAATTAAAATATAAATAATGAAATATGACCATAGACATATTTTTCTGACTCTTTTAACATAATTATCCCTATCGAGTGGCAGTATCGATTTATTTTACAGTGTACTAGCTGCGCCCCGCGGTGAATATAGTTCCCGTTCCCGTGGGAATACCGTGATCAAAAGTAGCCTATGTGTATTAACACATCCTGAACAAATCACGAATTGAAAGTAAGAACCATCTAATAAGTGATATCGTATTTTTTACAAACTCGTTTTTCATAGTTCCAATACATTGGAATGGTTTTTTTTTAATTATTGCAAAAACTTACGATTTGATTCGGTAAGTTACTTTGGGACAAGTGTTCCTGGGGGGAAATAGAGTCGATTATGATCATCTTGTATTTTTTTGACAAAAGTAATTTATTGAGCGAACCGTACTTTTAAAAAAATCTAAAAATGACAATATTTTTTTCTTCAAAATAAAACAGAATGTTTAAATAACAAAACCGTCTAACTACAAAAGAAAAGATAGTTACCCTAAAGGGGCCAAATATCAGCCCCAGCTATAGCGGGGCAAAAAAAAAACCCCACCCTGTATACTTACAAGACGGCGCGTGGTGCGCCAAGTGTGCGAGCGAGACGCCTGCCGGGGACCCCAGGGGGGCCATCCCGCCCAGCAGTGGGGTGCTCTGCAACACAACACATACACATTGACGACCTCTGTGCCGCAGTGGGCGAAGGCCTGCCTGCGACGCGGAGGTTGCGGGTTCGATTTGTCCCGTGGCGAGAATTCGAAGCGCGCGGCTTTGCTTGCGGGTTGTATACGCTACTTTCCATAAAAACTTAGACACCCCATTGCAACCCTTTAAAGAAGTAGTTATTTTATTATTTCAAAGTTCTTTATTTTAATTAAATATCTTATAAAGAAGTAGTAAACCTGCAGTAAAATGGCGCCTATTTTTTAACTTAGACCTTTTTAAATGAAAAATCTTACTAAAAGTTTTACGACTTCGGCTAAGTGTGTTTAACACTAAAAATATCAACTTAGACCTTTATCAATACATCGGTGAAAACTGCATGCAATTCCATTCAGTAGTTTTTGCGTGACGCTAGAAAATATTAAATAAAAAAAAATTGTAGGTAATTTTAACTCGGTCCCTGCTTTTAAAGTCGTTAAGCCATGACGGAGGCCTTTAGGCGGCCTAAAAACTCCGTCACCAGAGTTGGCCACTTGCTCATACGAACTTACTTACTTACTTACTAGAAAGTAATTTATTCTTGGATAAAATTGATGTTTTAAAGTTTCCAGGCTATCTGGTGCTGCCATCTACTATAAACTCCCGTTTTAGGCATGACCTTCGCCTGTCTATTTTGTATACATTGTCTTTGGTAGTACATACCTGGTCCGCATGCGGCATGCGATGTCTTCTATCACAGGTGGCCGCGCAGCCCGGGCCCAGCCCCATGCCTGTCATCGCTGTAACACACATACATACATACATACATAATAATAATAAATAAATATCCTTGGACATTTCACACGGCGTCATCTAGTCCCAAGCTAAGCAATTTAATGCTTGTGTTATGGTAACCAGATGACTGATAAACTACATACCTAGATACATTTTTTTTTTTTTGTAAATACATACATATTATACATAGAAAACACCCAGACACGAAACAAATATTTGCAGATCATGCAAACATTTGTCCCGCAGCGGGGATCGAACCCGCAACCTCTGCGTCTCAGGCGGGCTTTCGCCCACTGCGCCACAGAGGTCGTCATACATACGTACATACCTATATATTAAGCCCTTCTGCAAAAAGTGGAAAGTTAACTTCTACAAAAAGTGGGCATGTATGTATTTGGACATACCTCTGACTACCCCCTTAGACATCTTCAAAAAGATCTAAAAAAATTGCCTAATGATCTGAAAGAAATGTCTACCGCTCCCGGGATACAGTCGTGATCATATTTCATTTTTTTTTTTCATTTCACTACTTATAAGTTTTGTGTTTTTGGATTTGTCTTCCGGAATTGGATGTAAAAATATTGGAAAATTACCGGAAAAATAAAAATGTTCAAACGGCTTTCGTACAGCTGTCAAATGAGGTATTACTCAGTCATTTGACAGCTCAAGTCACGTTTGTCTCCACTATGACATTGGCATAGAATTTATAGACGTTTTGTTTCAAGGACATCACAGAGCAAAAAAGCACTTGAAGGGCATAACGCTTATTTATTAGAATACAGTCTTTCACAAACTAAACTTATTCATTTTCAGTTTGTGGCCCACAGCTGGGCATAAGCCACCAGTCAGCTCTACTTTGGGCCTTTTGCATCGAGGTCTTAAATAAATATATATAACGTGTTTAATTAACATAACAATAAACAAAAATCAGCAAATAAAACTGAAAAACAAAATCTTACGTTTAATATACTCGTCGCACCGTCCACACAGCGGGGGCAGGACGAGGGGGGAGGGGGGCAGGGAGGGGGAGGGGGAGGGGCGGAGGGGGGCCGTGTCGTCGCTGCCCACCAGAGATGTGCCGCGGTAATCTACGAGGAAAGGATATTAACTGAAGTAAAACAAAATAATATAGAAGAAGCGAAAACAAAACATCTTATTCTTAGTAAATTATAAATGAGCCTGGTAGGGTCCCACTGCTGGGCAAATTCCTCTTCTCCTTTCTTTAGCTCATCCGTATTGTGATCTCTAGTAAATCTCTAGTACCTTAATGTAGTTAAAGTCAAGGTCAGGGTCAGAGTCAGGGTCAGGGTCAGGGTCAGGGTCAGGGTCAGGGTCAGGGTCAGGGTCAGGGTCAGGGTCAGGGTCAGGGTCAGGGTCAGGGTCAGGGTCAGGGTCAGGGTCAGGGTCAGGGTCAGGGTCAGGGTCAGGGTCAGGGTCAGGGTCAGGGTCAGGGTCAGGGTCAGGGTCAGATCATGTCAAAATCAAAGTCTTAGCGACACACTCACCAGACGATCTAATCAGTGTACTTACCAACATAAGTAGGCACGTAATGCCTCCTATCCAGGCTGGCGGGGGGGTGGGGGGCGGGCTCGTACTCCGCGGGGGCGGGGGCGGGGGCGCGGCCTAGCGTTAGTGTGGAGGACATGAGGCCGCCGCCTTCCACGCTGCCCGCTGAGACTGGAATAACAACATTGTTACTTGACATTTAGCGCAGCTGACTGATATAATACTTAGATATTTTTTTTTTGTAAATACATACATAATATTATAGATAGAAAAACATCCAGATCCGGAACAAATATCAGCAGAGCATGCAAACATTTGTCCCGTAGCGGGGATCGAACCCGCAACCTCCGCGTCTCACTGCGCCACAGAGGTCGTCATTAAAGAATAGGTGGCAACCATGGACCTGGTAGTACGAAAAAACGGCACGCGATGAGGGACAAAGGATCGAATGCTTTGTCTCTTTTACTCACAAGAATATATATTCTTCTTTGTTTTTGTGTGACTGAGAAAGGAATATGCATCGCTCTATTTTTTTTTTTCTCTAAGGTAGCAACTGTGGCCAGTGTGTGTGTGAATGAACGAATGAATGAATTAATGAATGAATGAATGAATGGAACGTTTATGAAGCGTCAGTGGCAGAGAAGTGAGCTCACTCTTGCTGGCGGAACTGTGCAGACCCTTGTCCAGATGCTTGAGTTCCATCTGGTCGTGGTGGATCCAGAGGTCTGGAGGCTTGATGCCGGCTGATGCCGAGGACTTCTGGTAGGTGCTGGTGACCATCGCACTGGAAGAAACATTGAACCCAGTTTCAAAATCCCCTTCAAAGAAATGTCTACGCTCCCTGGGATGCCGTCGTGATCATATTTCATTTACTTTAACATCAAAGGGGATTTTGGGAATCTTAATGTCAAAATCCCCTTTAAAGCAGAAATTTCAGATCAAGGGGATTTTGACCGTATCCCAGGGAGCGCACACATTTCTTTCAGATATTTTTTTGGCGTTCTCAAATTCTATGAAGATCTCTTAGGGGGTAGTTAGAGGTATGTTCAAATACACTACATGCCCACATTTTGGAGAAGTTAACATTCCACACGTGACAGGTTGCAAGCCCTCCTTCCTCACGATGTTTTCCTTCACCGTTTAAAGCTCGCGTTAAAGCGCATTATAAGTTTATTTTAACAAAAAATTTATTAATACTCGGCCAGATTCGAACCCACGACCTTCGGATTGGATTCGGGGTACATCTAGTACTTGGGGGTCACCAGGGGGCTATAATTCTGTGTATGGGGTGGAGGAGGGGGGAAATCATTTTGTGTAGGGGATTATGGTGTTGGTGGGTTTCATTTGGTGAAGAGGTTTACTAGTTGTAATGTTTAGTTGAGGTTTACTAGGGGGGCTCACCTGGTGTCGGGGGGCTGCCTGCTCCGGCAGCAGAGGGACAGCGCGAGCGCGGCGGCCAGCGCCAGCACTGCGCATGCGCCGCCCGCGCTCGCCCACAGCCACGCGGACGTGGCGCTGGCTAGCCCGCCGCCCTCGCCGCTCTCTGGGACACGTACAACAACCGTGAACATTCAATAACACCAATATCTACTTATTTTCTTTTACACTTTTACACTTTCAGTGATGATCGATTTAAGCTTTATAAGTAACTTCTTCCATCCAAAGGTTGCCTGGAAGATATCGCTTCTTAGCGATAAGGCCGCCCATTGTACATTGTTCGTAGTTTTATCACTGGTTGTATTTATGTCTTAGAAATTAAGGTGTGCAATAAAGAATTTTCATTAATTCATTCGTTCATTCTTCCTCCTATTAGCTCGTCTTAGTGTCGCCTGCAGCTCCTGGCAGGCCCTAGTCCCGCACGGTCCACTCGACTCACCCATAGCGGTAGTATAAGTGACGGGCGCGGACACGGGCCCCATGCCCTTGTTGTTCCGCGCCTGCAGCTTGAACAGGTAGGTGGTCCGCGGGCGCAGACGGTCCACCCGGGCGCGGCCCCGGTCACCCGACACCGTCACCGTGTTCCACTCCTCCGCCCCGGTGGGACTGGGGCCGCGCTGCACCGCGTACATCACTAGGTAGCCTGGGGGGGGGGACGTTACATAATAATAATATTATACAGGTGAAAGTTTGTGTGTGTAAGTATGTAAGAATAGAATATAATAGAATATATTTTACTAGCAGACGCCCGCGACTTCGTTCGCGTGAATTTCTTCGTAACCTAAAAAAGGCTGAAAAAATTGTACTTTTTACCTTGTAAATGCCTTTTGTTTTATATAATATATTGATTGAGGATTGATTGATTTAGCATACACAAGACACACACACAAGACATAAATAGGTACAAAAGAAGAAACAAAGTAAGTGTGTTTGTTACTCTCTCACGCTCAAACGGCTGGACGGATTTGAATGAAATTTGGTACCGGAATTGCTTATACCCTGGATTAAAAAATAGGCTACTTTTGATCCCAAGCTTCCCCCAGAAACGGGAACTATTAACCGCGGGGCGTTTTTTAAACAAGCTATCACTTTGTATTTGTATTACGTTGTATATATTTATATTTATAGCACGTTTTCCGCGCGTTTCATTTGCGTTTGTGTCGATACCAACGTGCAGTAACACGCTATGTGCATAGGCAGGTTAAACGCGACTTACTAGTTATAACTCCGTTGGGTTTGGTGGGCGGATGCCAGATGAGCTCGACCGCCCTCGCGGGGGGCGGGGCGGGGGCGGCGCGGAGCTCGCGGGGGGGCGAGGCGGGGGGGGACTCCAGCGTGCGGTTCCACACCAACATGGACCAGGCGGACTCGCGGCCCCCTGGGGACAAGGGGGGTAGCGAGTTACAGTGGGGAGAAGGGGCGGAGGAACAAAAATATTTAGAAAATAATATCACCTTTTCACGTTATCATTTGTGTATAAGCACTCGCTCTAAACGGTGAAGGAAAACAAACTTTGCTGTCAATACTACACATTATCATGTTTTTTCTGTGACACCCACTTAGAGACTGTAAAAAAATTTTTTTTGTGACTTTATGTAATTATAAGGCAATTTGACATAAGTATGATGGACCAGCTAGGTGATTGGCTAACTTGTCGCGACACCAAAATTTGTCTAACTTAACAGTCAAATATGGCAGTAAAACGAAACTGAACTGTCAAATATGACAGTAACACGCGACCATAGCTGCTGTCAAATTTGATCGCATTTTACAGTCATACCTACCTGATAGTTTAATCGTGATGGCGACAAATTTCAGTTTCGCTTCGCGACAAGTTAGCCAATCAGACTTCTGTCGTCTCAGTGCTGCCACCTAGTGCACGTCACTTCAAACTCCTTAATACTTAACACCTACAACTTACCTTTAATAAGCTTCACACTAAACTCGTACTGAGTGTACGGCTTCAGCTCATCCAGCATACAGTTGAGATCCGTCGCGTTGAAGTAGCGCACCTTGCCGGGGGGCGAGGGGGCCGGGGGGGCCCCGCCGCCCCCTCCGCCCCCACTCGCCACCGCCCATCGGACCACGTAGCGACGCCCGTCCGCTACCGGCTGGGGTTTAAAAGAAGTGGCAAAATTAAAATTTTTTTTTTGTCGAATTACTCCGATCTATCACCCCGATTTGTCCCTTAGTGGGACAGATCTATCTTTTTTATCCGATCTATCCCCTAAGGGGACAAACCAGGGTAACAGATGACAAAACTTAGAGGGGCAGATCGAACAAAAAAGTTTGATCTGTACCAGACCGCTGATAGGGGGACAGTTCGAACTTTATACTTTATTCTCCACCTAATGGTTTGTAAGTACATGAATATCTCACCTGTCCCTTAGGAAGCGTGGGGTCCGTCCAATACACAACGGCTGTCGTTCCACTCAACATTATGGCCTGGAAATAAATATATTGTTACAAACAGTATAGTACAATCTAGGTACATCATTTAGTAAGCTTAAATTAATTTAAGTGGTCAAAGTAGATACTATGTCTGTTCCTCTTCCAGGTATTCCCCCTGCCCCACAATGCGAAACGTGAGGGCAAACGCACCAAACAAGGGCCCTCTCAACGTTATCTCGATGTGTCGCGTTGGAACAGGCAGTAAAATGTCATTGATCTGTCTATGATCTTATTAAATAACAAATTTGGTTTCCTGCTCATGACTTTCACGACTCTCTCTAACCTTCACGTACCTGGACCCCAACGAGCGGTTTCCTCCTCATTCGTGTTTATTTATGTCCTCCTGACCCCACGTGCTTGACCCACATGGGCCCCCACGTACCTTGACCCCCACAGGAGGTATAAGCGGCGTGGGTTCCTCCTCGTCCCCCTCCTCCCCCTCCAGTTCGTCTCCCTCCGGCTCGTCCAGTTCGTCCCCCTCCCCCGGGGCCCGGGTCCTCACGGTGCCGTACACGGCGGGGCCCAGGCCGCGGGAGTTGCTCGCTCGGAGAGATATTACGTATTCTGCGTTCGGTTCTAGGGGTAGAAGGGTGAAGTTAGATAACATTGGGGTAAAAGGGTCAGATCTATGACTGATAATGATAAGGTAAAATACAACTAAATGAAGTTAATCTAAGGCTTGATAGCCAAGACCCCAGCCCCCAGCCCAGCATGTAGCCCCCCCCCGGCCCCCACTCACCCAGCCCCCGGATGACGTGCGAGTGCGCGTGCGCGGGCAGCGCGCGGGACAGCTCGTCGGGGACCCCCAGCCCCCAGCCCAGCAGGTAGCCCCCCCCCGGCCCCCACTCACCCAGCCCCCGGATGACGTGCGAGTGCGCGTGCGCGGGCAGCGCGCGGGACAGCTCGTCGGGGACCCCCAGCCCCCAGCCCAGCAGGTAGCCCCCCCCCGGCCCCCACTCACCCAGCCCCCGGATGACGTGCGAGTGCGCGTGCGCGGGCAGCGCGCGGGACAGCTCGTCGGGGACCCCCAGCCCCCAGCCCAGCAGGTAGCCCCCCCCCGGCCCCCACTCACCCAGCCCCCGGATGACGTGCGAGTGCGCGTGCGCGGGCAGCGCGCGGGACAGCTCGTCGGGGACCCCCAGCCCCCAGCCCAGCAGGTAGCCCCCCCCCGGCCCCCACTCACCCAGCCCCCGGATGACGTGCGAGTGCGCGTGCGCGGGCAGCGCGCGGGACAGCTCGTCGGGGACCCCCAGCCCCCAGCCCAGCAGGTAGCCCCCCCCCGGCCCCCACTCACCCAGCCCCCGGATGACGTGCGAGTGCGCGTGCGCGGGCAGCGCGCGGGACAGCTCGTCGGGGACCCCCAGCCCCCAGCCCAGCAGGTAGCCCCCCCCCGGCCCCCACTCACCCAGCCCCCGGATGACGTGCGAGTGCGCGTGCGCGGGCAGCGCGCGGGACAGCTCGTCGGGGACCCCCAGCCCCCAGCCCAGCAGGTAGCCCCCCCCCGGCCCCCACTCACCCAGCCCCCGGATGACGTGCGAGTGCGCGTGCGCGGGCAGCGCGCGGGACAGCTCGTCGGGGACCCCCAGCCCCCAGCCCAGCAGGTAGCCGCGCACCACAGCGCCCGCCCCCGGCTCCTCCGCCCACCACACGGAGATCCAGTCGCGACCGGAACGCGCTGGAATGCACATTCATATTAACTACTTTTCATCCAGCAAAGGTTCTGTTAAGTGACAGACACTGTAGCGCCTGGGACATTGTTGAGAAGGAATAGACATTGTTGAGTTGTTGCCGTTTCAGCTAATATTTTTTATTTTATTTCTTTTTTTAGTTTCAATTTAGTTTTTTTATCTCTGTTAGTTATAAAATTTTTAGCTGAATAAACTTATTTTCTTCTTCTATTTTCTTCTATAGACTTGCCCAGGCAATGTAGATAGTGAAAATCTTAACAACTTATAACCCTTCCGCTTCTTTTATACCTAAATAATACTTCTAACCCAAAAGTCCACCTTATTTGACAGAGCGTCGCTATCAAACACAATAACAACACATAGCCCATACATACTTGTGAGCGGCGGCGGCAGCGGCGGCACGTGCGCCTCGGTGCGTTGATGTGCGTGGGTCGTAGCGGTCACCCATTCGCTGAACGGGCCCGTGCCGTTCGCGTTGATGGCGGACACGCGAATCTATGCACACACGAGTGAAAATTTAAAGAAAATTGATGATTATAATGAAAAATTATTTATAAATATACGTCTGGTTATGTAAATATACCTGATAAGTAGTAGCAGTATCTAGGTCCGTAAGCTCTGCCCGTCTGGTGTTAGCGGGGGTCGTCAGCGAGTCCGCCTTACGCTTGGCGGGGGGGCCCGGGGGGGCCAGGGGGCGGTAGCGCACCTTGTAGCCTGTGAGGGGGCCCCCGTGGGTGCGTCCCGGGGGGGCCTCCCAGCGGACTATAATGGACTGGGAGTAGAAGTTGTTGATTAGTAAGGGACCTTTTTGTTTGATACAAATTTGAATTGAAAATACCTCCATTTTTAAAAAGAAAAAGGTCTTGAGAGATAGACAAATGGACATACTAATGCGCTTCTAAGTTATCTTATTATTATTTTTCCCAAATAAATCAAAAACTTACTGTAGCCCCGTGGGTCTAGTGGTGACGTTTCCAGGGGGCCAGCATGGGGCCGGCAGGAGGCCCCCTACCATCTACCAAAGTCCCTCCTAACGCACAAAGGCTATAAGAACACAAGTGACTTACCGTAGCCCCCGCAGGCGTAGCGGTAACATTCCCGGGGGGCGCGGCGGGGGGCGCGCTAGCCGTGCGCACGGAGAGCGAGGCGGCCCCCGCACCCCCACCCCCAGCCCCCCGGGCTGCCGAGACCCCCACGGAGTAGGTGGTGGCTGCACGGAGGCCAGAGATACTGGAGACAATAACATTATAAAATAATCAATAAATAGATATCCTTCGACATTTTGGGACTCAGCTAGTCTTATACCAGAAGTGAGTGACTGTTAAAATGATAATATTAAAATAAATACATAATCTTATGTGATTACAATTAATTACAAACACGTCTTTTCATAGAAAATGTATGGGAATAAACCATTCCCATACATTTTCTATGAAAATACGAGTTTTTAGTTTTCATTATTGCATAAAGCTTCGTGCTCCAACTTGCACTTGGCTGATTTTTAGTATAATCTGTGGTGTTGGCATTGCCCAAGTGTATAGACAAGTGACTCACGTGTGTGAGATGACGTCCAGCGCCGGGTCCACCTCCACCTGCTGGTATTGCTCGCGAGCGCTCTCCACCTGGACACAAACATACATTAGCAACGTTCTGAGCGGCCACAAGATAAGTAGGTACCACTTAAGTCGGCCAAGTGTAGCGTGTGATGCCAGACAACATTTTGTTGAGGTGTTATCTTGTTAACTTTACAATTACTTTTACTTTCTTTGACATGCCTTACTTTGTTCGACTGGCTTCCCACTGAAGCTATTTAGATTATTTTAGATTGTTGTCGCTTTAAAAATAAAGCTAGGCCCACACCACCAGGTTCTTGCCTGATTCTTTCCCTGGTGTAGGGAGTCGCGTTGGAACAGGCATTAGAATCACCTAGCATGTAAGACGAAACTTAAGTGATCCTTGAGGTCCTACAAGAATAAATGATTTTTCTTTCTTTCTTTCTTTCTTACAACTTGGATGGGTGACCGCAAGTGGTATTATCAGCTTAGCGCTACCATGCTTCGGAGGGCACGTTAAACTGTCGGTCGCACCTTTAAAAGTCGTTAAGCCATGACGAGGGCATAATAGGCGGCCTGAAAACTACGTCACCAGAGTTGGCCACTTGCTCATACGAACAACTTTACTTTACGATCATAAAAACAAAATTCATCTCTAAAAATGTATTTTGTTATTAACACAAGCTCTAAACGGTGAAGGAAAACATCGTGAGGAAACAGTATGCTTCTTAGGCATTCGCTATTGCGTGGGGGCCTTATGCCTCCAAATAGATGCATAGTCAATACAAACCTCCGTGTAATGCACGGTGTATTTAGTAGGTGGTTGGACAGGGGGGCCGACTGGAGCCAGCGGGGGGGCCGGGGGGGACCAGGAGACCCGGATAGCGTGGGGGCCCAGTGCCTCCGCGTGGACGCGCTGTGGGGGCCCGTGAGAGAGTTCCTCCTCTGCTGTCTGCACCTCTATCACCTGGGGGAAGTAGATTAAAATTGGCTATTTTTGATCGGCTTTTTATTTAGAAAGTCTATTATATTATTTACTAGCTGCGCCCCGCGGTGCTACCCGCGGTGAATAGTTCCCGTTCCCGTGGAAATACCGGGTTAAAAACTAGCCTAAGTGTTAATCCAGGATATAAGCTGTCTTGGTACACTTGCGTCAATAGTGTCTTTTGCCTCACTTACCTCAGTTCGAGACGAGGCACCGTGCCTCTTGCCTCAATAGTGCCACTTGCCTCATTTAGCTCAGTTCGAGACGAGGCACCGTGCCTCTTGCCTCAATAGTGCTACTTGCCTCACTTAAGTAACTCAGAGACGAGGCACCGTGCCTCTTGCCTTCTTGTAACTTGCCTCACTTAGCTCAGTTCATTACGAGGCACTGTGCCTCTTCCCTCACTTACCTCAGTCCGAGGCGAGGCGCCGTGCCTCGTGAGCGCGGCCACCTGGAACTCGTACGTGGTGTTGGGCTGCAGCGAGGCCACGTTCATCTCGTGCCTCTGAGGGCCTCCTTTTGATACTCTCTCTCTGAAAATATTGTCGCTTCATATATTACTAGCTGCGCTCCGCGGTGTTACCCGTGGTAGTTTGCGTTCCCGTAGTAATACCGGGATCAAAAGTAGCCTATGTGTTATTCACAATCTATGTATATTCCAAGTTTGAGCCTTTTGCTCTAATAAAGACACCACATATTAGTTTTTTATTAATATCTCAAATGTACAGACATCGACGTGTTAGTTTTATTATATATAGAGATTTTGCTATTTGTTTCAATATAAAAATGTATGAAACTCACCGTTCACTCCCCTTCACTCGGTATATAACCGCGTACCCCGTGACCTCCCCCTCCTCAGGCCCCTCCCACGACAACGTCACGAATCTGTGCTTCACGATAACCGCCTTTAACCCCCTCGGCACAAGGGCCACACTCGCGTTCACCTCCAGTCCTTCGGCAGCATGAAAATGATCGTAAGAATCAGATATTGTGAATGCTGAGGAGGTCTCGCCGAGGAAGTCTTCGTCGAGGGAGTTGAGGATATCCTCTGAAATTGTGGCTTTATGTGAAACAGGGTAAAAATGAGCGGGAAACAAACATGGGTTTGAAAATAAAATATGATAATTATGGATAAAAAAAAAAGGGGAAAAAGTAAAAATAGGAGAAACACACATTTAAATAACATAGTATACATACAATATGGCGATTGATTTAAGTATAATAATCCCCTTTACTCTCAAATAATCCTACTTGCTTTGACATGCATTACTTTGTTTAGCCAGAGCGGAGTGGGGCGGAGCCAGCCGGAGACATTAGTAGAAAGTTTGTAGATTCATTCCGTGGGTAGAAGCTACTATTCTCCGGTGGGAGCACGGCGAAGCTGGCCGGAGAATTTAATAGTAGTGCCTACACGAAGCAGGGTGGAGTTGGCCGGAGACGGTAATAGTAGTTCCTAGACGGCGAGGCGGGACGGAGTCGGGCGGAGATGTCTCCTACACGTGCAGTGTTACCTACCATCCTCCGGCGGCAGCACGGCCAGGCGGAGCGGGGCGGGGCGGAGTCGGGCGGAGATGTCTCCTACACGTGCAGTGTTACCTACCATCCTCCGGCGGCAGCACGGCCAGGCGGAGCGGGGCGGGGCGGAGTCGGGCGGAGATGTCTCCTACACGTGCAGTGTTACCTACCATCCTCCGGCGGCAGCACGGCCAGGCGGAGCGGGGCGGGGCGGAGTCGGCCGGAGATGTCTCCTACACGTGCAGTGTTACCTACCATCCTCCGGCGGCAGCACGGCCAGGCGGAGCGGGGCGGGGCGGAGTCGGCCGGAGATGTCTCCTACACGTGCAGTGTTACCTACCATCCTCCGGCGGCAGCACGGCCAGGCGGAGCGGGGCGGGGCGGAGTCGGCCGGAGATGTCTCCTACACGTGCAGTGTTACCTACCATCCTCCGGCGGCAGCACGGCCAGGCGGAGCGGGGCGGGGCGGAGTCGGCCGGAGATGTCTCCTACACGTGCAGTGTTACCTACCATCCTCCGGCGGCAGCACGGCCAGGCGGAGCGGGGCGGGGCGGAGTCGGGCGGAGATGTCTCCTACACGTGCAGTGTTACCTACCATCCTCCGGCGGCAGCACGGCCAGGCGGAGCGGAGCGGGGCGGAGTCGGCCGGAGATGTCTCCTACACGTGCAGTGTTACCTACCATCCTCCGGCGGCAGCACGGCCAGGCGGAGCGGGGCGGGGCGGAGTCGGGCGGAGATGTCTCCTACACGTGCAGTGTTACCTACCATCCTCCGGCGGCAGCACGGCCAGGCGGAGCGGGGCGGGGCGGAGTCGGGCGGAGATGTCTCCTACACGTGCAGTGTTACCTACCATCCTCCGGCGGCAGCACGGCCAGGCGGAGCGGGGCGGGGCGGAGTCGGGCGGAGATGTCTCCTACACGTGCAGTGTTACCTACCATCCTCCGGCGGCAGCACGGCCAGGCGGAGCGGGGCGGGGCGGAGTCGGGCGGAGATGTCTCCTACACGTGCAGTGTTACCTACCATCCTCCGGCGGCAGCACGGCCAGGCGGAGCGGGGCGGAGGCGGAGCCGGCCGGAGATGTGGCCATGCACTGGAACATGCCCGCGTCTACTTGCAGCACTCCTTGGATACGCAGCGAGGAGCTGGAGAGGAGATGAAGGAAAACTATTTATAGGACACATTTTAATATACATACATAACTTACTAGCTGCGCCCCGCGGCGTTACCCGCGGTGAATAGTTCCCGTTCCCGTGGGAATACAGAGATCAAAAGTAGCCTATTTTGTAATACAATTGATCTAATAAACCACTGTGACAAAATACAAAGAAAAAGTAATTAAATAAGTAGGGCAAATGATTCACAATTAACCCCGCACTAGGTCAAGCCTGTATCTGGAAGTTAAAGTTAGCTTTTTAAAAATACAACTTCATACTGTACTATGTATAAAAAATACCTTATGTTATAACAGTTATAGTCTAATTTATACAAGAAATATAATCTATCTAATCTAATCTAAATAGCCCACTGGATCCCACTGCTGGGCAAAGGCCTCCCCTCCCTTTTTCCATTCGCCTCGGTGTAGGGCTTCTGTCAGCCAGCTGGTGGAGTATTCGACGAGTTCGTCCCGCCATCTCCAAGAAATATAATAAAAAACTTACTTCTAAGACGTCTTCAATGACGAAAGCGGTAAAGTAATGCTAATATGAATATGTATTGGAGAGCGTACACACCCGTCAACAATGGCGATGTCGTGGTTATTGGGCGACAACACGTCCCCGTCCTTCAGCCAGAGCGGCACGGGCGGCGGCCGGCCCCGCGCCGAGCACCGCAGCACGGCGTCCCCCGCCGCGCGCGCCCACACGGCGCCGTGCTCCACTTGCACACGCGGCGCCGTCTACACCACATGGAGAGTAGACGATATCATTACACATGAAACTTTACTAACTTTCATTATTTTGCACGCTCTAAGAAGCAAACATAGTTGTACTTTCCTGACCGACATTTCTACCACCTTTATTTATTTATTTATTTATTTATTTATTTATTTATTTATTTATTTATTTATTTATTTATTTATTTATTTATTTATTTATTTCAACACTTTACAAACTTACAGCTAGAGCCAAAACGTTTGCAAGCCACTTAAAGCATAACATACATAACAAAATATAACAAATTCAACTCAAAAAACATACATAAAGAGAAACAAACACACGAAGCTTCATTCATTGTCACGACCTTTCATTGTTACCTGTGTTTTTCGCAAATAAAATTTTGATTTGATTTGATTTGATTTGACTTTTTAACTTTTACTTGCTTTGACATGCCTTACTTTGTTTGACTGGTTTCCCACTGAAGCTTGACTATTTCTATAGTTAAGGGATCGCTTTTAAAACAAAGCTAGGCCCATGCCACCTGGTTCTTGCCTGATTCTTTCCCTGGTGTCTAGTCGCGTTGGAACAGGCATTAGAATCACCTAGCATGTAAGACGAAACTGAAGTGATCCTTGAGGTTCTACCAGAATAAAAGATTTTTCTTTCTTTCTTGAAGTATATAAGTTAGATACGTAATAATTAGTACATATTAGGTATTCTATGGATAGTGCAATGTTAGCACTAATTGTACTTTTTTCATTCAATACACGACGTCGTACGTAAAGGTTGTTTCACTTGCTCTACCCATGTAACTCTAAGCACCCACACACTTCATGGCGACCTTGCCGAAAACTCCAATCGGGTCATCATCATCATCATTTTTGCTGTGACCATATTATCAAGATACCATCATGTGCCGCTCGAACATAGAAAAGGAGGAGGTTTTCATATCTCAAAATAAATATAATGTATAGATTCTGATCTGGCAGGAATAGTCAATTTGTTTTTTGTAATCTCTTTACTCTCGATAAATTCTAGATTGTAATCGTATCTGTTGTTACTCAATGTTAAAATATTTTTACTTAAATTTATGTTTGCATTATATTTGTTAAGAAAATCTAAACCTAAAATTCCGTCAGCTTTTAGTGGCAATGAATCAAAAACGACAAATTTATGAATGAACGTTACTTCTTTATTATAAGTGAGATCTAAATGAACTGAACCTACGGATCGTATCTGTCCTCCGATGCCATTTATAACAGTATTGTCATTACATACTGGTATGTTATTCGGTAGTACTTGTCTCTTAACCACTGACAATGTAGCGCCTGTATCTATAAGCCAATAGTTTTTAATATTATTAACGTAGAATACAATAAATTTTGCATTGCTATTACATGACAGTACAACATGTTTAAAATCGAAAAAACTCAGCGGCAGAGGCTTCACCTTCAACCTTCTGCCTGTCATTGCAATTTCCTGGACGTTCTTCTGCTACATACACATTACGAACACCCTTACGTGTCTGGTTATTATTTATCGCATACCCAAATCTACCTCTTCCTCTATGAGTGCCATATGATGAGGAAGGCCTGCGGTTATTGTAAACTCTATAGTTGTTATTCTGACCATTCCTAGACCAACCTGAACCACGTGTTGGCTGTCCACGATAATAGTTATATCCATACTGACCATGTCTATTATTGTTACCACTTTGACCATACCATCTGTTATTAGCATAACCTCTTTGATACTGAGAACCACGGCCTCGTCTAGCGTTATAAAAACTTCGTCCTTGCTTAGATGCATACATGACGTCGTACGTAAAGGTTGTTTCACTTGCTCTACCCATGTAACTCTAAGCACCCACACACTTCATTCTTTCTAAGCGACTAGAAGGAACATGATGGACCCTTAACGCGTTTAGTGCCTTGACGCATATGTGAATGGTGCGTCATTGGCACTGAACGCGTTAAATCAATTTTTCTTGTTAAACTATTTGAATTTTCGTCGATCTTTGATAGGTGTGCAAAGTTTTAATTTGATCTGGCACTTCGTAGCAACATGCACATGTGGTTCATGGGCACTGAACGTGTTAAACTAACCTGAACATTCAACACAGTGCTGTGGTCAGCCGAGTCGAGTCGACTATGCGCCCGACACGTGTAGATGCCGGCGTCCAGCGCTCGCGCCGACTGCACCCGCAAGGATCCTGACCCCGCTAGGAAGAACCGGGAGTCTAGGTCACTGGAAGGAGATATAATAAAACTAAACAAAAGTAATTTAAATGAACTTATTTATTACCTTACTAGATTTCAAATACGATGTACATTGTTCTTGAATAAATGAAATGAAATGAAATGAAATGCACCCTGCGGCTTGGCCTGAGACCCAAACAAAATGTAGCCTATATTCTTTCCTAAGGAAGTATCTCTGTACCATATTTTATCAAAATCGGTTCAGTGGTTTAGGCGTGACAGCGTAACAGACAGACTTTCGCAGTTATAATATTAGCAGGGAAAGATTACCTTTTATTTTGGGTGGGAAAATTGTGGACGAGGAATTATTTGGGACCTAGAGAACAACCTTGTAGAACACCTTTATGTGAGTTTCTTGATTTGTAGCGAAAGTACCCTAAGTCAATGTGTTACATCATCTTGCATACAGAGATTTGTATGAATAGTCTTCGCAAATCTAAAATAAGAGTTTTTGAAGTGATTTAGAATTTAATTTTAAAGAGGCTTGGTATCATAAGCATAAGTGAAGACCAAAAATAAGATATTCGGAGCTTACTTAAGATCGATGGCAACCCCGTTGTTGAGCCACGTGATCTCCGGTTTGGGGTTGCCAGTTGCTGCACAATCGAATGTTACAGATGCACCTGGAAAAAATAATAATAATAATAAATATTAATAATAAATATCCTTGGACATTCCACACAGCGTCATCTAGTCCCAAGCTAAGCAATTGCATACACATTTCAAAAAACATGCTCACATTATGTACTTTATGGAATGGTACATAAAGTTCACCTTTATTTTTTGTTGTGTAGGTAATAACAGCGAAATTGTTTCATATACTTTAATTCAACTAACTTTAATTTAAAATTGATTGCTATTTTTCACCTAGCACAAAAATTTAGGCGGCCTAAAAACTCTGTCACCAGAGTTGGTCACTTGCTCATACGAACGAACGAACTAGCACAGGTTTTTTCTAAACATTTCAATGTTTAACAGAGCTAATATTTATGGTAGGTACTTTCAACACAATAATCACCGATACAAATGGCAAACTTTTAGGGCACCACGGTATTGAGCGTGGCAGTTAATTCGTTGAACTGAAGATTATTTTCATCTCTTCAGAATCAGAAACATTTTATTGCCAAACTATTGAACAATGTCTTTTTTAAACTTTCGCGATCAGAACACATTATAAAACATATGCAAACGGGTATTTATCACGAATTTTACCTTTCAGTCTTCCCGCGACCACGGCTGGTGCAATCCGGTTGAAACGTCGGGCGAATATTAAAGGTAAAATTCGTGATAAATACCCGTTTGCATATGTTTTATAATATTGAACAATGGTAGGTCTTAAATGATAGGTACAAGTTTATACCGCTATTCCCCTTACCATCCTGAAGCTCAGAGTAGAAAGTGCGCTTGACTTGCGCTCATTGCGCACGTACATTCAAAGCCAAAATTGGCTATATAAGTCATCTCAGAGTCCATCCTTATATAACATAGCAGAAATGAGGTCGCCGTAGCCGAAACCGGCTAGGATGATTATTATTATGTATGTCAAGGTTTACCATCACGGGACTATGGAGTCCCGGACCTTTGGTAGGCATGCATGGGGCCAAAGCTAACACACAGAGGCCCTTTTGACAGTTTTGATGTTTTTGTGATGGAGACACATATATTATTACAAGTTTATACAGCTATCCATTTCGGTTGTGCAACATAATCGATAATGTTATCATCCTCACCTTCCATGATGGTGAGCGGCTGCGGCGTGGCGATGAACCGCGGCGGCGACTCTACGTTAGCCACTTCAGTGTTCACTTTCAACTCTATCTCCTCTCCATCTCTGTAATATTTTATTATTATCTAACTGCTTTGATGTCTATTCTAACTTTTGAAACCCCGACGGGGTGTTATAGTCTTTTTTAAATCAGAACACATTATAAAACATATGCAAACGGGTATTTATCACGAAATTTACCTTTAATATTCACCCGACGTTTCGACCACGGCTGGTGCAATCCCGTTTGCATATGTTTTATAGGTTTGTAAAGTGTATTTGTGTTTTTGCGTTTTGATGTATTAAACCATTTATTAAAGTAAAAGCTACTTACTGAGCGAAAGAAAATATTTTTTTTTGTGGGGCGTCTTTGCCAGTGTTTTTAAGTACCAGCGTCGTCCTGCTGAGTTAAATAGTCTTATAATCGCCAAAATCAATCAATCAATCAAAAATTCAAGTATAACGGTCAAACTAAGTGTATAGGTCGCGCCACGTAAAAAGAGCGGGGGTATGTTTGCGCCTGTGTTCACTCGCTGACGAACCAATAGCACTCGCTAAATCAATGGTATGAAGTGCGCCGCAACACCTCTCCACCAATCATTGACCACGGAGCAGTTTGACAGCCAGCGCTCTCGTTACGTGGCGCGACCTATAATCATCATCATCATCATCCGCAGCCCGATCTCTCCCACTGCTGGGTGTAGGCCTCCCTTCGTTCTTGCCATTTCTCCCGGTCCTGCGCTTGCCTGATCCACTGCCGGCCCACGACGCTGATAATATCGTCGACCCATCGCGCTCCTGGACCTCCGACGCTTCTCTTGCAACTCAACCTCCTCGGCAACCATTCTGTCAACGTTTTACACCACCTGTCGTCACCACGTTTTGCCAGGTGCCCAGCCCAACTCCATTTGAGTTCCATTGATACCGACATCCTTGACCTTGGTTCGTCTTCGGATCTCGGTATTGGGAACTCGGTCTACAAGCTGAATGCCGAGCATGGCACGCTCCATGGCCCTCTGATAGTAACTGACTTGTATATATGCGGCGCGGCGTGCAGCGCGACCCGGCAGCGGTAGCGCGCGGCGTCGTGCGCGCGCAGCGGCTCCAGCTCCAGCGCGCCGCTCGGGGTCAGCGCCACGCGCGCGCTCTCCATGCGCACCGGGGACCCACTCTTCAGCCAGCTCACCTGGACATACATGGGGAAGAAAGAAATAACGTTTATTTTGGTAGGACCTCAAGGATCACTTCAACTTTGTCGTATATGCTAGAATCTGCTAGATTGATTCTAATCCATCAGTTCCTTAGAAGTTTCATGTTATACAAAGTACTCTGTGCTTAGAAGGCAGCACGGAAAACACTAGCTTGCTGCCTGACGGAGCCCACCGTTCTCTGATCGCTCTTGCGCTAAAGTTACCACTGCTCATCCACCCCGGCCAGCGACTGATGCGATCTTTGAGGTCCTACCAGAATAAATGATTTTCTTTCTTTTCTTTTCTTTCTCTTTCTAGAAGCTACTTACATTGACCTCGATCAGGACTTGAATGATGACCATTGATAACCACCTTTGATGTCAACAGACTTAACAAGAAGCTACTTACATTGAGCTTGAGTGTGGGCGGTGCGTGCGGGACCCTGGCAGCCCCGTACACCCGGCGGTCAGGCGCGGCGGGCGCCACGCGGAGCGCCACGCGCGGGGTCGCGCGCAGGCCGCACGCGAGGAGCGCCACGCTGCCCTCCACGCCCAGGATCGAGCGCGGCCCGGGGACTAGTTCTGGCACCTCTGTAGGACACGACATAAGGGTTCAAAAACTTCAGTCTGATAGAGAAATGAAAAATGTATTCTATTCTTAATAGAATAGAACACATTTTTATTTTCCATCAACATAAACATGGGTAACAGAAATGAGAAATATTGACAATAGAGTGACAAGAAAATAAGGCTACCCCCTCAGCATTTACTCCATTGATATGAATAAACAACAAGCAGAATTTTTGCAGACACCTCCTAGGTGCTATAACCAGCAGGCTGATTGTCTATCTTTGATAGCGACCTGCAAACTTTCAACTTTTACAGACTACGCACAAACGTTGATACTTCATCATCATTTATCATTTCAGCCCATTTCCACCCACTGCTGAGTATAGGCCTCCTCTTTATCATGCCACTCTCTCCGATCCCTTGCGAGTCTCATCAACTGATTCCCGACCACGTTGGCGATGTCGCTCTACCATCTACCATTGGTCTGCCTCTTGATCGTTGAGCGTCCCTGGGCCACCATTCAGTAATCGCTTTTGATACTTACGTTACGTTACGTTAATACTTACAAAAAAATATTTTTGGCAATCAGAAGCACATTTAATTAAAAAAAAAGAACAATTTATTAACCTAAAAATAAATTACTCAAACAATAGAATTGATTTGATCACAAATTAATCCTAGCAACAAAATAACAAGGTAGGTACTCCACAAATAACAATAAATCACAATGATACAAATTACGCAAAAGGTTACGTCCGAGCAGGGTGATGGTTCGCAGCAGAATGAGAGCCTTTCCCTGGTTTCGTCCGCTTTTATAGACGTCGCTTCAACGCTGGTGGTGGGGGAAATGCTAACAATATTATAATTCGGCGTGAGTCTTATGATCACGCGCTGTTTTGAGAAGCGCGTCTGCAGATAACACGAGATTTAAAGCGAAATGGTGAAGAAAGGACTTACCGGCAAGAAAGACGGTGGCTATCCTGGAGACGATGGTGCCCACGCCGTCCACGCTGACCACGCACTGGTACTGGCCGGCCAGCGCGCCGGACATGCTCTCGATCACTAGCGAGCCGTTCGGCAGCTGCTTGCTGGAACATTACATTTAAAAATTAATCGATTACTTTGCCGCGATCAAAAAAGGTAAACCAAAACGTTATATTTTCAAATATAAAACCTAACCTAACCTTGACCAAAGTTATGAGGCTTTAGGCGGCCTAAAAACTCTGTCACCAGAGTTGGCCACTTGCTCATACGAACGAATGAACGAACCATCAAATATGATCAAAACTAATGTCTCCACACTGTCACTGTTCCAAATTGTGCCTCTACCACGCCAGGCGGCTGGCATGTGTCGCCAGCGCTGAGCATGGCAGCAGCGTCGGGAAATAAAGAAACAAAGAAAAATCATTTATTCTTGTAGGACCTCAAGGATCACTTCTGTATCGTCTTACATGCTAGGTGATTCTAATGCCTGTTCCAACGCGACTCCCTACACCAGGGACAGAATCAGGCAAGAACCTGGTGGTGTGGGCCTAGCTTTTTTTAAAAGCGATCCCTTAACAATCTAAATAGTCAAGCTTCAGTGGGAAGCCAGTCAAACAAGTAAGGCATGTCAAAGCAAGTAAAAGTAATTTAAAAATTAACAAGATAACACCTCAACAAAATGTTCTCTGGCATTACACGCTACACTTGGCTGATTTGGGTGTTTAAGTTTAACTTAGATAGAAAACAGTTGTCTTACCGGTACTTATCATCACTAGAAAGCACATGATCCCTGGTGGGCATGGCCCCCACGCTGTGCCTCCAGGCCAGGCGGCTGGCGTGTCTGGTCAGCGCTGAGCACGGCAGCAGGACAGGTGCTCCCGGCGCAGCTACTGCGTCCGGGGGCTCGGAGGAGAAGCGTACGCCAGGGTCCGGCTCCTCGCCACCTGGAAGATAAATTTACACACAATGTTACACAATGCTCTGAGTCGCGTTGGAACAGGCATTAGAATCACCTAGCATGTAAAACGATACTTAAGTGATCCTTGAGGTCCTACAAGAATAAATGATTTTTCTTTCTTTCTTTCTTTCTTGTATCACGCGGGTTCGAATCCCGTCGAAGTCATAAACTTTTAGTAAGATTTTTCATTTATAATGAAATACCTATGTGTGGTTTAACACTATAATACAAAATATAATAAACTAAAGTTACGTAACGGTTATGATTTCTATTTGGATTTTGCATTTCATAGAATCAGAATAATGGTGATCCATTAGCTGATTCTATGATGAGTACGGTGATTCTACGGTATGAGTATGAGGAAAAGCAATGTTTGACAAAAACGTCAGTCGCTTGAGTCAAAATCCAGATGGAGTGTCGCAGACACGTAGGTATTGTCGTTCTTTCCCTGGAAAGAAAGAAAGAAAAGAAAGAAAAAAACATTTATTCTTGTAGGACCTCAAGGATCACTTAAGTTTCGTTTTACATGCTAGGTGATTCTAATGCCTGGATGGAAGGGAGTCGCGTTGGAACACTTGGAACAGGCATTAGAATCACTTAGCATGTAAGACAAAACAGAAGTGATCCTTGAGCTCCTAGCAGAATAAATCAGAATAATAATTGTTTCCTAGATTACGAGGTATCACTGTAAAAAATGGCCCACAGCTCGTGTTCTTGCCACATGCTTTTTCTTGATGTGTCGCGTTGGAAAAGACAATAGAATCACCTAGCATGTTAGAAGTTTTCTAAGGGATCCTTGAGGTCCTACTAAAATAAATGATTGTTTATTTCAATCTCATAATACATTTACAAAAGAACAAACAAAAAAATATCCCATGACCACTTTTGTCAGAGCAAACGCAGGTGCTTCTAATGAATCCAAAACAAATAAATAAAATAGGCAACAAACAAGTTAGTTAAACCACATGACAAGGATGGACAATATGAAAATCTTAGGATTAAGAGCGAGACAGAGCTACGTCGCCGGACATCTTGTGTGTCACGTATTATATTCAAATACAACGATATCGCCTCTCATTGAATCACAAAACATCCCAACTCACTTAAGCACTTCTTAATGTATACCTACTTGTATCCCTGAGTTTTGATTATTTTATCCTTAAAGGCATTTAAGGAAGGGTTCCTAAGAAACTCCGTGTTGGTTATGTTCCGGGATTAGTACCCCGACTTTCGATCGAAAGGTCGTAGGTTCGAATCCGGCCGTGTCTCAATGGATTTTTGGTTTCAAATAATTTATATGCGCAATAACACGTGCTTTTAACGGTGTAGGAAAACATCATCGTTTTTTTTTATTTATTTTTTTTTTCTTCATGTACCTTATATATATTTATTTGGACATAGGGACTTCCTACGCAATCATAATAATTGGTTGGAGTGCAAAAAGTGTTCTGATTTGATACCGTTCTACCGTCATATAACGGTACCGCTATATTAAAGCTTCACCAAATTCGTATTCTTTTTGTAAATTAAACCCATACCCTCCTAAAGGTACAAAGCAAACTCTTTATTACATCCACGCTATTCAATTATCAACTTTATTCCCCCGACATACGTGTCCTACATAAACCTTATTAAATTACGCAATATTGAACCTTATTGTAGGCGGATAAGAGTTAGGTGTGTTTTGGGAAATCTCCACATGTAAATTAAATTGTTTGCCATGATTTTGGTTTCTTTTCGCTCCTTCCTGAACAGAGGTTTAATGTCTGTTTGTTTGTTTATCTTAAGAGCCTTTCGTCGGTCGTGGGTTCAAATTCCGGCCGTGCATCAAAGGATTCTTCATATTGGACTATTTATATGCGCAGTACCAGTACCTAACATGAGCTTTAAACGGTGAAGGAAAACATCGTGAAGAAACCCGGGGCTTGTCAGCCCCATACCTACCATTGACTATGTACCTATATTGTCTTTCCTGTGGATGTGGCCGGCTAAGCTGAGAGGATAGTTCAGTGTTATATATGCCTCTGTGGCGGCCATTTTGAGACTAAATTGTGATTTATATTCATGTCAAGTTAGAACGTGTCAAATCCGCAGAGGGTTCTGTCGATAAAAAGAAAAAAATCAGGTCCGATCTCCAACTTTAAATTTTCAAATCTTTGCCAAGCAATTACAAACTTTAACTCATACGGCATACGGCCCGGATGCGTTCTGTCGATACGTGAATGGATGAACTTTAAATTTAGAATTCGGGCGATTAGGGTTGTCAGGAGCTAGAAACTTTTTAATTTCTTTAGAATATTGTATATTTTGTTATTTGTAAGTTCTTATTGTAATAAAATATTTTATGAAGATAGGATGAGTAAGTGGCCAACTGATGAGAGGTTTTTAGGACGCTCCATCATGGCGATTTAAAACCAACAATTTAGTGAACTGTCCAAAGCACTTAAGCGCTGTTAATGCCACTTGCAGTCACCCATCAAAATTGCGACCGCTCTGAACGTCGCTTAACTTCAACGTGATCGTTCGATTCAAGCGAGATCGCCTAAGCAAGTTACGCCACAAAAGTATGAAAAATAAAAAATAATAAAAAAATTAAGTATGGTAAATGACAATACTGTCATTTACCACTTGACACAAATCTTTGCAATTTAGTTTAATAGCACTAGAAAATCAAACAACACTATAAACAGTAACACAATAAAAAAAATAGAAATTTCGAATTTAGTATGAATAACTTCATTTATGAAATTAATATTCCACTCATCTTGAGTTTCTCTTTCCCGTTTGATTGAGCCATTCATTTGATATTTTTTGATCATAAACTTTTATATTGAGGCTATTATAAGATATAAGATAAATATTAGAAGCGTTGAAAATCGTGGTCTTTACTTATCTGGGTGTTTTCTATTTATCGTTATGTTCATATAAATCATTATAAACAAAAAAAAATTACCCATATAGCTATAGCTCTCTGCTGCTGCAGCACACGCTGAGTGGCGACCTATTTTGTGTTTAAATTTAGTTATTTTATGTTTTGTTGTATTTTATTAATTCACAAAATAAACTTTGTTCTATTCTATTCTATATCAGTCATCTGGTTACCATAACACAAGCATTCAGTGCTAGATGACGCTGTGTGAATATTCATAAATATTACTTTAATATCCTTGACAAAAATTGACGTGATTTGGTCGTATGTTTAAAAATAATTGATTGGTCGCGACCGTTCTTACCGTTAATGTCCGCTGAGGAAACATTATTTATTTATTTAACACAACCGCCACAGAATTGGCACACGTATTAATTAACATACGCATCTTAAAAACTCTAAAAAATCAGCCAAGTGCGAGTCGGACTTGCGTACGAAGGGTTCCGTATCATTCTTAGAATATTTAAAACGTCTACATGTTGTCGTTATTACAATCGAGCAAAATATTACAAAAAATTCACGTATGTTGTATGAGAGCCCCCTTAAATATTAACTTTTGTCTGTTTGTAGTATTTGTTGTTATAGCGGCAACATAAATACATCATCTGTTAAAATTTCAACTATCCAGCTATCACAGTTCATGAGATACAGACTGGTGATAGACAGACGGACAGCGGAGTCTTAATAAGAGTACGGAACCCTAGCCAGTCAGCATTATTTCATTTCATTTGATTGGGCAGGCCATGTGTCTTGAACTCTTGGATGCATCCCGGATGTTGGGCCAACTTTCACACATTGGATGCCAAGCGAGCAACGACGACGCGACACACAAAAAAAATTGCGAGATGACGTACGTATGACGTACATAGCCAGAAATAGGAATGAACCGAGATACGTGGTGGGAGAAAAGGGAGACCTGTTTTGCCCAGCAGCGGGAAAACATAGGATAATGAACCTTAAAGTTAAGATTAAACAGCAATAATAATTGGCATTTATTATTTTTACTTACCGAGTAACGTAAAAACTTTACAAATAAATGCTTAGACTGAAAAGTCCTCAGGCTGTGCTCGAATAAAATTATTCGAGCACAGCTAGATAAAAAAAAATTGTTAAGTATAAAATCATCATCATTACCACTATCATCGTCAATATTCAAAGAGGTAAACGTTTGTATGTAGGACTCTGAAACTACGCATCCGATTTCAAACATTCTTCCACCAACTTTAAGAATGGACCGTTAGGATGACTAGGTATATATATTATATAAAGATACACGAAGGTTGGTTTTCTAAATTGACTTTTTACCAACAAAGGTCCGCCATTTTGAATCCTGCGGGATAACAATATATTCGTGACAGCCCTATCGCTACAATAGGTTCTAAAGCGCGACAAACGAGCATCGGTTCTCAGCGCAATCGGGCCACAGCGCATCATCAAACAGCTAGGTAACTACATACAAGCAATGAGCCACCTGTAATATTTAGCTGGCACCATCGCGCGCCGTTTGCGAAAATAACGTTCTCAAATCTTGCGATATTTAATGCATTCGGGATCTGTGAAAATGCCTTAATTTTATACTTACTGTAACCTATTTTTAAAAGTATGGATTTATTAGTAGGTACCTAACAAAAACAGATACGTAATCAAAGAACTTACCCAGCTGTCTCAGTATTCTGTGTTCTCCAGAGAACTGACACAAAAGTTGAGATTCGCCTCTAATGAAGTTGCCTCTTACCCTCGGTAGGCCAAGCACGAACTGACATTCAAAATGCAAACATTTCAGCCAATCAGAGCAGACTGAATGCTAATGTGACCAATGAGAAAGCGGTACGAACTCTATCTTAAATTGAATCGGAGAAATTAGATCATTTTATGCACAAGGTTGTTTTATCATATGAAAATCTTTATTAAGTATACCTAATGACTGGCAGTCCCCAGTATTTCCATCCGTCATTAAACTTAAACGATAAAGCCTTAACCTTCGTCAGAAAATAAGCTATCAAATGCAGAAACAATTTCTCAAATCCGATTAGTAGCTCCAGAGATTAGCGCGTTCAAACAAACAGTCGGTATTTTGTTTCGTACTCACAGAAGTGTGAGTGTGGATTGTTGACAGCTTCGCGTCACGGATCGCGGCGCGAAGTGTGGATAGGCTATGAAACTTCTTAGCGTCATATGCGGGCGATTGACAGTCATTGCAATTGATAGTTTACAAATGTTGGTATTGTGGTCCAATTGAGGTTGACCTTCCAGTGTCCATGGGGTCACGTGGTTCGGACCCCTGTAATAGTCTGATGGATAGTTGTCTGATCGTACGGGCTGATAAGAAATTGGATTTATGGCTCTGATTTAATGATGAAGAAATATCAGCAGAAAATATTTAACGACACTGCCCCCTGATTGTGGAACTTGTTTCGGATTGTATCCAAGTTGTATCAAAGCAAAAATCACAGTAAATCGCGAAAACAACTTTCAAATATGACAATAATTAAGTAAGTTACTTACTATTTTACTTAATCAGCGTTAAATCTGACAGTTATTTCGCGATTCACTGTGATTTTTGCTTTGATACAACTTGGATACAATGCGAAACAAGTTACACAATCCAGGGGCTGGTATCATCGGAGTAAAGCGGGAGTAAATAAATACATCCATTCAAAACATCCAAGTCAAATGACAGTGATATTTATCATGACATTTCTTTGGTTACAAAATTCAGAATTTGAGGACCTAGGTATATAGTTTGCTATCTTCTAAGCATGTCTGCGCTGAACGTATATCAAAGTACACAACTCCACTGTGAATAAAACAATCACTATCATTACGCTACAGCACAGCGTTCTGTGCGCAACAGACGCGGCTCATCAATGGATGAATAATTGACCTAAATGTCCGTCTCATCACATCTGCTCTATCTAGAGCACTGTCGCCACGCCAGCTAGCCTGATTCCTACGATGGTGTACGAGAGTTTTGACGACCTCTGTGGCGCAGTGGGCGAAGGCCCGCCTGAGACGCGGAGATTGCGGGTTCGATTCCCGCCACGGGACAAATGTTTGCATTATCTGCAAAAAATTGTCTCGAGTCTGGGTGTTTTCTATCTATAATATGTATGTATTTACAAAAAAAATTTATCTTGTAGTATATCAGCCAGCCAGCTGGTTACCATAACACAAGCATTAAGTTGCTTAGCTTGGGACTAGATGACGCTGTGTAGTCCAAGGATATTTATTTATTTATTTTAATCTTTAAAATTGAAAGAAAGAAAACATGTTTATTCAGCACAGCAGTAAAATTGTAGTTTACTTATGTGTATAATTGGTAGGTAGTAATCCTACTCATATTATAAACGCGAAAGTTTGTAAGTATGGATGGATGGATGTTTGTTACACACGAAAACTACTGAACGGATTTGGCTGAAACTTGGGATATATATAGATTATTGTACGAAATAAAATGCGTGTAAATATTGATTTGTGTGGTTTATTGCAAATTTATAGAAATTACAAAAATGATGACTGGGAATAACACATAGGCTATTTTGATCCCGGTATTCCCCTCGGGAACGGGAACTACCCGCGGGCGCAGCTAGTAAAATAATAAACTTAGACGAAACAGTTGACCGCACGCTCGCGTTGGAACAGGCATTAGAATCCCCTAGTTTTAAGAACTTGACATGTCAAAGTGGTCTATAAACGACCGTACTGAATAAATTTTTTTTTTTCATTTTCATTTTCATTTATTTATTTTCTCTCACAAACATTTTGATACATTTTGATTTTTGATTTTACTGAAAGGAAAGAGCTCAGCATTGTGTCTGGTTGTACAACCAGACGCTGTTTTTCAGCCTTACCTATGAGGAGTGGGAAGGAGAGGGGACGGGTGGAAGATTGCCGTTTAGTTCATACACAAGATTGTCAAATTAATTTGATTATTCATCCCCATCACGAAACCTCGAAGCGCTCGTGGCGAAGCTTGCTAAGACGTTCTTGATAGATCGTCGAAGTTAAGCAACGTTCTGAGCGGTCACAACCTGGATGGGTGACCGCAAGTGGCATTTTCATCTGAGCGCTTCAGTACTTCGGAGGGTACGTTAAATTGTCGGTCCCGGTTTTTAAAGTCGTTAAGTCGGAGGCCTAAAACTCCGTCACCAGAGCTGGCCACTTGCTCATACGAACGAACGAACCACGAAACCGTGGGCCAGTAAGCTAGTTTTATTATATTTTGAATGACTTTCGAACAGTGATTTCCGAATTAAAACGCAAATCAGTCGACGCGTGCCGCGCTAATTGAAATCATATCATCCCACCGACAGCCGGGAGTAATTGCTGACATTCGGGAAAATTCCAGAAAATTCAGGACGTTGGCGTGTTCGCGAGAGAGAACTCACACTCAACATTTCTTTATAACACTAGCTAACTTGCTTGTGGTTTCGCTCACGTGGTACCTACCTTGATAAAAATATAGCCTATGTTCATTCGGAAAGTCTAAGCTACAAATAGGTGAAATAATATTTGAAATCGGATTAGTAGTTTCGGAGATTACCCCAAACATACAAACAAACAAACCAACTTTACCTCTTTATAATACTATAAGTATAGAAGATCTTATTATAAAAACTTAGGCCTTTACATCTTTACTAGATGATTTATACAGAGTCAGGAGGCAAGCTTTGCCTACACTTAACGGGACACTGTAGTGCCTGGGACATTGTTGAGATGGAGGCTTGTAGCACCTAAACCATCCTCTCAGCTGCCGGACATATCCACAGGAGAGACAATGTCAATACGTGTGGGGCTGACTAGCCGCGGGTTTCCTGACGATGTTTTCCTTCACCGTTAGAGCTCGTGTTAATGCGCATATACATTTTTCAAAACGAAAACTTAATTGATGCACGTGATTCGAGTTTCGAACCCACGATCGGATGTTTATGTTTGAAAGATAAAAAAAGCTACACTAATAAAAACCATACATGAATTATCCAAGTAGTACTGGGTGGAGCGACATCCAGTCTCATCTTTAATGCATAAACAGAAGCACTCGTAAAACTACACCCAAAGATAATTCGTTTAAGAAGTTTATTGTTCCCGAAATGTACAACCGAAATCGATGTCTATTTTTATAACAAGTACCCATCATCATCTTCCTGCCCTTATCCCACCTTACGTGGGGTCGGCACAACATGTATTCTTCTTCCATTTCCCTCTATCAGCCGCCATCTCAACATTCACCCCTTTCTTAATCATGTCAACTTTCACACAGTCCATCCATCTTTTCCTTGGTCTACCTCTACCCATATATCCATCCACATGCATATCAAGCACTCTTCTATTTACATGCCATTCTTCTCTTATAACAAGTACCCATGTTAAATTAAAAAAATTAAGTAACCTCCGCCATTAACTCGAGTCAGTGACGACCTCTGTGGCGCAGTGGATGAAAGCCTGATGATCCTGGATGCAGCGGGTTCGATCCCCGCTGCGGAAAAAAATACATTATTTGGTACATGCCCACATTTTGCAGAAGTTAACATTCCATAGGTACGTAACAGGATGTAAGTATAGATTTGTGATCTGCCTACCCCGTGATAAAAGAGGCGTGATTTTATAGCCAGGTGTCGAAATCACAATTAAGGATCTATGGTAGAGTATTATAATAAGTAATTCAAACTCGTAGCTTCAGGCAAAATGCCTCGCGTTGACATCTTTTGATGTGACTTTGAGCTAAAATATTCAAGAATGCTATTTTCAAAGTCTTGTAATATCCAATGTTTTAATGTGTTTAACTTGGAGACTGAAAATGCTGTTTAAACTTGTAATTCTGATTAGAATCACGTAAGGTTTTGCGTTACTTTTAACACAGTATACCTACAGAGCTTTTAGTTACCTACGGTTTATGTTACGCTGAGGGCTTAACCTACTTAAGTTAACAGCTTGAGTGCGCCATTTTTAACCGACTTCAGAAAAGGAGGAGATTCTATGTTCCACTGTATGTAATTTTTTTTGTTATGTATGTTCACTGATTATTCCGTTGCCCGATTTTGAAAAAAAAATTTTGTTCGTAAGTGTAGGTTACTGGTTACCACAAGTAAGCGTTAAGTTGCTTAGCTTGGGATTAGATGACGCTGTGTGAAATGTAGGATATTTATTATTAAAAATAAATGGCTGAGTAATAAACAAACATCAATATTTATCGATAAAATTGTTATAAAACATTAAAACAATCCCCTAATACAAACCTCAAGCACACTTACGGCCCGATTGTATGGACAATATTTGCTAACCATTACTGCAGTATTTCCCAAGGGGCCCTACCCCATTCGAAAACCCACTTTACGAACTAGGCAATAACGTATGTAATACAATAGCTGTCTTTGAACATCTATTTGAAAAACGCATTTTGTGACTTACAAATAAAGTTGAAATTCAATGCAAGCTAGTGAATGTTTTTACCATTTTGCGAACTGCTGTTATTGAAATTGAGTTTAGATTGCGTTGTAGCATAATTTTTTGTTGGAAAATCACATAAAGAGCACCAATTGTAAGCTCCTGGGTTCTCCTGCCTTCCTGGTACTTATGCAAAGTCAATAGCCATTCAATTCAATCATACCTCTTGAAATGTCTAGAAACTGATTATTTTTTAACTTTTCTGTCGGTTTTTATAAAAGAATTCAGAACATTAGATCCTTTGAAAATGTCTTAGGGGTAGTCAGAGATAATAGTACCTACATATTAGGTACACAGGTACCCACATTTTGCAGAAGTTAACATTTCATACGTGACAGGTTGCAAACCCATTAACGCTATTAGAAAGCTTACTGGTTTTCTCACCATGTTAGTAGTGTCAATGCGCATATATTTTTTTCGAAACGAAGAATCCATTAGTGCACGGTCGGATTCGAACCCACTACCTTCGGATGGCCAACAAGCCTTTTACATTATTGAATCCTACCAGAATTCATTTATCGGAAATTTCCATTATTTCATTCCGTAGGTAAGGTACAGAGTATTCGGATTTGGACAAAGGCACAAGTTACGCTATTTTGATTTATTGTAACGAATAAATGTATATTTTCTTGACTTGACTTATTGTCAGACAAATAACATTATCCGCAAGGCCGGAGCCAATCACTCCATGTGTCATCTCTAGCGGAAGAAGAGTCCGGATAGGAACACTTTTTCTCCTTGAATAAACTTATCAGACGGAACTTTTTAGAAGACGGTGAACGTGTCATAGCGGTCGCTTCATCTGAAGAATGTTCACCTGGGTAAGAAGGTCGGCATGGTCATTCCTCGTGGTCACGTCTCTCACACTTACTTTCTGAGTAAGGAAAGAAAGAAAGAAAATAAGTTTATTCAGCAAAAATTTGCACCGATAACACGGCTTGGACCATTTCTGCGTAGATTTAGACGATAATTATCTGTGGATGGCCGCAGTGAACGCATTAGTAAAATAAGTCGCTTTGAAAACCACCCAGACCATATCATGACTGCATCTTACAGCAATATTTTTACTCACAATGTCAAGTATAATAATGCGACAGAAGATCTGGCTAGACATAATAACGAGCAGAGGCTTTGTTGCCTGGCGGCCATTTTGTTGTGAAGACTACTTTGTAAATGCTTATTGCTGGATACTCAGTTTTTCTGACTGGACGCTCGTATTCTCGGAATATTGTAACGTATTTTGTTTCAGCAGTTTTATGAACGTATTTCGATATTGTTGTGTTATAGAGTTATTTGGTAGGTAATTAAATTCTGTGGCCTCTGCTTCTACAAAATGAATACACTAACCATGTTAACTAGATGAACACAATTCAAATTGCTATTTAACATAAATGTTAATAAATCGATTATGTCGTTGTAACCGACAATATATTGTTATCTCTTTTATGACCAACAAATTAGTGTCCCACGATCGGTTTTATAAGTCGCCTCATCGCTTTGTCGCGTTCTATTAGGACGATGCCTCATGGCTTCCTCTTAGAGATAGACATACAATTGTTTGCCACAAAACACAGTAATTACACAAAAATAAGAGATAAATTAATAGGTGCTACTAAAAATAATACACATTAGAATAAACATTTTAAAACAGATAGAATAGACATTGAGTACCTAGGTTAATAAATCCACTTTGAAACTAAAAATCTATTTTATGCACATCTAAGATTTAAACTTACATTTTCAAATCGAAAGTCGAAACACCATCTCTCGGCCAATTTAATTCTTAATGTTAAGATTCAAACCTAAACAATCAAAAAGTGGAGCCACTATCCGAGCAACACGTATTTCATGACACTGCAGCATTCCGTCCCATCAACATCACAGTTCAATAGCCTCCGCATTTGCAGACAGTAACTTAATGGCGCCCAACGTGGGGCAACTCACGGCTCCCTTGAGACACCTGACCCTGCCGTAACGCAATGCCTTTACTGCCTGTGGGTTCGCACATTACGCATCACATATATACTTTATACGCTGATCTGTTTGTCTGTATTGTTATGACTAAAAGCCACATTTCATGGCGTTTTTGGAACATCAGTATAAATAATTTCACAATGTTAGCACTACACAACACAATATTCATATTAATATTCAATTATTGCTTCAAGTTGGTACATAAGGTCTTAAATACACTTCTTCATTGCAGAATTTCTATCATGTCTCTAACATCATAACATAACACACTATAGCCATTCTATATTTGTAGACAGTAACATAATGGCGCCCAACGTGGAGCAACTCACGGCTCCTCTGAGACACCTGACCCTGCCATAACGCATATTGCCTGTAGGTTCGTAACTTCGCAGTCTTCGCACATTACGCATGACACGCTGGTGTGTCTAACTTATTCTTATGGCTTAAAGCTGGGAATTTTCATAAACTGTTTAAATAATATTAAAACTTGATTATTGATTGTTAACTTTGCTCATCTGTCAAGGACAACTAATTCACTTCCAAACGTCTGCAATTATTTTAAATTAATCAAGGGCATATCAAAGTTAACCGGGATCTAAATCACGACTGGAAGTAAAAATACCAACATCTAAATGTAGGTAACCAGCTTTTCTAAATACCTAGCTTGAAACTCAACTGGCATTCAATCAGTTTTATTTAAAGTACACACATGTTTGATCGTGCAAGCGTAGTCAGATCAGGCTTGCGGTAGTATTTCCTCTGTTTGGGTAGTTCACGCCAGAGTGCGCGCTGCGGCGAGAGTGGAAATCATTGGGCTTTCAAAGAGGAAAATATTGACGTCAGTTATTTGTTTTTGAGCAAGGTTTTCAGATTGAATATCTGTCGCTCGGCCATAAAAATAACATTTATAAAAACAGCGATTTCATCGTTCGTATCAAAGACGATTAATATCTAGAAGACAGACAAAGGTACAACAGGGTACAAGGGACAAAAGTCAATACTTAGTAGTTGGTAGCAACAATATTTAATATAAAAAAAACTTTAGGTAATTTTAACTAGAAAGTAATTGAAATTTCTTGGATAAAGTTGATGTTTTAAAGTTTCCAGGCTATCTGGTACGGGTTACGATTTTGTGTATGGCCTTTGTCTTTTTTGATTTTGTGTATGGCCTTTAAAATTATTATATATTTTTATTTATGTTTGTGAGAGAAACAAATAAACAATTTGAATTTGAATTGAATTTGAATTTGTCTGTCTTCTAGATATTAATCGTCTTTGGTATGAGCAAGTGGCCAACTGTGGTGTCGGAGATTTTTAGGCGATTTCATATCGAAGCGCTTGGTACTTACATCTAACAAAGCATCTATTTCATAAGGTGTTTTTTAAAGTATTTTTTAAGGTTCTATCCTGCTTACCCATTGCTTTTAAAGTTTTGGTAAAAGGCGACATGATCGAAGCCAAAACTTGTCAGATCGCTATTTTTAGTCATTACTTCTTCTTGTTATGATTATAGCGTCTCTTGTGAGGGGATTATTATATTTGCAAATGTCAGTGTAAAATGAAATAGAGACGGTAAAACGATGTAGGTGGAGAAAGCACGAAGCGTACTATTTTTATGAGGGAGTTTCAAAGCCATTACAGTAGTCTTAGCTTTTCTAGCACTCATATAAGTCACAAAAACAAAGATAAAAGTTACAAGTTCCAAAAGAAAGTCAGTCAAAACGATGGTCAAGACAAACCTAGCGCAAATACATGTTACAAGAATCAAAATAAAGTCATAGTCAAAACTATGGTCAAGAAAAACCTAGCGCAACACAAGAAGTAACCGAAGCTCGAACAATCGTCAAGTTATTGAAACGCCGACACGTGCGCGAGCGGGATCACTCCCTGGGGACGCTGCCCCTGTTGGGGCGCCATTAGCGGAGCATGTTGGCTGCATTGTTTGACTAGTTCCTTTTCTTAATGTTACGAGTTTCTGTGAAATGTATTGTATTGGTATCCAAGAGATACAATAATGATACGGCCTCTGGTGACCACTTAAGGACTGCGGCGCTAAACTATCCTACATTGAACGCGAATGTTTGTATAGATGTGTGGATGTCTGTTGCTCTTACGCAAAAACTACAGAACGGAAATCCGTTCTGTAGTTTTTTGGCTGAAACTTGAATACATACATAGTTTGTGACCATAACATAGGCTACTTTTTATTTTTTCCAGGTACCACGCGAGTCTAAAATATTTCCCACAGTGGCACTTATAGGACTATGGCTCGTATTCTAAGTCTGCACTCAGGCTTGAGTCTTCGCTCAAGTATCGATTATATGACAGTTCTCTATGAAAACTGAGTGATGAATCACCGCTTGAGAAGTTGAGACGCTTGACTATGGTCTCTGAATAATCAAAATATTATTGAATTATTATATTGACTACACAATAAGCCTAAGGGATCGAAACTTTTAATCAGACAAATTTTACCAACTCAATGCACAGATCACGTGCAATTCGGGAATCGAACACGCTGCCTGTCGTTACCACTACAAAGATAGTGACTGCCGCAACATAGTTTACTCAACAGTTAGTACGTAATAAGCTGCGTGATCTGAACTTCAGAGTTTTATTTGCTTCACCTTTAAACTTGCAGGTAAAGCCGTTTTTTGGTGGTCCCATTTTTCCACAACGAGGGAGAACTATTTCTTGTAATACCAACCATTACTATTTATCTACTTCCTGTAATCAAGTATAGTAATTTTGATATATGTGTGAGAAATCTATTTTTATTAAAACTGCATTTCTCATACATTTGACTACACAAGCAATAGGCACAATTTGTTCATACAATTCAGATTCAAGAATATTATTTCGTCTGTAACTGCGGAATGGGACATAAAACTAGTAATTTTGTTTGTCTCCCCTCCAGGCTCCACCTACATATTATTATGACGAAGTTTGTTGACCTTTCAACTATTGCCATGGTGTATCGACAGACGCCATAGACATGCAATAACTTCTTTAACGATTCATGTTGTTTTAAGGCCTTATAGGTTGTCAGAAGGCGTCAGAGTGCTTCAGTTTATCCTATACTATATCTACAATACTGTATTATTCACTTTGAAAAAAATACACCGTAAAGTTGAGGATTCATACTAAACATTTTAAATTACGAAAACACGATTCCTTAATATTTTCTCGATAGAAAAAAATCGTAAACTTAGGTCCAAAATTACATTAAAACCCTTGCAATTTAATAAATACTCTATACTAGATCACGAAACTTTGTGTAATAATGTAACTAACAAAGAAGCCGGTTTTAGAAAAATATTTTTATAAAAAAAGAGATTATTTTCGCCGCTACAACAAAAAAGGTAAAATTTCGTGCGTAGTAACCAGTGTAAACAGGTCCGCCCTACCGCTCGGCCCGCAACTGGCCTCCGGGCCATTCCCGCTTCGGCGTTCGGACGGGGAGGCTGTGTCGCTCGCGCTCATTTCGGACCGGCGCAATACGCGAAATTAAAATTACAGCTATGGGAGACCATTGTAATAAAAATAACGGAAATGGAGACAAAATAAGGCGATAAACATGGTCAGCATAGTAAAGTGAGTACTTACCTACTTATTCACCTACCTACACTACATAATTATGCTACATTCACACAACCTTAGACTAAGTACCTAATTCATGTTTTTGATTTTATTTTGGCTACCTACACATAAATAATGTGATCAGAATTTTGCAATAGGTATAGGAGTAGGTACCTAGACCTACTAGTAGGTACTATTGGTAGGTATGAGTAGGCATTTACGTATACTAGGTACACATAAAATGATGATCATTTTTCATTCGTAGGTAGGTAGGTAAGTACATACTTATCAATCTTATCATAGTACCTACTTACGACTTTACGAGTGGTACCTACGGGCATGATTGAATTTATGAAAACGAGAAAAAGTGGCCTAAGTATAATGGTATTTTATTACCTACTAGCTAACTTGCCCGTGGCTTCGCTCACGTGGTACCTACCTTGATAAAATATAGCCTATGTTCATTTGGAAAGTCTAAGCTACAAATAGGTGAAAGAATTTTTGAAATCGGATAAGTACCTAGGTAGTTTCGGAGATTACCCCAAACATACAAACAAACAAACAAACCAACATTACCTCTTTATAATATTAGTATAGATATAGACAGGTCATATAAACTACCTAATGCACTTACTTATATTTAGGTAAGTACTTAGGTAGGTAACAACATTGGTAAGCCAGATACCTACCTTGAAAGTTTAGTTATACAAGTATTATACCTTGGTGTTCTTATTTTCAGAAGTAGACGACATCAGCTGCTGTCAGAACAATGTGATACAACAGTACACTACAAACTGAAGATATGAGTAATAAATGACTTTGTTATGGATAATATTTCGTCGGATCAGTAAGTAGGTACCTACCAATATCTATCTACTTACTTACCTAAATATTTACATACGTACTTTTTTACTCATAAAACTTTTCAACATACAAAATAATGTGGATAGCTCAAATCGTCATTTGTCCTAAACTGTTTGCATGCGTGATTATTTATGTTCATAATAATTATAACCATAATCGTGGACTGCCAAAATAATGTGGATAGCTAAAATCGTCATTTGTCCTAAACTGTATGTATGCGTGATTATTTATGTTCATAATAATTATAACCATAATCGTGGACTGCCAAAATAATGTGGATTGCTAAAATCGTCATTTGTCCTAAACTGTTTGTTTGCGTGATTATTTATGTTCATAATAATTATAACCATAATCGTGGACTGCCAAAATAATGTGGATAGCTAAAATCGTCATTTGTCCTAATAGACTAGTGTCGATAGCTTTTGAAACAAAATTAAATCATAGTAGGATGAAACCCATTGGAATAGGAGGATAATGTTATAAAAATTAAAGGAAAAATAATTTACGGGCGATCTGCGGTCGGGAAGGGGATAGGGGTGATCTTTTAAGGGTAAAAAACGGCTAATCTCGATTTCCGGCAAAACTAAAAGTCCTATGAAAAAAAACCAAATGGCAAAGTTGTAGGTAATAAAATCTTATAATATGTAAATATAAATATAAATCGTACTATTGAATTTAGATAGTTTATTCTGATTATGTTATTCATTTTAATTTTCTGAGAAGATTTACTATAGTAATACTTACATATAATATTTTTTTTACACCATCGGAAAGTAGAGATTTCAATGAACAGAAAGCACACCAACTATTTGAAAAAAGCTGATATTTTGACAGGTGAATTTTACGTCTATTCCCGTTGTCCCCATGGTCCGTGTCCCCGTGACGGGGACAGCGGGAAGTCATTATTTTTCTTTCCCGTTGTCCCCATAACGTAGATTCAGCTAATGGGGACAACGGGAAGTAAACATTTCACGTGTCGTTGTCCCCTAAACCTGCATTTCTGTTTCAACTTAGTTTTTCGCGTGAAAAATAAAACAAAATTTATTCGATTGTCTTAGAATTTTAATTTAAGATAAAAAGAAACAAGTAAGTAATTATTAAACTTACACAAATAACACAAATTAAACATGATTTACACTATGAATATACTCGTAAATTAGGGGGTTTATATGTTTTTAAGTAGTATTTCGGATGAAATACTGTTAAAAAACAATAAATTTATCAAATTTTTATTAAAATTGGAGTGCAAGCGTGAGAAGTCTCCTATAAAATTGAAAATTAGGGTGGTTTTTCGAATTTTAATTAAAAATAAGGTGATAAAATGAATATTTCAAATCAAATAAATTACACCGTAATTAAGACATAAAAAGGTAAGTTTACACCAAATTTCGTGAAAACAATAATTTGTTTGTAAAAGATACAAATAAAAAACCAAAAACTTGGTTTTAAGAATTTATCACATAAATTTTGAGGTTATGTGAAAAAAGTGTCAATGCAAAAGTTTTAGATCTTTTTATTACCTACAACTTTGCCATTTGGTTTTTTTTCATAGAACTTTTAGTTTTGCCGGAAATCGAGATAAACCGTTTTTTACCCTCAAAAGCTCACCCCCATCCCCACCCCCCCCCTTCCCGACCTCAGATCGCCCGTAAATATTTTTTCTTTTAACTTTTATAATATTCTCCTCCTTTTTCAATGGTTTTCATTCTACTGTGATTTAATTTTACTTTTCATTATTTTTGAAGGCTTCACCCTGGTCTATAAACTGTTTGCATGCGTGATTATTTATGTTCATAATAATTATTACCATAATCGTGGACTGCCAAAATATTGTGAATAGCTAAAATCGTCATTTGTCCAAACTGTTTGTATGCGTGATTATTTATGTTCATAATAATTATAACCATAATAGTGGACCGCCAAAATAATGTGGATAGCTAAAACATTATTAATTGTTTGTGTTTGTTGCAGAATGCAAATGCCATTGGACACAAAGCAAACATAATTGTTGCCTGAGCTGTTCGATCCACCACGTGCCCGAAATATGCCAGTTTGAGAAATAAATTAGTGTATAATTTTGGTGAATCGCTGTCTTATTTGAAAAACACTATTCCCTTTGTAATGTTAGCTTCAGATTAAATCAATTGTTCATGCTAGGAAAATTAGTAAGTAAGTACCTATCAATAACAAAATTATTAATTTTATGTCAGATGTATTAGATGTTTTTGTCGTGATTTTGATTGCAATTGTGTTAGTAATTGTATCTATCCTAATATTTATCCGATCTGATCTCCATAATAAACTATTATCATCTTGCATAATTAAAATTAAACTCATAAAATATGGTAAAATTATTTATTCAGTGCTTTTAAAAAAATATGGCTAGCAACAATCATGCCAGTTTATAAATAATAATAACATTAGGACAATCGACGATTATGTCAACAAAAAAAATCAACATCAAGTTTGTCAACAGATGATTTGCAGTATGATTCGAAAATGAATATACGTAATTACAATACCTACCTAGACCTACCCATTAGTTTCCTTCTAATTCCAAGCCTAATGTAGGTAGGTACCTAGCTACAATAACTGTAGATTATTTATTTTATTTACCCTATTGTACGGCGGCGCTTTGATTATCACACTAGTATTACCTATAAAGGTGAAAGTTTGTGTGTGTGTAAGTATGTACCTACCTAAGTTTGTTTGTTACTCTTTCTTTTTGCTAAACGATTTGAATGAAATTTGGTAAGTACCAAAATTGATTATACACTGTATTAAAGAATAGGCTACTTTTGATCCCGGTATTCCCACGGGAACGGGAACTATTCACCGCGGGGTAACACCGCGGGGCGCAGCTAGTTTTCTACAATAGTTTCATTTTATTTCCATACATAGGTTTGTACCTACTACCTACCAACTAGATGTACCTACTTACTTACAATATCTGTGTCTAATACCCTATCTATCGTACGGTCGACTCGTGCGTGCGCGTGACCTCTGCCGGCCGCGTGGTGAACTGTGCGAGTGAGATAACTGCGAATGCGCGGCACGGCCGGCCAGTGAGGCGAGGGGAAATATTGTATTTGAGCTGGCATTATGTAGGCTCTTTAAGACTTATCATTGATCGCATCAGCTTAATTAGCCGGCGATAGATTACAGCCTAACGGAATGCTACTTTATGAACTGTGAAGATAAATAATAAATAAATAAATATCCTTGGACATTCCACACAGCGTCATCTAGTCCCAAGCTAAGCAATTCAATGCTTGTGTTATGGTAACTAGATGACTGATAAACTACATAGATACATTTTTTTTTTGTAAATACATACATATTATACATAGAAAACACCCAGACACGAAACAAATATTTGCAGATCATGCAAACATTTGTCCCGCAGCGGGGATCGAACCCGCAACCTCTGCGTCTCAGGCGGGCTTTCGCCCACTGCGCCACAGAGGTCGTCTATGTATCTACATTGATGTATTTACATGTTCGCTTTTAAAAGCTAGGCCCACACCACCAGGGTGTGTAGACAAGTGACAAATATGTCGTATCTATTCTCTTTCTATTATCGCTACACCTTTGATTTGACATTTCTGATCGCTCGAGTTTTCGTCATCAAGTGTCAATTCCTATACTTACATTTTTTTTAGTTTCTAATCGAAAGCGATTGTCGAAATGTAACATGGCTAGGGCAGCAGGTTCTTGCCTGATTCTTTCTTAGGGAACATCTTTCTCTTTGCAGGGAGTCGCGTTGGAACTTGATTGGCATTAGAATCACCTAGCATGTAAGACGATAGGTACTGAAGTGATCCTTGAGGTCTAACCGAAATAAACGATTTTTCTTTCTTTCTTAAAAATATTGATCAGCATGAATGAAAAGACGATATATTTTAATTAAAACTTTATAAATATCCTATTGGGTAGGAAAACAATACAGCTTAGGTATTTTAAAAGCTACACTAACAGGTACTTAGGTAAACTAACACCGCCGGATCTAATTTTTAGAACTTTTAGCCATTTCTATTTAAATACAGACCTGAAACAAATATACAAGACAAGCAGAATAAATGTATCTATGTAGTATATCAGTCATTTGGTTACCATAACACAAGCATTAAATTGCTTAGCTTGGGACTAGATAACGCTGTGTGGAATGTCCAGGGATATTTATTTAATTTATTTATTTATAAACAAATATATATCTCCTAATTAATTACTTAATAAATTCTAGAGAGATTCTAGAGCTATTTTTGTATTTATTACTGTTTACTTTAGCTGTCGGTTATCCTAATAATAAATATAATATTTAAATTATGCGCCTCTATTCAAACGCGTAACAATCTTCCCCGCTCTCTGCAAAATCCTGAAATGTCGGAGTTCCACTAGGTCACAAGAATTTGTTTTAAATTATCGTGCAAGTTTTTTCTGCCATTTGCATTGTTATTGGAAGATTCTACGATTTGTAAACTTAATGGAACTCGGAATGGAATAAATTTTCTATTCTATTTGTCTAGACTAGTTTAAGTCCAACTTATAGTTTGCAAGCGGAAATACCGATAAAGTGAAGTTCTTACTTCTAGCTAGTTCAAGCTGCTAGCTAGACCAATAGTAGATTTGCCCAGCAGTTTGACGACCTCTGTAGCGCTCTCTTATATACGATTTGTAAGCTCTCTATGCCAAAATCTGAGGAGCACCTACGAATATTTCATAAAAGCGTAATAATAAACAACGGCGTCTCAACATTCCCCGCGAGCACATAACTACATTGTTGACTGCGTCGTTTCGTCTGGCGCGCGCAATTTCACCCGTGATTGTGGGTAGGCGAAAATAAATAAAGCATGTGTTAGTAGCACGTGCCAGGCACTATCCATAGCAGATGCTGAATTAAACACATCATCATGACTGTTTATGGCGTGACGGAAATACCTATTTCCAGATCTTTTGCATTTATTTCGGTCAGACCCTTGAAGATGACCAAGATGTTAGTCCAAATAGATTTCATATGTCTACATTATTCAGAATTCCTATTTATTGCGTTAGGTAATGAATGGCCTACTTTAGTGTCTGCAATTTTTAGGCAGTAACAGACTTGTCATGGAAAAATAAAACGAATTTCAATCCCATAGCATTCAATATCTTTTAGAACATTAGAATCAGCGCTGTGGCGATAAATTTTCTTCGAATGAGTCAGTTTTTCCTCATCCTTTTACTTTTTAACCTCGGAAAAATTGGATTGCCAAAGGTAAAAAATGTAAAAATGTCAGAAATTGCACTCGATTCCTTCTTGAAGCACAAAAGCTAAAACCCGACCACTTAGAAAGAAAGAAAGAAAAATCATTTATTCTTGTAGGACCTCAAGGATCACTTAAGTTTCGTTTTACATGCTAGGTGATTCTAATGCCTGTTCCAACGCGACTCCCTACACCAGGGAAAGAATCAGGCAACTTCTCGCGGTAGATACCTAATTATATTTACTTTTATATGATACCTTCGGCTATTCCTCACTAAATGGTTTCAGGCAACCTTTCTACGGAATGTACTGTCCGTTCGCTTCAGTTAAAAGGTTTTCTGTTCCTTTAGAGGCAGGGAACCCTGAAATCTGTGACATCCGGAAAATACGTTTTCGATATAAAATAGAATGACGCGGGTCAGAGGCCTCGCTTTGTCCAGGGTCGGACTGATAAGGGCCCGGGTGGGCCCAAAAGTCAGGGCCCAAGCCTGGATAATGGTAGATATAGATAATGGATACGATACTATCGAAACGTATAAATAAAGTAAATTCGTATGAATTAGTGGCCAACGCTAGTAACGAAGTTCTTAGGACGCCTGCAGGCCTCCGTAATGGCATAATGACTTCAAAGCTTTGACCGACAGTTTAACGTGGCCTCCGAAGTCCGGAAGCGATGAGCTGTTCATGCCACTTGCAGTCACCTATCCAAATTATGATCAGAAAGAAGAAACACATAATTTATTATCCCTTACATCTTCTCACCCCCGCTAGTAAGGCCCGTTGGGTCCCGCGCAAACAAGGGCGCGGCGGGAAATCGACACCCAGACTTTATGACCAGTCCGACCCTGGCTTTGTCTATTTTCGCGCTCTTTTTGCGTTTTTTAGGCTTTAGTTTGCTGTATGGATGGTTGGCGTTGATTGTGTTTCGTGATTCTGCCGGAGTTTAGTGTCGAAACTGCGGTAGATATCAACGAAAAGGGTATTTGGTATAGCTTTGATAGGCCTACGACACGTAGGTCTACTATCTCCTATACTATCTCCTTAGATCATATTGATCTAAGGAGATAGTCCAGAAAAACAAAACAACAGAGAAAAACAGTTTTTTAATCGACTTCAAAACTAGAGGAGGTTGAAACATTTTGTTCCGATTTCTCAGTGGAAAGAATTTTAAAATTCTCGATCTGGTAAAATCTCCCAATGTTCCTATAAAAAAATAATTATTGAACCAGAAACAAAAGTGTACCTCGGAATACAAGAATAAAGTCTGTTTTCAAAATAAAATATTTTTGTCATTTGTTTGAGTCTTTTATCAACTTTTTACTTTTAATAACATACTTACGACTTCAAAGAGCAATTTGTCTTTGAAGTTAATTCAGAAGAATTCAATGGGATCAACTTACAAACAAACAATCCGACCGTTGATCAAAATAAGATTGATTTGTAAACTTTTCTGTTGGAAGTCATTAATGATTGAAAAACAAGAGATCGAGAAAAACAATGCTTGAGAACTTTTATTACGATTCGATCAATGATATAAATAGCATTCTTTGATAGATATACCTACTTGTAGATAGATAGGTTTGCACGTGCGATTGAATCGTGTTGGTTAACGGCCAGTTTCAATAACATTAGATATGTTATTGAATCTTTGGTTTTGCTTAATGTCGGTAGATTTTTTTTAATGTAATGCATTAAAAATAAATATAATTTTTATGCATTTACTAGCTGTGCCCCGCGGTGTTACCCGCGGTGAATAGTTCCCGTTCCTGTGGGAGTACCGGGATCAAAAGTAGCCTATTATTTAATCCAGGGTATAAGCAATTCTGGTACCAAATTTCATTGAAATCCGTCCAGCCAGAATTCCAGAGCATGAAAAACAAACACACTTACACACACACAAACTGTTACCTTTATACCTAATATTAGTGTGATAGTGTAATTTTCTTACAAAATCCATGGATTAATATTTTCACAATTCATTTAATATTTACAAAGATACGTTTCACAAAACATAGCGTCTCGCCATAAAAATTATAAGTTGTAAAGAAAGCAAGTCGGATGTTTGAATTTATTGAGCGCGGTCATTAGTTCAGTGCCGAGTCAGCAGCGGTCGATGGCTCGGGGAAAATGGACTGTTTGCAATGTTTGAGTTGAGAGATTTAAATATCCATCTTTACAACTCATTATTACCATTTTGACCAGTAGCCTAAAATGCGGTTTTAGCAAAATCATAATTAAATCATAGTATGAAAATTTCATACATCATACCAATTATAATCTAACGGCCTTATTCATAAAGATTTGTCAATTTAATATAGATTTAAAGAATGTTTTTTTCTTGATAATCTTATGTCAATGAAAAGAGAAACAGATTTAATATCCGTTTTAGCTAAAGTAGGTTCACTCAACCAATATGTATAAGGGGGTAAATGATTAGATTAGATAATAAATAGTTAAATATATTTTTGAGAATGTTTCGTCTAGACAGGATATGCCCGACTAACTACCATCATGGTTTATGGCCACCATATGGGTTAGTACCTTCGACGTAAATGTTGGAAAGTCCATCGCCGCTATCAACAAATTCTATCAAACTAATGAATATTTCACTAAGTCGTAAACCCACACTATTTTCAGCTGGTTCAGAGTCTGCATTCCAAAATTAATTAACTAAAACCAGCACTTAATCTTAAGATTCAATTTAATTACTTTCCAGAACAATTAGAAAACTTCAAGATGGCGCGAACGATTTGCTTCTCAATTTAAAACAACTTTCCTTTTTTTGGAACCTTTGAACAATGTTATCGAATCCAACAGTGAAATAAATGCTATTAATAATTACGTAACACGGAATTATAGGTCAGTAGGTTATCGTAGATAACATCTGACCAAAAAGGGCTAGTTTCAATCATATTCCCATCAGTAACTGTACAAATCAGTAGGCGTAGTTAAGCAAAACATAACCAGGCACATGTTTATGCCCAAGGACCGTAGTCATCCAACAGAACTTCTGATATTCAAGATACTTGTAAAGGTTTGTCAAAAGCAAGTACAACCGCCCCTCACGATTGACACATTTTTGAAAATAGTTTGCATTCTACTCTACGTGAACTGTTTCAAGCCGACCGCTACTTGTTAGAATATGAATACCTACTACAACCACGCCAGAGGTATTCAGGCGGCCTAGAAATTCCGTCACCAGAGTTAGGTACTAGCTCATACATACATAGAATACTATTTTGTTTAGCTAACTGCTAAAGCAAAGAAGCTCTTACATATACTATATAAAATTTAGCTATAAGTATAGCATGAACTTTGTTATCGTTTACACCAACATTTTCATAGAACATTCATGTATTCTTATTCCAGCATCAATATCTGTACTCCCTCGGGCGTTTTCTATTTTAAAACATGTTCATGCAAAATACGAACACGAAATAAGCTCACATGATTACCTTCATCTATAATGTTGGCGCCCAACACGGGGCAATCGGTCTTTGTCAGTACGCGCAAGAAAAAAACAATATGTTCTTCATCAGAGCTCAGTTTTTTTTGTTCGATCTTTCTTTATTCAGAATGGTATAGGACAGGTATTTAAATTTCATACTGAAATAAACTCACAATATTACAGTACTACGTACCGTATTGTACATTATACAATATCAAACAGTCCTTGCTTTAAGCTTAAAAAATACGAACCCAAAAATAACAAAGGCACAACCAGAAAAAAAATATTCGTCATTTCTAACTGAGAGAGCATACTAAGTAGACATATTAAAAATATATTGCCTTCGTACATTATCTTGACGCTCAACGCGGGGCATAGTCATTTTTCCTCGGCTGCGAGACTGATCGTGTACTTAGCTGTTTCATTTATATGTCTTGGTGAAAGCTGCGTTAAGCATACAGACATAAATACGCACATGCTCAGGAGTATACACTGATTTATTTAAAGATAAGATGACGTGTGTCCTAAAACGTCCACACAAACTTTTTAGAACTACTACATAAACCTTCAGATAACCAGACTTGTCTGAAGTTTTATGTTTTTTTATTTATTGTAACATAACATGTAAAATTATAGCAGTAAAAAAACAAGTATTATTAGGCTGTTTACTAAGTCTTGTTTGGTTACCTGTTATTTGATGTTTCAGAAAGTTTTTTCCTTCGAATGTTTGTTTGAAACATCAAAGCACAACATAATTCAACAAAACCACATTAAATAATTAAATTGATTTCATTACTTTGTGTGGCGCCCAACGTGGGGCCACTGTCAGGCTGCGCACGTGTCCTCGTTTGCTTTTCTTATTAAAACAGACTAAAGCTTTATCAATATTTACATTAATAACATAAAACAATGTTTGATAAAATACACACGAGGTCGTTTTGTTTTCGGGAACAAATGTTAGACATCTCTGATCCACAGAACAGAAATACAAGCTCAATTATTATAGAGTTTTATTATGGGTGCTCGTGGCGTTTGCTCGGACATTTGTGATAGATCCATGAAGGTAAGCGACGTTCTAAACGGTCTCAATTAGATGGAATGGATGGTGATTACAAATGGAATTAACAGCTGAGCGCTTCCGAGCGTCAGGCGGCCTAAAACCTCCGACACTAGACTTGTGACGAGATGTACCTACTACCTACTATGACTATGACTAAGCCTGTGAAAAGACGTTGCGGTAGCTTTGCCTATTGGAAACTCATTCCCGACGCGCTGAAAGACGCTCAGCGCCACGGATATCTGGCATGGTATCTGCATGTGGTTAATCCGAGGTTTCGTAAGAAACTGCAGCCGACAAAATCCGGTCGTATGTACTTTTAGTAAAAAACTACTTGATATGAAAACAGCCGCTATAGTGGTGGCCTTTACGGAGCCTGACTTCTTTTGAAGGGGGATTACCTACTTGGCTCTATTTTCAAAATTAACTAACTACCTACACGATTTTCTTACTAATATAATAATAAGCGTTAGCTTCTGTGGATGTGTGAAAGTAAGAGAAAGTATTGTTTTAACATGTGTGGATGTTTCTTGCTCCTTCACGCGAAAACTACTGAACAGTTCGGCTGAAACTTGGAATATACATTGTTTGTCTCCTGCAAAAACAGGCATTTTTTTATCCAGGTAGGTACCACGCGAGCGAAGCCGCGGGCAAGCAAGCTGGTATTCAATATAGTTAATTCGAGTATTTTAATTCATTTATTGTGGATTGTAAATCTAATCAGCATCAAGAGGCTGAGGTGAGGCAGTAGTATAACAGTTTTGTTGTTCATATATCCGTTACGGGGCAGTGGTCCAACTGCTGTGTCCAATTAGTTGGACTACGGGCCTTTACTATGGGTCGTGGTCCAACTATCTTTGCAGTTGGACTACGGCACCATAGTAGAGTTCCCAGGTCCAATTAAAACAATTTCAAATAATACAATATCATCGTTTTATGACGGTCAACAGTCTCTGAGACAGCGATTGTATTCCGTGGCAGCGTTCCGTCCATTTGCGGCGCGAGACCGAATATGCAGTCCAAATATTGAATATCGATGTTTGAGGTTATGTACACTTTGTTCTGCCACTGCACAGAACTGTACATTGTACTTTTGAAATGAAAAAAATGAAATATGACCACGATTGTGTTCCCAAGAGACGGTAGACATATTCTTTCAGATCTTTTCAGACATTTGTATATCCTTTGAAGATGTCTAATGGGGTAGTCAGAGGCATGTCCAATTACACATTTGGTACATACCCACATTTTGCAGAAGTTAACATTCCATACGTGACAGGTTGCAAGCCCTATAATATAGGGCTTGCAACCTGTCACGTATATATAATATAGGGCCTATATTGTCTACCGTCTCTTGGGATACAGTCGTGATCATATTTCATTTCTTTTTTTCACAAAAGACCTCATAATATTTTCTTCTTCTTCCTGCCCTTATACCACATTGTGTTCTTCTTCCATTTCCCTCTATCAGACGTCATCTAGCACTCACTCCCTTCTTACTCATGTCATCCCTCACACAGTCCATCCATCTCTTCTTTAGCCTACCTCTACAACCTATATCCATCCACATTCATATCTAATACCTCATAATATTTTCATTCGCTAAAAATCTAAAACTCTCCATTTGGAATTCAATACACAATGCTATAATGGAATAGTTCGATGCAAGGCTATTATGAGAAGGCCGGCACGTGCGCCGTAACGAGAGTCGAACCCGCGACCCTAACAGGAGCCGAAGGGTCACGGCTTCGTGGAGAACATAATTTAGGGGTCAGAAAGGCATTACACTTTTTTATAAATTAGAAATATTCTTAATAAACAGAGGTGAGTAAATATTTAGTGTATATTTGTTGAATGAACAAGTGTTTAATTTTTAACCAACTTCAAAAGAGGAGGTGATGCTAAGTTCCACAGTACTTAAAAGAAATACAACAGACTTTTGTCAACATAGGTTCAACCAAAACCTGTATTTTACTGTCTGTATCATTACTGTTTTACAAATAAATACTTTTCCTTACTTTTGTTTTGTGCTTTATAGTAATTGTGGATAGATTTTGAAAAGAGAGAAAGAAAGAAAAAAAAACGTTTACTTTTGTAGGACCTCAGGGATCACTTCAACTTCGTCGTACCTATATGCTAGATTATTCCAAAAGATTATACTCGTGAGGTGATCTTATAAAAATGGGTGAGGATCTGATGAGGATCTTCGGGGCTATAAACATAAATGCACCTCGAGAGTGCAGAAGGACAATTTAAGTCTGTTTTCCACATTATTTTTACTTTTTGCACTTTCACTAAAACGAAAAAACTATTGTAAACACAAAAACATATGTGTTTTTCATCATCACAATTCTAATATGATTGTCTGCATCGATCACATTAACATAAAGAAGGGCAACTGCACGTAAAATTGCATTTCGGGATGACATCACATAAATGGCACGCGTCAGCGCCGCTGCACTGTGCCACTGTGTTATTGGGGTAGTGCAGTGCAAATATATGCAGTTAGACAACTGACTGAACAACTGCAATTTAAAAATTACTCTATATCTTTAATGTCATTTTCAAAGTCGAATCATATCATATTGGTGGCTATTCGGGATGTCGCCTTAACTAAGCTGAACTAATTTGACAGCACTAAAAATGTTGCCGTCCCTTTCATAACGATCGAAATAAAAAGGATGGAATCAATTTTAGTGCTGTCAAATTAGCTTTGGCGACATCCCGAATAGCCACCATTGTGTTTTTATAACGTCTAAAAAAGTTTTAAAATATTCTAATCTTTATGTCATTTTCAAAGTCGTCTCATATTATCACTTAAAGTGTTTTTATAATGTCTATGTTATCTAAATGATACTTGTAGATACGTTGTTCTATTTTTAAGCTTATATTTTTACAAGTTATACCAATCCAATGTGTATATATTATGGGTTTTCTTATATTCTATTCAAAGTTGAGGGGTTCTGATGAGAATCTTCGGAGGTTTAAACATAAATTTTGCCCATGGGTGACCGCAAGTGGCATTCTCATCTGAGCGCTTCCGTGCTTCGGAGGGCACATTAAATTGTCGGTCCCGGTTTTTAAAGTCGTTAAGCCATGACGGAGGCCTTTAGGCGGCCTAAAAAACTCCGTCACCAGAGTTGGCCACTTGCTCATACGAACGAACGAACGAATACTATAGTAATAACTTTCGAAGTGTTCAGCTACACAAGTGACATTTCCTAATTACAGCATTGATCTCAAGTTGTCCTACTGACGTTCTTCAGACTGTTTACATAACCAAGTAGAGTAGACAATACAAAGTGCACCCCTTGCATTGCCCTCGATAGGGTGGCACTTGATCAATAGCTCTAATGTTAGGGTAGGTTGAACCAGTTCTGCAGCTTGTTAGTTTTGAGAACATGAAGCACTCGGTATATCATGCTTAGACGTTCTAGATAGATCGTTGAAGTTAGAGCCAAGACTAGTATCTTACTAATTCTACTTACTTCCTACTAGGTATAGTAGGAAGTAGGATAGGATAGTAGAATTAGTAGGATACTAAATGTGGTATCGCCGCGGGCGATTTAGCTGGTAAGCTAAATCGCCCGCGGCTCCACTCGTGTGGTACCTACCTGGATAAAAAGTATATTATGTGTTATTTCAGGTCATAAAGTCTGTATATTCCAAGTTTCAGCCAAATCCGATTAGTTGTTTCCGCGTGAAAGACTAACAAACATACCATAACAAAATTCTGCTGTTTGTCCACTCCCGTCCTTGTATCTTCTTGTTGTACCAATTATGTTTTGTGTGTGTTAAATAAAATATTTTCTTTCTTTCTTTCTTTCTTTCTTTCTTTCATACATCCACACGTGCATACAAACATTTGCGTTTATAATATTAGTGTAATTTTGTGATTTTGCACCACAAATATATAGAAATCTCCGCATTTACAACATAGGAAAGCGAAAAAGGGTTTTCCGCGTAAATCATTTGGCTGTAATTTCGCCATTTTCCTTCAAATATCAGTAAATTGAGCAACTTTCGAGCAAGGGGCGTGCTAAGCGACTTCCGCCCTTCGTAATGAGGATTTATAGTCGAATTTGCGTCATCAAGTATTGTAGACACGTGCAAAGTTCCGTAACTTGGCGTTATTATGTTTTTGGAAATCGCGACTTTTCTCAATAAAAAGTTATTACCTACTTTTTAACTTTTACTTTTTAACGTTTTACAAACATAATAGATGTCAAACGTAAGTCTAGCTTAAATTAGCCATGACGTAATAAACAAACTACTCGCAACTAAATGCTCCGTGGTCGATGATTGGTGGAGAGGTGTTGCGGCGCACTTCATACCATTGATTTAGCGAGTGCTATTGGTTCGTCAGCGAGTGAACACAGGCGCAAACATACCCCCGCTACTTCCCCGACCAAGCTCTTTTTACGTGGCGTGACATATTAGTAAGCTAGGCGGCGGCGGGTACTCGTAAAAAAGATACAAGCTGATTTTCTCACGATGTTTTCCTTCACCGTTACTATTTGCAATTTAAATGTAGATAATCGCGTAATACATTTCCGCCTGACATCTCTTCACTTTGATTATCCTAAGCAAACTACACAACATGTCTCAGTAAACATGTCGAGGACCGCGACATCGGCCAATTTCCCCTGACGACCGCACTTCCGGTCAGAGAGTGGCGCTTCCGTCGCTTCCGACCACAGACCTAGAAGTAGACACTGCTAGAAAGGGTCTCTGAATCAATCTTGTAAGCAGAGCAACTTCACTTCGAAGATCTTTGTCAGATCGTCACCAATTTTTTTATGGGAGTTAAAAAAACCCATCCACAACTGACGAAGAAATCGGTGAACCATACATAAAAACATATTTACACTGAAACATAGAACCTTTTTGGAAGTCAGTTAAAAAAAGACAAAAGGTAATATTATTTATTCTTATCGCTTATCACCTTTCTCTTTTGATGTACATATGTTCTAGATACTACGACGCTGTCAGATACACTGCATATTTCGTCCTTTCTGCGGCATTCAGCATTCTAGATATCTGAGGTTTATGCTTTCGCCGGAATTGCCCGAAGATGCCCTAAGTTGGCTGGAGGTTACACCTTGTGGCTAAGTGGTCCGCTAAAGCTTTTTACGCACGAAATGACATGAGTAGATTGAAGTTAGCTTACAGCATAAACATGGAATCACACTAATATTATAAAGGTGAAAGTTTGTGTGTGTGTAAGTGTGTTTGTTACTCTTTCAAGCTCAAACAGCTGGAAGGATTTGAAATTTGGCACCAGAATTGCTTACACCCTGGATTAAATAATAGATATTTTTGATCCCGGTATTCCCACGGGAGCGGTTTTCACCGCGGGTAACACAACGGTGAAAAGTAGCACGTAATAGACTTCAAGCTAGCGTGCCGCCGAAAGGGATAAAAAAAATGTGCATCCAGTGTCGTAGTTGTACCTACTCGTAGTAGAAATTACAAATAGATGTTCTGACCTAAAATATTTACTTCCTTTTAGTGCCGCTGAAAATGAACGTGTCATTCCATATGCTGCTCGCTCTACGAGGTCACGCCTTGGAGCTAAGTGGTCGGCTAACGCTTGTCACGAGCGAATGACATGAGAGGGTTGGACTTAGATTAGGTATAGGACTTTAATTGTGAAATGAAAGTTATATGATCACGACTGTATTCCCGAGGTGCGGTAGACAAATTCTTTCAGAGCTTTTAATTAATTTTGTGATTATTATGTATTGTGCAACTTCTCTCGATTGTATCAGAATTGTATCAATCAAAAATCACAGTAAATCGCGAAAACAACTATCAAATATACCTATGACAGTAACTAGCTGCGCCCCGCAGTGTTACCCGCGGTGAATAGTTCTTGTACCCTCGGTAATACCGGGATAAAAAATAGCCTATTTTTTCATCCAGGGTATAAGCATTCTGGTACCAAATTTCGTTCAAATACGTCCAACCGTTTGAGCGTGAAAAAGTTACAAACACACTTACACTCACACAAACTTTCACCTTTATAATATTAGTAGGATATTCTGCAGGACTAACGTACTTTTTGGACAAACGCAGAGAATTTACAGTGGCCCTTCTGCAGATAGTATTAGTTATTCCGAGGCCGGAGATAGAATAGAAGGGTCTGGGTTCTGGTCACACTCAGCCCTTCCGCCTGACCCACATCCACCGGACACCGGAGATAGCACATTAGGAATGGAGTGACACTCTTCGATTGACCATCCCCCTGAATGTGTAATTTGTCTCGATTTTATCAAAGTTGTATCAAAGTAAAAATCATAGTAAATCGCGAAAACAACGGTCAGATTTAACTCTGATTAAGTAAATGAGTAAGTTAAACAATCAGGATTGCTAGGGCGAATCGAATTAGTCATCAGATGTTGACTATCGGCCGAAATTAATATTCAATCCTAATCCTTAATTTGAAGATTGAGATTGACATTTCAATCTTTTTTCTAGAAAAAGCTTGCCAATAACCAATCCTTGGATTGAGTTTGCAATCCAAAAAACCAGGCTATCTTTGGGAGGTCGGATCACGGATTAAAGATTGGCCTCTGTTCGAAAATGACAGTTTGAGCTTGCCAATAACCAATCTTTCTATTTGACGTTTGCTTTGATAGGTGAAAACAATCGCAGATTGCAATCCGAGAAATTTGTTGGATTTCTTCTTGACAGATTGAGATTGCCAAAGGATCGATTTTGTAATCTTGATAAATTTATTATATTTATTATAAAAGTACCTAATAAATCTGTCGGAATTTTCAAGTGATAGTGATGATAGTGATAATAATAGTGATTTGGAGGTTCTGGCTCAGTTATCGGATTGGGAAAGTGATGATATCGACGCCAACGCCGAAGTTAGAAGTTCACGAATAATCAGAAGGGTGAACTTTATGCAGACCCTCGAGGATGTAGAATTATTCACCTTCAGATTTCGGTTAGGCTGAAGTATAGCTACCAGCAGCAGATATATTCTAGAATCTAGAGAATAATACCTACGGAAGAACAAGATGTTACAGAATGGGCAGCTCTCATAAATTATTATTTTAGTTACTTATATACACAGGCTTTTACCTAGCAAGACGATTTAAACAGTGCTAATAATAAAAACTACTATAATAAATGACAAAATAGTTTTTTTTTTAATCAATACCCTTGGTAAGCAATTGTAGTAGGTGGTAGGTAATGTGAGATAGGAATGTAACTTAGTACCTACATTATCTTAACAATAATACCTACCTACTAGGAATAATAAGTCAAAAGATTATTCCATATCTCAGAACAATCATGTTACCATCAAAATACAGTTTTGTAGGACAATTGAAATGAAATGAAATGTTTGTTGATATAATATTTAATTAAAACAATTAAATACATAAATCAAAAAGGTTTAAAAACTTAACAAAACACCTTACAAACTCTCCTTCCACTTCTGTAATCCTAATTCTAAGTTATTCAAAGTAAGCTGTGTTTTTTTAATTCGAAATTATTATTTTCTAGATTGTATTATTTATATTAGCGTCCAGACATCGTTTTTTAGTAGCAAAATGTTCTGCTTTTGCATTATTTCTGGCTGTTTTCCCTTCATCAGGTTTCAATTTCTTTTTTACTGAAAAACAGAAAATATGAGATTAATAGGGAATGAACATACGTGCATTTTTCTTTAAATTTTCCCATTTTAAACGCATCTGCTGCCTTTAAAATGGATCATGTGCGAGGGCTATTCGTAGCTTTAGCTTCCTACACCAGGGAAAGAAACAGGCAAGCTCAGAATTTCTCTGAGCAGGCAAGAACCTGGTGTGCTTTTGCTAAGTTAGGCCGTAGGCGTCATCTCTACAACTTCCATAAAAACCAGTAGGTAGGTAGGTAGGTAACTTACGATTTCTGAATCCATCATTAGAAGTAATGCTGATGAAATGATCACACAACACACATCTGTTTTATTTACCTAATTTTCGCAACAAATAACTGTACAGTAGTGGTTATATTTGGTTATATTCTCTTTGTCAAATACCATTCGTCAACTTGAACGTTCCATTTCAGTTGAAGTATTTTGTGTTTATGTATTGAGATTGTTAAATCTGCAAGTTTTTAGGCAAATAACAATTTGTTTGAACTATAAATATTACTATCTACAACTTGTTAATTAATTTTATTTATTATTTGTTTTTATATTACTCAAATTAATATTGTGGTTCCAAATTAATATTGTGGTTCCATTAAACATTTTACATAAAACGGAACGTTAAAGAGGGAAAGGATTGCCGGCAATCTGCCACCAAAAAAAAAGATTGGGATAGCAGATAGGTTATTGGCATGCGGATAGGAGATCGATCGGGAGATACCCAGCAATCCGAGATTGAATTTAATCTCGGATTGAAGATACATTATTAATTTCGGGCGTAAGTCATGAAATATCAATATGTCGTTTTAACATAATTCGAATCCCGGCCGTACATCAATAGATGTTATTATAAAAATTATACAATTAATTAACGTACTCGCAAGAAGAAGCGAGCAAAATCCTTTAAATAATTCTAATTTCCCGCCATCGATCTCTCCGTCAGCTGCGCTCCACTATATTAAAAGCGGAGACTTATTTAATTTGTCCGCCATTTGTCACAATCGTGCTCCGAGTGCCAATTAAGTACAGCCTTTGAGGCGATGGGCTTGCCACCTGTCATGAGCGACACTAGTTAAATCAATAGTGTTAAGTAAATTAAAAGTGAGCAACTATGATTTTAGATATTTTCTACTATCTTTTTTGTGCCTTGTTAACTCTTGATTCAAAACTAATGCTTACGTTCAGAGACTTGGCGACAACCTACCTCTCATCCCTCAGATCGGTTCGCAGACTACTAATAAGGGTATAGTTAGCCTCTACTCCTTTATCCCTTCCTTAACGAAGTTACAAAAATCTGTTACAAGTTAGAACAAGTTAGGGGCTGGCGATTCACTTAGTAGCGCCCAAGTAGATATTAATAGGATGTGTTTTATTAATAAGGCCAGAGATTATGGAAGAGGTAGTTGACCTTTCCATTCTAAGGGTGTCTATTCTATTTAAGGTTATATCATAGAATAAATAATAAATAAACTCAGGCCTTTACATCGTTTCTAGATGATTTATAGAAATGCTGAAGGAGTAAATCTTCTGTAGTGCCTGGGACATTGTTGAGATGGAGGCTTGTAGCACCTAAACCATCCTCTCGGCTGCCGGACATATCCACAGGAAAGACAATGGTCAATATAAATAGAAATAGAAATAGAAAAATAAGTGTAATAATAATAATAATACGGGTGGGGCTGAGTTTCCTCCTGTTTTCATTCACCGTTTAGAGCTCTTGTTATGCGCATATAATCTTTCCGAAACGAAAAATCCATTGTTGCTGGTCGTAATTCGAATCCATGACCTTCGGATCGAAAGTCGGGCGGGGTACATCCCACTCGGTAAACACGGCTATATTTTATAAATACATATTTAACATAGAAAACACAGACTCGAGACAAATATTTGTAGTTCATACAAACATTTGTCCCTTGGCGAAGTTGGCGAGGATCGAAACCGCAACCATTGTTAATTAATAATTAATTAATTACAACAAGGACACATTGTTTTTTTTTTAATGATGTTTTTCTGTATTGTTTTAATTTGTGTGTGTGTCAAATAAATGCTTTTTCTTCCTTTCTTTTAACCTTCGCGTCCTGCTGCCTGCGGGCTTTCGCCCACTGCGCCACAGAGGTCGTCATTATCGGTTTTAAATCTGTTAAGAGCTACAGGAAAAGAGATTTACCTAGTCCCGAACTTTCTCTTACGATAGCTTCGAAGTTTTAAATCTCTATGTGAATAATATACATGACCTAATTGAGCCAGGGTCGGGAGCCAGCATCCATATTGTATCGTGTCCGAGCTCATATATTGTGGTTGGCATACATTGTGATCGGATATATTGGCTTAGTGGGTGAAAGTGGGTTCGAAACTTGAGCAGGTATGCCCTTCAATATTTATTTTATATAAATTTAATTATCTATTTTTAAAGTTAACTTACAAATAAATATTCTGTAAATATTTCAAACGACCTGATTCCGTTATTTAATATCGAGCAAAAACCGGCACAAAATCACATTTGTTGTATCGAAGTGGGATTGCTCAGCAGCGGGATCCAGTGGGCTATTTAGATTTCAAATCAAATTAAGTAAATTCCTCTTATATCTGTGTTATTTCGTTGTTAACGTGACAAATCGTAACTTCGTAAGCACATTTGACGCTTGACACAAATCGACTCACTTCGCCATTCTATCGCCGTCGGCTGATTGATTGTACTCATCCATTGAGTCGGGTTGTGTAACTTGAACTGTTGAACTAACGTATTGAACTTGGCAAGTCAGCTGCCAGTTCAATAACTATTGTCATACAGTGACTTGTGGTTTCGAAACTGTGTCGTGAATTAATTTTCTGTAGTGCTCCTACGGTTTTCGTGTGAGCAATCATTCGCACGGCGTCAATAATGCGTTTGTGTAGGCACCTGAATTAATCAGTATGAGTATCTACTTGTAGTAACATACATTTACATAATAATGACTCCCTAGAAAAATCTACGGTTTATATTTGACATGCCCAAATAATCTTAACATGCCTTACTCAATTCTCATCACATCTATCACATTACACTGCCACACTTCCACTCACTCTATTTTTCAAAGATAAGACACAATACATACTACGCAAACGATTTCATTAACTCTACATTTTTTGCCATAGGTATCCAATTGTCAGTATCGTTTTGTTAATGATAGCATTATGTCTCGGGAGACCTTTGATCTTCAACAATCTACTATCTCAAGTGAAAAATAATCCGCACAAGATAATAAACCCGTCAAATATCTTGCAATAAAACAAAGCGCGCCACTCCTCTCGCTCCATAATAGCCGCCCGCCATTTTTCAATCAGAGCGCGGGAAACTTTGACAGTTCCGTTCCTTTTTCAATCGCTCTTTCATTGTGGCCAGTGACTTTGTGACATACATCCTTTGTCGAGGTTTTATTCCAGGATTTTTAAGCCAGGTGAGGCTTTAATCTGAGATGAGATTGAGTTCTTTGTAAGTTTTTAGGTAAATTTTTTATAGAAGTTTTTTTCTGTTTGCCTCAATTCTGATGTTAAATTGACAATGAAATATTCTTAGGGGAAATATTTATTTCTCAGATGGTTCACCCACTGCGCCACAGAGGTCGTCAAATTCAATGGATATTGTACTAAGCAAGCGAAGAAGCGAAGTTTTGAGTAGCTCTTGATATAGTACCTAGTTATCTAATATGTTAGAGAACAAAGCAGAATAATGCATAAAGCATAATATAAACTTCACATCCTGTAATGTTGTTTTCTCAACAAATCCATAACTCATTCAACATCACTGACATGCTTACAAAGATGTCAATCCTAAATGTACTGGGTGGGACGAGACTACTGTCGGCTTTTTGACGGGAATTTGAGGTGCCATGTTGCCTTTTTTGTTTTATTTTTCAAAACTTGTGTTTTAGCGAATGTTAATGTGTAATAATGGTGGATTATTAACTGTTGAGTGTTCGTGAACGTACATAAGTGTGGGCAAATGAAACAAAACTGGATATCATTGCATTTCGAGTTCTCTCAAAAAGTCCTTGTAATGCTGCAGTAAAGAACCCACATCTTTACTGACGCTGACTATGACTTTGACTTGACCTTGACTAAATAAAATAAATAAAATAAATAAAATAAATAAAATAAATAAAATAAATAAAATAAATAAAATAAATAAAATAAAATAAAAATAGCCTTTATTTCCTACTAGGTATTTACTAAACTAAGTGTTATTTGTTATATAGGTTTTAACAGTAACTATAAAAATATTTAAATGATCACATTACATGTACCTGTATAAACCTATTGTTAATTATTTAAACATTATTTGTAGTAGTCGCCTCCGCGGCGTAGGCCTCTCCTAAACCTTTCCATATACCTCTTTCTCGCGCCATTCCCACCTTGACTAAACTGACTTGAAAATATAAACACATGGTAGTGGCTAAATGCGTGGCACAAGCCGTGCGAAAGCCAAAATAAAAGAAGTGAAGTGAGACTACTGTCTACTTTTTTGATATCTTATCCATATCTTATCATATCCTACTATGTAATTTTATAAATGCAAAAGTTTGTGACTATGGATGGATGAATGTTTGTTGCTCTTTCACGCAAAAACTACTGAACGGATTTGACTGAAAATGACCTGGAAAAACACATCTATAGACTACTTTTTATCCAGGAAGCCGCGCATAGTTTGACAATTATGGGACCAACTTAATAATACGATTTCTTAAAAATTTGGTAATGACGACCGGCAGTAGACACGGTTTTTCGCCGGCGCTGTGGGCATAAGCACTAAGTCTTTTAATCAAATTTTCTTGAGTAAACTTATTACAACCAATACACTCTAACACTCACCAAACTTATAACTAGGCCACATCTATTATTCTATAGTATATTGTCCTAGGCACACATACGTACCTCACTCGACATTCAACCTTAGCCTTTAATATTTAAAGTGTTTTCTCTCGTGAATCACATTGAACGAGGCGTGGCCGGAGTGACGGCGGAGTTGGGGAAATAATTAATTTTCATGACCTTGTGGGATTTAAGATCCCCAGGTAGTCTAGACAAAAGCATTAGGTAAGTAGCCGCGATATTATGCTAAAAGTTAATCTGCATTATGTGAAAATGTGTACATTTTTACTGGAGAGAATTTTTTACTAGAACAATCTTTATACTATCGAAAACAACTCTGCTTCCATACTTAATTGTCTGTAATTATACCTGTAATATTAACAGGGTAAGATTTTTTTCTTTTTATAATGAGAATTTTTAATTTTTTTTTAAAACGATAATACACCACGCTTAGAAATTGATTTCAGTAGGTATACGTAACGTACATTATTAGTCAATTTAGCAAGGCTTTAGGGAATGATTTTAAGCTCACATTTCAAATAAAAAAAAAAAAGGCGCTCGTGGCGAAAAGAAGACGTCCTTGATAGATCGTCGAAGTTAAGCAACGTTCTGAGCGGTCTACTTAGATGAGTGACCGCAAGTGGCATTTAATGTGAGCGCTTCCGTGCTTTGGAGGGCACGTTAAATTGTCGGTACCGGCTATCCGTAAAGCCATGACGGAGGCCTTAAGGCGGCATAAAAACTCCGTCACCAGAGTTGGCCACTTGCTCATACGAACTAACTAACAATAACCCCGCTACAAGCCAGATTAGCATGGTGTGGTCATGTAAAGGAGGAATGGGATGAAAGACATATTACCAAAATAGTTATGAGTATTAATGTGAATGGCTATACAAGTAGAGGAAGACCGAAGAAGAAGTGGATGGATTGTGTGTAAGAGGAGTGAGATCAGAGTTGACGAGTGATAGAGGAGAGTGGAAGAGAACAACATGTTGTGCCGACCCCACTTAGCGTGGGATAAGGGCATGATGATGATGAACCCCGCTACAAGCCAACAGCGTGACTCCGCCTTGTGGTCTAGGAAGCAATTACCACAACGGTAGACCAGTCTCTCAATTCAAATGTACTAAATGTATGCTTTCAGACTAGCGGCGGTAGGCTTGCCATCTGTCATTAACACGTGCCAAACTCGAAGCGCTCGTGGCGAAGCTTGCTAAGACGTTCTTGATAGATCGTCGAAGTTAAGCAACGTTCTGAGCGGTCACAACTTGGATGGGTGGCATTTTCATCTGAGCGCTTCCATGCTTCGGAGGACACGTTAAATTGTCGGTCCCGGCTTTTAAAGTCGTTAAGCCATGACGGAGGCCTTTAGGCGGCCTAAAAACTCCGTCACCAGAGTTGGCCACTTGCTCAGACGAACGAACGTGCCTTGGTTTTTGATCCAAAGGTTCGGATCTCAACACCAATGCTGTTGATGAAACGGTGAAGGAAAATAACGCGAGAAAACTAGTTAGCTTTCTAACAGCGTCGACGGGCTTGCAACCTGTCACGTGTGAAATGCTAACTTCTGCAAAATGTTAGCAGAATCCACCACCAGGTTCTTGTCTGTCTCTCTTCCTGGTGTAGGGAGTCGCGTTGGAACAGGCATTAGAATCACCTAGCATGTAAAACGATACTGAAGTGATCCTTGAGGTCCTACTAATATAAACGATTTTTCTTTCTTTCTTTCTTTCAATCAACTAATTTTTTGATTAAATACCGCATTAACACTAAATATTGTGTCCACAGAATCACTCAAAAAAAAGCCAGGCCTACACATTGTGATGCTTAGGATCCTAGAGATCTTTTAGTCAGTTTAGATGCTGTGTAGATGTCAAAGTGATAGTCAGAGGTATGTCCAAACACAATATTTGGTACCTACCCACATTTTGCAGAAACTAACATTCCATACATGACAGGTTGCAAGCCCATCGACGCTATTCTAAAGAACTGGTTTCCTGACGATGTTTTCCTTCACCGGTTCGAGCTCGTAATGCGCAAATACATTTTTCGAAAAGAAAAATCCATAGATGCACGTCCGGAACCCACGACTTTTGGATCGAAACTAAACTAAAGTACTAAATACTTGGCCAACACTGTTTTTTTTCATAAGATATGACAACATAGTCTTCCCGCGACCACGGCTGGTGCAATCCGGTCGAAACTTCGGGTGAATTAAAGGTAAAATTCGTGATAAATACCCGTTTGCATATATTTTATAACATAGAAACAGTTTTACATACTTATCCGATGAGGGTTTAGCAATAAGTAAGACACACTCAGTCTCTATTAGTATTCATGTTGAAACCCTAAGTGCTTATAGATGATATAAAATGGACATAACATTTCAATAAACTTGTAACATATTGACTTGCTAGAGATACACAGTTTTGGTCCGAAATTGAACCTTGTGTTGTGTGTGATAGAAGCTAAATGTAAATGGTCTTACTAACTAAAAGCAACGATCAAAATATTTGTTATATGGGTACAGCTTTACCAAAGTCATGTAGTAAGGACTTATTAAGAAAAAACTATCTCAAAAGTACTTATAAGTATTAAATATTTTTAAAAGTCAAAAAAACAACGTACTAAATTCAACTGATCAATAAAACACTATTTTATATTATTAAACCCACAGGTTTTTCAATTACTTAAATAGAATACTTCCCACATAAATCCACCCGCACGCGTCAAATCAATCGAAGTGCCAGTACCTGTAACAAAAACGAAAAATAAGAGCACAATACAAGACATAAATAACTAACTACCCGCAACGCTGAGGTGTTGGCGCGCAGCCAGCCATTCGCGCGCCAGACGCCGCGCGGATCGGTCGTCTCGCTTCCGAAATATGTCGGAAAATTGCGAGTAATCTCTCCTGATGGCGTGATTAAACTAATGAGTCTGCTAGGGTTAGTCTTTATTCCAAATGGTTGAATTCTAGCTTTATTTACAGTCTGACGTAATGAGGTCTTAGCTGGCTGCATAAGATTATAGTGTTAGAAAATGATTGACAGTATACCAAAGAAAAGGCACAACGGAGTATAAAAGGGGCGTGCAAGGCGGCGCGCGCTCACTTGGCGCTTGGCTTTCGAACGTGACGGATCTCTTGGATTGCTAGGAGCTTAGTATTTTTTTCATAGTGTGATAATTAGGTTGTTTTGTTGTTGATTTCTTTGTAAAATTATAAGCGTTGGTTAAGTTTTAATTTTAGGTTGAGTGTTTGTTATTTTTTTTTAATAAATCTTTGAAGGGGTTCCTAAAATCAGGCGTGGGATTGTAGCGTGCTTTAGGCTTTGCCATCTATCATCTTGACAATAGTTTAGTTACGGTTTTTACTGTTTTTGTGGTTTTGTGTTTGTGTGGTTAACAAAAATCGTAAGTACCCTCTTTTTGTTAAAAATGTCTGGACGTTCATCGAGAACTAGGGACCGTGAAAATGTACGAAGGAGGGATTGCTCACGCAGTAGGAGTCGCGATCGTCGTTGCCCGACATCTAATAGTCGATATACGCCTGTTGACGACCATCGCCGTCGCAGTCGTTCATCTAACCGCCGTGATCGGGTGCGGAGACGTGAGGATTCACGTGATTCTCGTGGTAGCTCGCATAGACATCGCGATTGTTTATTAAATCGCCGTGATAGGTCTCGCGAACCTCGTAACGTCGCCTTAGATAGGATTTTGAATCGGTTAGAAGTAATCGAGGGTAGGTTTCTATCAAATGACGGACCATCATGTTCAACCAACGATAGCCATGCGTTATCATCACTGCCTCCGGTTTTACCGACGCCTGTTAGTGGGCCAAACTCTGTCGTAGCTGGGGCAGTGACTGATGATAGCACCCCGCGTGTACCTGTGGCAGACGATAGTATTGAGAAAGAAAGTGTGAATGATATTGTTGGAGTTTTAGCCTCTTTGTTGAAATCAAAATCTCGCGATTTCTACATATCGTCTTTTGATCCGAGCATACATGATTTTGATGTGTGGTGTACTGAGGTTGATCGTGCCAGACTTTTGAGCAATTGGGATGATCGTGAATGCTTAGGGCGGATAGGTAAATGTCTGCGTGGAGACGCAAAGTCGTGGTTGAATGATTGGGTTACAAACGATAGGTCATGGAGTAACTTCAAAATAGAGTTTAGATCACTTTGTCCGCGCAACGTTGACATAGCTACTGTCTTGTTTGAGGTCATGAGTACAAACTCAAATAAGTTCTCGACTTACGCAGAGTACGCGCGCAAATCGTTATTGCGTCTCAATATCGTGACAGGTCTGTCGGACGAGCTGAAAGTCGCCATTGTGGTTAGGGGTGTTTCGGATCCTCAGGTAAAGGCTTCAGCAACTAATGCCAAACTACAGTGCAATGATTTAGTCGAATACTTGTCAGCTTATGTCAAACCCAAGATCGAACACCGATCATACGGCAATGTTGCTCGTGCTGCTCATGGTCAGGGTAACTCTTACCCAGCGAAACGAGATGCTCCTAGGTCCGATGACAGTAAGATCAGATGCCATGCTTGTGGTAAGTTAGGCCATAAGAAATGGGAATGCATGAAGAAACCCAAGGTCGAATCCGCTTCTTCATCTCGGGTTCCTGATGCTCCGAAACCAATGTCAAGTGGTGGTAAGACTGGTAGGTTCTGCAGTTTCTGCAAACGCAATGGTCATCTGGTGGAATCGTGCTTCCAAAAACAGCGTTCTGAGGATAGCGACAGAACTCCTAAGGAAGTGAATTTTTGCTCAGACTTGACCCAACACGAAGCAACGTAATCCCGGCGGTGGTACAAAAGGTGCCGGTTGATGTCCTGGTCGATAGCGGATCCGATATTTCTTTAATCTCAGAGTCTATTTTGAAACATTTTAATCTCAACAGAAAGCCAACTTATCGATTAATGCGCGGCATTGGAAGTCAGGAAGTCGAGTCGACTTCGTTTGTTAGTGTTATTGTGGAACTTCCAGAGGTATCCTTAGAGGCGGATCTGTATGTTGTACCTTCAGAGTGCATCAATGCACCGATTCTAATCGGTACAGATGTACTGAATGGTAAGGGATTGACGTACATACGGACTGGTAATGAACAACGTCTAATTCGGTCTGATACAACTTTTAACGTGCAACACGTGTCCACTGTGGATTATCATAAAATCAAGACACCTTTACAAGGAAATGATAAAGACCGTTTGATGAGTATTCTTTGTGAGTTTTCTGATTTGTTTATATCGGGCACCGCGACATCCACAGTGAACACGGGGAGCATGGAAATTAAACTAACTTCGACAACTCCGATCAGCCATCGTCCTTATAAGCTTTCGGTCGACGAAAAGAACAGGGTTCGTGATATTGTCGACGATCTTCTCAGCAGGGGAATAATCCGTGAATCGCAATCAGACTATGCGAGTCCTATCATTCTCGTCAAAAAAAAAGACGGGAGTGATAGGATGTGCGTCGATTATCGTGCACTAAATGCGATTACAGTGAAGGAGAGGTTTCCCTTGCCGTTGATCGACGACCATATCGACAAGTTGGGTAAGTTTAAGATCTTTACAAGCCTTGATATGGCGACTGGGTTCCATCAGGTACCAATGAAGGATGACGCGTCTATCAATAAGACAGCATTCGTTACTCCTGAGGCTCAGTATGAGTATTTAAAAATGCCATATGGGCTTTCTAATGCTCCTATTGTTTTTCAGCGGATAATAACGAAAACTCTAAAGCCTCTGATAGATGCAGGTAAAGCTTTGACATATATAGATGACGTGTTGATTTTGTCCAATACTGTAGACGAGGGCCTAGAAAACCTGATGGAAGTTCTTCAGGTTCTTAAGAACGCGGGTTTTTCTGTAAACCTGAAGAAGTGCACTTTCTTAGATACGGAAGTCGAGTATCTGGGCCGACTAGTTGGGCATGGTCAGGTGCGGCCGAGCCCAGGTAAGATCGAAGCCCTCTCTAAATCACCAAAGCCTACCAGTGTAAAGGAGGTTCGTCAGTTCTTGGGGTTGGCTGGCTACTTTCGTCGCTATATAGCTGGTTACGCGTCTAAAACAGCCTGTATCGCGAAATTACTAAGAAAGGGAGAACCTTACGTGTGGGGGGCTGAACAAGATGCTGCTCGAGTCTATGTCATACATTGTTTAACGAACGAACCGGTATTAGCTATCTTCGATCCTAAATTACCTACTGAGCTACACACCGATGCCAGCGCTATTGGTCTGGGTGCTATTCTGCTTCAGGAGCATGCTAATAAAGCAAAAAGAGTTGTTGGGTACTACAGTAAGTCCACACAGGGCGCGGAGTCTCGTTACCACAGTTACGAGTTGGAGACTTTGGCGGTTGTCCGTGCACTACAGCACTTTCGTCATTATTTGATCGGTATAGATTTTAAAATAGTGACGGACTGTAACTCGCTAAAGTTGACCAAAAACAAGAAGGACTTGGTACCGAGAGTTGCGCGCTGGTGGGTTTACATGCAAGATTTTAACTTTACGTTAGATTACAGGAAAGGGTCTCTGATGCAGCATGCTGACTTTTTAAGCCGTAATCCTCCGGTTACAGTTTCACATATTCGGAATCCTAATAACTGGGCTAAAATTGCTCAGACTGCTGACTCAGAGACTCTGGATTTAATGAGTAAGTTAAATGAAGGTCAGTTAGATCAGACACGCTATACGATCAAGAATGATTTATTGTTTTACAAGTATTCACCAGCAGGAGAAGAACAGAAATTGTTGTGCTTTATTCCGAAGGGGCATCGATTAAGCTTATTGAGGGTGTTTCATGACGATCATGATCATATTGGTACTGATAGGACAATAGATTTAATTTTGCGACATTTTTGGTTCCCCGGGCTTAGGCAATTTGTAAAAAAATATGTAGGTCACTGTCTAGTATGTTTAGCTCATAAGAAAGTTCCTAGAACATCACAGCAGCCAATACAATCGTACACCAAACCAGATGTTCCGTTCAATGTGCTTCACGTGGATGTACTCGGACCCTTACCGGAATCCAATGGCTTTAAATACGTCCTAATTGTTGTGGATGCTTTTACAAAATTCTGCCTAATGTACCCCATTTATAGACAAGATGCCGATGAGTTGAAGCGCGTATTCTCAAATGCTGTGTCACTATTTGGAACTCCATCTACATTAGTATGTGACAGAGGCAGGATGTTTGAGAGCGCTACATTCCGAAACTGGGTCACCGAGCTAGGTTGCTCTATACACTTTATCACACCAGGTATGCATCACGAAAATGGTCAGGTAGAGAGGTACTGTCGAACAATTCTGAACATGCTCCGTATAGAAGTTGGTAGTAAAGGCTCGCAATGGTCTGATGTTTTATGGAAGGTCCAGCTTACCTTAAACATCGCTAAGCAGGCCACGACACAGACCTCACCATTACAACTCTTGGTAGGCATAGATGCAGCTACTCCGATCATTAGGTCACTGATCCGTGATGTGGCACTGGGAGCCGACGGCTCGCCCTCTAACCGTGAATCATTGTTAGTTCTCAGAAGGCAACGTGCATCTCGGCTGCTTAATGCTAACCAACAAAGACAGGACGAACGAGTTAACGAAAATCGACGACAGCCTCACACTTATGCTGTCGGAGATTTTGTGTTCGTCAACAAAGCAGCGCAGAGCACTGGCAAACTGGATTCTGGCATGCGTGGGCCTTACAAGGTCATTCGCGTACTTTCTCACCATCGGTACGAGCTGGAATTGCTCGCTGGGTCATACGGCAAAAAGACACAAGCTGCTGCTGAGCACATGGTACTCTGGCGCGGAGAGTGGACGCCGGACGCTTGCTCAGCTTTCTTTGAGAGTGGTGAGTGAGGCCATCTGCGTCCCGGCTGTTCGATGTTGATCTGCGCAGCGATGGCGAGATGGTTAAGCATGCGAATGTTGAGGCCTCTGCTTGTTATTCACAACTAGACGTGGATATTGACTGGACACAGCATGCGCTTGTTGAGGCCTCTGCTCTGTCTATATTTGTCAGCGGGTTTGTGAACGCACTGGCATTAGAGCCGCTGCAAAGTTCACTCTTACAACAAGCATTAAGGTTGCTTGGTTGTTTTAACAAAAAATCATCCTCCCATAGAATGCGAATGTTGAGGCCTAGACTATGCGTCGGTGATGTTTTGTTTAACTTTTGAACATTGAGTGATGGGTGATAGACGTCCGGGATTTATCATCTGTCATTCTTTGTATTTAGCTTACCCTGAAGCCATGTAGGTAGTTAACGGTTAAAGCTCTGAGTTTAACTTCATATGTTGATGACGGGAACCTCGTCGTAGACGCATGAGTGCACGCTTGCGTCTATGATGTGGGATTCTGTCACGACTCTAAAGGAACCCCTAGAATTTATTTTTTTCATAATTTTTGAGTCCAGTTAACTAACCTGTCCCTTTGATGTGATATTGCACTTTGATGTAAATAATAACTTTGATGAGACAATTTTGGCTTCAGGTTTCAGACTTGATCATTTTATGGGTAACTACATGTTTGATGTTTGGTTTATTTCAGAGAATGACAATGACCATACCGATGATGAGCAGTTAGCCGCTGAAGGGCCTTCGAGAAATAATGTAACGGTCGAGGACGTACCGCTGCCAGGAACGGCCGTGTTAGAAAATGATTGACAGTATACCAAAGAAAAGGCACAACGGAGTATAAAAGGGGCGTGCAAGGCGGCGCGCGCTCACTTGGCGCTTGGCTTTCGAACGTGACGGATCTCTTGGATTGCTAGGAGCTTAGTATTTTTTTCATAGTGTGATAATTAGGTTGTTTTGTTGTTGATTTCTTTGTAAAATTATAAGCGTTGGTTAAGTTTTAATTTTAGGTTGAGTGTTTGTTATTTTTTTTTAATAAATCTTTGAAGGGGTTCCTAAAAATAGCTTAAATTCAGAGCGGTTTAGGTAAATCTTTCTTTTAATATAAACTTGAATTTTCACAAGTCACATTATAAAGACAACTTTCTAAGATATTCATAATTATTACAATAATATTCAAATTGATATTTCAATGTAAAATATAATTATTGTTAATTAGTATTAATTACTTTTTCGATATTATTATGATTTTAACTTTAAAAAAATAGGCCTTTACATACTGCTAACTAGTATTGTTCACTAGCGGCACCCCGCGGTGAATAGTTCCCGTTCCCGTGGAAATACGGGATCAAAAGTAGTCTATTTTTGACAATTGTCAACTTAAAAGGACACTTAGTGCCTGGGACATTTTTGAGATAGAGGAGGATAGTTTACAAACAACATTATAAATTCCACAAAATTTCGATACAAACATCATTCATTGATCTCTTTGTAAAGAACTAGTTCTCTATTTACATAACAGAAAAATACCTTACACAAAATAACATTTCATCAATAATCCTCTCGTTTGGTCATCTTTTTCCAGAAATCCCATATCTAGTAAATTCTGCGGACACAAACTGTTTCGCCGGTATCTTTACACTTTATTTCGCAAGATTTTTAAAGAAAATACGGATTTAAATATAAATTCTCGTAGATATGCGCTTATGCAGCTTTGCTCTAGAATTTTGCAGAATTCGTTTGTTATTCATAGTGAACCAATGCAAAGATAATACTTATGTACGAGCGTAAAAATATTTGAATATCAGGGATTTTTGCAAATAGTGTTTCAAGAGTCAACTTACTCTCAGATTTTTGTCAGAAATAGCGGGGTTTTAGAACATTTAGCACTCTATTTTCATATTTAAACATATATTAAGACAAAGTTTATTGTGTTAGTTTCGTTTTTAAGTTATTGCATAGCTTCTATCGCGGGCCTTGAGCGTGGAGACCGTATCCAGAAATTCCGTAACGAAAATAACCTAACACCCCCCATGCAATAGCTTTACCGCGGCAGTCTCCGAGAGCCAACACGTCTTTTTTTTAATATAAACTTACTGCACTTTGTAAGAAGCAGTTCGTTCGTTCGTATGAGCAAGTGGCCAACTCTGGTGACGGAGTTTAACATACAGTACCTACTCGTAAATGGATGAAGTTCTATGTTCCGCTGTATGAATGTATTTTTTATGTTTACCGTAAATACTGGACCATTTAAAAAAATACTTTTTATTTCAAAAATTCTTCTTCTGACTCAAAAGTATAGGTAAGTATAAAAAAAATAGGATCTGATGAGGATCTTTTGAGTTCTGAACAGAAATGCACCTCCAAACTGCTCTCTTCTTACGAAATTGAAATCGGTTTTACAAAAATGTTGCCACTTGCTCAAATAATGTAACATGTAGCATACAAAAATACCTCAAAGGATACAGTCTGACAGATGAGTGACGCGTGTCGGATTACATTGCATTAGCGAGACAAGGGAATTACGCTTACAAGGGAATCAATGCTTTCAACCTAGCGAGACAAGGAAATCAATGCCTTCAACCTTTGATAACTTTCAACCTGACTTCGTAAATGACAACTGTCAAATCGATGATCATTCCAGAATTTGGCATAACGAAGTTTGCCGGGACAGCTTGGAAAGTATAATCCAGTTTTCCCCCTTAGGGGGTATTTCTCAGGGGGGGAAACTGGAATAAGTCTATTGAGCCTATTAACGCCCGAAATTAATAATGTATCTTCAATCCGAGATTAAATTCAATCTTGGATTGCTGGGTATCTCCCGATCGATCTCCTATCCGCATGCCAATAACCTATCTGCTATCCTAATCTTTTTTTTTGGTGGCAGATTGCCGGCAATCCTTTCCCTCTTTAGCGTTCCGTTTTATGTAAAATGTTTAATGGAACCACAATATTAATTTGGAACCACAATATTAATTTGAGTAATATAAAAACAAATAATAAATAAAATTAATTAACAAGTTGTAGATAGTAATATTTATAGTTCAAACAAATTGTTATTTGCCTAAAAACTTGCAGATTTAACAATCTCAATACTTATACACAAAATACTTTAACTGAAATGGAACGTTCAAGTTGACGAATGGTATTTGACAAAGAGAATATAACCAAATATAACCACTACTGTACAGTTATTTGTTGCGAAAATAAGGTAAATAAAACAGATGTGTGTTGTGTGATCATTTCATCAGCATTACTTCTAATGATGGATTCAGAAATCGTAAGTTACCTACCTACCTACCTACTGGTTTTTATGGAAGTTGTAGAGATGACGCCTACGGCCTAACTTAGCAAAAGCACACCAGGTTCTTGCCTGCTCAGAGAAATTCTGAGCTTGCCTGTTTCTTTCCCTGGTGTAGGAAGCTGAAGCTACGAATAGCCCTCGCACATGATCCATTTTAAAGGCAGCAGATGCGTTTAAAATGGGAAAATTTAAAGAAAAATGCACGTATGTTCATTCCCTATTAATCTCATATTTTCTGTTTTTCAGTAAAAAAGAAATTGAAACCTGATGAAGGGAAAACAGCCAGAAATAATGCAAAAGCAGAACATTTTGCTACTAAAAAACGATGTCTGGACGCTAATATAAATAATACAATCTAGAAAATAATAATTTCGAATTAAAAAAACACAGCTTACTTTGAATAACTTAGAATTAGGATTACAGAAGTGGAAGGAGAGTTTGTAAGGTGTTTTGTTAAGTTTTTAAACCTTTTTGATTTATGTATTTAATTGTTTTAATTAAATATTATATCAACAAACATTTCATTTCATTTCAATTGTCCTACAAAACTGTATTTTGATGGTAACATGATTGTTCTGAGATATGAATAATCTTTTGACTTATTATTCCTAGTAGGTAGGTATTATTGTTTCTATAAGATAATGTAGGTACTAAGTTACATTCCTATCTCACATTACCTACCACCTACTACAATTGCTTACCAAGGGTAGGTATTGATTAAAAAAAAACTATTTTGTCATTTATTATAGTAGTTTTTATTATTAGCACTGTTTAAATCGTCTTGCTAGGTAAAAGCCTGTGTATATAATAACTAAAATAATAATTTATGAGAGCTGCCCATTCTGTAACATCTTGTTCTTCCGTAGGTATTATTCTCTAGATTCTAGAATAATATCTGCTGCTGGTAGCTATACTTCAGCCTAACCGAAATCTGAAGGTGAATAATTCTACATCCTCGAGGGTCTGCATAAAGTTCACCCTTCTGATTATTCGTGAACTTCTAACTTCGGCGTTGGCGTCGATATCATCACTTTCCCAATCCGATAACTGAGCCAGAACCTCCAAATCACTATTATTATCACTATCATCACTATCACTTGAAAATTCCGACAGATTTATTAGGTACTTTTATAATAAATATAATAAATTTATCAAGATTACAAAATCGATCCTTTGGCAATCTCAATCTGTCAAGAAGAAATCCAACAAATTTCTCGGATTGCAATCTGCGATTGTTTTCACCTATCAAAGCAAACGTCAAATAGAAAGATTGGTTATTGGCAAGCTCAAACTGTCATTTTCGAACAGAGGCCAATCTTTAATCCGTGATCCGACCTCCCAAAGATAGCCTGGTTTTTTGGATTGCAAACTCAATCCAAGGATTGGTTATTGGCAAGCTTTTTCTAGAAAACAGATTGAAATGTCAATCTCAATCTTCAAATTAAGGATTAGGATTGAATATTAATTTCGGCCGTAAGTCATTCAAGTACTTCTCATAACACAATCTCTGCTTCATTGCGGCTCGATGATAAATATAAATATTCATAGGCATTCCACACAGTAGTGGCAATTTAGAGTGTCGCAAAAGCTAAACTAAACTAACTAAAATTAATGCCATCCTTTTTATTTCCATCGCTATGAAAGGGACGGCAACATTTTTAGTTAGTTAAGTTTAGCTTTTGCGATACTCTGAATTGCCACTAGTATTTCATTATAAATGAAAAAATCTTACTCAAAGTTAACGGCCGCCGGAGGCCAATACCTAAGTGTGGTTTAACACTGTAAAATAATAAACTATTCCACGCAGTGTCATCTAGTCCCAAGCTAAGCAACTTAATGCTTGTGTTATGGTATCAGTTATACACTACAAAATACATTTTTTTTTGCAAAGACATGAAAAAATATGAAATATGATCACGACTGTATCCCGGGAGCGGTAGACATTTCTTTCAGATCATTAGGCAATTTTAGATCTTTTCGAAGATGTCTAAGGGGGTAGTCAGAGGTATGTCCAAATACATACATATTTGGTACATGACCACTTTTTGCAGAAGTTAACTTTCCATACGTGACAGGTTGCAAGCCCATCGACGCTATTAGAGAGCTAACTGGTTTCCTCACGATGTTTTCCTTCACCGTTATAAGCTCGTGTTAAAGCGCATATAAATTTTTTGATGCGAAAAGTTCATTGATGCACGGCCGGATTCGAACCCACGACCTTCGGATCGAAAGTCGAGGTACTAATCCACTCGACCGACACGGCTACTTAAAAAAAGACAAACATAATAATATTATAAATTGAAAACAACCAGACTCAAGACAAGTATTTACAGAGATCATGCAAACATTTCTCCCGCAGCGGGGATCGAACCCGCAACCTCTGCGTCTCAGGCGGACCTTCACCCACTGCGCCGCAGACGTCGTCTGATGATAATGTCTGTCCGTATTATTTTCGTGGCATCAAGCAAAAGGCTCCACTTGCAATAAATATGAGGCGCCGGTCACCGTGGGCGGACCGGACTGAACCCGAGTGAAAGGTCCCATTTGCATTCAGACATGTCTTCGTACTGCATTTTATCCTGCTATCCATGGGTAATGTGGCTTCTATAACCAATTCTCAAGCGATGTGCAAAAATTATCAATAATCTTTAAAAACCTTACTAAACATCAGATTATTTTAATGACAAAAACGGTTAGGTAGGACCGAACGTGCTCCAACTCAGTAAGAAAGAAAGAAAGAAAAATCATTTATTCTTGTAGGACCTCAAGGATCACTAAGTTTCGTTTTACATGCTAGGTGATTCTAATGCCTAGTAAGCAACGTCTAACGTTAGCAACGTTCTGAGCGGTCACTTGCATGGGTGACAGCAAATGGCATTAACAGCTGAGCGCTTCCGTGCTTCGGAGGGCACGTTAATCTCTTGGTCTCGGTGTTAAGCGGCCTAAAAACTCCGTCACCAGAGTTGGCCACTTGCTCATACGAACGAACCGCTGGATTACAAAGGCTGAGGCGTCAGATGCGTGCCAAAATCGATGCCTCCACTCCACTCGATACGCCAGCCACTAGCCGGCCAAACATCGCTATCACAGATCTACTATTATTGCCAATTATATCTTTGTTACTAGGTAACTCGTCCGCGGCTTCTCTCGCGTGGTACCTACCTTTATAAAATATATTAGGAAAGTCCATGCTCACTCATCGCTTTAAAAAAAAAGCTAGGCCCACACCAGGTTCTTGTGGGAGTCGCGTTGGAACAGGCATTACACCTAGCATGTAAAACGAAACTTAAGTGATCCTTGAGGTCCTACAAGAATAAATGATTTTTTTCTTTCTTTCTTTCATCGGTGAAAGAATTTTTAAAATCGGATAAGTAGTTTCATGAGGAAACCCGCAGTTAGTAGTCAGCTTAGTCTGGTAGTCAGCCCCACACGTATCGACATTGTCTCTCCTGTGGATATGTCCGGCAGCTGAGAGGATGGTTTAGCTGCTACAAGCCTCCATCTCAACAATGTCCCAGGCACTACAGTGTCCTCAAGTGTAGACAAAGCTTGCCTCCTGACGCTGTATAAATCATCTAGAAACATGTAACTGTTAATCATTTATCGCTGACTATACAAAACCTCCCGTGCCCCCTAAAAGTTATTTGATCAATTGAACAAGCCAATATCGCCGTAATCTCACTAATCCGATCGTGATTTATGTGCCGGAGATGGTACACTGGATTAAACGATAAAGGTACACTGACTGATGAAAAACATGAAAGGAATCACACAGCTTTTAGAATAGAATTTATTTATTTTTATTTATTTATATCAGCCGTTCGTGTCCCACTGCTGGGCAAAGGCCTCCCCCCACTCTTTCCAGACGTCGCGATCTTGTGCTATAGTCTCCCAGTCGGTTGTTAATTGATCGAGCTCGTCCCGCCACAGAATAGAATAGAATAGAAAAAGTGTTTATTTTCCATCAACATAAACATGGGTAACATACAAATGAAAAATACCTAATGACAATCGAGTGACAAGAAAATAAGGCTACCCCTCAGCATTTGCTCCAAGCAGCATCATGACTGTTGGAGGGCTTTTAAGATTTAATGTTATCCTAGATCGTTCGTTCGTATGAGCAAGTGGCCAACTCTGGTGACGGAGTTTTTAGGCCGCCTAAAGGCCTCCGTCATGCTATCCAAGTATGCTCGTATGAGCTAGGTATCGCCCCGAACGAGATGTCGCGCACCGTTTATTGATTACATTTGTACTTAGACTACCACTATACTTCGGCGTTATGAACAGAAATGCGCCTCGCATACATAAGTGTGTTTGTTCTCTTTCACGCTCAAACAGCTGGACGGATTTGAATGAAATTTGGTACCAGGATTGCTTAGGTATACCTAAGCAATCCTGGTACCAAATTTCAAAGACGATTAATATCAAGATTAATACTTGGTATTAATCGTCTTTGCTTATACTATGGATTAAAGAATAGGCTACTTTTGATCCCGGTTTTTCCACAGGGCGCAGCTAGTATCCCAATATGCCTCTGTGCCATAGAATCCCTGTCATCCTCATAACATCCCCGTCAGGTCTCCCCCAGGGGGTTGTAAATCACGTCCAGATTAGCGCATGAATTACGCGGCCCGATACCGACGGACGCGATTTATTCATCGATACTATGTGCTATGGTGCTACACTATTGAGAATCCTACTAACATTATAAAGAAGAAATTGTGTATGTGTGTGTGTATGTTTGTTACTTTTTTAAGCTCAAAAGGCTGGACGGATTTGAATGAAATTTGGTACCAGAATTGCTAACATACCCTGGATTTAAAAATAGGCTACTTTTGATACCGAAGTTATTATTATATTGTTCCAAGATAAAATATCAACCCTTTCTATAAAATTTAATTTTTCCATACTCAAGAATAAAATCTATAAATTAAAATTCAACTAAAGCAACACTCTTCCAAATAGAAGGTACCAAAAACCTTCAAAGTTAACTCCAATACCATATAGGATAGGTGCACACGAACGCAACTCGACAGCTGACATGACAGCTGGACTAGCCATCCATCACGCCATTCATCTATGCTACGGTTTTGACAGCCGATACTGGCTACAAAAGAAAGAAAAAACTTAAGTATTTACTACTTAGAGAAAGTAAAAAATAGAACGCTGTTTATTTCTTTCTCAGTCACACAAAACAAAGAAGAATATACAACATTCTTGTGAGTAAAAGAGACAAAGCATTAGATCTTTTGTCCCTCATCGCGTGCCGTTTTTTTGTATGGCCGGCAACTTGATGCGCCGAATTTTGTACTACGGAACTATGGATTAATTGCAATTTTTGTCCCTCTCGGCGGCACGCTCACTGTTCGTCCAGGTACTAGGTCCATGATTTACTATCTTAATAAACAACATCAAGGATACGATTTCTTTGCAATGCATCCGATAATTCACTGAAAAATTAATCTTTTTCTGATTTCCGCGATACAGGCTTTGCCGGCGGGGATCATTAGAAATTCGTTTAGTTTGATAGCAGCTTCATTTGTTTTATAACTTTAACTATTGTAATGTACCTAACTATAAAATAAACATATTTCTATTGCACTGAATAATTTGACAATTACGAGGCCATCAATCAAAAAAAAAAAATTACCTAAAGATTTCAAAAAAACCTGCTTGAGGCATATCTCATGCGGGCACCACACATTGGCTTCAACTTGGTTCCAATATTGGGTACGAATAGAATAGCCAATGGCTCCGTTTGTGTCCAATAACCGTTCAAGATCAATCCCCACTTAAGAGTGTTGGAACCAACACGTTCCAAGCCTCCAATGTGTGGTGCCCGCAACAGGGAAGGGTTATTGGACCACTTGTGCCAGTAAGTAGTCTTTCCTGTGGATATGTCCGGCAGCTGAGAGGATGGTTCAGCTGCTGGGCAAGCCTATTCCATCTCAACAATGTCCCAGGCACTACAGTGTCCCGTTAAGTGTAGGCAAAGCTTGCCTCTTGACTCTGTATAAATCATCTAGTAAAGATGTAAAGATGTAAGTAAAGGCCTAAGTTTTTTTGTGCCAGTAAGCTAGGTACATCTTACATCCACCATTGACGAAATCAGATTTAACCATAAAACTAGCCATATATCAATATTTCGAGTCACACAAAGCCATAACTCACATCGTGTCCCATAAATGCGCGCGCAGTCATCGATCACTGCGCTCGCGCACGTGCCGGCCAGGTGTGCGCCGCATCTGCGCCCGCGCATCGGTAAAGATATTGAGTATGTTTACTTTGGGTCTATACTTGGGTGAATCTTGGTTTGAAAGTTCTATGTAGAAAAAACCTAACCTATCTTTTACATCTTTACTAGATGATTTATGTCAACGTCAGGAGGCAACCTAATGCTTACTCTTAATGCTTTGCTGGTACGTTTTTTCGAGATTTTATAGAATAATCGTCTTAAGTCTTTATAAAAGGTCTGGGGCCCCACTTGGATTCCACGAAAACGAAGTTTCGTGTCAATTGTCGGGTTCAGCTTATGTTGGTGGATACTAAATTCGTAAGAGTTCACCAACATAAGCAGAACGCGAAAATTGTCACGAAATTTACTGTTGTTGATAACTAGCTAACATGTGTATTCAAAAGTCGCCATTCGTGACCCATCTCGTATACGCAATAATATTTAAAAAACTTATGAATGTTTTAAAAGTCAAATTAATTAAATATATTACAACTTTTATTGAGTTTCTACAAGTAAACAAATGTACCTGCAATGCAACTATATCACAAGAAATACCTTTCCATTCTCAGTGTGTCCAACACAGCGTTTACAAGACAAATGATAAATGAGGCGACAACGCAGAATATTGTTCCGACACAATATTATTAACACCCATTTCTCGTGGTTTAAAGTTTAAACTGACATGCAATCTAGCTGCTGATATAGCCTATCCACACTTCGCGACGCCATGCTGCCGCGTCACAACAACGCGTTGGAACAGGCATTAGAATCACCTAGCATGTAAAACGAAACTTAAGTGATCCTTGAGGTCCTACAAGAATAAATTATTTTTCTTTCTTTCTTTCTTTCAACAATCCATAGAAGCGCTCGTGGCGAAGCTTGCAACGTTCTTGATAGATCGTCAAAGTTAAGCAACGTTACGCGGTCACTACTTGGATAGGTGACCGCAAGTGGCAGTAATATCTCAGCGTTTCCGTGCTTCGGAGAGCATGTTCAATTGTCGGACCCGGCTTTTAAAGTCGTTAAGCCATGTCGGAGGCCTTTAGGCGGCCTAAAAACTCCGTCACCAGAGATCGCCACTTTCTCATACGAACGAACGAACGAAACGCAGCTCTGCACGTCTACTCTGCAAAACGAAAAACGAAGTTTCGTAACAATTTTCGGGTTCCAATTATGTTGGCGAACTATTACGAATTCAGTATCCACCAACATAAGCTGACCCCGAAAATTGTCACGAAACCACGTTTTCGTTGATCCCGAGTACAGCCTCAGCTGTTATTATAAAGTAACGAAGTTATGAGCGTGTTTTGAGAGAGCGCACTATTTAGGCAGATGTTCCATTGTCCGTAGACACTATGTCATGCAAACTATCTCCATTGAACATAGTTTTAGTTAAACAAAGTTAAACAGTTGTGCCAGTGAGTCATCTCAACTGATGTCTTTGACGACTGTGGCGCTGTGGGTGAAAGCCTGAGACGCAGAGGTTGCGGGTTCGATCATTGCGGCAAATAAAAGTATTTTCTTTCTTTTTTTTATCCATTAACTAAAAAGTGGCATCAAAAGTATCTCAGGCCTTTACATCTTTACTAGATGATTTATTCAGCGTCAGGAGTCAGGAGACAAAAAATAAATATCCTTGAACATTCCACACGGCGTCATCTAGTCCCAAGCTAAGCAATTTAATGCTTGTGTTATGGTAACCAGATGACTGATATACTACATAGAAGATGAACAATCTTTGCCTACACTTAACCACAGATAAAAGAATACTAGTAGCAAAGACGATTAATATCTAGAAGACAGACAAAGGCCATACACAAAATCGTAACCCTAAAAAATAGCCTGAAAACTCTAAAACATCAATTTTATCCAAGAAATTTCAATTACTTTCTAGTTAAAAATGTTTAAATATTGAATATTGTTGCTACCTACTACTAAGTATTGAAATTTCTTGGATAAAATTGATGTTTTAAAGTTTTCAGGCTATCTGGTACTGCGGGATCGGGTTACGATTTTGTGTATGGCCTTTGTCTGTCTTCTAGATATTAATCGTCTTTGCTAGTAGGTACGGAACACTAGTGCCTGGGACATTGTTGAGATCGTGCTGATGTTTTCAAAGCAGCTTGAAATTCCCTAAGTTAAGATGAAAATGTTATCACAATATGTAGGACCTCAGATGTAATAAAAGCCTTTAAGGCTGTGTCCCCAGTAGGCAAACTGTTAGCGGCCGACTGAGTTTCCGGTGTATCGGTTTAGTACGTTATTCATCCTTTCCATATAATTTTAAATACGATATAGAGATGGACGATATAGAGGTCATAGAGGGAAAGGCATAGATACGAACGGCACAGGGTGTTAGATTAGAGTGGCGTTTGAGGGAGGAGGCGTATACCCAACAGTGGGCTATAATTTGAGCTGCCAATGATGATGATGATGATATATTTTTAAATAGTTTGCTAGTTTTGCGCTCACTTTACGCAGTTTGCAGCGTTACGCGCGCCGACTGTCTCAGTTAGTGGCCGACTCAGCAAAACCGGTTTCAGTCGGCGGCGGCGATATGGTTGTTCGAAAAATTGATCTGAGTTTGCAGCTAACTCAAATGTCAGCTCGCCACAAAGCTCACTCAGTCGGCCGCTCACAGTTTGCCTACTGGGGACACAGCCTTACATGAAAACATTCAACGCCGAAGGCAGATACCGGTGCTCATTAGCATGGGGTTACACGGGGGGTTGAGGGGGGTATGGGAGAAGGGGGTTCTCTGTCCACGAGATAAGAGCTGTCGAATGTCATGAGGGTGCAAGAAATTAGACATTCGCAATGATTTAAGTAAGTATTACAAAGTGTGAAAAAATGACAAAAAAATATTGTTGTATTTCGTTGAGGACAATATTAAATTGTGAAAGATTATTAGTTAGTTAATTGATTCAGGCGTGACTTTGCGGAAGTCCATCTTCACATGTTGAAAATTTCAGACGCTACTATATATATATATATATCCTACGCTAATTTAACTGACTTGCTATTCGACACTCGTAGCGGTAACACGCGGTCTCTATAATACTTTCACGGGAAAGAAAATATTGCCAAGCATAGTGTAGGGGTAGTTTGCTGAACCCTACATTTAACTTGATAATTGCTATGATTTGATTAGACCGGGAGATGATATAAATAAAACGACTGCTCGTCGCGGAAGTGAGTTTTGAACTGAATTTATTGTAAAAGTAAAATGCTTGCTAAACACGGTTGCACAATGCATTTTGTGCTGAATGTGCGGGTTGGCCCGTACATGCTCCCCGCAAGAGAAAGTAAAAGACATTAGGGCCAAAAATGATAAAATAGTAATTTAAAATTAAATATCAACTTTAAACAATATTAATTGATTGATTTAAATTATCTTAGTTAACTAAAATTAGTGTTTATTGGTGCACTGAAATCACAACGCGGCACGATAGGCGACGTTGCCTTATTGACTCGCGCACTAACACTTTGATACACAACACTATCACTGATTGATTGCTGAGGAGGCAGATTACCGCGCGCCATGGGCGCTGGCGCCGTGGTCGGTGCTGCGGCTTGCGGCGTTCGGAGCGACCACGCGCCGCGCCCGCGGCGACACCACCACACCGAGCTTGCCAGGATACTCACGCCGATGACAACGTATATTACCGCATAGTGGTGGATGTCGTGATATGATATGCTTGATGCGATCGCTTCGTTCTCTTTCACGACCTTGATTCTTTCGTCGATGTCTCTCATCTCTTTTTGATCTTTTTCGAAGTTTTCTATGGACTCCTTAGGTATGGAGACATTGATAATATGATTGATGGGGGCAATCACAGGGGCTTTGATATTTGATTTGATATACATCTCGCTTGTTTTCTGATCGTGAGCAATAATTTCGAAAGTATCAGTTTTTATAACGCAACCGTTATCTATAGCTAGTATACCGGAACGTGTCAGCTGATGAATAGTAACTTGATCGCGGCACATTGTTCGAAGTTGACATCGATTACAGCAAAAATAAATGTAATTGTTTAATGAATGACTTTCCACCCAAATGTCTTCACAAGGCTTGATTGATGTTTCACATGCTGCATTCTTCCTTTGACAGAATTCCATATCGCCGCCGATCCGGTAGATAAGCTTGTTTATATGACATAAATATGTTCCTTCATCCGTTACCAGACATGATTTTATTCCGGTTTCTGAAAGAGTCATATATGTATCTTTTTTCAAATTGATTGCTACGTAGTTTGATAAAGGTTTGATGGTTATCATGCTGTTTTGCTTCTGCTCGGGAATTGGAATGATTTTGAATATTTCGAAGAAATCTCTACTAATTAACGGGATTCGTAATTCAAATAATAGGAAGTCAGTTATCATTCTTGCTTTACATGAGGTAAGTTTGAAGATACTTGATAAATCTTTATGAATGTTGTTGATAGGTAGCATAACGTCATTTGAAACATGGCTTGAAATTATGCTGAGTTGATTCTGTAGTTGTTTCGACGTTATTAAATAGGGACTTAATCGCCCATGAAACGAGTCAGTGATTGTGTCCAACAACATTTCTTGTAAGTGTTTCATATTCTGTAATATATTGCTCGCTACTATCGCTCCTGTGTTGAACTCGTTTGATAGTTGGATTTCAGTTTTCAGAAGTCCTTGCGTTTTTTCCGTCCGAATAAATTGTTGATGGACAATCTTGTACTGTCGAGAAGTCGTATTTTCAATACGTTTTAGTACATTAAATTCTGCCTCTATGATTGACGTTTGATTTTTTGAAAGAGTTGAAATATGCTGTTGGTTATTTCGTAACAGTTGAATGTCTTGTTTATACTGTTCTGCGAATCTGCTGTCGAGTACGCCGAATAGCGAGTTCGCCAGGTAACCTACACCGTCGATAAGGCCCCGGCGGCGCCGGCGCTTATTAGCAGGGCGCGTGCCGTCTTGCTGACTAAGAAGAAGTAGATTGTTGTAATCTAACTCATTGAGCTCGTGCCGTAATTGTAACAATATCGTGTTACAATAAGAGTTATCTTCAATTGTTTTGCACAAGCGCTCTAGGATTATTGTTGATTTGTTGAGTGCCGTAATTCCTTCCCAATAAGGTTGCATATTGTAGTAAACGACAAGTTTCCACTCATCGCGCATGATGTTCATGTTTGATAGTTTGTCAAAATAGAGATGCTGATTTTCTCTAAAGTTTGTTACGTTTAACGTGCATTGAGATGATGTTATGATGCTGAGAAAAATAATCAATGACGCGAACATTGTTGATAATTTAATGCTTGGTTTTGATATTGATGAAGTTGATTTATTAATTTGCTTTTGTTCGCTTTGTTCATGATCTCGTACAGGTAGAGTAGATATTTTTGTGACTGGTCGTTTAAGAAATCCATTTTTTGTTTTTAAGGTTACTACTCGTACGTGTGGACCTGTTATCGGACATAATGGACGCGAATTTAAACATCCCTCTATTTGAGCTAGAACTATGTACAGTTCTTCGTAGGTAAGAATTTGCTCTCCTATTACTCTTTTGAAGATATGTTTAAAGCTTTTTACAGCCGCTTCCCATAGCCCCCCACCTGTGGGCCAAAGGGGCGCATTAAAATGCCATTTGATTTCCATACTTAACACTTCTGCTTGTATTTCATTGCTTTGTAATGCTTGTTGTATTTCTTGATATTCTTTCTGTAGGACTCTGTTAGCACCGACGAAGTTACGGCCATTATCGCTGTAGATATGGCTGGGAGTACCCTTCCTAGCTGACATTCGTCGTAATGCTGCTATAAACGCCGATGTGCTGAGGTCGGAGACTAACTCGAGGTGTACCGCTTTCGTGGCCATGCACACGAATACAGCCACATACCCTTTTGTGCTTTTGATTCCACGACCTTTGCTTGATTTGACATAAATGTGTCCGGTGAAGTCTATCCCGGTGTGCGTGAATGGCCTCGATGGGTTACTTCGTGATTCCGGTAAATCTCCCATGATTTGAGCTTTCATTTCGGGATTATGTTTTGCACATGTAACACAACGTCTGATGCGAGCTTTAGTTGCTCTGTTGCCTCCCAATATCCAATATTTTTGTCTGATAAAGCTCAACGTCAATCTAGCTCCTCCATGCAGCATAGTTGTATGCGCTTCGTCGATGATTAATTCTGTAAGACGTCCGTTGTGCTGAAGAATGATCGGATGTTGCATGACATCGCTGATCTGCGCGTGCTGTAACCTTCCTCCTACTCTCAGAATGCCATTGTTATCCAAGAATGGGTTTAGATTAATGATTTTGCTTTTTGTTTGTATGTTTTTATTTTGTTTTAAATTGCTTATCTCTTGTGAGAATAGCTCTTGCTGTTCATGCTTGATAATTTTTTGCTTTGCAATTTTTATTTCCTCTAATGTAAGGGAACCTTTTTGCTTTTTGCTTGATAAAAAGCGTAATACCCATGCTAGTATACGCGTAATTTTTGATATTGAACTGTGCTTGTTCAATAATATGTTGATAATGCTTTCCCCATGCTTGATAATGTTATGTACTAGTTTTTCTGTTTTGATTTCTGTTTCATTTATGTATTTTGCTTGATTATGTTCTTTGGTGGAGCTGTAGGTAGGTAGCCACGAAGGTCCTTGCCACCACAAAGAATTGTTACGCAACTGAGGCACTGATAGACCTCTGCTCGCACTGTCAGCGGGGTTTTCTTGTGATTTTACGTATCTCCAACCGCTGGCAGGCATAATTTCAGTTATTTGGCGTGTCCTATTTGCTACGAAGGTTTTCCATCGACCTGGGTCGCCTTGCAGCCAGCCTAGTACTGCCGTGGAATCACACCATCCATAAACTTCGATACTGTATCCCGCTAAACACTCCTTGACCTTGGTCATGAGTTTTGATAATAAAAGCGCGCCGCATAGTTCTAGGCGGGGAAGTGAAACATTTTTGTTTGATGATACCAATCTTGATTTTGCTGCGACAAGTGTGATTTTTGATTCATTTTTATCAGTGCTTTGTATTTTACAATATATAACTGCTGCATAGGCTTTCATTGATGAGTCACAAAAACCATGCAGTTCAATGCTACTTGATATTGACGTACCTAACCATCTTGGTATTTCAAATTCATCGATGCCTTTTAATTCATCTTTGATTTTTAACCACTGATTCAAAATGGCTTTTGGTATCTCCTCATCCCATTGAATGTTTGAAGTCCATACGTTCTGAAATAGGATTTTGAGGCTTGTTGTGACTGGCGAAATCCATCCTAAAGGATCAAAAATTTTTGAAATGTCCGAGAGTATGGACCTTTTTGTGACCTTCTTGTTGGATGGTTCAATTTTTGATGTAAAAGTAAATTGATCTCCCACCGGGTTCCACCGAAGTCCCAAGGTTTTCGTTGATTCTGCTTGCTTAAAATCCATGATACTTTGTCGTTGATCCTCTTTGTCATTTAGTAACTCAGTTTTGTTTGAAGACCACTTTCTCAAGTTAAAGCCTCCTAACTTCATTACAGTGTTTAGATCGTGTTGTAACTTCCTTGCTGAAGTGATGGTATGACTACCGTGTACCAGGTCATCCATGTAAAATGATTCTTCGATGACCTTGGATGCTTCAGGGTACTTGTTCTGTTCGTCTTTTGCCAATTGTTTTAATGTCATCATGCTTAAAAATGGTGCAGCTTTCATTCCGTATGTGACGGTAGTGCACTCATATTCCTGTAGACTCTGATAAGGATCGTCTCTCCAAATGATTTTTTGTAGTTTCCTATCATCTGGGTGAACCCAAATCTGCCTAAACATTTTCTCAATGTCGGCTGTGTAGGCTATTTTATATTGTCTCCATTTTAATATCAATGACTGAAGATCCTGTTGTAAATTAGGTCCTTTTTGCATCAAATCATTTAAACTTTTGCCACTTGATGTTTTCGCTGATGCATTGAATACGACGCGTAGCTTCGAAGTTGTAGATTCCTTGCGCAATACACAATGATGTGGTAGGTAACATTCCGGTGTCGGTTTACGCGACGGTTCCGTTAACTGCATGTGACCTAATTCTTTATACTCATTTATAAATGATTTATATTCATCAGAAATATGTTTTTTCTCTAACTGAACGAATTGAGCTATTGCCTTTGTTTTCGACTGCCCCAGTTCAGCTGCAAAATTTTTTGATAGAGGAAGTCTGACTTGATACTTTCCATCTGCAACACGTTTTGTCGTTTCTTGATAAAAACTAATACATTCCAAATCGTCCGATGAGTGTGATGGTTCATCTGTTATATCTTCTAGCTCCCAGAACTTCTGCATTTCGTTAATGTCGACTTGTACAATATTGCATTGTAAAGTTCTGGTACTCCCGCATAATATCCATCCTAGGCGGGTCTGCTGTGCAATCAATGCGGTCTGCTCTGATCGACAAATACCTTCCAAGATGATGTTGGAGTATATATCTGCTCCTAATAAAATATCGATAGGACGACTTATATTAAAGTTCGTATCTGCTAGTTGGATGTTTTCCAAATAATCCCACGATGGAATAGAAAATGTGCTACTGGGCAAATTTTTCGTGAGATTTTTCATGATGTATGTGTCAGTGACAAAATGATAGTTGTTGTTAGTTGGCGTACATTTGATATTAATTACTCCTTTGCAAGCGTTATCTTTCGCTCCTATGCCGCTTATTACGCCTTTGCATCTTCGGCGCGGTAATCCTAATTGCTGTGCGGCGTTTTCAGTGATCAAAGATGTCTGCGATCCTTGATCAATTAGAGCTCGCATTGTTTGATAAGTTCCGTCCACTTTTTGAACTCTGATCATGGCCGTTGCTAACAAAATTTCAGGGGTTTCATCTTGTTGAGCCACGTGTGAGTTACTATTACGCTGACTTGAACGTGTGCTAATTTCATTTTCATTCGTTTTTTGCTTGTAAATGTCATGAAGTATCGTATTATGACACTCTTCACATTCACGGCAACGTTTTGTAGAGAAACATTCATTGCCTTTGTGATCATAAAGACAATTTTTGCATAAATTATGTTTCTGCATGCATTGCTTTTTGATTGTTGGGGACATTTCTAAGAACCTTTTGCAATAAAATATTCCGTGTTCACCGCTGCAAACGGGGCATATTCTGTTTGATGAGAATGTTTTACTTGAAGCCGATTGCGAAATGTCTTTGTTACTTTGATATGATAGTTTATGATATGATTTACGTATGTTGGAATTCTTGAATGTTTTTTGTTCTTGTTGCTTTTGATTGATATTATCTTGCTTTCTTCTGCTAGACTCCATGCTCGTGAATTGGTTCTCTAAGAAAGAAAGAAATTCTGATAGGACTGGTATTTCTCGAGGCTGCTTAATTGATTTCATGTACTCGCTGTGTGTATCACTGTCTAATTTTTGACACAGGATATGCACGATCAGTGGGTCCCATGATGATACATCAACTCCCAAGTTTTTTATAGCATTCAATGTTTCCTGCGTAGTGTCATGAATGCGTTTGATGTTAGTAACGGATGATTGCTGCATTACTGGTAGGTTCATCAGGATATTGATGTGAGATGAAAATATCATTCTTTTGTTATCATACCTCTGCTGTAGGATGTTCCAACAAATGCTATAATTGTCAGAACTGATGTTTAGATGTTGAATTAGGCGTTCTGCTTCACCCTTCACTTTAGATTTTAGGAATTGCATTTTTTGTGCGTTTGATAAAAAGCTGTTACTGTGAATTGCTTCGGTGAAAAGATCTTTGAAGCAGACCCATTGATGATAATTCCCGTTAAAGCTTGGTACTTCCATCTTCGGAGTGGTCTTTTCTCTGTGAGACATAGACCAAAGTTTGCTGTTCAGAGCTTTCTTCGTGTCGTTATACGTTTTCTCGTGCTCCGAGAAAGTGCTCTCGTATTGCTCATTGCTGTCGTCCATTTCACTGTCTAATTCCCAGTGAACTTTATCAATAAGAGACCATCTGAATTCTAAATTCTTGATAATGTCTTCAAATTCCCATTTTTCCGTGATGATATCCACATTAATGCTGGAAACCGTTCTTACGAAAGCTTTGAAGTTGCTCATTTGTTTCTTGATTAAGTCATCTGTTTTGCTGGTGACTCCCTGAGATTTTGTAAATATCTCAGGAAAATCTGCTGATTTGCTTGTGGAAGGAGGATCTGCTGATTTACCTCCTAAAGGTGTTCCGGGTCTAATTATTGATGATGCTGGAGTTGTTAAAATTTTCTCCCGCACTGATAAATAGTAATCTTTTGCTTGCTGATAATGATTGCTTACGAAATATTCATTGCTCTTGTCAGGAAATAACATTAGTTTCTCATGGTTTGATAAGTATTCTTTCCAATAACTATCTAATGTATCTATGCGCCGTTTGAGATAATCTGATGATTTACGATCCGGCCCATCCTTTTTAAAGTTTTTGAGGATTGTATTTATCGCATCTACAATCTGTTGCTGATTGCTTAAAAGATCTTCTAACGAAGACATCTTGATTATTTGTTAAGATCGTCAATGTATAAAAGGAAAGATCTTACTTGATTGCTCTGCTGATGATAATGATGAGTGACCAGAAGACTGCTTGTCCAATGGTTCCTGGTGGCTGCTACCAAACCAGAATTTGCTGATGTTTTTCTCGGCGGCTAAAGCCAGCCAAGAGTCGCTGCTGCTTGTCCTGGTATTTACTGCTATACCAAGACGATGCTGATCGTCACGGCGGCCAACGCCGAGCCAGTGACGGTATGCTGATATGCTAGCTCACTAGCAAGTTCATTAACACGAACACTTTGTCAAAAAAAACACTCGCGTACAATGATCCCGCTTTTGGAGGTTCGAAGGACCATTATGTAGGGGTAGTTTGCTGAACCCTACATTTAACTTGATAATTGCTATGATTTGATTAGACCGGGAGATGATATAAATAAAACGACTGCTCGTCGCGGAAGTGAGTTTTGAACTGAATTTATTGTAAAAGTAAAATGCTTGCTAAACACGGTTGCACAATGCATTTTGTGCTGAATGTGCGGGTTGGCCCGTACACATAGATAATTTATATTTCCCATTATAAATAATACATCCATTGTTATATTTACGACGACCTCTGTGGCGCAGTGGGCGAAAGCCCGCCTGAGACGCAGAGGTTGCGGGTTCGATCCCCGCTGCGGGACAAATGTTTGCATGATCTGCAAATATTTGTTTCGTGTCTGGGTGTTTTCTATGTATAATATGTATGTATTTACAAAAAAAAATGTATCTATGTAGTTTATCAGTCATCTGGTTACCATAACACAAGCATTAAATTGCTTAGCTTGGGACTAGATGACGCCGTGTGAAATGTCCAAGGATATTTATTTATTTATTTATTATTTATTTATTTTCTTTTCCTTACGGGACCCTAAAACAAATAAACAAAAAGTGTAAAGCAAAAAAAAATATTGCTCTTTAGCGAAACCTACGCCACAGAATCATGATAGTTGCCATGATAATGCCTACGCCGTAGTCACGTAGCGCTACGCCGTAGCGCGCTACGAATCACACGTGCGAAAAAAGAAACATTTTCACACTGTATTCCCTAGGTGAGGCAGACTTTACTTAAGGCTAGTCTCAATAACCTATCTATCTTTGGTTTTGCTTACTGCGGGTAGATATTTGACTTGACATTTCTTCCATACAAAAAACGTCAAATAGCTACTGACAGTAAGCAAAACCAAAGATAGTTAGGTTATTGAGACTAGCTGTTATATGTTAAGGCAAATCCTTTGCAAGGGGTTAGACAGAGGCAGATCCAACATACTAAAGGCCTTTGTGATGACTAAGAAAGAAAGAAAAGATAATTTGGATCCTATGATGTCTAAATGGTAGTCAGGGGAATGTCCAAACACAAACATATTTCTTACTTACGTGTTCTTGGGGCAAATATAATGTCTTTTCATTCTTTTTTTCTTCTAAAAATGACTAAAAAGATTCACAAGAATTTGTCTACCGTACCTAGTCGTGATCATAATTTCTTTTTTTTAATTTTCTAAAATATATTAATAAGTAGGTATAGGTACCTATACGGTTACTTACTATATAAATAACATCCAAGGATGCCTTACTTAAAGTAAAAAGTAAGTAAGTTCGGCATGTGGCCAACTCTGGTGACGGAGTTTTTAGGCCGCCTGAAAGCCTCCGTCATGGCTAGACGACTTTAAAAAAGCCGGGACCGACAATTTAACGTGCCCTCCGAAGCAGGGAAGCGCTCAGCTGATGATGCCACTTGCGGTCACCCATCCAAGTTGTGACCGTTCAAAACGTTGCTTAACTTCGACGATCTATCAAGAACGTCTTAGCAAGCTTCGCCACGAGCGCTACATATAGTAAATAGTAATAAAAGTAAATTTTTAATTTGAGAAATGTTAATAGCTATTCAATTCCGACTCACACTTAGCCATTTTATTTGATCAGTGACACTAATTGGTGACGCAATGACCGTTTAATTAGCGATTACGCTTGTCATTTCATGGTCACTGAGGGAATTGAATAATGACCCGGTCTGACATATGGGACGCTAATTACTATTTAATTAACGTGTTAAACAAATGTTACAATGATAAATTATGTAAATTAATATAAATATTCGTTATAATCATCGTCAAAGTTAAAAACAATTTATTCAGTAGAATCTTTGGGATCACATTGAAACGAGCTTCTAATTTAATTGCTTTATTTAAATTATTAAGCGGGTTGTCGTTGGTCGAGTGGATTAGTACCTCGACTTTCGATCCGGAGGTCGTGGGTTCGAATCCGGCCGTGCATCAATGAACTTTTCGCATCGAACAATTTATATGCGCTTATAACGGTGAAGGAAAACATCGTGAGGAAACCAGTTGGCTCTCTAATAGCGTCGATGGGCTTGCAACCTGTCACGTATGGAAAGTTAACTTCTGCAAAGAGTGGGCATGTACCAAATATGTATGTATTTGGACATACCTCTGACTACCCCCTTAGACATCTTCAAAAAGGATCTTAAACTGCCTAATGATCTGAAAGAAAATGTCTACCGCTCCCTGGATACAGTCGTGATCATATTTCATCTCTCTCTCTCACACGAATTTTCAAAATCTGTCCTTTATTGCCGAAATAATCGGTGAATATAGATGAAAAAAAAAACATCGCTACAGTGAAACATAGAACCTCCTCCTGTTTTGAAGTCAGTTAAAAACTAAAAATACACTAAGTACTAAATTATTAAATCATCCACGCTTGTGCCTTCAAACAAAAACCAATAAAATGAGTTAAAACCGACATCGGATACAGTTAAAAATTATACAAAATTGAGTTAATTCCATTGAAAGGTCACTCGCAATGTCTTTTTGCAAAATGTAACGCGTTTCAACAATTTACATAAATACGCGAAATTATCCCAAATTCGGTGCCTTGGCCCACGCGCTGTCAAATCAATCTCTGACTTATAACAATATCCATAAAAATCAATTTCGCTAAACTCAATTTGTACTTAACTTTATGCTTGCGTTTCGAAGTGAATTGGACTTAATGTGGAGAGTCGTAAAGGTTTTATTGGTATAATGTCCATGTTTTACGTTTTTAAGGAATTATTTTGGAAATGGGTACGTTTTTGCCCACGCCTGCCCATATTGTTTACAATTTGGTTATTTTTCCTTATATTTTTAGAAATTTCATAAGAATTTACAGAAAGTTTACGAAATGCGTCATAAGTTTAATTTAACTCTAGAATCATTGTAGGCTTGTTTTTACATCTTAATATTATCTGGTTACCATAACACAAGCATTAAGTTGCTTCGCTTGGAACTAGATGGCGCTGTGTAAAATGTCCTAGGCTATTTTTTTAAGAGAGCCGTGTTGGCTAAGTGGACCTCGACTTTCGATTCGATATTTGAAGGTAGTGGGTTCGAATCCGGTTGTGTATCAATGGATTTTTCGTTTCGATATATTTATATGCGCTCAAACGGTGAAGGAAAACATCGAGAGGACACAAGTTAGCTTTCTAACAGCGTCGACGGGCTTGCAACCTGTCACGTGTGTTAACTTCTGCATAATGTGGGTTATGTACCAAATATGTATTTGAACATACCTCTGACTACCCCTTAGACATCTTCAAAGGTTTAGATCCTTTGAAGATGTCTAAGGGGTAGTCAGAGGTAATAACTAAAAATATCTGAAAGAATTTGTCTACCCTACCTTGGAAATACAGTCGTAATCGATTTTTTTATGGTTTCAAAAACGAATAAGTAAAAATACTTTTCTTCCAATGCTGACTGTACCACCACTAAGCCAAGAGGGTTAAACGAGTATGCAATATGAAATCCTCTTACCCAAGATATTTGTGATATCACTATAACTTGTGATATTACATATTACTGAGATTCATAATATGTTATTAAACGGAGGGAGCGACATTCCCGCGTCATACGAACGTTGTTATTCAAAACTGACGACCTCTGTGGCGCAGTGGGCGAAGGCCCGCCTGACACGCGGAGGTTGCGGGTTCGATTACCGCCACGGGACAAATGTTTGCATTATCTACAAATATTTGTCTCGAGTCTGGGTGCTTTCTATGTATAATATGGATGTATTTACAAAAAAAAAATGTATCTATGTAGTATATCAGTCATCTGGTTACCATAACACAAGCATTAAGTTGCTTAGCTTGGAACTAGATGACGCTGTGTGGAATGTCCAAGGATATTCATAATTTTTATTTATAAAAGTATTAGCGTCTAGTGCACACTTCGTGGGTTCGAATCCCGTCGGAATCGAGAATTTAGATAAGGTTTTCATTTTCAATGCCTTTCCTTTTAATTTTCATTTTATTTCAAAAAAAGAGGATTAACCGACTTTTAAAAAGGAGGAGATTCTATGTTTCCCTGTAGGTATGTTTTTTTTTATGTATTTTCACCGATTACTCCGTCAATGGTGGATCAAATTATATTTTTTTTTGTTTTAAAGAGAATATTCCACCAAAAAAAATTGTTCTCTTGCGAAATTGACGTTACTTTTATAAAAAAAATTGCCACTAGTATTTATTGTCATTGTAGCCAGGTACCAAGCGAGCGAAGCAACAGCCACGCAAACTTTCGCGTTTATAATATCTTCTTCTTTTTCTTCTTTATTTGGGCTTCGCCGGCTTTTGCCACGCATTTAGCCACTACCATGTCATTTTAATTCAAGTTTGTAAAGTCAAGTCAAGTCAAAGTCGAGTCAGAGTCAGTAAAGATGTGGGTTCTTTACTGAAGCATTACATGGACTTTTTGTGAGAACTCGAAATGCAATGATATGCAGTTTTGTTTCATTTGCCCACACTTATGTACGTTCACGAACACTCAACAGTTAATAATCCACCATTATTACACATTGACATTCGCTAAAGGGCTTCACACACAGCAGCTATAATGTAAAGATGTACATTATAGCACGATACATCTCATTACATCTTTCTATAAAAATCGTCAAATGTAAAAACATACATTATAGCTGTCGTGTGTGGTCTCGTGACGATTTCTATGGAAAGATGTAATGAGATGTATCGTGATTCGTGCTATAATGTACATCTTTACATTATAGCTGCTGTGTGTGAAGCCCTTGAAACACAAATTTCGGAAAATAAAACAAAAAGACAACATGACATCTCAAATTCAAGTCAAAATTCCGTTTATAATATCAGTAGAAAGTAGAATGTATAATAATAATAATAATAATATAAGCCTTTATTCAGAGGTTTACAATTTATATATACTTAGTTAAGTTACTTTAATACTACTTAGTTAATTCCTCTGTTTGCCCTAATTTGGCATAGGCCTCTTCCAATTCCTTCCATTTGCTTCGATCCCGGGCAGTTCTCGACCATAGTTTCCCAGCCACATCTCGGAAGTCATCTTCCCATCTCTTAAATGGTCTTCCACTTTTCCTCTTTCCGTTTCTAGGTTGCCAGTTTGTTAAAGTTTTGCTCCACCTCTCGGTTCCTCTTAAAATATGACCTGCCCACCTCCATTTGTTCTTCCTTACTACCAGTGTTACATTTTCTATTTTGGTTGTTTCTCTGATTGTTGTGTTCCTCACTCTGTCCGATTTCTTTATGCTGAGCATACTTCTTTCCATTGACTTCTGGCACACTTCTAGCTTGTTATTGTGCGCTTTAGTAAGGGCCCATGTTTGGCAACCGTAAGTCAATACTGGGAGAATACATGTATTGTATAGTTTCTTTTTGACTTTAATACTAACCTCTTTATTTTTCATAATTTCTTTAAAAGTCCAGTATCTCTTCCAAGCATTCCCTATTCTTGTTTCAATTTCTTTTGTAGTTAGGTCGATTGGTGAAATAACTTGTCCGAGGTATGTGTATTTTTGAACATACTCTATTGGGTTTCCATTTAGTGTTATTGGTTCTTCCTTTCTGTTAGTCATAACTTTAGTTTTAAGAGAGTTCATCGATAGCCCCACTTTCCTGCTTTCCTTGTCTAGGTCTTGTATCATAACAGTGAGTTCGCCAGGCGTGTTGGACATAATTATCAGGTCGTCAGCAAATCTTAGATGAGTAAGTTTTTCTCCATTTATGTTTAGGCCGTAGGTTCTCCAATCTAGCTGTCTAAATATTTCTTCGAGAACTGCTGAAAATAGTTTTGGAGATAGAGGGTCCCCTTGACGCACTCCTCTTTCTATTTTTATAGCTTTACCTTCTCTTTCTAGTTTGACGCTTGCAGTAGTGTTTCTGTAGATGTTTCTAATTATCCTAGTGTATTTATCTTCGATTCCTTGATTGCTAAGAGCTTTCCATATTTTTTCATGCTCGAGGGAGTCGAAGGCTTTGCAGTAGTCTACGAAGCAGCAGTATAAGGGCATATTAAATTCTTTGCTTTTTTCCATGAGTTGCTTGATAACATGGATGTGGTCGAGTGTTGAATAGCCACTTCTAAAGCCAGCTTGTTCTCTAGGTTGATTTATATCTAGTGTTTTTGTGATACGGCTAAGAATTATTTTTGAAAATATTTTATAAATGTTTGACATTAGGCTGATTGGCCGATAGTTGCCTATATCATTTTTATCCCCTTTCTTATGTATTAATATAATAGTAGATGACAACCATTGTTTCGGGATAATTTCGCTTCTTAAGATTTCATTAAACATTATTGTGAGAACATTGGCAATGGCATCTTTGGCAGCAATTAAGAACTCATTAGTAAAGAGGTCTGGTCCGGGTGCTTTATCTTTTTTTTGAGTTTCGATAGCTCTTTCTACTTCTCTCGGTAGTATATCCGGCACCTCATTTTCACCTGGCAGATGTGTTTCTGGTATACTATTTTGACTAGTATAAAGATCTCGGTAGAACTCAGTTGCTGTGGCGAGTATATCTGGTCGTTTGCTTATGCATTTGCCTCGTTTGTTCATAATCTGTGGAATCCAGTCTCGTTTGTCTGTTAGGGTCTTTAACGCTTTCTTTATACCGCCAGTTTTATTTATGTGCATTTCAAATGTTCTCAATCTGTGTGCTTGTCGTTCTTTCCTCATAATTTCTTTTATCTGTTTGCTAAGATTGGTTATCTCTTTTCTTGTTCCTTTAGTTTTTTCCCTTATATTTATCAGCTCTAGTCTTTTTTCTAGTAGTTGTTTAACTCTGTCTGAAATTGAATTGCTGTTTCTTTTTGTGCTATTCATATTTTGTTTTGCTATTTTGTTGAGGATTTCGTTAAGTTTGTCGTATTTATCCTGAAGATTAAAATGTTTCGTTGTTTCTAAGAAGGCTTCTAGTTGAGAGTAAATTTCATCTATGTTTATGTTTTCTTCGTTATTATGTGCTTGAGTATTAATATGAATATGAAATGGTCTTCGTTTATTGATTTGTTTCGATGTTAGTTTTGCACGGACCATTCTGTGGTTGGTGTTAAAATTAATATGTTTGATGTTTCTGCAGTCTTCGAATAGTTTGCTCTTGTTAGTAAGGATGTAGTCTATTTCATTTTTATGTATTCCGTCAGGAGATTCCCATGTCCATCTACTACTGTTTTTGTATTCGGTGTTAAGTATTTTAAGGTTGTGTTCGAAAGCTAGTTCCATTAGTTTCCTGCCATTCCGTGTTCTTTTCCCATAGCAATAGCGTCCTAAGATCGAATCTTCTCCTCCGTTTCTCTCACCTATTCTGGCGTTAAAGTCTCCCATTACTATTATATTTTTATGTGCATGTTCTATTAAGGAAGTGTTCAGTTTGAAGTAGAATGATTCAATGTCTGTGTTATTTGCCTGTTCTGTGGGAGAGTAAATCTGAACTATAGACCAGTACTCCTCGCCGATTTTCAGGTTTAGTATGGCTATGCGTTCCGAGACGCCGATTATTTCATGTATTTGGTCTCTAATTTCTTTTCTTATAAGGAATCCCACTCCATATTTTCCAGGCGTTTCACCTTTGTAGTAGAAAATGTATTTATCTGACTCTTCTATCTTTTCTCCACATCTTCTTACCTCGCTGAGACCGATAATGGTCCACTTAACATGTTCTAGCGCAGTGACAAGTTCTAGTAGGCTTTCATCTGTTCGTAGGGTAAGTGTATTGTATGTCGCAATATAGTACGATAGTTTGTCTTGGTTGTCTGGTGCTACAGAGTGATGGCAGATTTTCTTTGGTGTTGAAGTTGGAAGGTTGTGGTCTTCTTCCCCCACGGTGACCGGCCGGTTTGGGGTGCTTGTTGTTGTTTTTTTTGTTTTTTTGTTTTTATTTTGTTTTGTTTTCCGGCTAGCGTTGCTTGTTAGTTTTTTGACTCTGATAGCGAAGCTGATCTATTCCTTGTTACAAAGTTATCTAGGTTTGTTCTATTTTTCTTTGGCGCTGACTTGAATACGTGGCTTGGTGAGTTGTTGGGAGACTCATTTTGGTCTCTTTTCCTCTTGACATTCGCGTCTTCCCTAGGTTCTCTTACTATAAGTTTGTCTTTTTTGAAGAAAGCTATTTTACCTTTTTGTCTTTCTTGAAGCAATTGGGGTGTTAGTTCCTTTCTTTTTTCTAGAGTTTCTTTCGAAAGGTCTTCCTTAATACGAACATCGGAGCTTAGTTTATTTTTATTTTTGAAGACTAGATTTCTCTTCCATTGTGTAGTGAAGCTGACAAGTAATGGACGAATTTTGCCTGTTTTTGGCCCCAGCCTATGGGTTTTATTTATTTCAGATGGTGCCAGTCTTATTTTGGTTTCTTTTTCAATTAAGTTAATCGCGAAGTCAATGATATGACCGGTTTTTTCAGTTTCCGCTACTCCAAAGAATATCAAATTGTTTTCTCTCTTTTCGTCTTCTAGATAGTTAATTTTATGCTGCATAGTTTCTACTTTGGATTTCAAGAATTTATTTTCTTCTAAAATAGCCGCTATTTTTTCATTCATGTTTTTTGAGACGCTAATGGTCACTGCTTCAGTTATTTGTATAGTTTGTAATGCCATTTGTTCTTTGATTTTTTCGAGTAGTAATTCCATTGTATCTTCCATGTTTTTGGGGAGATTTACCGAAGGGGCAGCACTGGTTTTTATGTGGCAACACAATGCTTGCTGACTGGCAGGAGTGTAGGTTGTTACTGTCACTGTCAGTGTCAATAAAGTTGACTTTGACAATTTATTGTGTTGTTATGTTGTCAGTAAGGTGATTGATATTGGCTTACTTCAGGCAATTGTCCAATTCCAGTTTTGTGATTTCGGTTTATCTTCCATGGATTTTCGATTTTCTTGGTGATTAATAGCTGGATGTTTCCGTTTAACACTTGTGACGATGGTTTTGACACTTTGGTTGGCTTTTATTAAGGTTTTTCAGTGGTTTTTGGTAATTTTCCGAAGAGCAATAGATTTGACTGTTAACCGAAGGGTACCCGCCGCCGGAAGAAAGTAGAATGTGACAGCCTAAAATAACGTGAACAATATTCAAAATACGCCAGAACTCCGATACTAGGTCAAGCCACTTTTCGGGGTGAAAATGGGAATATCGGTATTACTTCGTTAAAGCACCCCTGTAATAGGGTGTCGATAATGGGGGGCGGCACGCGAGGGGGGGTTTTGTGGACGGTGAGGGAAAACATCGGGAAACTGCAGCGTCAATATCCATCACTGGGGTTTTTAGTTAGTGAACAATTTAGCGTTTTAGTGCGTATACAGAAAGAAAGATGGAAACTTATAAGCGCTTACCAGCCTATGAACGCGCGCCGATAAGCACTGAACGGTGCCGACAAGTTCCGACAAGCTTCAACACGCGCTGGTCAACGCTGGGCGCTGCCATTTAAAAAATTTTATTTATTTATTTATTTATTTATTTATCATCAAATCATCGTCCGATGAGTCCGACATTTTGCTTGGTCTGCTTCAACATGCTTCCTTTGTGTAGAACGGACCAGCGTTGACAAGCGCCGGTAAGCGCTTATAAGTTTCAAGCTTTCTTTCTGTATACGGCCTTAGAATCAGGTAAGCAAAACATGAAGTCGCCGTAGTTAAAATGCAAGCCTCTACATTTTTGCTTGATGATTTTACACACTTACACACACACAAACTTTATAATATTAGTGTGATGTGATAGTGTGAATGATATATGTTTTTTTCCACGTAAATAATTTAATTAAGTTATAAAAGTAGGTTTTCTAGGCAATGGTAGCAAGCTTAACTTACTTCTAAGTAATTTTCAGTTATTTGATTTAATTATAACTTGAAAGGTTGTTTTGTTAATTAACTTAAGTAATACAAAGTCGAGAAATTATTTTATTTCTCAACTTATAATTAGGTACCTACTTGAGTAACTTAATTTTTCGAAAAAGAAAATGGTATGTTGGCTGTAAATGCCACTTTAGATTATTAAAAATAAAAAAATAAAATAAAACTCATTTTTTTTTAACTATCATGGTTTTGAACATACTAAACTGACAGTGACAGTTGACCGTGATCATGGCGCATGCATTTCTTTTTATCTTGCTAACCTCTAAAATCTTTATAATTGTTTACCTACTTACTGTTAGTACCTACCTTTACTACTAATTATGTAAACTCTTATAGCTCCTTACAAACCTTAGATGTTTTTTGATGCTGTATTAATATTGTTAAATATATTTTAAGTCTTTATTCGTATAAAAAAAAAACTGAGCCGAAATATAAAAGTCCGTGTCACTAGTTCTATTAAAACTATTACCATCCATCTGACATTGTTTTATGAATAAAGTGGAATACATGAAACAGCCCTAACAAGGCCGAGAAAATAAAAATTAATTCTCCAAATTAGTTTTATGACGGACACATGGTCACTCAACGAGGCCATTACTCTTTATGGCTCTATTTATATTCTTAAACGTTCGTTAATTACTTGTTTCCCATAAGGAGTCTCAATATTTACTAAGGAACCCCAACACAAACATCTCAAGCGAAAACCACCTTTAAATCCAACGTGACAAGTCAAAAAATTCTGTGCGCGAAACTTCAAAACGCTGATAACACTTCGACTTGTACATTTAATAATCATCTTACATATACTAGGAATTAAGATTCAAAATGCTATGAAGAAATACGTAGTAATTATTTCATCCTATTTAAAATTGTAGGGGAGGTGCTGTAATAGGTTTTATGTCTTAATAGTATGTAAATAGAGTCCACAATCGATCGGTTGTTGTTTACAGTTAATGTAAGGGCGCCTCCATTATGCTTTCAACACAAAGTTTGTTTTGAAAAGTCTTTATTTTTTTTATGGGAAATGTAATAAGTAAAGATACTAATTTTCTATGAAAGTGAAAATGAAGTTTGCTTTTAGTTAGCGTTTATTCTGTTTTGGAAAATAGAAAAAGAAATCATTTTTTTACAATTTGTTTTCTTTTACGAATATTACTTTTTTTTTCTCGTTTTTTGAAAAAACACGAGGAAAATTTATCTTGCAAATTATTATTTACAGGAACCGTCGTACGTATCGGGATAAGAAGTATCATTGTGTTATTCCAGGTCATAAACTATTAATACTGCAAGTTTCAACCAAATCCGTTCAGTAGTTTTTGCGTGAAAGAGTATAATATTAGCTAAGTTTTTTTTTAATTTTTTATCGATCCTTGATAAACAAGTTTACAAAGTTTCAACTTAATCTGTCATCTTGAAGAGAGTGAAAATCACGTTCAAAGAATCCGTTTACATCTATCTATACTAATCTACATAATTATACTAATCTATACTAATATTATAAAAATGTAAAGTTGGTTTCTTTGTTTGTTTGGGGTAATCTCCGAAACTACTCATCTACTACAGGACTAGATGACGCTGTGTGGATGTCCAGGGATATTTATTTTATTTAATTAAGCATGTAGACAGCTAACACATCGACAAGCCAGTGCAAAAACAAATTAATTACGTTCCTGTTAAATGTTACAAACACCCTTCCCGTAACTACCCCCTTTGAAGTCTCGAGTGCCAATCCGCGGGGCGTTTAGTACAAGCAGTTAAGTAGAGTATTTACAAATGAAAACTTAACAAGCTTGCTAGGTTTTTTAACCGACAAAATAGAAGGTTTTTATGTCTTTATGTATTTATTTATGATAAAGATAAAGATGTATTTATTTGTTCTGAATATGGTTATGTCACAAGCTGTTAGGTACATCAAATAGTTCTGCATATTCAGTCATTGTCTTTGCACTCTTATGTTCACAGAAAAAAACCGTGTTGGCCAATTGGTACTTCGACTTTCAATCAGAAGGCCGTGGAGTCGAAACCGGCCGCGCATCAATGGAGTGAGAACTTTTCGTGTAGAAAAAATATGCGCTATAACACGAGCTTTAAACGGTGAAGGAAAAATCGTAAAACCAGTTAGCTCTCTAATAGCGTCGATGGGCTTGCAACCTGTCACGTATGGAAAGTTAACTTCTGCAAAATGTGGGCATGTACCAAATGTATTTGGACATACCTCTGACTACCCCCTTAGACATTGTCAAAAGGATCTAAAAATTGCATAAAGAACTGAAAAAAATGTCTACCGCTCCCTGGGATACAGTCGTGATCTTTTAAGTATTTTTTACTTTTATCTTTTACTAAGTATTGCGAACGAAGCCGCGGGCGGAAGCTCAAATCCCATTTGATAATAAATCACTTAATTATTACTTAAATATCGCGAACTCCATTTAAGGCTTTTTAAGGAGCCGATAAGACCCGTACCCTTTTACTGGGCAGAGCTAATTATTAATTAGCACTATGATATTAAGACGCCAATACACACGAGCAACTTTCAGCAACAATCTGTAGCTTTTATCTTTTTTTTCGATTCGATTTTTTAGAAAATCTTCTAGGTAACAGCGTTAATTTTTGTTATTTTTATACCTAACGTACCGAATACACAGAATATTACAAGTTATGATTTTAGCATCAAAGGGAATTTTGACACTAAAATTCCCTCAATACCCTTTGAGGGGGTTCTTTAAAGGGGATTTTGACACTAAAACCGAGGCTATTCTTTTACATTTCCTATTATTATTTCCTATTTCCTCAAACATTGTGTTGTCCCAACGGAGCTCTTGTTGCGGCCAAACCTAATTTTAAGACCTTATGTACCAACTTGAAGCAATGAATATGAATATTTAGTTTAACATAGTTTCGTGTCTGGGTGTTATTATATGTATTATATGTATGTATTTAAAAAAAAAAATTATCTAAGTATGTAGTTTATCAGTCATCTGGTTACCATAATACAAGCATTAAATTGCTTAGCTTGGGACTAGATGACGCCGTGTGGAATGTCCAAGGATATTTTTTTTATTTTTTTTTATTTATAATTGTTTTTATAAACATCAGGTTTGACGACCTCTGTACAATAGGTGAAATCCCGCCTTTAGACGCAGAAGTTGCGGGTTCGAACCCTGCTGCGGGACAAATGTTTGTATGATCTGCAAATATTTGGCTAAAGAGAAGTCGTAACTTTTCGTAAGATATTTTTCATTTATACCTAATTGCTGTAAGAGTGGCAATTCGGAGTGTCGCAAAACCTAAACTAAACTAACTAAAATTAATACCATCCTTTTTATTCCCATCGCTATGAAAGAGACGGCAACATTTTTGGTTAGTTAAGTTTAGCTTTTGCGATACTCCGAATTGCCACTATTTTTCATTAAAAAGTAAGTTCGTATGAGCAAGTGGCCAACTCTGTTGACGGAGTTTTTAGGCAGCCGAAAGGCCTCCGTCATGACTTAACGACTTTAAAAGCCGGGACCGACAATTTAACGTGCCCTCCGAAGCACGGAAGCGCTCAGCTGATTATACCACTTACGGTCACCCATCCAAGTAGTGACCGCTCAGAACGTTGCTTAACTTCAACGATCTATCAAGAACGTCTAAGCAAGCTTCGCCACGAGCGCTTCTTTTTCTTTTTCATTTATAATTGCTGTAAGTTGCCCGTGCCCATTCCCACTAAGCCTTGCCCGGGGCCAGAGGGTCGCTATGTCCTGAATATTGCAGAGCTCGTAATGTATAGGGTTATATTTCTAAGATCTTTCTCTCATCAAGTCATTTATTTTACTCCATATTATGCCCATACGTGGTGTGCCTATGCACATACAGCCTTGAGGACTAGCTATCTTAAAGCCGTAGGGTTACCGGCGGTTTTTGTGTACCTTACCTAGTACCTATAGTAGGTAATCTATCCTCGTTCACGTGTCAAGTATTCTAACAGCCGATCTCAACGCACTAATTGTTAATCTAATTAAAATATTAAAATAATTAATTGTTAAATGTCAACATATTCATTCATTCAAATTCAAATTCAATTCAATTGACTCGGTATCGAGGACAGTATCCAATACTACGGTAAACTGCGTTAACCCTGGGGGCCTATCATCAGTTTTCGAGTGGTGTAGTTAACTGTCCTCGCTCACGTGTCAAGTATTCTAAATGTATGGAATGTTTAGTTCATGCAAGTTACCGCGGGAGGCGCTGCACTGAATTCTCATACATTTGTGATACTTGACTCGGTATCGAGGACAGTATCCAATACTACGGTAAACTGCGTTAACCCTGTGCTCTAAGGGCCGGGACACATAAACACGATACGACGTCGTGTCGTACCACGATGCGGCGTCGTTTCACGATGCGACGTGAATAGTTCCCGTTCCCGTGGGAATACAGTGATCAAAAGTAGCATGTTTTTTAATCCAGGGTATAAGCAATTCTGGTACCAAATTTCATTCAAATCCGTCCAGCCGCTTGAGCGTGAAAGAGTCGCATCGTGAAACGACGTGAATAGTTCCCGTTCCCGTGGGAATACAGTGATCAAAAGTAGCATGTTTTTTAATCCAGGGTATAAGCAATTCTGGTACCAAATTTCATTCAAATCCGTCCAGCCGCTTGAGCGTGAAAGAGTCGCATCGTGAAACGACGCCGCATCGTGGTACGACACGACGTCGTATCGTGTTTATGTGTCCCGGCCCTAAGATAGCTCGTCCTAGCCAGTACGCTGCGACAATGATCCCCGATGCCGGTGAGCCGCGTCGGATGCGGCTGTCCGCTCTAATTATAGCGGCTAATGGATTTAACATGCAGTTGTCTTGAACGGATATAACTTGTACGATAGTGGAGCTTTTAGACCAACAGCAAGTCAAAGGCGATAAGTTTTTTAACCGACTTTAAAAAAAGGAAGATTACACATATCATAGATTTGCAAGATCTTGCTAATCAAAAAAGAAAATTTTTTTATGTCGTTTAAGAAACTTCTCCATTCGATATTATTTTTATGTTTGTTTGATAACTTCGTCGTTTATGAATCAATTTTGATGATTCTAATTTTAATTTTAATGAAATATTTTTAATATTTTTTTTTTTTTTTTTTATATATAATTGTGGCAATTCTAATAAATGAAAAAGCTTAAGCCGAGCTGCCTAACGCTTATGAGCGATCGCTTGTATCTACGCAGGTTCGAATCTTGCCAGAGCTGTTAACTTTTAGTAAGATTTTTCATTAATATGAAATACCTAAGTGTGTTTAACACTGTAAAATATATCAAACAATTGATGATTATTGAACGTTTGGCATCCCCAATTTTTCTGAACCAAGCTCTGAACCCTTACGCTAAGAAACATCACTCCACTACGCCAATACCGTCAGTGAACCGAAGCATACAACCGCGCCTTCGTGAATGAACTAATTATAGTTCATTGTGATGTATCCACCACAGATTATAAAGTAGAATGTTCATCTGAGGACATTGTGGCCCGGAGACAAACGACTCAAGGGCCAATGTAAAAAAAGGCACATCTTTACTAGATGATTTATACAGAGTCAGGAGGCAATCTTTGCCTACACTTAGGACACTGTAGTGCCTGGGACGTTGTTGAGATGGAGGCTTGTAGCACCTAAACCATCCTCTCAGCTGTCGGACATATCCACAGGAGAGACAATGTCATACGTGTGGGGCTGACTAGCCGCGGGTTTCCTTTACCGTTACAGCTCGTATTACAGTGCATATACATTCCGAAACAAAAAATCCATTGATGCACGGCCGTGATTCGAACCCACGATCTTCTGAACAAAAGTCGGGGTACTCACCACAGAGCTAATGCGGCATAGATCGCTACAAACTTATAACAGCCTTCTCTTCGACAGGGGTGGAACTGAGAACGAAAAGTAGACGAAACTCGGCTTCTGCCCAACTTAATTAGCAGAGCTCATTACTTTACGTTAACGTTCAAAGTTCAGCGTCTCCATTACTACCAAGTTAAAAACTGGCCTCTTTACTTCTGAGTAACACTCCAATACGAGCTCTAAACGGTGAAGGAGAACATCGCGAGGAAACCCGCGGCTAGTCAGCCCCACACGTATGACCATTGTCTCTCCTGTGGATATGTCCGACAGCTGAGAGGATGGTTTAGGTGCTACAAGCCTCCATCTCAACAATGTCCCAGGCACTACAGTGTCCTAAGTGTAGGCAAAGCTTGCCTCCTGACGCTGTATAAATGATTTTGGTTGGTTAAAGGCAGTCTGGCTTGAGGGCGATCGCTTGCATCATCGCGGGATCGCATCCCGCCGGAATCGAAAATTTTGAGATAACTTTGAATCAACACTTATTATAAAGGTGAAAGTTCGTATGTGTGTGTGTTTGTTACTCACGCTCAAACAGCTGGACGGATTTGACTGAAATTTGGTACCAGGATCGCTTATATCCTGGATTAAAAAATAGGCTACTTTCGATCCCGGTATTCCCACGGGAACGGGAACTATTAAGGCGGGGAGCAGCTTAGTTTACTATAATTTTCGTGTCCCATCGCGAGCCTAATCTTGTCCCAGGGTGCGGTGCGTCTGTTAGCGATCTTAGCGAGCGAGACAATCTATCAAACCACACACAAGTAGCAGGGCATGAGTCAAAGGCTCCACAAATAGCCCTGACACATCAAAGCCAGCTGAGATCGGTATCAGATCGCCCACACTGCAACCCCAGGCTATATTTAACGTACATCTGTGGTTGTTACCCTGTCTACGTGACCAGGCTCACTGCTAAATCACAAATTTAAATTGTAGACTTAGTGCTTTGCGACACTAGACCGAAATTCCGTCGCCGTTCCGTACAAATAACGGGCACACTACGCGGAAGATCGGTCGTTCCGTGTAGTGTGCCCGTTAAATGTATTTTATATGCAATAACATGTATTGGCGTTCCGCCGCCGAAGTTCGGCGACGGAATTTCGGTCTAGTGTGGCAAAGCACTTACAGCCGGTTGCTCGAAAAGAAAAAAAAGAAAGAAATAATTTATTTGCATGAAGTATGGTTGTATAAGAACGCAGTAAACGTAGTGTTTATATTCTCTTTGGAACGCAGATCATCTCCAAATCTTCTTCTTCTTTTTTATTTTGGCTTCGCACGGCTTGTGCCACGCATTTAGCCACTACCATGTCATTATAATTCAACTCGGTAAAGAAGTCAAGTCAAAGTCAGAGTCAGTAAAGATGTGGGACTTTACTGAAGCATACACGGACTTAAATTTCGTGTCAACAAGTGTCAAATTAGCAGAGATTTTAAGACTGACCCGACAGACGTTAACCTGTCATTCAATCTGTCAAACTGACAGTTATTTCAGACGTGCTTAGCAAAGAGAGCAACGCTGGGGCTATGGTTACATTAAAAAAGTTAATAATAAAGGTAGTCGTTAAGTTTTCTTAGAGTAATCCCACGCTATTTACAAGAATTTCAAAACGAATTTAATTAATTGATAGACAACTAAAATTGTAATAGAAAGTAAATATTTTTTCTCATTTGTCAGAAAAAATTGCCTATTATTTTTTCTTAGCAATTGACTTTTCAAGTAAAACTCCGTGGGTAATAATCTCGAAATTACTTAACAGAAAAAGGTTTCTTTAATAAGAAGTTTCTAAGAGACCCTCAACTCTGCCGTTTGTAGCGCATTGAAAGGGCAACCTCTTAAATAATTAAGTTGGCAACTAAAAGGGTAAAAGTTACTTTAACTAAGAACTTTTATTGAGATTTCTTGCGGATTAAAGATTTTCTTTTTAATCAACTCGTGGCGAAGCTTGCTAAGACGTTCTTGATAGATCGTCTAAGTTAAGCAACGGTCACAACTTGGATGGGTGACCGCAAGAGGCATTATCAGCTGAGCGCTTCCGAGCTACGGAGGGCACGTTGAATAGTCGGTTCCGGCTTTTAAAGTCGTTAAGCCATGACGGAGTCCTTTAGGCGGCCTAAAATCTCCGTCACCAGAGTTGGCCACTTGCTCATACGAACTTACTTATTTAAGAGTTACAAATATCTGTTAAAGGTATGATTCATTAGTACATTGCTTAAAATTCCATATAATGCCATAAGCCATACAAGCAATACCCATTACACCCTAACGAGGGTAGTCAAGGGCCAAGGTCGAGTCCAATTAAAATTAAAGGGTTCTGCATGTTTAGACGTTGATTGAACCGCTCGACACACTTGCTAAGACGTTCATGATTATCGTTAAAGTGAAGCAGCGTTCTAAGCGGTCACCGCAAGTGGCATTAACAGTTAAGCGCTTGTGTGCTTCGGAGGGCACGTTAAATTGTCGGTCACGGATTTTAAAGTCGTTAAGCCATGATAGAGGCCCTTAGGCGGCCTAAAACTCCGTCACTAATGGCCACTTGCTTATACGAACTGGGTTGCTCCAACGTTGATTTCATACATTAATTTGACACTTGTCACGTGATAGAGATAATCTGCGTTCGAGAAACTGTGTAACCCTATCATAATGATTTGTCAATTGAACAAGGCTTTGTTTTTTTTCTTGTTACTCTTACGTCAATGGAAAGAGATAGCAACAGATACAACCGCCATCAGAGCTATCGTAAGCTTACCATTATGAAACGGGGTTGGTATGCACTCATATCGTGCGGAACCCTGTTTGCTCGGATTCGTTGTATTAATTAGGGAACATCAAAAGAATGCCCGCGGCCCACGGATCCCTAATATTTTGCAAATAATATCAAGTACAATCGCCAGATAAATTCATTTTGGTAATAATTAAAATTTAGTACACCCAATAGCAACAATAGTGGCAATTCGGAGTGTCGCAAAAGCTAAACTAAACTAACTAAAAATATTGCCGTCCCTTTCATAGCGATTGGAATAAAAAGGATGGCATTAATTTTAGTTAGTTTAGTTTAGCTTTTGCGACACTCCGAATTGCCACTAGTAGCTGTTTTATTTTATTACTAGCTGCGCCTGCGAGGACTATTCACCTGCTGTGAATAGTCCTCGTTCCCGTTGGAATACCTGGATCAAAAGTAGTCTATTTTTTAATCCAGTCCTAGTATTAAATTGCATTAAAATCCGTCCAGCTGTTTGAGCGTGAAAGAAACACACAAAAACATTCACTTTCACGCGAAAACTACTGAACAGATTTGGCTGGAACTTGGAATATTATACTTAGTTTAAGACCTTTAATGACACATACACTACGTTTTAGCCGGGTAAGTTCCACACAAGCAAAGCTGCAGGCGTAAGCTTGTTGAATATACTGCAAGATGAGGTTCTGTTAAACTAAATTATTAATGTAGTAACGGTTGGTGTTCAAAATCAATTTCAAAATCCAACAGAAATAAAAAAATCAGCAATCACAATTCACTTTTGAACATGCCTGTACCACCCACACGGATCGAAGCGAATTCGAGTTTTTAATTAGAATTGCACTCGTATGTTAAAGAATCGATTGGTCTCAATAGCACGGTCAATTTACGAGGGTTAAACCTGTGTTGGTTTAGTGGGAGGAAGCTCGCTCTTTGCTGGTCATGAGTTCAAAACCGAAGGTTAATGAGCGTCGATGGGCTTGCAACCTGACACGTACGTGAACTAAAATATGGGTTAGTGTCCATTTTATGGCCAGTCTCAATAACCTCTATCTTTGGATTTGCTTACTGTCGGTAGCTTATGACATCATTTGTATGGGAGTATGTCAAAAATCTACCCACACTGACCTACAGTAAGCAAATCCAAAGATATTGAGACTGGCCGTAAATCTTAAAGTCCAAAATCAAGGGGGGGGTTTGTATTAAAACTTATTAAAATTTCAACAGTTTACAATAAATTGATCTATCTATCTCTATCTAAAGTCAAAAGAAAGAAAGAAAAATTATTTATTCTTGTAGGACCTCAAGGATCACTTAAGTTTCGTCTTACATGCTAGGTGATTCAAATGCCTGTTGCAACGCGACTCCCTACACCAGGGAAAGAATCAGGCAAGAACCTGGTGGTGTGGGCCTAGCTTTTTTTTAAAAGCGATAAAACGTTATAAGATCACTAGTTTTGAATGACAAAGAAATCCATAAGTATTTAAACTTATGCAACATGAATACAAATGCCTAGCAAAGACTTTCCTTTAATCATAAATTACTATTAATCACATAATATTGAACAGTAACATATTTCGAAATGCTCAAAACTATACAAACAAATTTTCCAAAGCGGCAACTTCCAAACGGCACTTTACTCCTCAACTGTACTTTTATTACCAAACAACTTTAAACTCTATTCCTTAGAGATACAACACAAAATAACTTTCATAAAACTAGTAACAACCGCCAAGGGAATTTAGACTTTACTACCCAAACACATAGCACAATTTCGCTCGTAAACTTTCCCGCGCTGTCATTCACTTGTCATGTTAAATTTCAACTTTATGTTTCGGGTGATTAGGCACGAAGTTGCTTGCATTAACATTCATAATAAAGCGAGAGAATTTTGAACCTTATGCCAATGACATTAACGGAGGTGACTCTGTTTAAAATTCATAGTATATTAGCAATGCAAACTCCATCGCCCCACTTGCACTGTTATCTTAACTATAGATTAAAGTAAGTAATTCGATTGACCACTAAATTGAATTAAATAATGGAAGTATAACTTCATTGTTGATAAGACTTTAGTTAGATACTATTCTAATAATAATTAATAACGCTATACTTAGACATTTCTTACAACATTTATTTATTCATTCAATTAATTAACACGGTACTCGTTTTGAAGAATTGGATGAGCACTTGAGCAGTTCTTTTATCTATAATATATCATACGAACTCGAAGCTCATACGAACTCATTCAACATTAGCTATGAAGTTCCCCAAATCACAGATTATATAATACACTAGTACCCAAATACAGATGCAAATTTAGATATATCATTATAAATGAAAAAATCTTACTAAAAGTAAACGGCTCCGGCAGGATTCGAACCTGCGTAGATACAAGCGATCTTAAGCCGAGCTGCCTGACCGACGGACCCTGTACGCCGAGAGCTGAAACTATTAATAAGATGATTTTTATCAGTTAAAGCACCGATGAGCGCCTATTATAAAAAAAAAGTCGTGTGGCACTCGGAGACTGCCGCGGTTTTTTTCGGAGTGGGGGGTGTTAGGTTATTTTCGTTACGGAATTTCTGGATTCGGTCTCCACGCTCAAGGCCCGCGATAGAAGCTATGCAATAGCTTAATAAATATAAAATTAGATTATAGGTGGCGCTGCGCTAGTTTGACGCATACAACCTTAACTCCGACTTACGAACTCACTTTACATCCGATGCAAGTTGGTCTCAGATCTAAGATGGTCGCCAGATTTCAATTTCAGATGATACATTATTGATAAACTTCACGTCCTCCTCTAATACTGCTGCGTAGATATTATGAATATTGGGAAAAACAAACTGACAAAAGATAACAAAAAAAGGTGTATTTTATAACCCCCGACACAAAGGGGGATGTTATAAGTTTGATCGATTGTGTGTCTGTCCAGCCAGGCCAGGCACCGTAGCTCTTAAACGAGTGGACCGATTTGAATGCAGTTTTCTTAATTTAAACGTAGCAAGTGAAAATCCGTGGTCTGCTTCTAAAAAAAAAACCTTGAAGCTTCAGACAGAATAGCTATTACTTACTTATTTATTTATTTATTTATTTCTCGAAATTGAAAATTTCGGTATTAACGATACCACGGGCCTAAGCCAAGTGGGTATCATTTGAGAAGATGTAGTTATCGTCTTGCAAAAACGTTCAAACAGTTCGGCATGTATTTAAAATTGCAGCTTTCTGCATTGTGATATAAGTGTTTTCAGGCAGGTCAAGGGAAATAATCAATTGTTTAGGAATAACCCCCGCGCTGGAGAGCACCAGAGAGGCACTATATTGTATACTTTATTCATTTTACAAATTCTTGTTATTTCATCTTTTAGCTCTGTATATTACTATTATGAGCCGTGATGATCCCACTGCTGGGCAAAGGCCTCCTCCAATCTTTCCACACCTCACGATCCTAGTAATAATAATACCTCACCTATACATTATGAGATAAAAAATATTTTATTCACAGACAAAACTCTAGAGAAAAAATATCAATTTCGCGCCAACGAAATGTCAGTGTCAAAGCAAAGGCGAGGCTACTGTCCGCACGGGCTCTCCACAAACGGTATTGACTAGGGAGTTCCGATCTCTGGGCGATTGAAACTCTACGCACGTCCACACCGGACCAGAAGGGGGATTATTATTATTTTTGCATTGTAAGAACCTTTGAACTAGCATTAGATAGACCTAAACGTCTAAAAATTGTAGCAAAATTTTAAAAATTATAAAAACAGATTTCAATTTCGTAAGAGCCATTTTCTGCACTTTCGAGGTGCATATCTGTTCATAACTAAATGAAAAAATGAAATATGATCACGACTGCATCCCAGGGAGCGGTAGACATTTCTTTCAGATCTTAATGCAATTTATTTTATTTTAATAACTTTACGAATTTTTTTTAGATCATTATAACCATACATAAAAACGTTATGTGCTTTTATACTGTAAAATAGAACTTTCTGCTTTTACTATTTTTCTAACGCTCAGGAGTTACCTATTTACTAACGGCCGGTTTCAATATTAAACTTACGAATGATCGTAGATTGATCGCCATAGCAACTTTGAACAGACAACAAAAAATGTAGAACACTTTTTGACAGATAACAATATTACTATGGCGACAGATCCACGGTTATTAGTAAGTTGAATATTGCAACCCTGCATAAGTATACTTACCTACCGACTTAAGTAGGTAAATTATACATTTTCTATGTATGAAATCCACTGCACACGCTTCTAATTAAACTTTCACGTAATACGCAATTAAAATGCAAACTTACATTTTTATTATTACAACTTTTAATATCCATTAAAATAATATACTACGCTACGAGTATGCGATTTCAATAATTATTCCAAAGTAAAGCGCCACTTTTTTCTTTCAAACGTCATAATTATTCCGCGCCATAAACATGTCACTGTCATATTCTTTTTAAATAAAAAATGGCTGAGTACAGCTTCATTATTCAGCTCCGTAAACATTGTAAAGGGACTTGAGGCCCTGGACACGTTCAAGGGAGGGGGGGGGAGGTGTACTTGGCAAGGTACGTGGGAGAGAAGCCTCGAATTAGGGTAAGTATGTTGAATTATTGAAATAAAATATCATAGTAATGATTTGGGTATTAGAATGTATGAAAATTTATAAGCTTAAATACATAATGGGGACAATTCTGAGTGTCGCAAAAGCTAAACTAACCTAACTAAAATTATTGCCATCCCTTTTTATTCCCATCGCTATGAAAGGGACGGCAACAACGGGACGGTTAGCTTTTAGCTTTTGCGACACTTAGAATTGCCACTATTATCCTAAATATCCTTGAACATTCCACACAGCGTCATCTAGTCCCATGCATGTGTTATGGTAACCAGATGACTGATATACTACTTACATTACATAATTCTCCTAACCGGGACGGAGACAAATCTAACAGATCAAAAACCATCAAAATAGATCCAGCCGTTCTCGAGCTAAGATAAGTGTTGAAACAAACCCGACTTCTATGTACTTACTAATAAGTACTAGTATTATAAAGAGGTTAAGTTGGTTTGTTTTTATGTTTGGGGCAAAGACGATTTTGATTTGGAGTAATCTTCGAAACTCATCCGATTTCAAAAATTCTTTCACCGATGTGTAGCATGGACTTTCCGAATGAACATAGGCTATATTTTATCGAGCAATCTAGTTGTTTTATATATGAGCAAGTGGCAAACTCTGGTGACGGAGTTTTTAGGCCGCCTAAAGGCCTCCGTCATGGCTTATATTTAAGTATTAGATTATCAAGCAGCACTTAAGCGACGCGTGGCTGTTTAAAACAACATCCTCAGGTGCCAGGGAAAGTACGTAATGACGGCTAATGAACTGCCAACTGGCATGATAAGTGCACCGTTATACTGCTGGATTAACCACTCAATTTAGAAACAGGCATGTGTGACTTACGCAAGCCTTCGTTAAGGTGCCTGTATGGGTGAAACTAGCGCCACTGCCTATTTTAATTTATTATTACGTTGAACAAAGGAATTTTAAAAAACTGAATGCACAGTTTGTGAAACCTATCATAAGCTTTTTTTTAATACCTCTGTAATAGCTTTATTTTATATTGTTTAGGAGGAGTAGCAAAAACAAAGTTTGGTGGCCACCAAGTGCAACTTTGCTACTTCTCCTAAACTGTTAATTTTTTATTTAATTTTAGATTATTTAAAATAAATTAATATAATAATATCCTTGGACATTCCACACAGCGTCATCTAGTTCCAAACTAAGCAATTTAATGCTTGTGTTATGGTAACCAGATGACTGCCAATGTGTGGTGCCCGCATTTATTCTTTATGATAATCTACTAACATTGTAAACATTTTAATTGATACAGAAATAGGCCTGATTTAACCTGGATTAGCTGATAAAATGTCACAGCAACTACATCCGTTCTCTCAGGGATAGATATGTCATCAGTGGATAATTGCTTGGCCTGATGGTCCGAGATCCCGCCACAGAACGACCTTCATCGAACTGGTTAATGGATGAAAAGACGACGACGAGATGAAAAACTAGAAGTCAATAAATATTGCAAATAGGTTGCCTAACTTTCAGTCCAGAGCAGAGATTAATTAACAATTTAAGAAAGATATTTTTTAAACGTTTAATTCTAATTTGATTCGTTCGTTCGTTCGTATGAGCAAGTGGCCAACTCTGTTGACGGAGTTTTTAGGCCGCCTAATTTGATTTAGAATACTTGAGCCTATAGGATGTCAGAAGGCGTCGAAGTGCTTCTGATTATCCTCTACTATATCTACAATACCTACCTACTGTATTATTCACTTTGAAAAAATACACTGTAAAGTTGAGGATTTAATACAAAGCATTCTACATTTTGAAAACACGATTCCTTAAAATTTTCTCTATAGAAAAAAATCGTAAAGTTAGGTCCAAAAAAACTTTAAAAACCTTAGCATTTAATAAATACTTTAAATTAGATCATGAAACTTTGTCTAATGACGTAACTGACTAAGAAGCAGATTCCACATTTTTGTTTTATAAATCAAAATCAAAATGTATTTATTCAGTACGATCGTTTATAGACCACTTTGACATGTTTTTCTATCTATAATATGTATTTACAAAAAAAAAAGGATCTAAGTATTATATCAGTCATCTGGTTACCATAATACAAGCATTATGTTGCTTAGCTTGGAACTAGATGACGCCGTGTGGAATGTCCAAAGATATTTATTTATTTTTTTATATTTATGTCACGTTCTTAAAACTAGGTGATTCTACTGCCTGTTCCTGTTTTATAAAAAAGGCAATATTTTCGCTGTAATGACAAAATACGTATAAAATTTAGCGTAAAATCCAGCGAAGATTTAGCGCGCGAGCAGGACAAACATACTGGACAATGCGAGAGACAAAGACAAAATTCTGAGGTAAGGAAGTAAGTTCGTATGAGCAAGTGGCCAACTCTGGTGACGGAGTTTTTAGGCCGCCTAAAGGCCTACGTCATGGCTTAACGACTTTAAAAGCCGGGACCGACAATTTAACGTGCCCTCCGAAGCACGGAAGCGCTCTATCGCTTATCTCTTCGCTATATCTCCTAAACTATGCAAAATAAAACTATTACAGAGGTATTAAATTAATGTACATTCAGTTTTTAAAAATTCCTTCGTTCAACGTAATAATAAAATAAAATCGGCGGTGGCGCTAGTTTCACCCATAGGCACTTTAATAAAATATCCTTGGACATTCCACACAGCGTCATCTATTCCCAAGCTAAGCAAATGCTTGTGTTATGGTACCACCCAGACTCTAGACAAATATTTGCAGATCATACAAACATTTCTCCCACAGAAGGGATCGAACCCGCAACCTCTATCTCAGGCTGGCTTTCACCCACTGCGCCACAGAGGTCCATACCATAACACAAGCAATAAGTTGCTTAGCTTGGGACTAGATGACGCCGTGTAAAATGTCCAAGGATATTATTTTTATTTTATTTAACTTCGTCTTACATGCTAGATGATTCTAATGCATAAACTCTTTAATCAGTGATCATAGTACTTAGTACATAAAAACAAAAAAAAATCATACAATGGCACATAGAACCTCCTTTTTTTGAAGTCGGTTCAAACCTATTGATGCCAGAATTCTACATTAAACTTGTAAAATCGACCCAAACCTATTCTGATCAAATATTGTATCTTCAGATCACAATCTCTACATTTACGTCCCTACACCGGATGCCTGAGACAAGAGCTAGTAATTAAACTAGGGGAACACAATTCATTAATTATTCTGTGTCTGATGCAGATTTCGTGCTTGTATAGATTTATAATTAAGCTAATGCTTGTGTACTTAAGAGTAATTAAAAATTTACACTGTTATTCATAATTTCGGATTCGAACCCACAACCTTCGTTCGAAAGTCGAAGTGCTATTACACTTGGCCAATGAGGCTTTTTTATAAGTAAGTATTCTTAAATAAGATTTTACTAAAATAAATTAATTGTATCAATCTAAGCTCAGCATCTTATATCTTCGGCGCCTTTTTATTCCTCTCAACAATATCTTAATTCCCGCTCATTAATAGTAGTGACTTAATTGCAAATGTCAGGCAATTAGTCCCTGGGTTGTGATTCAGGGCAGCTCTCGACACGAGGGCAAGAAAACTGCGCGCCTTGCTAAGCACCTCTCATCGGCCCCGTCTCATCCCCTGAGTGACGCTCGCCAAACGCTGATCGGAACGTAACTTACGTCATTTATATACTCAAGCCTTTTAAAAAAAAACTTTTAACACTGTGAGAACCGTGTTGGCCGAGTGGGATGTACCTCGACTTTCGATCCGAAGGTCGTAGGTTCGAATCCCGGCCATTCATTGGATTTTGAGTTTCGAAAAATGTATGCCCATTAACAAGCTTTAAACGGAGAAAGAAAACATCGTGAGGAAACCCGCGGCTAGTCAGCCCCACACGTATTGACCACTGTCTCTCCTGTGGATATGTCCGACAGCTGAGAGGATGGTTTAGATGCTACAAGCCTCCATCTCAACAATGTCCCAGGCACTACAGTGTCCCGTTAAGCGTAGGCTAAGATTGCCTCCTGACGCTGCATAAATAATCTAGTAACTTAAGATGTAAGCCGAGCTAGACTTCACAAATGGCTAGCTTCTTACGGCAGCTATTCAATCGTAACCCACCACCTGTTCGCCTGAAGAGCCGCAAAAGTTTTTTAAGAAGCACGATCTCTTTAGAAAAAACTTCAGCGGAAGCAAAATGCGAGTTGTGGAAGAAAAAACACCCCCCTCCACTGGATTTTGTTCCCCCGGCAGAACACCTGCCCCCTGGCCACGAAAATGAATGAATCTTCTTCTTCCTGCCCTTATCCCACTATGTGGGGTCGGCACAACATGTATTCTTCTTCCATTTCCCTCTATCAGACGTCATCTCAGCACTCACTCCTTTCTTACTCATGTCATCCCTCACACAGTCCATCCATCTTGTCTTTGGCCTACCTCTACACCTATATCCATCCACATTCATACCTAACACTCTCCTAGTAACATGACATTCTTCCCTCCTCATAACATGACCAAAATGAATGAATGACGGCAGTAATACAACGGTGGCGACTTTGAACAGACCCTGGAGCTTTAAGATGCTGGTCACGCTCGGCCCTGGCTCGGGGATGGCATCTCTAATAATAACTGCATACTAGTTGCGTGCCTGAATGTACGTTATTTTTACACAAAATAATATCCAGAGAGCTCAACATGAAGATTACTATGTTGAGACATGTCTGAGTAGTATTACATCGGGGTGGGGCAACATGTCCGAGTCCTTGAAGGTAGCGCCTGTTCTTTTGTAGTTATAAAGTTTTTATGTTGGAAAATCGTTGTTTTATTTTGAAGCAAAAAATTAGATTTTTCAAAAGTTACCACCTGTATCATATTCAGTACGATCGTTTTAGACCACTTTGACACGTCACGTCCTAGGGATAGGTATAACTATAAGGTAGGGATAACTAGGGGATTCTACTGCCTCCCTACACTACTATTCCAACGCGACTCCCTACACCAGGGAAAGAATCAGGCAAGAACCTGGTGGTGTGGGCCTAGCTTTTTTTTTCAGCGGTCCAATCTTAATGAAATGTCTCCCGCTCCCGGGATACAGTCGTGATCATATTTCATTTCATTTAATTATTTTCCTATCTTAATACTTAATTTAAACTGAGTTGGAGCACGTTTAGTCCGGATCTATTAACATCCCATCCCATCTATAACATCAGCTAATCAGTCGCCAGACACTCGTAAACTTAAAAACCGTTCCGAAATACTTTTACAACTTAAAATACAATGTCACAAATAAAACCCTTTACTAGAAGCGGAAGTTTTATTTCAGGGTTCAGTACAGATGAACTATTGGGTTCGTAACATCTGTCAGCGATTGGGGACCGCCGATTGTCTTGGGTTGATGTCTGTCTGTCATTACATTACGGTACGGATACGGAGTAATGTGTTTGTAGATTTTCGCACATCATCTGCATTGCGAAGCTAGGTTTTAATATCGGGGGAGGGGGTCCACCAAACTACATACCAAACCAACAAAAGACCAAAAAGGTTATTACGAAAAGTTAAAGACGCCCAGAAAATAAAAAAACTCGGGAAAACAGAGATCCCCAATAAAAAAATTGAATTGTTAATCTCATAATATCGACAAGGCAGTGTTTTTTTGGTTCACCTAATCTGCAATTACCTTGATTTGATTAGCCACACTACATTTATTTTTAACTTAGAGAAATAATGTTGCCGTCATTCAACGAAAATTATGGGGACTTCCATCACTGATACGAAATAGGAAGTACGGAACCCTCATTCAGAACTTCAGGCTCACGCACACCTCGACATATTTATAGGTAACTAAAAACGCGTAAAACGAAACGCACCGGATGCGTTCCCGCGCGAATTGGCGTGAACCTCCATTAGGGGAAAATGGCGCTGTTTTTATTTGCTACATTTTGGTATGCAGCGATTGAAATACAGATTTTGGGTGTTAGTATTTTTTACTGACGCATTCAATGCATGAACTACCAGCCATGTTTTCGTTAAAAGTATTATTCGCTATCTCGTTTGTTCTTCGGCGTTATGGCACACTTTTACTCTTATATGCATTTTTAAATTAGAAGCCAGATAAACTTCTCAAACAACAGGCAATAATTCTCAGAGACAAATAACAGGCAGGCAGGACAAAGTCGATCGTCGCGTTGAAAATGCCTGTAAGAGCTTCTGGTCTATGAAACCGCTAATGAAGGGAAACCTTCCACTGTCTCTAGAGCGAAAACTCATTGTATTCTGCCCATTCTTATCTATGGTGCCCAAACATGGTCTTTAACCGAGGCTCAGAAGTCCAAACTCAAAGTCTGCCAGGGACCATGGAACGCAGACACAAAAAAAGAAAATAATTTAATAAGATCGAAATCACAAAAACCCCGATTCTTATTAAAAACGGTGTAACTACATTTATCCACGATAACTAGTTCCCCGTAATCCATAACATTGCTGATTATCTTATAATACAATCTAAGATCGCGAATCGAGATCATTATCTTATCTTGTAAGTAATCTCACATTTATTATAAGAACTACCTTTAAATGCAATCTGGTTCTTATTTTAAATACGTATCCTTATGGCTTATTCCAGAAATGCCATGTAATGATCCCCTTCGAGAATTTGTCAAACTCCCAAACTCGATCGCAGGTCCAAACACAACCCACTAAGCTAACGCGGCCCTAGTTAAACTAAGCTTCATATCACCGGAAGCTTTCGCTAGCTCTTTCGCTACAAATAGAATTTCAACTAAGTCAATACAAAAACCTGTCCATGCATTTATCATCGGTACATTTTTTCCTTTCCATCTTGGCGTAATGTAGTAAGAAATGAGATTAGAGTAAAATTAACTAACTACAGAATGTTAGGAACTGGGTATGAACTTAATGCGCCAGTGCAAAGGGTATTAACCGGCGGTTTTTGTGTTATAGTAATCTATCCTCGCTCACGTATCAAGTATTCTAAATGTATGGAATTTTTAGTTCATGCAAGTTACCGGGGGCGGCGCTGCACTTTATTTTCATTTTGCGATACTTGACTCGGTATCGAGGACAGTATCCAATACTACGGTAAACTGGCGTTAACCCCCCTTCAAAGTCGTTAGAGCTTTCTTTAAGCAACTTACAAGTTAAAACCTTCGTTATCTGAATTGACTCCTACCTGAAGTGACGAAGCTCGGACGTTCTTGATAGATCGTTGAAGTTAAGCGATGTTCTGAGCAGTCACAATTTAGATGGGTGACCGAAAGTGGCGTTAACAGCTGAGCGCTTTCGTGCTTCGGAGGGCACGTTAAATTGTCCCGGCTTTTAAAGTCGTGAAGACATGACGGAAGGTTTTACGCGGCTTAAAAGCTCCGTCATGTCACCAAAGTAAGGCTATCAAGAACGTTATAAGCAAACTACTTCACCACTGAAACTATTAAGTAGATAAATATACTTGGACATTCCACACAGCGCCATCTAGTGACAAGCTAAGCAATTTAATGCTTGTGTTATGGTAATCAGATGACTGAACTAGGTACTAACTTATATATTTTTTGTTGTATATTACTTATTATACATAGTATCTGATCAATGAAGCCAATAACAACTGATCATACAAACTACAATGCATCTATCAATCAAACATGATCTGTTCATACTAAAAATCAATTGCACCCAACTGCTCTATTGTAAATGATGGCTCCGAGGCGCGCGCCATAAGTAGGTATTTTAATTAAAGCACATCTACCACATTAATTATCACTAACTGGGGGTAGTTAGTACATAGTTGGAACCGTTCCAGATTTGCAAGAAAAATGCAACTGACTATACACTGTGCTGTGTCATAATACAAGTTGCAAGGTAAAATGATCCTTATAGGTTTAGAATTACACATCAGGCAGTAATTTGATTAAAAAATATTACTTACTAATCTTTTAAAAAAAAAATTTGATTAGGTATTTTTTCCTGGTGCCATTACAATTTACTTGGCAGATAAATCTGAGCTTAAAAGCATTGGTACTAAGATACTAATTTGGTTGAATTGATAAAAGTTTGTTTTTGTATGGTTCGAGTGAAACTTCTGAATGTTACATTTATTTTTCTGTGCTCAAGTGTCGAGATGAAGTATTTAGAGAGATTAGAGACTTTTGGGCTTTAAATTCTTCTAATTAGTGACTTTATTGGTTCAGGATTTCTAATTTTGGTTGCTTTTTCTTAGATTATGGGTCTCGGGAGAATTGTTATCTAAAATAACAAGTTGAGATTTAGAGCAGATTAAGAAGGAATAAATTAGTTTTATTGTTAGTTTTATCAAAGACGATTAATATCTAGAAGACAGACAAAGGCCATACACAAAATCGTAACCCTAAAAAATAGCCTGAAAACTCTAAAACATCAATTTTATCCAAGAAATTTCAATTACTTTCTAGTTAAAAATGTTTAAATATTGAATATTGTTGCTACCTACTACTAAGTATTGAAATTTCTTGGATAAAATTGATGTTTTAAAGTTTTCAGGCTATCTGGTACTGCGGGATCGGGTTACGATTTTGTGTATGGCCTTTGTCTGTCTTCTAGATATTAATCGTCTTTGGTTTTATTTAAAAAGTTAAGTGAGATACTTAACTTTTTTTCTAATAATTAGGCCACTTTAATAAAACAAACTTACTTCTTACTTAGAAAAGATTTATTTATTTATTTTGGAGAAGCACCTACCTACTTATATGTAATTGTAGTGGTCAATTTATTATATTTACTACATAGAATGAACGAACTACTTATAGAAGATACTTAGGTAGTTGTAAACTTAGTTGAGAAATAACATACTTAGGTACTTACCTAGTTCCTAGGTATACCTAGGTAACAAGTTTGCCTGACATACTTTATCTGATCTAGATATGTAGGTAAATAAGTACATCGGTACCTGTCACAGCAATAGAAATTCAACCTACATACCAATCGGAATTACTTTACTAATTAGAAAATACTCAAGCAGGCTCGATCGGTCGCAATTAAACAAATTAAAAGCTTAAACTGTGAAGTTTGGCCCCAATAAACTCCAACAGTTTACTGCCAGCTCTAGTAAACTGCCAGTAAATCGCAATAAATCTGGCAGTGCACCGTACGTATCCCGACCAGGGACATTTTACAACGCACTTTGCGTAAATAAATTTCTAAATTCGTCCCACGCACAATAAATAAACGAATAACGAGCATTGCATCGAACCCTCGTTTAAATGCCTCCAGAACCACAACAATTTGCATCAAATTAAAACATACCAATTAAAAAAGCTACTCCGCTCTCACGATCGATAAAACAACGTTATTTACAACAAGATTACCTTGAGCGTATGTAAACAATTGCAGCGACACCAACAAGAAAATCCAGTTTTTGATGCCGAAGCGGCACATCCCTGTCCGGCACATGCTGCAGCGCACTTGTACCACACTTTTGTATATTTTTTAATTCATCATTATCACATTTTCACTTAAAAATATTGATTTTGCGCGAATATTTCACTCAGCTTTTGATAGCGATGTGAGACGATCCGCCATTTTCAAAGGCGAGGAGAACCGGCGCGTACAGAACACACTGCTCAAAAGTGAAAGGGCAATGCCCGGAGCAAAGTTTCCACTGAAGTTAGCTGCAAGTTACGAGAGACGTCAATGTCAGATATCCGGAAGTTGGCCATTTTGTTTAATGTTGCCATTTTATTGATTCTGAAAAAATAATAATAAATCTGTTGTTGTGTGAACTTTTTCTACTCGACATTTATAGCTTATTAATTTGGCATTTCCTTCTTACTGCAAAAACGGATTATGTGTTATCTCTTTCTACAAATATGACGTTGATGGAACATCAACAACGGATTCCAGCTGGACTGGACTGGAACAAAACAAACCAAACTATCAAAAAGTTTGTGTTTTCGTGGTGGACATTTTCAGTGTTTTCTTCAAGAGTTTTGCAATTTGCAGTTTATCTCACAAATCTGTTTTCATATCTGCAGGAGAAATATATCTGATAGACATGGAGCTGATCTATTCAATGAGGCGAAAACCTCTAAAATGCGAGCCGCCCCGGTTCGACAAGTAATACATCTTTCTCGCTTGATTTTTCGTTTGTTTTTATCTTTATCCTCTTACAAACTATACTTTTAAGCAACTATCATTCTAATTTCATCAATAATATGTATTTATATCAACATTTTCAGCGCAACCGATACAGAAACAGTTCGTCCTATTTGCACCATTTCGAATGCCAATATTATCGCATTCTCGTCTCCCACGGAGCTGTCTGATGTGGACGGAGACACCTGGGGCGGGCATGTGTACGTGTGTGACATGGACACGCCCTGGGACAGTCACAAAGTCGCCAGCACGTCTCATCCAGTAAGAATTGTGATTATTTTTCAAATGTAAATCATTAGGTATTGTTAAACATTTGACAAGTAATTTTTAGTAGACAATATGGTAATCAAGGCTGGATAATCGGATGATCCTCTTTGAGGGTCCTCAATAAATTATAGTCACAATCAGTCTCATATAAACTCATATAAACTTAATATAAACAAATAAATAAATCTTTATCTTTATCTTTATCTAGACAAAGAATGTAGATGGTAATAGAATAGAAAAAAAAACATATTTTCCTTCAATATAAACATAGGCAACAAAAATGAGAAATATTGACAAATAATGAAATGGCAAGACTTTTTACTATAGGTACAAAACCATGGTTTTTGAAATAGCCTTTCAAATTTAAATCAATCAGCAAATTAAATTAAGTGGGAAAATTAAGCTCATTAAATGATCATCTTGAACTATGATATATTAAAGGTATCAGCACTGGAATGGGACTTGGAAGGCAAGCAGCTGCTCGTAGCGACCACGGTGGGAGACGTCTCCGTGCACGGACAGAAGGACTATCTGCTGAATCAGTGGCAGTGTCTGTACACCGCTAGCTTTCCAGGTAATTCTTAATTTCATATTCATATTCATTTATTGCTTCAAGTACATAAGGTCTTAAAAATTAGGTTTGGCTGCAACAAGAGCCCCGTTGGGACACCACAATGTTTGAGGAAATAGTAGAACGTAGTACCTAGATACTATACAATAACAATTTCTAATTTATTCAGACTGCAGTAGATACAAGGGATCGCCCTTAAGTCGAGCTATTTGACCACTAGGCTACGGAACCTGTTAGGTTCCAATTCTGCCGTAGTTGATAACTTAAGATAAGATTTTTAATTTATAATAAACTAGCTGCGCCCTGCGGTGTTACCCGCGGTGAATAGTTCCCGTGGAAATACCAGGATCAAAAATAGCCTATTGTTTAATCCAGGGTATAAGGAATCCTGGTACCAAATTTCATTCAAATCAGTCCAGCTGTTTGAGTGTGAAAGAGTAACAAACACACTTACATACTTACACACACACACAAACTTTCACCTTTATAATATTAGTGTGAAGTGTGATTATTGTGATTAGTGTGATAATATTAGTGTTATATAGTGTGATTACATACTTTTTGTTACTTTTTTCTACTATTTTGTTCCAGGCGAGCATATAATAAAAGCTGCCTTCTTCCACAACGGGCGTCGACTCGTGATGTTGGACAAGAAGCCTGACGCCCCCATCACGGACAGGATCCAGGCGTTACGATGCATGCCCACGCTCAAGGGTTTTGGGTATGACATTTAATATCCTACCTCTATACTAATATTATTAAGAGGTAAAGTTTGTTTGTTTGTATGTTTAAGTTAATGTCTAAAACTACTCCCGCGGTGAATAGTTCCCGTTCCCGTGGGAATACCAGGGTCAAAAGTAGCATGTTTTTGAATCAAGGGTATAAACAATTATGGTACCAAATTTCATTCAAAACCGTCCAGCTGTTTGAGCTTGAGAGTAACAAACACACATACACACACACAAACTTTCACCTTTATGATATAAGTAGGATATACACAAGCATTGAATTACTTAGCTTGGGACTAGATAGAACGCTGTGTGTCCAAGGATATTTATTTATATAATCTTGTTCGAAAGAAAGAATAATCATTTATTCCGGTAGGGCCTCAAGGATCAGTTTCGTCTTACATGCTAGGTGATTCTAATGCCTGTTCGCGACTCCCTACACCAGGGAAAGAGACAGGCAAGAACCTGGTGGTGTGGGTCTAGCTTTTTGTTTCCTCAGAGGGGTAGCCATGGAAGGTGCCTGCATCATAACAGCCACGGGTCTGATTGGCACAGTCCTGCCCAGCTCCGACTCTGCAGCAGCCAGCACCACCACGGATTGCCTGCAGCCGACCCGAGACCACGTCACTGCTGCCAGCATCGCTTATAAGAGTGAGTAGAGAGACTAATCCTCAATCACTCACTATCAACAGCTTTGTACAAATAAAGTTGTAACATCCTACTTTTTTATTTTGTAATTTATCACTGTTATTCTCCATCATCATCATCATTACTGTCACCTTTATCATCATCACCGTCAACTTTATCACCATCGTCACTGTCCCCTTTTTCACCATCATCACCCACCGTCCTAACCATCATTGTACCCAAAGTTTAGGCACAAACATTCCCCTTTTCCCCCAGAGGTATATTCTTTTAGGGGTGATTTCTGGACAGAAAAAACTATCCAATTTTCCCCTTTAGAAGGGATTTGCATTGGAGAATTTCTGAACACAATTTTTTTATTCCACTTTTCCCCCCTATGGGGGATTTCAGGGGGGAAAACTGGCCCTGGATTGTGTGACTTGTCTCGGATTGTATCAAAGTTGTATCAAAGCAAAAATCACAGTAAATAGCGAAAATAACTCAGATTTAACGCTGATTAAGTAAATTAGTCTTACTTAATTACTGTCATATTTGACAGTTGTTTTCGCTATTTAGTATTTACTGTGATTTTTGCTTTGATACAACTTTGATACAATCGAAACAAGTGTACACAATCAGGGGGCTGGAATAAGGACAATAATGTAGTAGTTTAGTTTCTGTATATAAATACACTATTCTCAACTATATATAAAGATAAAGATAAAGATAAAGATTTTATTTGTTTAACCACACGCACACTATAAAAAGACAATAAGAAAACATAGAATATAAAAACGAGCACAGAAAGATACATCAATACCTATAAATAAACAATTAGTGGAAATATTGGTCCTTCCTTAAGTGTGCGGCTAAACAGGTCCAGCCTCAGCTTAATGTCGTAGTGTCGTAATGTCGTATATAACGTGTTGTGTATAGACGGCAGCCTGCTGGTAGCCAGTATATGGCTGGGCGCGCGCTGTGTTCGCGTGTTTCTTTGCGCGGCGAACAAGGCCCCGCCCGGGATGACGGCCCAGCCGCTACCAGCTGTATATCTGCTGGATAACGATCTACCTAGTAAGTGCTATACCTTATCGTACATATTACGTTTTAGTATTATTCTTCACCAGTTAACTTTTCCTATTCATCGCTTTCAGCGATAAGGTCGCCCATTGTTGCACTTTTTTGTTTTGTTTATCTAAGTTGTTTTGTTTATTTTTTTGGTGTACAATAAAGTAATATTCTATTCTATTCTTTTTTTTTTTTAGTTAGCCTACGTCATCCCACTGCTGGGCAAAGACCTCCCCCAATTCATATTCTATCTTAATCACAATTAGACTTGAAATAGTTAAAAGATCATTTAAATTAAAAAGCAATGTGTGTAGGCCACTTTCTTCTGCTTATACGAACTTTTTATTATATTTTGTATATTATTTTAATTACAGAGACAGTAACTTGGTGTCAGCGCGAAGAGCCAGATTCCTTACTTATAGGGGGCTCTACTCTCACGCTGTGGAAATGCACAGAACGGGCGCACCCTGTACATAAACTGCTAGCTAAAGGTAACGTACTGTGTTTTTTAAGTAACCTCAAAAAATAAAGAGGTTCTATGTTGTATTGTTTGTGTCTTCTAAAGTTAATATCACAAGTACCTATAAACTAAAGGCGGGCCCTTTAGTTTATTACACCACTTTGTTGTGGTCCTTGCCAGCCAAAAGGTTGCCGACCGTTGATCTACACATTGGTGTATTGGATCCAACAGTACAACTTGGATCCAAGATACCGCATGTGTGGCGCCCGCATAAAATAATATATTTTTAGGTCCATTGCAAGGAAGCACTACCCCTGGCGGCGGTCAGAAGCCAACTTCAGATGCATTCAACACTGTTGTAAGTTGACTTATACTTTTTTGACTTAAAAACATGAGTTTTTTGTCTTACATCAGCCATGACGGAGGCCTTAAGCGGCCTAAAACTCCGTCACCACAGTTGCTCATACGAACTTACTTTACGACTGTTTTCTTTGGAAGCGACAGACAATTGTTTTTGACTTTCAAAACGATCGTGAGTTGTATTAGACATTATATAAGCATACTGGAAATTACTCAAGTAAAATTATCGTCGATTTAGATACCGACAATGTTTCGATTCTTCCGGAGAATCTTCATCTGGGTATGAGGTCATTCCTCGTGTGAGTTTTAAGTGAGTAATTTCCCTTGTGCTATTATAAAAAAAAATTGGATCTTTAGAGTATAGAATTTTGGATCCTATGATGATGTTTTTTCCTCAATTCCCAGGTGTGGCAATGTGCTGGATCCTGTTCCTCCTTGCTCTGTGTGTGTAGCGCCGCGAGCCCCCCGCACGCTGTGCTAGCTGGCGACACACAGCTGCTGCTGCTGGCTCGCGACTCTCTGCGAGTGGTGAGTGTAGTGCCCCGGTGTGGCAATGTGCTGGATCCTGCCTGCTGATCTGCTGATCTGTGTGTGGAGCGCCGCGAGCCCCCCGCACGCTGAGATGTTTCCTGTGGAACCTCTGTAGATGGCGCTAATCGATGCTTTAACCGATATGATTCATCTTACTGATAGTTTCGGCTTTGACGTCATGGGTTCCGAGTGGTTTAAGGCAGCCCGGAGAGCTACTGCGATCGCTTGTATCATCGCGGGTTCGAATCCCGTCAAGAGTCCGTAACTTTTAGTAAGATTTTTCATTTATAATCTATAAATATGTTTTCAAGTCGTGATAGCTTAAAAAGTGTTAACTAGTAAAGATGTAAAGGCCTGAGTTTTTTTTAATTATCTATTCATGGTAGGTATTAACTTAACCTTTATTATATGTCTGCTAGTTATCCAGTCGTACAGTGGGCGGGTCGACGGCACCGCCGGCTGCTTCTCCGCCCAAGAAGGCTAAATATGGACCCGGCGCTACACCCGTAAGTCTGGCCCAGTTCAGCCCAGTCCAACTAACGGATGTCCGTACGTAGGTCGTCATAGCAACGTTGTTTATTCAACACAAAATGTATGAGACTTTTTGACAGATAACAACGTTGCTATGACGACCTACGTACGGACATCCGTTAGTTGGATATAGGAACCCGGCATTAGTCGATTAAAAATAATTGCCACAGGTTTTTCAAATTACCATGTCACTTACCATTTACATATCTCAACAGACAAACAGCAGTACAGCTACAATATGCCACGTGGATATATCTACTTTAGGCGGTGTGTGTGTTTGTATCGACACACACACACAACTGCATGTGTTTAGACTGCCCACACACACTTCACCCACGCACACTGAAATACGTGAGTATTATTGTATTACTAATACCAAAGACGATTAATATCTAGAAGACAGACAAAGGCCATACACAAAATCGTAACCCTAAAAAATTGCCTGAAAACTCTAAAACATCAATTTTATCCAAGAAATTTCAATTACTTTCTAGTTAAAAATGTTTAAATATTGAATATTGTTGCTACCTACTACTAAGTATTGAATTTTCTTGGATAAAATTGATGTTTTAAAGTTTTCAGGCTATCTGGTACTGCGGGATCGGGTTACGATTTTGTGTATGGCCTTTGTCTGTCTTCTAGATATTAATCGTCTTTACTAATACCAAGGAATATGACGCTGTGTGGAATGTCCAGGGATATTTATTATTATTATTATTAAGGACGATAAACCTAACCTATATCGTCCTTGCTAATACTAAAACATTTTTATCTTTCAAATTATTGTTTAGAGCTCATTGTTAAGATAAGATAAGATCATTTTATTGTAAAATGTTGAAATTTTTACAAAGGTTTGTGTTAGTGTTAGTGTCTTTCGTTCCGAAGTGTGCTGAATACGCAGATGTTGCGGGTTCGATCCCCGCCACGGGACAAATGTTTGCATGTTCTGCTGATATTTTTTCTTTTTATCTCTATCTGGACTTATGACTGGGTTCCAAGCTTGGCTACGAATAGGATGGGCAATAATTGTAACCAAGGTTGCGTTCTCACATTGGCTCCAATACAAATACATTGTATTGGATCCAACAGTATAACTTGGATCCAAGATACCCCATGTGTGGCGCCCGCATTATGTAGGTTTCAAACGATTATATCTATCTATAAAATAACTGTAACGGGCAATTTATATAATCTGAATCTCGGAAACGGCTCCAACGATTTTCATGAAATTTAGCAGCGGTTTCGGGGGCGATAAATCGATCTAGCTAGGATTCATAGTAAATGACGTTTAATGTGTTTTCAGGCAATGCACAGGCTATATAAAACCAAAGACGATTAATATCTAGAAGACAGACAAAGGCCATACACAAAATCGTAACCCTAAAAAATAGCCTGAAAACTCTAAAACATCAATTTTATCCAAGAAATTTCAATTACTTTCTAGTTAAAAATGTTTAAATATTGAATATTGTTGCTACCTACTACTAAGTATTGAAATTTCTTGGATAAAATTGATGTTTTAAAGTTTTCAGGCTATCTGGTACTGCGGGATCGGGTTACGATTTTGTCTGTCTTTTGATAAAACTTAAGAGCTCAGCTCTTGTCGGTGTAATGATGCAATTTCCTCCATATACTTCTTTTTAATGCGATCTCTTTTTCTTCTTGATACGACGTGACAGCGACCTTCTCTTTTATCTGACTTATGTAATTAATTCTCGCTCTTCCCCTTCCTCGCCTTCCTTCTACTTTTCCTTCTATGATGTTCCTTATAAAGCTGTCATGTCGTATAAGATGACCAATCATTTTTCCTCTTCTATTCTTGATGGTATTCATTAACAATCTTTGCTCTTTAACTCTGTTCTGTTTTCAGGTAATGAAAAAAAAATACTGAGCAAAGTTCGGTCATCCAGTTATTAAACTTTAATTTTACAATGTTAATTTTACAGTTCACAGCGATTACCAATGTGACCTTTATTGTTATAGCGATGCCGATGGTCGTGCAACAAGTACACTCCATTCTGGAATACTCCATGGTGACCGGGATAGACTGTCTGGATATACTGCTCACATTGAAGCCGGCAGTCGTCGAACCTTTATATGAACGGTAATCACAATCACACTATCTATATTTTTAGGAATTAGACGGGAAAATGCCATTCGCCTTTTTTTTTTTTTTTAGGCGAATGGCATTCACGAAGGGAGGCCTATGCCCAGCAGTGGGTTAAAAGTGGCTGATGATGAGACGGGAAAATAATTTTTTTAAAAGAAATTCCAAAGTGATCTATTCATTAGGATTTAGAAAATGAACAGATTGATTACACAAAGTACTTAAAACGAATATTTTAACAGAAATACGTCCACAGCACGAAGTCAAGCAAAAGAGTGCCCGCGCGCTTTTTTTTTTCTTTTTTTTCTGACGGATTTTTATGTTAAGTGGTCTTCCGGACCTTTATAACTTCACCGAGCATTTGTTTAAAATATATTTCAGATTTACTGAGACCTTCCAGCGGCAGCCCGCTGCCTTCCAGCAGTTCTACTACCACAGCTGGCTGAAGATCAGAATTGCTCTCTGCAGGTATTCATTAGCGGCCAGTCTCAATAACCTATCTATATATCTACCTACCTATCTATATATATTTCTATATCTAACCTATCTATCTACCTATCTATCTATCTAACCTATCTATCTATCTAACCTATCTATCTATCTAACCTATCTATCTACCTATATATCTATCTATCTAACCTATCTATCTACCTATATATCTACCTATATATCTATCTATCTACCTATCTATCTTTGCTGTTGATTACTGTCGGTAGATATTTGTCATTTATTGTATGGAAGTGATGTGAAATATACCACAGTTAGCGAAACCAAAGATAGGTAGGTTATTGAGACTAGTCGTAGATAAACAAGTTTGTGTAATTTAAACCCCCGTATTTTAAAATATGAAAATAATTGTAATATAAGATTGTGTTATTGTTTCCAGATTGTGTCCCACTCTTCAGATGAGTGCGTCATCGCTGACTTGTATACAGATGTGTTCCTGCGTGCTTGCAGCGTGTGCTGCCGCCTTGCGTCCGGATCTGTCACTGCCGAGCTTGGACGACGATACTGACAAGGTATAGTATTATTAGGATAGAAAAACACATACCCACTTATGCATATTGGTTTAGTAAACCTACTTTAGCTAAAAAGGAATTTGTTGCTATCTCTTTTCATTGACGCGGCGTGCGAGCGAGACAGTGCGATAGAGCGAGACGGCAAGCTATCTATACCGAAAACATGTAACGAATTATTATGTTTTTTTGGAGATAATGACGACCTCTGTGGCGCAGTGGGCGAAGGTCCGCCTGAGACGCGGAGGTTGCGGGTTCGATCCCCGCCACGGGACAAATGTTTGCATGTTCTGCAGAAATTTGTTAGTATTTAACCCCAATTTTTTTCACTAAGTACATTTTTTATGAAAGAAGTTTGCGTTGTCAGTTATATATAGGTATAGGTCGCGGCACGTAAAAAGAAGTAAGTTCTAAAAAGAGCGCTGGCTGTCAAACTGCTCCGTGGTCGATGATTGGTGGAGAGGTGTTGCGGCGCACTTCATACCATTGATTTAGCGAGTGCTATTGGTTCGTCAGCGAGTGAACACAGGCGCAAACATGCCCCCGCTACTTCCCCGACCAAGCTCTTTTTACGTGGCAAGACCTATAATTAATGTATGTGTTATATTCCAGAGTATAACGACATTGGAGGCCAAGCCAGAGCTCATCGCGGACACGGCGCCGCTGTCCGCGCTGCGGTTAGGCCTGCAGCGTGCTTTAGATGTAGCGATCACGGCGATAGCCCAGCAACCCAGACCTCCCATGCAAACACACGGGTAACACTTTATACACGACGTTTTTGACTGTAAAATTACAATTTTTTTTAAATAAAAGCCCCACACGTATTGACATTGTCTCTCCTGTGGATATGTCCGACAGCTGAGAGGATGGTTTAGGTGCTACAAGCCTCCATCTCAACAATGTCCCAGGCACTACAGTGTCCCGTTAAGTGTAGGCAAAGCTTGCCTCCTGACTCTGTATAAATCATCTAGTAAAGATGTAAAGGCCTGAGGGATCATACAATTATTAGTAGCAATTCGGAGTATCGCAAAAGCTAAACTTAATTATCCAAAAATGTTGCCGTCCCTTTTATAGCGATGGGAATAAAAAGGACGGTATTCATTTTAGTTACTTTAGTTTAGCTTTTGCTTTTGCTCTTAGACATCTGTGTCTAAAAAAGTGTAATAAGTGTATGCATGTTGTGATATCCTTTAACTATGGGAGCACTAGTTTTTGTTTTCTAATATTTGGCTATCAATTGATGCATTTACAGTGTAATAGTGTACATACACGCTACGAGAAATCGATACGATTAGACGGTACAGTTCGAACGGTACCGATAAATCGCTACATGTTTGTTAATAAAACTACAGTTCGGTAGCGATTTATCGGTACCGTTCGAACTGTACCGTCTAATCGTATCGATTTCTCGTAGCGTGTATGTCCACTATTCTATGTTGGATATCCTCAAAATAAATAAAAACTAAATAAATATAGTATTCATAATTGTTATTTTGTGTACAGCTACGAGATATGGACGGAACCGAACGCGCTGAGCATCCTCCGTCGCCTCGTGGTGGCCTGGCGCGCCGCGGGCCGCGGGGGCGAAGCCCTGTCCCGGCTGCTGGCGAGGCCACGCGCTGAACTCGCAGGTTTACTTGTGTTTTACACACACTAATATTATAAAGGTGAAAGTTTGTGTGTAAGTGTGCTTGTTACTCTTTCACGCTCAAACATCTGGGCGGATTGTAATTGGGTATCAGAATTGCTTATATCCTGGATTAACCAATAGGCTACTTTTGATCCGGGTATTCCGACGGGGACTGTTCACCGCGGGTAGCCGCTGGTAATGTATAATTGTTTCACAGAAGAAGGCTAAAAACAAAAAACTGGCGGCTTTAAAACTCCGTCACCAGAGCTGGCCACTTGCTCAGGCGAACTTATTTACATATTTTTATTAGTGTTAAACCATATTTAGGTATTTAATACGAATTCATCAGTATTTATTACGTATTTCGGGTTCGAATCCCGTCGAAGCCGTAAGGCTCAACTCACATCAAAAGAGCGGCGAAGAGCAGCGAAGCGGAGCGCAGTTTCAGTGTCATATGAATTTCAACTTTATTTACATTACTATAATACTTTTAACGCAGAGAAGGCGCGCGTATTCGAATTCGCCGGAATCCTTTCGGCGCCGCGGGCATCCTCGTGACTCGTTCGAGTTTCTCATGCGATAATAAGTATTATAGTAATGAAAATAAAGTTGAAATTCATATGACACTGAAACTGCGCTTCGCTTCGCTGCTCTTCGCCGCTCTTTTGGTGTGAGTTGACCCTAAAACTTTTAGTAGGTAAAATAGTTAATTTGTAACTTAATTTATTTTATTTTATTTATTAATTCACAAAACAAATTACAATATAAATACATTTTCATCTACAATTTGTTTTGTTCTAATTGTAATTCAATTCAACTATGTTATTACAGAAGAATGTGTGACGTTGTCCGCGCAGTCCCCGTCTCCTCGCGTGTGGGAGTCTCTGCCGAGATGCTGCGTCTCCGCGCCTCACGGCAAGCCCACGCCTCTATATGTGAGTCATATACAGATACATTGCACTAGTAAGGTCGTATATAGGTAACAATAGCTAATTTTCATATAGGTCGCGCAGTCGCGCCACGTAAAATGAGTGCGGTCGGGGAAGAAGCAGGGGTATGTTACTACTACTCTAGCTACACCTACCATGCATTTTTATTATTATTATCAGCCCTCAATGTCCCACTGCTAGGCAAAGGCCTCCCCCCACTCTTTCCATTCATCCCTTTCCTGTGCAAGAATAGTCCAGTCGGCACGAAATTTGACGAGCTCGTCTCTCCATCGTGTTCGCGGTCTCCCGACATGCGGCAGACGTGACCAGCCCAGTCCCATTTAAGCTTGGCGGCTTTTTTTGCTACATCGGCGATCTGTGTTCTTGAACGCAGCACGGTGTTGCGAATACGGTCGATACGCTTTACTCCAAGTATGCTGCGTTCCATCGCGTTTTACGTGAGGGTCTGAATGGCGGGTGTATTGTTGCAGAAATGAATAAGATATGCATGAAAGGAATGTACCAGCAATGTACCTGAATGTACCTTTAATGAAAATGAATGTACCTCTATGAAACAGGAGCAATCCCAAAAATAAAGTGAGCCGCAGACCTGACAGTCTGAATGGCGGGTGAATGCTGGTACTGAATGTAATAGATATCATAGCGTTACCTGATATTTACCAGAGGAATGTACCTTCAATGTACCTCTTAAAAAATATTATCTGAAGATAATGCGACAAGTATTTCACGAAAAAATAAAGAAAACTTTTTTTAGGTTCCCCTACATTTTTTTAATAGCAATTCCCCCTACCATTGTTTTCATAGCAAAGGATTATTTTGTGTGTTGTTGCAAAATTTGATATGATATAAGTTAACTTAATATTTACCAGAGGAATGTACTTTCAATGTACCTCTTAAAAAATATTATCTGAAAACAATGGTAGGGGTATTGCTATTAAAAAAATGTAGGGGCACCCAAAAAAAGTTTTCTTTATTTTCTCGTGAAATACTTGTCGCATTATCTTCAGATAATATTTTTTAAGAGGTACATTGAAGGTACATTCCTCTGGTAAATATCAGGTAACGCTATGATAACTATTACATTCAGTACCAGCATTCACCCGCCATTCATGCAAGTACTGTACCTACCCACCTACCTCTGTTAATTAGTGCTTTGTGTCTTTTTTGTATGTACTTATGTCTGTGCTTTTGTTGCCAAATAAATGTTATTCTATTCTATTCTATTCTATTCAGACTGTCAGGTCTGCGGCTCACTTTATTTTTGGGATTGCTCCTGTTTCATAGAGGTACATTCATTTTCATTAAAGGTACATTCAGGTACATTGCTGGTACATTCTTTTCATGCATATCTTTTTCATTTCTGCAACAATACACCCGCCATTGAGACCCTCACCGTTTTACCATGCATTTTAATAACTAATTTTAGAATCACGTTTTCAAGTATTGGATGAGCAGTCCTTTGAAATAGAAATAGAAATAGAAATAGAAAAAACTTTATTTTGTGACTTAATAAAATAAAACAAAACATAAAATAACTAAATATAAGTAAACACAAAATAGGTCGCCACTCAGCGTGTGCTGCAGCAGCAGAGAGCTGCTGCAGCGCTGGTATATTGTCCTTGGTACCAGTGACTTACCCCGCGTTCGCACGGGTGCACATAATATAAGTCAATATCATACTTTAGGCCCATTTACAAAAGAAAAACTATTAGTTAATTTTTGTTTAAAAGTCCCGCCATTTCCTTACGATGGTATTGGTATTTCAATTTTATATTCCCTCTCTCTTACCCGTATGCTTTTTCATACATCTCTTTCACCTTCATAATTCACGCTCTAAATAAAGGACTCGACATCTGGAACATTTTGTATTGATTGCCATTTCTCTTCTCTGTATAGTGATGGGACAGTGTGCTTTATTGACATAATCGAACACGATCTGTACTCGATTATTAATGTTTTGAAAAAGTTACTAATTTTAAGTACTTTTAATATTCATTAGTTCATAATCAAACTTATTAAACTAACTAATTGATAAACTTAATAAACCTTTTTCATAATTTTAAGTTTTAAAATGTGAAACATTTATGAATTAAATGAAAGTTTTTATAATGTTGTTTGTTTTGACAGTTCGAATACGGTGTAGAACCGGAAGCTCTGAGGTACACCCCCGAAGCACCCGCGTACGCTCAATGTGAAACAACGCCCTCTCTTGCGATGGATTCAATAAGGTCAGTATCAATAATTACTTAATCATAAAAACCTTAAATAATGTTGAATACCTTTATACCACAAGTTACCATAGATAGTGTAAATACATTCCCAGGCTAGGCTCGTCTATTGGACATGCATTATCTTTCGTGATTCATGATTCATGGTGTGGACATCGTTATTGGCTTGTTAATTTTAAATAGTTTTTTACTTTTTTCGGTAAAGTCATTGGAAATATCCAGTGAACAATAATATATTTTGCCCTCAGATACATGTACCTAGGAGGAGGTTGGAGGCCTGCGAAATGGCGCGCTTGCTCCCGCTGCGGCTCGCGAGCGTTGCCCGCCGCAGTCACTGCGCGCCATCCGCTGCAGAAGGCTTATGACGCGAGATTCTTATCCAACTGCAGGTATAAACGAGTTATTTCTGAGCTAAAACCAACTCTCTTGAAACACCATCATTATAGTCAAATTTCTGTAGGAAAAGAGTTTTTTTTATAATTTTGTCAGTGTAGATGCCGTAGGTAAGGTGTTTTTAAATCGATGTGTTTATTTAACCCATAAAATATCTAGAACTAAAAAAACTAATAAAATTTAATTTTGTGTACCTAATTCTAATTTTCAGATGTGGTGGCCGGTGGACTCTGTGCTCGAATATTTGAAGATCTTGATAATGTAATTTTAAGTTATTTTTTATACTGTAGGCTGTAGGTAGATAAGTTTGTGATTGTGTAAATAAATTATTATTTTAATACTGATTGGGTGTTTGTGTAACATAAATATCTCCACCATTTTGAAGTATTTTTTAGTATCAACAACCACTTTTTTATAGAAGTGGTAATTAGTTAAAAAGAGAGAAGTGAGAATTTAAGTGATTGTGAGTTTTAATCCAAAATGTACCAGAAAGAAAAATTACCATACCTACAGAATTATACTTATTTAATTAGTCATTCAATCAAGTTGAGATGAGAAAACTAGTAAATAAGGTAGGGGAAGACCGGTACCCTCCGTACAGCGGGAGCATTCGTACAGTCAATATTTCTCCGCGATTTAAAACGTTAGCGAGTTCATACTTAAGTGTGTGACTACCCCCTATACCCGCAAGGTACCCGCGGAATAACGAGGCAGTGCGACCGACGGCTTCGGTGGAATGAGTCGATACCTGTTTTCGCTCCGCGTAAGTATAGTTTGGGTTCATCTTCGAAAGTGTTTGCTACCAGTAAGTTTTACTTTAATTGTAAAAGAAATGTATTACAAATAAAGCACTGATGCCTTACTTTAGGGTGTACGTTTTTATTTTGCTACAAAGCTAACAGTTTTTTTTATTTTAAATTAAATATTATTTTTTTGGGTTTGGGGTACCTTCATACATAGAAACGGGGGTAGATTCGTGCATGCAAATGTACCCCGGAGTTATTTGCGGGGTCCACGGCAAGTATTTTTTCCGGGTCTGGATGTTGTGGTACCATGGTACTTGTAGTTTGGGACACCCACGACACAGGGAATTCTAATGTGTGATCAGATCTATGAATGAAACAGTTGGTTGTTGTTTATTTACCAAGAATTTTATAATTGTTTTGTTTCAGAACTATGCCACGAAGTTACCTAAAAAAGAGAACAGATCGGGATAAAAGAAAAAAAATTAATGAGTATATTATAATAAGATTTTGTAACGGGGTTTTTTTTTAATTTTACGTAAAAACAGTACCTTCTATTTTTAAGGCTAATAAGTGTTTGATCTCAATTGCGAACATTTTAATAAGATAGATTATCTAAGATTAGATTCGTTTTAGGAAAACAAGTCTCATATTTGACTAAAAAACATTTTATATGGGTTTTTTTTAACTGTGTACGAATGCTCCCTACCATGTACGAATGTGACCCACGGTATGTACGAACCTACCCCGCGTGTGGGGTGCCTTCGTACAATTTCCATCTTTTACGAAAACCGCCATTACTCGGTTAAGATGCATTGAACAAATATTTATGTATCTCATTACTATAGCTAGATATGTAGGTTATCTAATAGCATTTAATTTATTACAAAATTGCAGTTAGTTTTTTTTTTACAGGGCTTAGAGTAAAAAGTGTACGAAGGGTACCGGTCTTCCCCTATGCTACTTATAAATAAAAAGAGACAAGCAGGCACAAAGTAATTTGTAGATAATAATTAGCCTTGAAAAACAATATTACAAATGCTATTTGGTTGCTATTGCTATTCGTCGATGAGCTTAGTGAATACTACCGATTAGTAATCGAACAACCAGCTGTCAAAGTTTCTGTCACTCACTCAAGTTACTCCATTCTTCTTTACCCTATCACTAGTTTTCTGGCGAGAGTCGAGTCGAGTGAAAAGCGATTTGCTTGCTGCGACTGCGTTGTTGAATCTCTGTAAATTAGTTCAAATCGTTGTCAAATCCGATAATTACTCAAGTTTTTACTCTAAAAACCTATTAGTTATCTAAATGGCAGACAAGAAAGGTATTTATGAATTTTATTCACAATTTTCTTTGTTCTATTTCGTCCACAAAGTTGACATGTGTAACGTCATTTCGCGGCCTTGAATTAGGCGTTTTAAGGTGTTAATAAGCATTTTTCACTGTATTATGATGATTTCGCGTTAGAAGCTCTCAATTTGGCCTAAAAAATAAAATTTTTGCATGGGCAGTGCGCCTCGGTCGATCGATATTCGAATTTCCAAGATGGTTGCTTCTCGGGAAGATGGGCTGACCCAAAGCAGGACATGGGTCTTATTTTACTTTTAACGTTGGAACTGCTAACTCTCATACCTTAACTATCTAAGTACCAATGCCATAGTCTTGATGCTATTCCAAAATCATGTGGGTATTACACACCTACCTCTGCCATTACTTTCGCAAATTCTCTTCAATATTCGCAAACCTTAGAAGTTCTATGACCTTTTTGCTCCAACTAATCTAAGCATCAGGAATGCTGATTTACAAATGAGGTCAGCCTACATCACAATAAATTGACCATCTGTTCAACAAAGGAACAGCTGAATAAAAAAAAAATCACTAAACCAATATTGAATGACTTCTAATTTACATCATGGTTATTACTCTTATCGTCAAAGTTAAATCAAATTCCATCATTACATTTTACTACCTTTTGTTCTTACAAAAGCTGATTATAGAAATTGAAATATTAACTCGTAACTCGTTAATCCCACATGGTTTAATTGTATTCAAAAACTTAACATAGATCCTTGATTTTACACATGTCAACTCAACATTTTATGCATAACTTAAATAAAATATTTAGAGCTATCTTCACAATTTCCAAGCTCATTATAGGTCTTGGACCTAAGATCTAGCTCAAATGCTTAGAAAATTTTACAGAAAATAGTCAAGTCTACAATTTGTTAGTTAGGCATTGAAATTATATTATAAAAATATGTTGGGGGCAAGATGAAACTGTGTTTGTTGTTGGCTCCCAAGACCTGCTATTAAATTTTTACAATGAGTGTCTATATTATTTTAATTGCCATACTTTTATGGCTAACTTTCTCTTAAACCTCTGGTCTTTGAAGACAGATATACCAAAATTACTTTCATATTTTACAGTTCAGATGAAAAAATAAGTAATCACTGTAACTGCGGAATACAAACTAATTACAGAAGTGCTCATCAATTAAAACAATGCATTATTGTAATGTTGCATAAACACAGACTCCGGTTAGCTATCACTAAAGTTATCTATAACTTTACCCTGCCGCTAGATACAGAAACTAATTAATTACCACATTATGTACATCATGAGAATATGATGACAAAAAACCAACTTCTTATTCAAACTACTTTATTAATAGCCTGCTGCATTGCTATAAAAGTAGTAATTCTGTTAACATGTTCAATGCCAATGACACACATGTGCTCCATTCTGCAGAAGACCTATCCTACCCTGCTGCATTGCTATAAAAGTAGTAATTCTGTTAACATATTCAATGCCCATGACGCACATGTGCTCCATTCTGCAGAAGACCTATCCTAACGAGACAGAAGAGCCTAAAACAGAGTTGGCCACTTGCTCATAAGACTTAGAAAAACCAGGCAGGGAATAGATTAAAGTAGGTAATCCCGGAGCCAACACAAACACAACAGCAAAGCATACTATAACGCCCCCCTCCCGCCTCCCAGATCCCCAACAGGAGGCAGCGGCGCGGGCGACGGCGGTCGACATCATGTAATCACTAGCTTTTACCTTTTGGATAGAAAGACGTTGATATGTGCGTAACCGAGTGGACGTATGCTGGAAATTGTAACATGGGGAGATGGATTGATTGCTATAACATTTTATCCTGAGATTTTGTCAGCAATTATAATCATATTGTGCACAGAATTGCTTATCAGACTCGTGGTCTTATTCATAAAGATTTATCAAATTAATATATATTTTTATGTTCTTGTTAATCTTATGTCAATGAAAAGAGATAGCAACAGATTTAATATCCGTTATAGCTAAAGTAGGTTTACTAAATCAATATGCATAAAGGGTCAGTTAAGTGCCCCCTCAGTAAAATAGACGACAAATATTTAAAGCGCACCGACGATTCATAAGATATACACGCATTGGCTCTAAGAGCTGCCTGTGAAATATTTTGTAGGACTTTTTTTATTCCACATCTTATCCCACTATTGGGCAAATGTCTCCCCAATTCCCTTTATCTATCTCTATTGATCGCCATCTCTTACCAGCCCCATGTTTGGGTAAAGTTATTCAAATATGCAATAGCCAATTCTCTTGTCAAATTAATCAAATGAGTCAGCCTTGTATTATGAAGTTGGTACATAATCTACATTGATTTAATTTACGAGAAATTTACTAAAAAGTAGGGTGGCAATAATTTTGAGTAATCAGAAACAATCTCGAAAATTTATAGCAATCAAATCATCATTTATTTTTATAAAAATCTAAGGAGTGTTTGTGTTTTTATCAATTTGTAATCTTTTGTTTTTTCTAATTTATTATCTCTGCAAGGACCTTTTGAAAAGGCTATATGGTTGGCTGTACAGTAGTTGTTTTTGGCTTGAAATTGTATAGTGTATTAAAAACTTCTTGCAGATTATTAAACAGAACATGAACACTTCATAGATCCTTAGATAACCATTTAAAAAATAAGTTGTTCTAAGAACAAAAGACCTGCCTCTTTGCAGTTTAATGAAAAGAGGCAGCACTTTTTAAACTCAATGTTTTATAACTACAGTTATTATTCATTTTATTTCATTATTTAGTTCACAGCTTATTTTTTTACTTTTTTAACACATTAATTTTAAGAAAAAAATAAATGCTGATATTTTTGGACATTGAAACATAGTGATCAGTAATTATTTTTTAGATTTCTAGAATTTATTGCACATGAGGTTCAATGAGGCTTTACGTCTTAACTTTTTTACAAAGTTTCCAGCTCTTTTAATAATAATATAAGTAAGTATTCCATAAAAGACTTGGTCTCATTGTTCTGAAGTTACCCTGTTATTTTTGTTACTTAATGGGGTTGACTTTTGTTTGAACTGTTTTCTTTTTCTACAATAAATTGAAACTAACTCATAGTATATTATAAAAAATACATGACCTTACTTTATTAAACTGTAAATAACTCTATGAATAAGCTCTAAATTTTAGAGCGTTTAAAACACATAAAGTCGTGTATTTTTAGCCCGTTACTAATCCAATTTTTTATAACGACACAAAATAGTTATGGTTAGTTATGTTTTGTGTCTCAGCTACGCCATCTTTCAAAGGTTCTTATCCATTGAAATTTAGCTCTAGTTCTAAGTGTGTGTATTGCTAACAGTTAAAACAAAACAGATTTCTCTATACGGAATAATTTATACCGTCATTATTAAAAGTGATTTGAATACCTTTTGGACAATGAAAGATCTGTTTTGTTTTGTTTTTAACCAGACATTTTCATGGACATTTTGATCGTAAGGTGAAGGCGAAATTGGCATTTAGGATATTTTATAATAATTTGATGATTATTATTATTTATTAAAATAAATCATAAATGCCAGTTTTCGAACTGTATGTTTATTGTACCTATCCATTATTATGTATTATCAATTTATCACGTTTTGTATAGGATTGATTAAGGTCAATTTCATACAAACATAGATTGACACAAACTTATTAACTTTATAGGTACAAATGCTTCAAATTGCAAATTTTAACATGACTTCAACTTTTATTACATTTTGTTGAATACTATTAACATTATTAGAATTAACAAGTTTGTGTTGATATGACGTGAGAGAATAAGAGGAATGACAATGTTAGAATGTGTGTGATTAAATCATAGTTTTAAGAAAACAAACACAGTTCAAGTCTCAGGTACTATTTTCAACATTTACTCGATATTTTTACTTTATCTTTCGGGAACTCGGGGTCTAGTTTACCGTAGTATTGAATACTATCTTCGATACCAAGAGTTGGCCACTTGCTCATACGAACTTACTTACTTTTTTTCGATACCAAGTCAAGTATTACAAATGTATGAGAATCCAGTGTAGCGCCGCTTTCGGTAACTTACCTGAACTAATAATTTCATACATTTGAGATACTTGACCCGGTAGCGAGGATAGTTAACTATACCACTCGAAAACTGATGATAATTATGCCGATTTCCGACTGAGCTGTGTTTGTTCCGCGATGTCCATGGTAATACATTCCAGTACCATCATAGACATTGCCGCATGCTATCTAAGCTTCGAAGGACAGGGAAGAATGCCAGTTGTGAGGTTCTATGGGTTTTCGGCTACTTGATTCGCTCGTACACCATTCTATAGGATCCTATTCGCCTCAATATTTTAGTAATGTCGTGTCACGTCTCTTTCAGGGATCCAGCATTTGTTGTGATTTTAATTATTTGTTTGATGCTATAGTAAATTTACTACAGCACTGAACCAGCTTTCTGCAGAAATATTTAACAGCTTTAAGTTGTTGAGTGGTTGTGTCGAAATGGCACAATCGCGATATATTTAGCGTAGATATAAAAGTATAGAGTTAATTATATGGAGACAGTTACTACCAGGATTTTTGTGGTCATAACTCGGGAGATTCATATTAAATTTTGCTGTTTTCTGCAGCTGTTTCTTTATTTGTTCCTTTAGCTGGCATGTTTTGTGTAGATTCGTGTTTGGTTGCTAGTTCGGTTGTGCTTATTCCGAGGTACTGTTAAGTAAGTTTTGTAGGAGTTGGTAGCTGCATGTGTGTTTAAGTTAAATGTTTCGTTACGTCGCACCTGCATGACTCTGAGTCCTTGAAACTGCACTCATATCATAGTTTTTCTTATTTTCGCTTTTCCGCATACTGAACGCTTCTAGTTTGAACAGCAAAATATCATATGACGTTTGATAATAATACTAGAAGATTTACATTGAAAATCTTGGTACACGTGTTGTTAGATTTGGATAGATTACTGTTTTTTTATTTTAAAGGAATGTTCACATGTAAACACGTTGGCTACTACCGCCTCTCCGGTGGTAGTTTCTCAGGTTTTGAACTTAGGACTTGAATAATATATCTATATGATTCTAAATATTAATCTGTACAAATATCATCCTAAGTTCACTGCCAACCTATGATTAAAAATTAATAAATTAATGTTTTTTCAGGAGGTTATCGTGTGTTGATTGTTATGTTAAAGACATTTTTCGATACAAAATGGTCATACCAACTTTCTCACACTGCACAAAGCTTTACTAAACCCTGGCTGTTTTTATGTAGTTTTTACCTACATAAAACCCGTCGCAAGTTGGTGTGGCCATTTCTGAATGCTCTGTATATAACGTTTGGTAGGACTCAGCACCCTCACATCGTGTTGATTTTTAACTACCTACCAGATCAGTGTATTTTCGTCTTTAGACCCTAGAAAAAGATTTTGCTACATGTCTTTTTTTCTGGTCTGAAGTGTTGCCGTCTCATTTGGAGCTGTTCATTTACTTAGAGCGACTCAAAATGACGGCGTTGTATGAATATGGCTTGTCGTTAACACTGGCGCCTGTGTCGAGATTGTGGATGAAATATATCAAATTTTTTTGCTTTATTATTGGCGTTTTACGTGTTTCATCCACATGGCTACACTAAAGAGTTGCTGGAGTAGGAAATCCTTAGCATTTTGTTTTAAAGAATGTTTAACAATTGTTGCTACATTGTCCTCTAGCAACACGTTTAGTGTGGCAACACAGCGCTAAGCGTGAATGCTCGGGCTTGGGTTGCGGCGCGCACTGCGCTCGTCGGCTCACTCTGGTGATGTGATGTGTCTTATTTTGTGATAGATGTTCTATAAAAAAAAAAAAACCTTTATAAATAAAGAAATCGCGGTAAAATTGTTACTACTTTTCTTTCTTCTAAGCTGTTAAAATAAAAGTCTAAGCTTTAATTTTGTTTAGTTGAAACAATGTTTACTAAGTCCGTAAGAATCAATATTTCGAATAATTTGCTCATATTGGCATTTTATATCAATTTAAAAAATTGTCCTGGAATAAACAAAATCATGGACACCTGAGTAAAAACTCAAATGACGTAATATTAATTTTCTAGAGCTTCCATGGCGAAGTTAAACTTTTTTGTTATTTCAAAATTTCACAGTTTTGAAATTTTGTTATTTCCGTTGTTTCTTGCGAAATACATTATCAGGCTTCAGTGTATAGGTAGGTACCTATAAAACATTTGGTTTTCTACCTTTTTAGAGGTTTTTAGCCGAGCTTTTCACAAACTATAAAATAAGTAATGCCATGATTATTCTACCCTCAAAAAGCATTCAAAATTAGAAAAACCAACAAAATAACATTCAAAAATGTCTAACCAACCATTGCTTAACTTTATATTTCCCAAATCACTCTCCAATTATTTGTTACTCTAATTTAACAAAACGGAAATTTTACAATTCCAATAAAAAAAAACACTATTTACTTTTTAACACCCGTGTGACAAAACATTAAAGAGGTTTCACAAAAGAGTCACGTCAGATCACCAAAGAGTCTCCCCATTCCCACAACAGTCGCTATAACGCATAGTTGTTGCAGTGACGCCGCCGTTGGGCGCGTACCCGCAGCCGCAGCCGCCGCAGGGGCCCTTCCTCCCCGCCCCACCGCACCCCCCCGCGCCACAGTATGGAGGTAACTAGGGGGGAATAGGGGGTTCAATATAATTGGCTTCCTATAGCTAATAGCTTTCTGTGTATAGCTGTTGGATCTCCAATAAATAAATAAAAATGTCAGTAAAGTATCTGAAACAGAAAAAAACTTATAGGGGGGTAGAAAATGGTAAACAGGTAAGAACTTGGTATAGGGGGTAGAATTTAGTAAAGGGGTTGAATTTGGAAAATATGACGAAACTTGGTGTAGTGGGTATAAATTGGTAAAACAGGGAAACTACGTAGGTAAATAGAACAAAACTTGTAAATAGGAGTTCACTTTATAAAAGAGAAGGGTAGTATATAAATGAGGCCAGCCGCACCCACCTCATAGAAAACAAACTTGGGACCGGAGATAATTCTGGTAAAGAGGGTGAATTTGGTAAAGGAGATGGAAACTCTAGAAGGGGTAAAATTACGTAAAAGGGGTTTAACTTAGTAAATAAAAAAGAAATCAGTTATGGCTTATGGGGTTAGAATTTATTTAGTGAAGGAGGATTTGGTAAAGAGATGAAACTACTTGATTTTTTATATCTGGGAAAGAAAACGTGCTAAATAACAGGGACTAGTAAAGTAAAAGATAGCTAATCTCCATAAGGCTCAACTCACACCAAAAGAGCAACGAAGCGGAGCGCAGTTTCAGTGTCATACGAATTTCAACTTTATTTTCACTACTATAATACCTATTATCGCAGAGAAGGCGCGCGTATTCGAATTCGCCGGAATTCCCGCGAAGCCGCGGGCATCCTCGCGACTCGTTCGAGTTTCTCATGCGATAATAAGTAATAAAGTAATGAAAATAAAGTTGAAATTCGTATGACACTGAAACTGCGCTCCGCTTCGCTGCTTTTCAATGCTCTTTGGCACACCATTTTATTACCATTGCAGCATTTTAAGCTCAACTCACAAGTTAGCCTAAAATGCTGCGTGCAATGAAAATTCAAAAATAATGTATTAACAATTCTTGACAAAAGCTAATTAGTTTGCTAATCTTTATTACTTTACTAGATTCTAAATAAAGATACAAGTAAGATGAGGTAAACATAATAACACTTTAACTAATTACCGCAAGTGGCATTAATATCTGAGCGCTTCCGTGCTTCGGAGGGCACGTTAAATTGTCGGTCCCGGCTTTTAAAGTCGTTAAGCCATGACGGAGACCGTATCGGCCTAAAAAATCCGTCACCAGAGTTGGCCACTTGCTCATACGAACTTACTTACTAATTACAACGTTAACTACCCACGTCACTATACTGAAAAAAAAAATGAAATATGATCACGACTGTATCCCGGGAGCGGTAGACATTTCTTTCAGATCATTAGGCAATTTTTAGATCTTTTCGAAGATGTCAAAGGGGGTAGTCAAAGGTATGTCCAAATACATACATATTTGGTACAAGCCCACTTTTTGCAGAAGTTAACTACCCACGTCACTATACTAATAAGGTTAATTTAATTGTTATAGTGTCTAGTCAAGCACTGCAGCTACAGAGATCGTTTCTACCCGCGCCTGAATATGGAGGTTAGTTATAGCACTAAGGGTAGTGGTACAACCATTGAGATGTATTAAAGAGTCACAATCTAATAGCTGATAACACTCAAAAAATGTGCGAGCAAATTCAATGTTCTACAATGACATTTGACATTTGAATGTAGACGTTATGTCGTTTGTTTTAATGTTCAATGTCGCTTGTACGCAAAAAAGTAAAACTCTGCGCACTACATAGTGTGCGCAGAGTTTTGGCGTTTACATTTTATTTGTCTGATTGTTGTTCAATACAGAACATAATATTGTTTTTCTTTTATAATTTTATTAATGGCAACACATGAGAAGTCGGTAGTGTATCCGCTTCCGGTAGCCATTTTTCTCTCTCCGTAAAAAATTCCGTGCAATGGCGGCAGCGGTTGCATTTTAATATTAAATAAAATTTAAATTTCAAAAGTCTTTGCTGTTTCATTAACAGCAAAAGTGGTCCTTCGAGATAATTAACCAGTACAAGTGTTTTCTTCGCGGTGTGTAGGCCTATAAAGTGTTTTCGGCAATTTGCAATACCGAGTTGTTCGAGACCGGCGCGCGCGGCGAAGGGCCAACAAGAAAAGTTTGCCTGCAATATTCGCATAGTATGCGATTGCGGCAGCCACATTTCGATGCTATATCGTCGATACATTGGGTGATACTCGTCAAATCTATAATTTGGAGAGAAAACTCATCAACATTGAACATTATTCTTCAAGAGACGGGTGTTTCGAAAAATTTTCAAACCATAGATGGATGGAAGGAAGGAAGACTCTTCGCTTCGTGACGTCACATACATGCAGCGGTTTGTTTCGTTGGTTGGACTGAAGGAAGTTGAAGTTGCAATCATCGAATTCGTCTGTCATTCACGTCAAGCAAGCAAGCAGAGGAAACGTCAAACTTCGGAGACATCGTATCGTTCACTCTCCTCTCAATCAAATAACATTCAACCACATTGTTTGTAAACAAAACAAACTTAAATTCAGTGCGGGAAATATGCGGTCGTAGTTTATAGTGCGGTGTGCGGAATAGTGTGTTAGGTCATTTTCAATACCGGTGCGCGCGAAAAGCGTAAGTGTTTACCATGGCGGAAGACGAACTTAAACGTCTACGAGCTCAGCGTGCCCTATGTAAGTCAACCATTACCAGAATTGAGAACTTTATAAATGACCCAGACATCGCAGCTTCGTTTACTATTGACTCGTTAGAAGCACGTAAAGATAAACTAAATAATGCTCTTCAAACTTATGAGAGCTTACAAGTGGACATTTGTATGTTGGATGAGAAAGAGGTTGATGCAGAAGGTGTTATAGAAGATAGATACTTTTCTGTGTTGGGGAAGATCAATGCAGCATTAAGACAATTAAAAACAAAAGTAGAACCAGATAAACCTACAATTTCGGCTTCTAAATTGCCTAACATTGAAATTTCATCATATGATGGAAAAGAATTTTCTCAATTCAAACCTTTCATGGACTTATTTAATGCTGTCATTGATAAGAACCAATCATTGTCAAATGTACAAAAACTGTTTTACCTGCGCAAGTACCTAACTGCAGATGCATTAGCTGTTATCATTAACTTGCCACTTGTCAATGAATCTTACCCCGAAGCTATCAAATTGCTAGATAAGAGGTTCAATAATGCAACTCGGATAATATCAAATCACATCAACATTCTTCTTGACATTCCACAAATGCAAAAGGGTACTGCGGCATGCATCAGGTCATTTATATCTGATGTACGTCAACAACTTCATGCTCTTAAAAATCTTGAGCAACCTGTTGAGAGTTGGGATATGCTAATGATATCAATTTTGTCAAGAAAGCTCGATAGCTATACCAACCGTGCATACCATCTCGACAGGTTGTCTCCAGATGACTTGCCTACATTGGAAGAATTTTTATTCTTTCTTGAAAAGAGAGCTATTGCTTTAGAGGACAGCACCCTACCTCTGAAAAGTACCTACTATGAAGGTAAGTCAAAATTCAATAACAATAAAGTAACCAACATTGCAACCAAATCATCAAATTACAAACGTTCCTGCACATTTTGTAGCAGTGATCATCCGATTTATGTATGCCCAAAATTCAAATTGGCTCCTGCCTCACAGCGTACAAAATTTGTTGATGACAATAAATTATGCACTTCATGTCTGAGAAAGCACACTGATAAATGTAGGTACACATTCAAATGTCAGATCTGTAAAGAAAGTCACAATACACTTTTGCATGAGGATAAGCCTAAAGATAAAGATAATGTTATTACATTACATTCCAACTTGTCAACCAGTGAGAAAAATATATTATTGCCTACTATGATGGTGAAACTCATTGACAAGTCTGGTCAAGAAATAGAAGTAAAGGCACTACTCGACTGTGGTAGCCAAGTTTGTATAGCAAAGCGTACACTTGTAAATCAACTGAACTTGACACCTGTTTCTCAAGATTCAAACATTGTTGGTTTAGGGAATGTTCCTAACAAAGTCACAGAATGCGCTAACATTTTGCTAAAAGCTCCTGAACATAATCTAAAATTCTCAATTAAATGTCACATTGTAGATACAATAACTACTAAATTACCCCAAAATTACATAAATTTGAAAAATTGTCAAGTACCCAATGATGTTCAGCTTGCTGACACCAATTTCAACAAACCATCAGAAATTGACTTATTGTTAGGAGTTGATTTCTACTCCAAAATTATAATTGATGGAATCATAAAATTAAACAATGGTCTTGTGCTACAAAACACACTGTTAGGTCACATTGTAACAGGAACAATAGCAATTGCAAATGATTTAAAAATAAATACATCAAGTGTAAATCTTGTCTCAAACTTTGTTGTTCAAGAAATGCAGGATGATAGTTTAGAAAATATAATGAAAAAGTTTTGGCTTTCAGAAAAAATTACTGAAGATAAGGTTGACCAAAACATTGAGTTAGATAAGGCTGAGAAGATTTTCAAACAGTCCGTTAAATTAGAAAACAATAGATTTTCGGTAGATATTCCATTAAAATGTCCATTAGAAGAATTAAATATTGGTGATTCATTCTCATCAGCCCTGCAGAGATTCCACTCACTTGAAAGAAAGTTTGAGACCAACACTGATTATTTTCAAAAGTATAAACAATTCATTGATGAATATGTAGAGCTGGGTCATGCCAGGGAGGTTGATATAAGTCAATATGACATCAAAAATGATCCTGTGTATTTCCTTGCTCACCATGCTGTCATGAATGAAGGTAGCAAAACAACAAAAGTAAGAGTAGTTTTTGGAGGTAACGTAAAATCTAAAAATGGTATTTCTGTGAATGATGCCATGTTAAATGGACCTATAGTTCAAAATGACTTATTCAACATACTATTGCTATTTCGCTCTTACCAGTATACCCTTATGTGTGATGTAGAGAAAATGTTCCGCATGTGCTCTATAAATGAAAATTTCAAGCCATTACAAAATATTCTTTGGCGAGATCATCCTAGTAAACCCATTGCTTGTTTACAGCTGCAAACAATAACATACGGCTTAAAATCCTCTACCTTTTTAAGCACTAGGTGTCTGATAGAGCTAGCAAATATTTACCAACACAAATACCCGCTTGCGGCGGAGGCTCTAAAGTTAAATACTTACATTGATGATGTTATAACTGGAGCTGATAGTATAGAGATCATTCAAGAGCTCAAAACACAGCTTATTGAGTTGATGAAATTAGGAAGTTTCAAATTGCACAAATGGTGTTCAAACTCTCCAGAGTTACTAAATGATTTACCTGACAATACAAAATACATTGAACAAGTTGATCTCAATAAAGACAACATAGTTAAAACATTAGGTTTGAAATGTGACATAATTACCGACAAATTGCTATTTTCATGTCCTATGACAAAAGATCATGACAAATTAAAAACAAAAAGAGATATTTTAAGTTTCATAGGGAAGATTTTCGACCCTCTTGGTCTGATAGGACCTATAGTAGTAAAAGCTAAATTGCTAATGCAAGAGATTTGGAAGTCGAAGGTTGACTGGGACTCCACTTTACCAAGTAACATACTAATAAGTTGGAAAGAATTTTTAATGAGTTTGAATGAGATGGGTACAATTCACATACCTAGAGTCATAAATTCTACCAGGATTGAAAATGTAGATTCAATAGAAATTGTTGGATACTCTGATGCTTCATTGAATGCAACTGGTTGTTGTCTCTACCTTAGGGTTGTATCCAAGATTGGAAATGTAGAAGTGAGTTTATTGTGCTCAAAGTCCCGGATTGCACCTCTCAGTAGGAAACTTACCATTCCAAATCTAGAGCTTAATGGCGCTCTACTTCTTGCAGAACTCTCTTCTAGAGTTTATACAACTCTACAAATTAGGTATAAAAATCTGAAAGTGTTTTTATACACAGATTCTCAGGTAGTGCTTGCCTGGTTAAATTCCAACAGATCAAAGGGTGTCTATGTCTCCAATAGAGTCAATAAAATTAAAACCCTAACTAAAGACTTCACATGGTCTCATGTAAAGGGAATAGATAATCCTGCTGATATTTTATCAAGGGGTATTGCTCCTCATAAATTGCAAACCGACCAGCTATGGTGGTCTGGTCCATCCAGTTTGTTAGATAACAAATTTCAGCACAATATTGCTGAATCATCTTTAAAAAATATTGATAATAGCTTCCAGATTGAAAACAATGTCTGTAGCCTACAGCAAAAGATTTCGCTAAGTTCAGATTGTATTTTTGATAAATACTCAGATTATAATAAACTTCAAAGAGTAATTGCTCTACTCCTACGATTTAAACACAACTGTCTAAGTCCAAATGATAAATTAGTTGGTTCATTGAAGCCTAAAGAGTTACAGCTTTCCAATTTAGTTATTATAGGGCACGTTCAGCATAAAGCTTTTGCAAATGAGATTCAGTTGTTACAGAAAGGAAATGAAATAAAGAACCATATAGCTAGTCTGCACCCCTTCTTAGACTGTAATAATATTTTAAGAGTAGGTGGTCGCTTACAAAATGCGCCTAACTTGTCCTATGATAAAAAGCATCCAATCATACTTCCAAAGTCTAACCACATTACCAACTTAATAATTATAAAGGAACATCTAAGGCTTCTACATGCTGGTGCTAAGCTAGTGCTAAGTTCACTTTCTCAAAGGTTCTGGCTGTTAAATGGCATTAGAGAAGTTAAAAAGATAATACACAAATGTGTCAAATGTTTCCGTCTCAAGGCAGTAGCTGCTAAACAATTAATGGGTTCTCTACCCTCACAAAGAATATCAATGAGCAGAGCATTTGAGATTACAGGTGTAGATTTTTGTGGTCCTTTTGACATCAAAATAGCACGGATTAGAAATCCTATTATAACAAAAGGTTATGTTGCACTGTTTGTGTGTTTTGCTACCAAAGCCATTCACCTTGAGTTGGTCAGCGACATGACAACAGCAGCCTTCCTGGCATGTTTTCAGCGGTTTATAGCTAGGAGAGGACTGCCATCCTATATCTATTGTGACAATGCTAAAACCTTTATAGGTGCATCAAATAAATTAAAGGATTTGCATGAATTGCATTCATCAAAGGCCAATAAAGATAAAGTAGAGAATTTTTGTTCAAATAAATTAATAAGATTCAAGTACATTCCTAGTTACTCCCCTGAATTTGGTGGGCTTTGGGAAGCCGGAGTAAAGAGTGCAAAACATCACATTCGGAGAGTGATTGGGAATGTGTCTTTGTCATTTGAAGAGTTTAACACTGTTCTTACACAAATAGAGGCAATTTTAAATTCTAGGCCGCTTCTACCTCTGAGTAGTGAAATTTCAGATTTAAATTATTTGACCCCAGGTCATTTCCTAGTGGGAACCTCTCTCACAAGCTACCCAGAGATAGATGTGACTGATAAAAACATAAATAGATTAAAATTTTGGAATATTTGTACAAAATTAAAACAAGATTTTTGGAAAGTCTGGTCCAAGGACTATTTAACGTCACTGCAAAATAGACCCAAATGGAAAAATAGTTCTAAAAATATTGAAGAGGGTGATTTAGTAATTGTTAAACAGAAAGATATTGCACCTCTTAATTGGCCCATGGGGCGAATTGTAAAAACCATACCTGGACCAGATGGTAAAGTTAGAGTAGCTGAAGTTAGAATGGGATCCAAAAATAATGTTTATCTACGGTCCTACACAAAATTATGTCCTTTGCCTCTTAACGATAATTCTGATTAAGTTAATAATATAGTAATATCTAGTTAATATTCATTATAATAATGTAAGTACTTAATAATTTAGAAATGTAATTTTAGTTTAAAGTTGGCGGTTTTGCCTGCCCAACTTATGTTCAATACAGAACATAATATTGTTTTTCTTTTATAATTTTATTAATGGCAACACATGAGAAGTCGGTAGTGTATCCGCTTCCGGTAGCCATTTTTCTCTCTCCGTAAAAAATTCCGTGCAATGGCGGCAGCGGTTGCATTTTAATATTAAATAAAATTTAAATTTCAAAAGTCTTTGCTGTTTCATTAACAATTGTGGCTCTATAGGTAATACATCTCAATGGGTACAACCTAATTTACTACAACCTAATTTACTACCACAAGAGAAGTCCTAATTGAAATTAAGAAAAATATTGTACTACTAGCTGCGCCCCGCGGTGTTACCCGCGGTAGTTCCCGTTCCCGTGGGAATATCGTCAGCAAAAGTAGCCTATGTGTTATTCCCGGTCATAATCTATGTATATTCCAAATTTCAGCCAAATCCGTTCAGTAGTTTTCGCGTGAAAGAGTAACAAACATCCATCCATACTCACAAACTTTCGCGTTTATAATATTAGTTAGAGTAGGATAGGATGATTTGTTTCGGATTTGAAGAAAAATATTATTAGGATATTTTTTAACTAGCTGCGCCCCGCGGTGAATAGATCCCGTTCCCGTGGGAATACCGGGATCAAAAGTAACCTATTCTTTAATCCGGGGTATAAGGAAGCTTGGTACCAAATTTCATTCAAATCCGTCAAGCCGTTTGAGCGTAAAATAGTAACGAACATACACACAAACTTTCACCATTAAAATATTAGTGTGATATTATTGTGATAGCGTGATTGGTACTTCATTATAACACAAGTAGTTGCTTATCTTGAGACTAGATGGCGCTGTGTAAAATGTCGCAAGAATATTGACTTATTGTTTTTTTTAAACTTTCGCGATCAGAACACAAAACATATACAAACGGGTATTTATCACGAATTTTACCTTTAATATTCACCCGACGTTTCGACCGAATTGCACCAGCCGTGGTCGCGGGAAGACGTCTCGTCTTCTCGCGAATATTGAAGGTAAAAGTGATAAATACCCGTTTGTATATGTTTTGTGTTCTGATCGCGAAAGTTTAAAAAAGATACTAGTGGCAATTCGGAGTGTCGCAAAAGCTAAACTAAACTAACTAATTAATGTCATCCTTTTTATTTCCATCGCTATGAAAGGGACGGCAACATTTTTAGTTAGTTAAGTTTAGCTTTTGCGATACTCTGAATTAAATAAATAAAATAAATATCTTTGGACATTCCACACGGCGTCATCTAGTCCCAAGCTAAGCAATCGAATGCTTGTGTTATGGTAACCAGATGACTGATATACTACATAGATACATTTTTTTTTTGTAAATACATACATATTATACATAGAAAAACAACCAGACCCGGAACAAATATCTCTTCTTCTTCCTGCCCTTATCCCACTATGTGGGGTCGGCACCACATGTATTCTTCTTCCATTTCCCTCTATCAGACGTCATCTCAGCACTCACTCCTTTCTTACTCATGTCATCCCTCACACAGTCCATCCATCTTTTCTTTGGCCTACCTCTACACCTATATCCATCCACATTCATACCTAACACTCTCCTAGTAACATGACATTCTTCCCTCCTCATAACATGACCATACCAAGCTATTACTCCTCATCTTTTCATTCACTGGAGCCACTTTCACACTTCCTCTTATGTACTCATTCCTTATCCTGTCCATTCGCGTCACTCCACACATCCATCTTAACATTCGCATCTCAGCCGGAACAAATATCTAATATAGAGAATTGCCACTAATATAGACTTATATGACAGTGGCAGGCGGGTCCCCGTACGGCGTGACGTTCGGAGGCGCGGGAGCGGGCGCGGGCGGCGTCTACGCTCCGCCGCCGTATGAACAGCTCCAACACCACCAGGCCATCCCTGCGCTCAGCCAGCAACTACCCGTGAGTTCACTGTTTGTTTCACATTGTCTACGCGTTCAGTGCCCATGGCGCACATGTGCATGTTGCTTTGAAGTGCTGTGTGTGTTATGCCAGCGTACACATAATCGAATTCGCATTTTTTTTATGTAAAAAAAATAGTGCATAATTAGGGCAAAACTGAAAAAAATTGTGCTTTTTGGTTCAAGAGCTAAAATGACCATTGTTTATGGGTACCTAAATTGGTCGGCTTAATTGGTCGGCTTTGTTTTGCCTGACTGTACCACAATATTTTGTTCCTAGAACTTTACATCGACTTTTTATATTGTTGCACAAGGAATTAGCATAAAGTAAACCTACTGGCACTATTTAACGCACTATTTTTTCATATAACATGAAACGCTCGGGTCTCGGCGCACTAATTCAATGAAAAATGGGTACGCTGGCATAACGCTTGCTCGCAATGTTTTAAAAAGTATTGTTCAATATCTCCTTTCCTATATGAGCAATCACTTTGAAATTTTGCATAGCTCTGGCACTAATTATGCACTATTTAGGAGTGTAAATTTCGTCGCTGTAGTATTACCCATTTCTGAGAACGGGGCATGGGTACGCTATCATAACGTTATGCTGGCGTACCCATAAAGAATGGTCATTATCTCTTGAACCAAAGAGGCACTATTTTTTTCAGTTCTGCCCTAATTATGCACTATTTTTTGGGCATTAAAAAAATGTGAATTTAATTAGGTATGTGTACGCTGGCATAACGCACACGAAGTGCTGGATTAAATTAAAACTTTGCACACTGTATATAGCTATAAATATGTAATAATAATAACAATATACCTCCCAATCCGCAGTATTTCAACAATGGATGTACCTCTCCACAGCAAATGTACAGTCCGGCCGCTGCCATGTACGCGGCGGCGGCGGCCGGGTACCCCGGGTACATCGGCTACCCCGTGCAGTACTACCCGTACTACCAGGCCGCCGTACAACCCTCCATACAACCCCTGCGTCCCACCATCATGATCCCGGTGAGTGGTCACTACTACCCAAATGGAACATAAAGAAAACATGACTTCTCAAATTCCCGAAAAGCCCCCAAAGAAATCTTCCTTCTAAATACAAATTCAAAGGACAATGGGCAAAATGGGCTCGTTTTTACTAAATTGTTAACCAGTAAATGCTACATCATCAATTATTGCAATATCATTTATATTTGTGCGTCGATGGGCTTGCAACCTGTCACGTATGGAAAGATAGCTTCTGCAAGATGTGGGCATGTACCAAATATGTATTTGGACATACATGACCTCTGACTACCCCCATAGACATCTTCAAAAGGATCTAAAAATTGCCTAAAAAAATCTGAAAGAAATGTCTACCGCTCTCTGGGATACAGTCGTGATCATATTTCATTTTGTTTGAACACAGCAAGGTGGGTTCGAGCCGGGCGGTCGGTTCGAGGGTCTCGCGCAGACGCTGCTCCCCCCCGCGCCCCCCGGCGTGCCCCCCTCCCCCGCCCACCTCGCGCTGCAGCCGCATCAAGTGCTGTGAGTACATACACATAGTTCGAGGGTCTCGCGCAGACGCTGCTCCCCCCCGCGCCCCCCGGCGTGCCCCCCTCCCCCGCCCACCTCGCGCTGCAGCCGCATCAAGTGCTGTGAGTACATACACATAGTTCGAGGGTCTCGCGCAGACGCTGCTCCCCCCCGCGCCCCCCTCCCCCGCCCACCTCGCGCTGCAGCCGCATCAAGTGCTGTGAGTACATACACATAGTTCGAGGGTCTCGCGCAGACGCTGCTCCCCCCCGCGCCCCCCGGCGTGCCCCCCTCCCCCGCCCACCTCGCGCTGCAGCCGCATCAAGTGCTGTGAGTACATACACATAGTTCGAGGGTCTCGCGCAGACGCTGCTCCCCCCCGCGCCCCCCGGCGTGCCCCCCTCCCCCGCCCACCTCGCGCTGCAGCCGCATCAAGTGCTGTGAGTACATACACATAGTTCGAGGGTCTCGCGCAGACGCTGCTCCCCCCCGCGCCCCCCGGCGTGCCCCCCTCCCCCGCCCACCTCGCGCTGCAGCCGCATCAAGTGCTGTGAGTACATACACATAGTTCGAGGGTCTCGCGCAGACGCTGCTCCCCCCCGCGCCCCCCTCCCCCGCCCACCTCGCGCTGCAGCCGCATCAAGTGCTGTGAGTACATACACATAGTTCGAGGGTCTCGCGCAGACGCTGCTCCCCCCCGCGCCCCCCTCCCCCGCCCACCTCGCGCTGCAGCCGCATCAAGTGCTGTGAGTACATACACATAGTTCGAGGGTCTCGCGCAGACGCTGCTCCCCCCCGCGCCCCCCTCCCCCGCCCACCTCGCGCTGCAGCCGCATCAAGTGCTGTGAGTACATACACATAGTTCGAGGGTCTCGCGCAGACGCTGCTCCCCCCCGCGCCCCCCTCCCCCGCCCACCTCGCGCTGCAGCCGCATCAAGTGCTGTGAGTACATACACATAGTTCGAGGGTCTCGCGCAGACGCTGCTCCCCCCCGCGCCCCCCTCCCCCGCCCACCTCGCGCTGCAGCCGCATCAAGTGCTGTGAGTACATACACATAGTTCGAGGGTCTCGCGCAGACGCTGCTCCCCCCCGCGCCCCCCGGCGTGCCCCCCTCCCCCGCCCACCTCGCGCTGCAGCCGCATCAAGTGCTGTGAGTACATACACATAGTTCGAGGGTCTCGCGCAGACGCTGCTCCCCCCCGCGCCCCCCGGCGTGCCCCCCTCCCCCGCCCACCTCGCGCTGCAGCCGCATCAAGTGCTGTGAGTACATACACATAGTTCGAGGGTCTCGCGCAGACGCTGCTCCCCCCCGCGCCCCCCGGCGTGCCCCCCTCCCCCGCCCACCTCGCGCTGCAGCCGCATCAAGTGCTGTGAGTACATACACATAGTTCGAGGGTCTCGCGCAGACGCTGCTCCCCCCCGCGCCCCCCGGCGTGCCCCCCTCCCCCGCCCACCTCGCGCTGCAGCCGCATCAAGTGCTGTGAGTACATACACATAGTTCGAGGGTCTCGCGCAGACGCTGCTCCCCCCCGCGCCCCCCTCCCCCGCCCCCCTCCCCCGCCCACCTCGCGCGGGGGGGCGGCGCAACAAACATATTAAGGAAATCTCCTCCTTATTTTGAAGACGGTTAGAAAGACCCCCAAAGAAAGCTATCAAATGCAAAAGTAAACCTCAGACATTTGTCACAAATTCATAAGATTTGCATAATTATTTTTCGCACTTAATCAAATGTTTCTGTTAATTTCCAGATGGCGTTAACACAGAGCGACCCGGCAGACGGCGCTGCGCCCCCGCCCCGCGCTCAGTGCGCATGCGCGCGCGCACCACCACTACTGACCTCTACACGATGCAACACATAGCTGGACTCGCCGGACTCGAGACAGGAGATTCAATATTCATTTGTACAGTACATTATAAGGGAATGGTGACTAGTGGCATAACTAGCTGAGCACTTCCGTTCTTCGGAGGGCACGTTATTCTTGGCTAATAAGGGTTAGGCCGAACTTCAGTCTTAAACTTCGTCACCAGAGTTACCTCGTATCAACATAATGGATATCGGAAAAACTCACGCAAAAATATCGTCGTTTTAGGCTCAACTCACACCAAAAGAGGAGCGCAGTTTCAGTGTCATACGAATTTCAACTTTTTCATTACTATAATTCTTATTATCGCATGAGAAACTCGAACGAGTCGCGAGGATGCCCGGGGCGGCGCCGCGGGAATTCTGGGAATTCGAATACGCGCGCCTTCTCTGCGATAATAAGTACTAAAGTAATGAAAATAAAGTTGAAATTCGTATGACACTGAAACTGCGCTCCGCTTCGCTGCTCTTCGATGCTCTTTTGGTGTGAGTTGAGCCTTAAAGTGAGACGTAACTTCGAGTGCCCATCCCTTATGATTTTTCTCCTGTCTTGTGTCTAGTTCAAAGCCTAGCAAAGAATGAACTAATATATGAGGCTGTTGGGTTTATTCGTACATATGAAGTAAATAATAACAATTATTTTTGGGATGAAGCAATACATCTCTAAAATGAGGTTTATATCCGTAAAAGTAATTTATATAACTAGTATGAGTCTCAAATATTTTAATAGAATCTCTGTGAAAATCTCTAGATTTCGTCAATTTGTAATTCTGAAAATTATGAATCGAGTGTACAAATTAATTTGACGAAATTACCAAAAATATCGACTTCTTGAATAGAAAACGTAAACTATATAGGAGTCAAGCCTTACATTATATCATTTTAGATGGTAGAGGCGTCCAATAATTTCATAAAACGGAAATAATACTAAGGACAAAGGGCAAAATTGGCCCACCCCTAAATGACTACGTGTTAAGTTAAAGGCATTTAAATTCGTTAAATATCAGGGAGGTGGCGTATTTATGCCAAAATTTGATGTTTAGGAAATGAATAGAAGTTTTCGGTATAAATAATACCTTTAAATTAATATAGCTGGGTCAATTTTGCCCTTTGTCCTCTAAAGTGGTTAATGCTGATGTGTTTCTTAGCCCTACTATTGACTGTGATGTCTTTATAACGCTGGATTAGTGTTTATATGGCGATAAAAAAATACTTTTGCAAATAGATGCAAAAAGTTTTCTTGCCTCATCGGGATTCGAACCTGGTGATTTTATAATAGTTTTAACTATGATAGAACTTGGTTGATTTCAAATGAATTTTATAATGGTCTATTTATGACGAATGACCGATGATAAAACAAAAAATAAACACGATTTATATTCTTATAATTATTAAATAGTGTGTATGAAATTATTGACTGATGACTGTGTTTTTATTTAAAAACACATACAGCTCTCTATCAGCTAATAAACATATTATCATAAGTAAATAAATAATTAATTTTTTAACTTATAGCTAACGTAGATATACTTAAATTGCTAAATTTAAGACAAAAACTTACAACTTATAATACAGACATTACGTGGAAGTTCAAATGTCGCTAAAAATTAATTATACTATTTGCTGCTGATATGTAGCTTTTAATATAAACTTCATTTCAGATGATTAAATATACATTTTGGTCCATGCACATTCTGTGACATAAGAAAGAAAGAAAGAAAAAATCATTTATTCTTGTAGGACCTCAAGGATCACTTTAGTTTCGTTTTACATGCTAGGTGATTCTTATGCCTGTTCCAACGCGACTCCCTACACTACATAAGTAAAGTACCTACTTTGTTTCGATTAAATCCTAACCTTCTTTTCTGAGCAGTCGGGTAAGCACTAATCCAGTGAGCGGCGCTTTGCGCCTTAGTATTATAGTCTGCGGGCGAATGCCAATCGTAAGACTAGGTTTTTATGTACATATGCGTTTTTCTGTCTGTTTATCATTAAATAAAATTCAAACTTATTCATAGTGTTAACCTCACTTATGTAATATATTATTAGTTGTTATTTGGACATATACCTCTGACTACCTTAGACATTCAAAGAAACTGAAATGCCTAAATATATGAAAATAAAACCATTTGAAGCGCAAACAAACAATATTTTTGTTAGAAAAGATAAAATTATATTAATTATACTATGTAGTCGAAAAACAAACAGAAAAAACGCATAAGTACTTTAGTGATATAATTATTATAAAAATATATATAAAACAGTTGTGCGTGACGCGAGAATGAATGAAAGAACGAGTGAGTGAATGTTTCTTTTGTTATGAAGTGAATGTATATTATTATGATATGTATATTGAATATGGCAACACTGAAATTCAAATGAAATGTTAAAAAATAAAGATTTTCAGTTTTGCCATTTTACATTTTCAAAATGAGATTTCAAAACAGTTTAAATTTTAAACGCGAGCTAAAGATTCTCAATTTTAGAATACGTAAATTATAATTTAAGTCGCATTTATGAACTGATTTTGAATTTTCAGTAACTTTCCAGTGAGTATGAGTTTTGAAGGTTTTAGTAGATTACTACTAGTATGTACTTTTTTGATTATATTGCATTTTTGTTGAATGAAATCATGTTGTTATCGAGTTTATATTTGGGTTAGTCAAAGTTTTATTTATTTATACCTGACTTGGTAACTTGTCCGTTTTGTGCCAACTGTAATAACTTCTATCTTAACTTATTCCACTAAAAATGACTAGTTTGGTGCAATACGGTTTTTGACCAAATTTGTGTGATGTGATAGATTATTCAAAAAATCATAAACATGAACGTTTCATTGTCATTTTGTGTGCGTTATGCCAGCGTACCCATAATCGAATTTACATTTTTTTTTGCTTAAAAAATAGATGCACTATTTTTTTATGACTGTAATTTTCGTCGATGTAGTATTAGCCATTTCTGAGAACGGGGCATGGGTACGCTTTCATAACGTTATGCTGGCGTACCCATAAAGAATGGTCATTATCTCTTGAACCAAAGAGGCACTATTTTTTAGGCATAAAAAAAATGTGAATTTGATTATGGGTACGCTGGCATAACACACATGTCATTTTGTATTCTATCATCTCCACAAAATAATGGAATTACAAATTTAAAACCGATTTTTCCCTAAAGGTAAAGGGACCATTGCGTTAATTGCATTTTCTTTACAAAACCCATCGGTAGTTAAAATATAAGAAGATGGACGCGCCAAAATCTATGAAACACGCATGCACCTTCAATAAAAGTGACTTGTTTAAGTCAAACGCACACAAGGGCGACGCAGACTAGACTTATTCTGTTCAGAAAAAGTGTATACATTTTTGTTAAAAATAGAAGTTTTGACTTCTAAAACCTTTTTGTTGCCCATTTAATACGTACTACATCATCTATTACAATAATGTGTGTACACAAGTCAAGTCATTCTTATTGGAGGTGGCCCCATTTTGCACATTGTCCTTTGTAACATCTTTTTGTGAAACGAATTAAATTCGACAATATTTTTGTTTGGCACTTTATTCATAAAAATATTGTACATTTCTTTCGTTATCTCTACTAAGCTGAGTCTTACCATTTTTAGTTTCATCAAAAATGGTTTAGCAATATTTAGAAAAATGTTATTTTATCAAATACTTTACTGCGTATAGAACAATTTTTTGCAGTGTTATATCTACTACATCATACTTCAAATTACTATGCACTTTGTATGCGTCACACCTTCTGTACAAGTCGCGTCACGTAAAAAGAACTCTGAGAGGAAGTGGATTGGTATGTTTGCGCATGCGTACACTCGCTGACGAACCAATAGCACTCGCTAAATCAACGGTATGAAGTGCGCCGCGTTACTCATCCACCAATCGGACCTAAAAACCGACTACTGCGCAGCTTTTCCCCTCGAAAAGTGCTTTTTACGTGACGCGCCCTATATCTACCTTAGTACAGTCAAAAACAAAAGAAGATTACTATTTCCACTATTTCTGAAGTATCCTACTTCAAAGTTTTTATAAAATTTTGAGGCGAAAGGCAAGTTTAAAGTTATTCTACTTTTGTAATTGATTTTACTTTAATTTCCGTAGAGTTGTGCTATCAATATTAGCTGTTTGTACGTGTAGTACAGGATATGCATTATTTTAAGTGAAAGTGGGTTTTGCTCAAGTGTGGATGTAGTCACGTGCAATATTATAGCATAATTATTATTTTGTTTCCAATAAAAGTATTGAAAATCGGACTTTCTTGTTTTATTTACCTACGTCTCGCAGTTTCACAATAAATTATAGCAGGACACCACTTTTTAAGAACAAATGATAGCTTTATAAATACGTACCTAAGCTTTTTTTTAATCAGTATGCTATATAACACATAATATGCCAGGTGGATAGATGAAGTAGGTACTTACTAAAATTGTTTATCACTAGCTTACTCGCCCGCGGCTTCGCTCGCGTGGTACCTACCTTGATAAAATATAGCCTATGTTACTTCGGAAAGACTATGCTACACATCGGTGAAAGAATTTTAGAATTCGGATGAGTAGTGTCAAAGGTTACCCAAACTACTAGTATAGTATTAATTTATCTGTGTCCAACCAAACCTCTTTAATATATTGTTTATGACAGGTTTTTTACCTACTCAATTTTGTAGTTTTCAAGTATTACAATAGGTGGCGATGCACGTTTGTATCTTTGCATCAGTTTTCAAGTATTTCAATAGATGGCGCTGCTTTTATTATACCAAAGACGATGAATACCAAGTAGGTAGACAGACAAATGCCATACACAAAATCGTAACCCTGAAAATGGCCATAACTACAGCTTGGCAAAAACGAGTAGAAAATAATGGGGGCGCCACTGTACAACAGTTTTATTCATTATTTTTCACTAATGGTATTTAGGTATATCACCGTTTGACCGCTCCAAGCTAATAATTTGAGAATTTGTAATCTATGTTTACATAAAAATTATGATATGTCATTATTTTGAGAATGTTGTCTTTAACAAAAAAAAAATAGTTCCGATTCAAGACTTTTTTGCCAAGCTGTAGCTATTGATATTAAATCATCTTGTATGGTACCAGACTTTGTGTTTAAAGTTTTCAGACTATCTAGTGATAGTCTAGAGATGGCAATCTACTTTAAACTCCCGTTTTGGGCATGGCCATTGCCTGTCTATTTTATAAATCGTCTTTGATGGTACTTAACAGGGCCAGATGGTACTCGAACTGGGACAGATTGTACCTGAACTGGGCCGCATGGTAGGTACTTGGACTGGGCAGGATGGTACCTGGGCTAGGATGGATGCTACCTAGACTGGGCCAGATGGTACGTAACTGGGCCGGATGGTACTTGGAGTAGGACGGATGGTACTTGGACTGGGACAAATGGTATCTTGACTGGACCTGATGGTACCTGGACTGGGTCAGATGGTACTTAACTGGACTGAATTATAATGGACTGGGACGGATGGTATATACCTTGACTAGGCCGGATGGTACCTGAACTGTGACAGATGGTACTTGGACTTGGGACTCCGATTCCGACTCCGACTCTGACACTGACTCCGACTCTGACTCCGACTCCAACTCAAACTCCGAATCCGATTCCGACTACGACTCCGACTCCGACTCCAACTCCAACTCCGACTGAAACTCCGAATCTGACTCTAACTTTGACTCCGACTCCGACTCCGACTTTGACTCCAACTCCGACTCCGACTCAGACTCCGACTCCGACTCCGACTCCGACTCCGACTCCGACTCCGACTCCGACTCCGACTCCGACTCCGACTCCGACTCCGACTCCGACTCCGACTCCGACTCCGACTCCGACTCCGACTCCGACTCCGACTCCGACTCCGACTCCGACTCCGACTCCGACTCCGACTCCGACTCCGACTCCGACTCCGACTCCGACTCCGACTCCGACTCCGACTCCGACTCCGACTCCGACTCCGACTCCGACTCCGACTCCGACTCCGACTCCGACTCCGACTCCGACTCCGACTCCGACTCCGACTCCGACTCCGACTCCGACTCCGACTCCGACTCCGACTCCGACTCCGACTCCGACTCCGACTCCGACTCCAACTCCGAGTCCGAGTCCGAGTCCGAGTCCGAGTCCGAGTCCGAGTCCGAGTCCGAGTCCGAGTCCGAGTCCGAGTCCGAGTCCGAGTCCGAGTCCGAGTCCGACTCCGACTCCGAGTCCAACTCAAACTCCAACTCCAACTCCAACTCCAACTCCAACTCCAACTCCAACTCCAACTCCAACTCCAACTCCAACTCCAACTCCAACTCCAACTCCAACTCCAACTCCAACTCCAACTCCAACTCCAACTCCAACTCCAACTCCAACTCCAACTCCAACTCCAACTCAAACTCCGAATCTGACTCCAACTTTGACTCAGACTCAGACTCAGACTCCGACTTGATCTTGACACCCGATCTCGACACTCACGACACTCGATCTCGACACTCTATCTCTACACTTGATCTCAACACTCGATATCGACACTCGATCTTGACACTTGACCTCGACATTCGATCTCGACACTCGATCTCGACACCCGATTATGACACTTGATATCGACACTCGATATCGACACTCGATCTCGACACTTTTTTTTTATCTCGACACTTGATCTCGCCATTCGATCTCGACACTCGATCTCGACACCCGATCTTGACACTCGATCTCGACACTCGATTTCGACACTCACGACACTCGCGGACACTCGATCTCGACACCCGATCTCGACACTCGATCTCGACACCCGATCTCGACACTCGATCTTGACACTCGTGACACTCGATCTCGACACTCGATCTTGACACTTGATCTCGACACTTGATCTCGACACTCGCGGCACTCGATCTCGACACCCGATCTTGACACTTGATCTCGACACTCGATATCGACACTCGATCTCGACACTCAGACATTCGATCTCGACACTTACGACACTCGATCTCGACACTCCATCTCGACACTTGATCTTGACGTAAGTGTCAAGATCGACTCACGACACTCGCGGCACTCGATCGTGACACCCGATCTCGACACTCGATCTCGACACCCGATCTCGACACTCGATCTTGACACTCGATCTCGACACCCGATCTCGACACTCGATCTTGACACTCGCGACACTCGATCTCGACACTCACGACACTCGCGACACTCGATCTCGACACTCGATCTTGACACTCGTGACACTTGATCTCGACACTCGCGAAACTTGATCTCGACACTCGATCTCGACACCCGATCTTGACACTTGATCTTGACACTTGATCTCGACACCCAAGACACTCGCGACACTCGATCTCGACACTCGATCTTGACACTTGATCTCGACACTTGATCTCGACCCTCGCGGCACTCGATCTCGACACCCGATCTTGACACTTGATCTCGACACTCGCGAAACTTGATCTTGACACTCGATCTCGACACCCGATCTCGACACTCGATCTTGACACTTGATCTCGACACTCAAGACACTCGCGACATTCGATCTCGACACTCTCGACACTCGATCTCGACATTCATGACCCTCGATCTCGACACTCAGACACTCGATCTCGACACTCACGACACTCGATCTCGACACTCTTTCTCTACACTTGATCTCAACACTCGATATCGACACTCGATCTTGACACTTGATTTCGACACTCACGACACTCGCGACACTCGATCTCGACACTCGATCTTGACACTCTGACACTCGATTTCGACACTGACGACACTCGATATCGACACTCTATCTCGACACTTGATCTCGACACTCGATCTCGACACTCGTGACACTCGATCTCGACACTTAATTACGACACTCGCGACACTCGATCTCGACACTTACGACACTCGATATCGACATTCGCGGAACTGTAATTTACTAGGTAGGTAAGGTAGGTAGGTACCCACTTACTTTATCATTATTTAGCTATCTACTTTATTTTAAACCTCTAATTCACGTTAATTAACAAAATAATATCGCACCATTCTAATTATTAAAGGTGCCTGTGAGCGTTGTAATACTAGCGGCGCTGTCTATTTTATTCTCTATTCTGAGATTTTATTTTATTAAATTACGTTGAACAAAGGAGTCCGTCTGGCAGCGGTTTGGATCAGTTGAGCTACCTATAGATCGTTTGTAACGATCCTTAGGTGGCTCAACTGGTTCTTATTGTATTTTGTACAGTTATGTAAATATGTAGTAGGTAGTTTAGTTTCTGTAAATAAATTATTCCTAGTAATTAAAGATAAGAAAAAGGAAAGATTTCAAATTACCTACCTACATAAAAAATATTTCAGAAAGGAGTTTTAAAAAACTGAATGTACAGTTTGTGAAACCTATAAGCTTTTTTTTAATACCTCTATAATAGTTTCAAAACAGAGTTTGGTTGGTGGCCACAAAGTGTAGATATTAGTTTGACCACAGATAAAAGAATACTAGTAGTTTGACGCATACTTTCTCAGTGCAGGCTGAACGCGGCACTTGGACTCGCTTGATTGATGGGACCAGGTTAGTTGCGCCAACTATAGCCCTATTGAATTTTTAGTAGGTAGGTACTTACTTACCTACAAATTTCTTAAAGTATTACCTTTGTGAAATTAAAATGAAATATGATCACGACTGTATCCCAGGGATCAGTAGACATTTCTTTCAGATCTTAATGCAATTTTTAGATCCTTTTGAAGATGTCTAAGGGGGAAGTCAAAGGTATGTCCAAATACATATTTGGTACATGCCCACATCTTGCAGAAGCTAACTTTCCATAGGTGACAAGTTACAAGCCCATCGACGCTATTAGAGAGCTAACTGGTTTCCTCACGATGTTTTTCCTTCGCCGTTATAAGCTCGTGTTAAAGCGCATATAAAAAAAAATGTAAAAAAATTAAAAATGTATCTATGTAGAGCTAACTGGTTTCCTCACGATGTTTTTCCTTCGCCGTTATAAGCTCGTGTTAAAGCGCATATAAAAAAAAATTTAAAAAATTTAAAAATGTATCTATGTAGTATATCAGTCATCTGGTTACCATAACACAAGCATTAAGTTGCTTAGCTTGGGACTAGATGACGCCGTGTGGAATGTCCAAGGATATTTATTTATTTATATAAATTTTTTCCACCCTCGATTTTCGGATCGAAAGTCGAAGTACTAATCCACTTGACCAACACGGCTTTTTTTTTATTTACCTACCTTTATATTTACAGGAAAGGTAGGAACCTACCTACTTACGGATCATCTGGTTTTCTTCAACCTTTGGTTAACATTGTCTTTGAATAGAATAGAATAGAAAAAAGTTTATTTTGTGACTTAATTTTTTTTAACTTAACTTTGCTTCAACGTTCAACTCTTGTGTTAGATTGGAAACATTAGTGGCAATTCTGGATGTCGCCGAAACTTAACTATAGGCAAGATATTAATCGTCTTTGCTATAGGTAATTAGACAGCACTAAAATTGATGCCATCCTTTTTATTTCGATCGTTAAGAAAGGGACGGAAACATTTTTATGTGCTGTCAAATTGATTTGGCGACATCCAGAATTGCCACTATTATCTACTCTACGTACTCTTACGTGTGTGAGTAAATAAAACGAACACCAAAATAAAAGGCTTTTATTAATATCTAAAACACGATAGATAAAACTTATCTTTAAGCAAAAACAGGAAGGTTCTCAACATTTTGTTACTATTGACATTTTCAATAGGTTTTGGCAAAATAACAAAATTGTGGTAAGTAATGGAACTGCTTATTGGAAAATTATTGATAGGTATAAGTACTTATAATGATTTCACTCAATGTTATAAATTGTAAGTAGGTAGGTACTTAAGTAACTACCTATTACAAAAAATGAATACCTACTTACCTAAAAACGTTTCGAAGACAATAGCAGGTAGGTACCTACATATAAGTCCTACACCTAGGTACCTACCTATTTATTATAATACTTAATCAACAAATCTATAAAATAAATGTATCTACCTACCTAAATCTGTAATAAACAAATTATTAACTAAGTATGTAAAATAAATACTTACATAGACCAAAAAATTACTAAAAAAAAATTAAAAATCCTAACATTCATCGTAATTTCCTTAATTACCTAGGTATTTACTTAGATCTTATTTATTATAATTATGTAGGTAGTTTTATTATAATATATTAAGTTATTTAATAAGTACTTAGGTATTTAATTATAACTTACCTAATTTTTTTTGTTTTTTTACTAGGTAAGTATAATAGGTAGGTACTAACTACTACTTATGCGAAGAAATATTATTGTCTCTACAACAGTTTGTACCTAATCTATTTTACATTTAACTTTTATCTAGATAACAATTTAGTAAATAAGTTTACGAAACTTACTTACTAAATACTAAAAGTAACTAATTTAGTTAAAAAATAACAGAAACTATACAAAGTAACACTTTAATTCTAATTATGATATTTGATATGGTAACGATAAATGCAATGTAGGTAGTTAAGTTACATAGGTAATCTAAATTATTTAAACTATCAATTAGTCCAACTGATTTTTTCAACAAATTATAATAATAACTATAAACGCACCATAAACTTTCTCTCTCTCTCTCTCTCTCTCTCACACACACACACACACACACACATTAACAGACACATCACGTATGAAGACATGACACTCATAGTAATGCTTAGGTATAATAATTATAAATAAATAGTTTGTGCGTAACATTTTCAAAAAGTACCTAGGTACAAGTAAATCGCGGTTATTTCAACACCTAAATATTATTAAAATACAAAAACGATTTAATGCAAATACAAAATAACAATTACTTAGGTACCTAAGTACCTATAGGTCGCGTCACGTAAAAAGAGAGGGGGAAAAGCTGTAGTCGATTTTTAGGAATTTTAGGTCCGATTGGTGGAGGAATAACGCGGCGCACTTCATACCATTGATTTACTGATTGCTATTGGTTCGTCAGCGAGTGTACGCATGCGCAAACATACCGACACTTTCCATCAGAGTTATTTTTACGTGACGCTACTTATAATTACGATGATAATAGGTAGATACTATAAATACTGCTATTCTTTTTGGCAACAAAATAAAGAAGTATTAGGTAGGCACCTACTGATATTAATTTAACGTATTTCAATAACATTGCATAGTAATGAAATAATACAAGAAACATTTACCTACTTATAATCAAATAAGTATTTAGCTTTTTAGATATTTTCTCCTTAATTTATCAAAACAAGAAACCTATTAATTAGAAACGTAATGAAAACATCTTATAACCTAACTCTTACCTAAGATATGGTTCATACTTAATTATTATGTAATTTATTCTAAATATCTATTTACACTAAATCACTTAGCTAATGGAAGACCCTCGTGATATTGTTTGTTACGATAATTCTTGGTTGTCCTATCGCTAATATAAAACTAGATATTTACATTACATTTTATACACATACCTACACATGCAAGCACACACTAACACACCCTCACACTCCCACACACACCCTCACATTCATTCTTACATTCCATATCACTTTGACAACATGTCAAGCATTAGGTATAATAATTTGGAGACGTTATAATTAAAATGAACACCAACAGAAAAATTAGCCCTGCCTATTCTTTATTATTTATGAACTAACAACTGAATATTAGTTGTAGGTAGGTATTAGCAACATTTGTAGGCAAAGCTGCGAGTTAAAAGCAGTTAGGTTCCAAAACCAAACGACTAGATTGTATAAAAACCTTGAAAAATCAAGAGCAATTTAAATTAAAGTGACACAATTAATTAATACACGACATCTTTTAGTTCAACGACTCATTCGTGTCTTTTTCGACTAACGCTACTGTTGTGTTCTATTAAAAAAATGTGACCTAGTAGTAATAAGTGTGTGATTTCTAGAACCATGCAAATATACGTTTTTTGATGCAAAAATATTTTTTAAGTGACACAGTGAGCTGATTTAAATGAGTTTTACTGAGGAGTTTCACATTTTTACATTTTATGAATGCCAGCTGTTTGAGCTAGAAAGAGTTACAAACACACTTGCATAAGTAGGTACTCACACACACAAACATTCACCTTTATATTATGTGTGTGTTGGGCAGCGGGCATCGGTAAGTTCACAATAATAAAAATTTAACTCAGAAAAAACGTGACTTTCAGTTTTCCTATTTGAATATTGTTATCGTTTTATTTTATTTTTATTTATTTTATTTTTACATCTTAGGAAAACAAACAGTCATAAAAACTAATAAATAACTAAATAGAATAGGTACCTACTAAAGACCATTTAGAGGTTTTCGCATTTGAAGCTTTTGAAATAGAATGTCAAAGTTGGTAAACATTTTTGATTATGGTGTAGCATTAAACATAATATAATTTTAGCGTAAATGGACAATTTTATCCTATTTAAGACAATTTGTGCGGCATACTTTTGAAATAAAGACTAGCTACTAATTTTCACACCTTAATCCTAATCTCGATCACTAAATCTATTTCTACACATTTAAAACACCAATTTTGTTCACTAAAATTGAAAAATTTAGGGAGTCAAATAATTTTTGTAATTGACTGGTAGGTTTTAAAAAGGGTTAAGGGTTAAAATAAAACAAAAATAAACAAAAGTAAAGTAAATTAAAATTTAATTAAATAAAAATAAAATTACATGCTATGCATAATCTACATAACCTTTATATTGTTTTAAAACAATTTTTGAATGTTAAAAAAAATATTATATAGAATGTTATTTAATTACCTACTTACCTAGAGCCATGTACCTACTTTTATTTAACTTATTATCCTATGGATTAATTAACTTATCATTAAAGCGGTATATTATAGAAACAATAACAGTACCTAAACATTGCTTTATTAAATTATTTGCCATTTAAATAAGCTGAGGTCAAAATGTTAGAATAAATTATAGAGTTCGTGAACGTACATAGGTGTGGGCAAATAAAAAACAAAACTGGATAATATTATTGAATTCTCACAAGTCCGTGTAATGCTTCAGTAAAGACCCACACTTAACTGACTAACTTGAAAGAAAGAAAGAAAGAAATACTTATCATTTATTCTTGTAGGAGCTCAAGGATCGCATCAGTATCGTATTACATGCTAGGTGATTCTAATGCTTGTTCATGTTTGAATTATAACATAATAGTGGCTAAATGCACAAGCCGTGCGATGCCTTAATAAAAAAAAGCAGAAGAAGAAAGATAACGTGTTCAGACGTCAAACTCAAAATAAGAACAACATTCTCTTTGAAGTTTGATATGAAGAAGGAAACGGATTAGAAAGGCGTGCGATCGCAGTTACAAGCGGCCCCGCCGTGTCCCTGCCGGCACTGCACGTCGCACCACGCCGCCCACCCCTCCGCCGTGTCCAGCAGTCGCTGACGGACTATCAGGCTGTTGCTCGGAGCAGACCCACATGTGGGCGTGGGACAGCCTGTTGATAATATCTAGGTCTTAGAGAAAGTAAGTTCCTTTCTCAGTCACACAAAAACAAAGAAGAATATTATACAACATTTTTGTCTTACCACATCTTAGGTACTGATAGTCGACTTCGACGTCATAAGGTTTCGTGGCCGAGTGGTAAGGCAGCCCTTGTGTCTCGCGGATTCGAATCCCGTCGAAGCCGTAAAACTTTTAGTAAGTTTTTTTCATTTAAAACATTGTTGTGGGTAAAAGAGACAAAGCAATAGGTAGGTATATCTTTTGTCCCTCATCGCGCGCCGCTCGTATGTCCGGAAACTTGATGCTCCGAAAATCCAAGCTCTTAGGGGGCAGAGAGATGATAATGTTGGTGATGTGATGATGAAGGAGTCCTAAACTACAAATTAATCTTCCGAAGCACAGAAGCATATTACCTCCCAAATTGTAACCGTCTTGACAGAATGCTTCGCAGATGGCCTCCCAATCCACTTTGAACAACTCGTCGAGTTGTCTATGGCACTGGCAGAGGGGCTCTCCTGCAATAATTCGAGGAGTGAGTATATCTGTGTGGAGTGGAGTGGAATATATATTCGGATTAAGGCTGTGTCCCCAGTAGGCAAACTGTTAGCGGCCGAGTGAGTGAGCCGCAAATTTGTGACAAACTGAAATTTGAGTTAGCTCAGATCAATTTTCGCCATATCAACCATATCGCCGCCGCCGACTGGAATCGGTTTTATTGTGAGTCGGCCACTAACTAAAACAGTCGGCGCGCGTAACGCTGCAAACTGCGTAAAGTGAGCTCAAAACTAGCAAACTGTGGACACTCCATTTCAAATATATGGAAGGGCGTACCTACTAAACCGATACGCCGCAAACTCAGTAGGCCGCTAACAGTTTGCCTACAAAAAAAGCCCAAAAAAAGACACAAAAGTCTTATTTGAGAAACAGATATTACAATACTTAATTGTTAAATTTGATAAAGTTATCATACAAACCCATGAAATTGTCGCACAACGTGGGGCAGACCGCCACTCGCGGCTGACCGTACATCGCATCACTTTGTTCCACGTTAGAATGTTCATTATGTTCAGCATTATCTTCAGAGTCCGAGTGTTCAGCGCTTTGAGATTGTGCTGACGTGTTGGAGTGTTCAGCATTATGAGTAGAGTTTCTCAGCGTGGAATGCAAGCCCATGGGGATGAGTTGGGAGCAAGATGAGCCGCAGGCATGTCCTCCTAAACCTGGGAAGATTGGTTTAAGAATTACCACACATAGGTATTTCATTATAAAGTAAAAATCTTACTTATCGCTGCTTTTTTTTTTGAACGAACGGACGAACCGAAATATCATCTTACTGATAGTTTCGTCTTCGGCGTTATAGGCTTTATGGCCGAGTGGTAAAGCAGCCCGGCTTAAGGGTGATCGTTTGTATCTCGCGGGTTCGAATACCGTTGAAGCCGTAAAACTTTAAGTAAGATTTTTCATTTATTATAATTTACCCGCGGTGAATAGTTCCCGTTCTCGTGATAATACCGGGATCAAAAGTATGTGTTATGTTAATGCAGGATTTAAGCTATCCTGATAACAAATTTCATTTAAATCCGTCCAGCTGTTTGAGCGTGAAGGAGTAACAAACATTTACACTTACACACACACAAACTTTCACCTTTATAATATTGTGATAAAATTAGTGTGATAGGATAGGTAATTAATCAACTACCTACTCACTAAGTAGATACCTGTCTAGGTCATTGGTCATTTGTGATTAAGTAAGTAAGTAAGTTCGTATGAGCAAGTGACCAACTCTGGTGTGATTAAAAAATGTATTTTTACAGGTGTTTTTGCTTATTGAATAATAATAATAATTTATTAAACATGATACAAAAATTCGAAAGACAAGTTATTAAAAAGAAGGACAAACGATTTACAACTAACCCCGCACTAGGTCAAGCCTGTATCGCGGAAGTTAAAATAAGGTTTTTTTATAATAATATATAATAATAATTATGTAAAATATTTTTTTTGGACTATTGCTGGATATAAATAAAAAAAAAACTAACATAAGTACCTACATATTTTATGAAAGATAAACTAAATATGCACACGTAGTGTAGACGGCGACGTGTGACGCTCTCGCGATGAGTCAAGCTGACGATGCACGGGGTCACGTTGAAATGATTGAAGTAGGTATTATTGTTTTTTTGTGATAAGTAAGTTTTTCGATTTTTTTAAACAAGAACAACTTACTTACTTACCTACCTGTCAACATTAGGTAACAGTGAATTTATAAAATTATACTTAGGTAATTTTTGTCTGGTGGATCCGAGACCGGTTCACCAAATTGTTTATCTTTTAAATAAGTTTTATTACTGTTTTCTTTTTTACTATGTTCGTAATAAAAAACTAAATATTAAAACATCAACTTACCTCCTCGTAAACGTAACACGGTGGCATTTTACACGCACAAACAAAAACAAATCAACGGACACTTCACAAAAACCCAAAACCAACAAAAAGTAAATTTTCTGACTGCGCTACATTTTGACAGCGTCTAAAACATTTAAAAAAAAAACCTGCGTGGCACAGGTCCGCGCAGAGATTCGACCGATCAGTAACTGACGGGCTCCAAACTTTTCCCGGCTTTCGAAACTGAGTTAAGTATATCCGTTTCAGTTCCCCCTCATCGTATTTCAACTGGAGGAAAACCTCCGGGGTTATCTGTCTCTTTTCCGCATTTCCTGTCGGTATCACCATGTCTTCGGGGATCGCGTTCTCTGATTGGATAGTGTCTGCTGTCGCAATGGCTACCCTTATAGTAACGCCCACAAGGAGGGCTAGAATAGTCATTTTCTGAAAAGTAAAATAATTAAAATGTAGAGATTTTGTTGCTGAAATAACGGTGCTCTGATTGAAGCTTGCTATAGTTTTTAATTGTTACTGAAAAATGTTGAAGACGAGTAGGAGGTATTCCAATCACTCTTCACAGAATATTTTTTTTTCTTTAACTTTGCTACTGTTAAGGTACCTACTTATATTCTTAACGCTTGGAAGAGCAAAGATTTTAGTACCTAACTCTAGTACCTGCCTAATTTTAGACCTAACTCTCTACTCTACTATACTCTACTCTACTCCGTAAATTTTAATGACGAAATTATACTCTGATAAAATTACTGGAATGCATCCATTTTGATATTATCCATCCACAAATTTATACCTACTCAAAGTAACAGATAAGTATAGTGATTCAAAGTACTTTGTATTGAATGAAACCTATTAACTGAGAATGTGTTAAGTAGTTAGTTGAAATAATGAAATTTTCTCGCATCTTATTATTTCCCATTTTACTGAGCGCAATTTTTTCATTAAATGACGTAAGTCACCGACGCAGTAAAAAAACTTTCTGAAGGTAAATGAAAGAAAGAAAGAAAGAAAAATCATTTATTCTTGTAGGACCTCAAGGATCACTTAAGTTTCGTTTTACATGCTAGGTGATTCTAATGCCTGTTCCAACGCGACTCCCTACACCAGGGAAAGAATCAGGCAAGAACCTGGTGGTGTGGGCCTAGCTTTTTTTTAAAAGCGATCCCTTAACAATCTAAAATAATCTAAATAGTCAAGCTTCAGTGGGAAGCTAGTCGAACAAAGTAAGGCATGTCAAAGAAAGTAAAAGTAATTGTAAAGTTAACAAGATAACACCTCAACAAAATGTTGTATGGCATCACATGGTACACTTGGCCGACTGTCCCAACTCCCAAGTAATAAAATTTAAAAAAGGCGAATGGGCACTTTTGTGCTGTCGGCGGCCAGTAATTAAATTAGTACCAAATGAAAATACTGTTAGTACGGAATAATTATTAAAATTGGATTTAAAAGAAACTATGGTAGAAGGAATTGAACAAGCGAAACAGCAATATCATGACGACGTTCTCTAACACTCGACTCTAACACTGATTACGTTGAATGATAAATATAAAGATTGGCATAAGTTGTTCACTCACATGGTACACTTGGCCGACTGTCCCAACTCCCAAGTAATAAAATTTAAAAAAGGAATAGTTAAACCTTAAACATTATTTATAATTAAAGTTAAAACCTTTGATTAGTGGTTTATTTTGTCGTATTTGGTTGTATATTTTGTCATGACAGATGACAGATGACAGATGACAGATGACAGATGACAGATGACAGATGACAGATGACAGATGACAGATGACAGATGACAGGTGACAGATGACAGATGACAGATGACAGACAGACTGACGGGCTGACGGACTGACGGACTGACGGACTGACGGACCGACGAACCGACGGACCGACGGACCGACGGACCGACGGACCGACGGACCGACGGACCGACGGACCGACGGACCGACGGACCGACGGACCGACGGACCGACGGACTGACGGACTGACGAACTGAAGGACTTACAGTTGACAGTTGACAGTTGAAGGTTAAAGCTGACGGTTGACAGTTGACAGTTGACAGTTGAAGGTTAAAGCTGACGGTTGACAGTTGACAGTTGACAGTTGACAGTTGACAGTTGACAGTTGACAGTTGACAGTTGACAGTTGACAGTTGACAGTTGACAGTTGACAGTTGACAGTTGACAGTTGACAGTTGACAGTTGACAGTTGACAGTTGACAGTTGACAGTTGACAGTTGACAGTTGACAGTTGACAGTTGACAGATGACAGTTGACAGTTGGCAGTTGACAGTTGACAGATGACAGAGGACAGATGACAGATGACATATGACAGATGACAGATGACAGATGACAGATGAGAGATGAGAGATGAGAGATGACAGATGACAAATGACAGATGACAGATGACAGATGACAGATGACAGATGACAGATGACAGATGACAGATGACAGATGACAGATGACAGATGACAGATGACAGATGACAGATGACAGATGACAGATGACAGATGACAGATGACAGATGACAGATGACAGATGACAGATGACAGATGACAGATGACAGATGACAGATGACAGATGACAGATGACAGATGACAGATGACAGATGACAGATGACAGATGACAGATGACAGATGACAGATGACAGATGACAGATGACAGATGACAGATGACAGATGACAGATGACAGATGACAGATGACAGATGACAGATGACAGATGACAGACAGGCTGACGGACTAACGGACTGACGGACTGACGGACTGACGGACTGACGGACTGACGGACTGACGGACTGACGGACTGACGGACTGACGGACTGATGGACCGACGGACTGACGGACTGACGGACCGACGGACTGACGGACTGACGGACTGAAAGACCGACGGACCGACGGACCGACGGACCGACGGACCGACGGACCGACGGACCGACGGACCGACGGACCGACGGACTGACGGACTGACGGACTGACGGACTGACGGACTGACGGACTGACGGACTGAAGGACTAACAGTTGACAGTTGACAGTTGACAGTTGAAGGTTAAAGCTGACGGTTGACAGCTGACAGATGACAGATGACAGATGACAGATGACAGATGACAGATGACAGATGACAGATGACAGATGACAGATGACAGATGACAGATGACAGATGACAGATGACAGATGACAGATGACAGATGACAGATGACAGATGACAGATGACAGATGACAGATGACAGATGACAGATGACAGATGACAGATGACAGATGACAGATGACAGATGACAGATGACAGATGACAGATGACAGATGACAGATGACAGATGACAGATGACAGATGACAGATGACAGATGACAGATGACAGATGACAGATGACAGATGACAGATGACAGATGACAGATGACAGATGACAGATGACAGATGACAGATGACAGATGACAGATGACAGATGACAGATGACAGATGACAGATGACAGATGACAGATGACAGATGACAGATGACAGATGACAGATGACAGATGACAGATGACAGATGACAGATGACAGATGACAGATGACAGATGACAGATGACAGATGACAGATGACAGATGACAGATGACAGATGACAGATGACAGATGACAGAAGACAGATGACAGATGACAGATGACAGATGACAGATGACAGATGACAGATGACAGATGACAGATGACAGATGACAGATGACAGATTACAGATGACAGATGACAGATGACAGATGACAGATGACAGATGACAGATGACAGATGACAGATGACAGATGACAGATGACAGATGACTGACGGACCGACGGACCGACGGACCGACGGACCGACGGACCGACGGACCGACGGACCGACGGACCGACGGACCGACGGACCGACGGACCGACGGACCGACGGACCGACGGACCGACGGACCGACGGACTGACGGACTGACGGACTGACGGACCGACGGACTGACGGACCGACGGACTGACGGACTGACGGACCGACGGACTGACGGACTGACGAACTGAAGGACTTACAGTTGACAGTTGACAGTTGAAGGTTAAAGCTGACGGTTGACATTTGACAGTTGACAGTTGACAGTTGACAGTTGACAGTTGACAGTTGACAGTTGACAGTTGACAGTTGACAGTTGAAGGTTAAAGCTGACGGTTGACATTTGACAGTTGACAGTTGATAGTTGACAGTTGACAGTTGACAGTTGACAGTTGACAGTTGACAGTTGACAGTTGACAGTTGACAGTTGACAGTTGACAGTTGACAGTTGACAGTTGACAGTTGACAGTTGACAGTTGACAGTTGACAGTTGACAGTTGACAGTTGACAGTTGACAGTTGACAGTTGACAGTTGACAGTTGACAGTTCACAGTTCACAGTTGACAGTTGACAGTTGAAGGTTAAAGCTGACGGTTGACAGTTGACAGTTGACAGTTGACAGTTGACAGTTGACAGTTGACAGTTGACAGTTGACAGTTGACAGTTGACAGTTGACAGTTGACAGTTGACAGTTGACAGTTGACAGTTGACAGTTGACAGTTGACAGTTGACAGTTGACAGTTGACAGATGACAGATGACAGATGACAGATGACAGATGACAGATGACAGATGACAGATGACAGATGACAGATGACAGATGACAGATGACAGATGACAGATGACAGATGACAGATGACAGGTGACAGATGACAGATGACAAAATCATTCTTGGCCACGGACAGCTCACGCTTTACACAAAATTTCCCATCGGTGGAAAAATAATTAAAATTATACTTCAGAGGTTCAAGAATGGTTTATTTTTAATAAAAAAAAGACAGATTGCTGTAGGTAATAGCGGAAAAAAATCATTATAATACTGATATCCTGAAAGAACTTTAAATTGAAGCGCTTTTATTGGCAACTGTACCAACATGTTGTGCCAATACAACAGCTGCTAAACTTTACCTACTATACACTCGTGCTAACTATACACTCGAGTGAAAAGGGGTTTTTATTTCTTAGTTACCAGATTATTTTAAACCAAAATGTTCTTAGCATCTGCTGTAAAACAGTAGTAACAACAAAATACAAACTTAGACTTAATTTTCTATTTGTTTTAAGTTCTACTTATGAAAAAATATTTTCGTGTTCGATCTGATCAGTCTTAAGCTGTGTCCCCAGTAGGCAAACTGTTAGCGGCCGACCGAGTGAGCCGCAAAGTGGCGAACTGTGAGTTAGCTGCAAACTCAGATCAATTTTCGCCATATCAACCATATCGCCGCCGCCGACTAGAACTGGTTTTATTGTGAGTCGGCCACTAACTGAGACAGTCGGCGCGCGTAACGCTGCAAACTGCGTAAAGTGAGCGCAAAACTAGCAAACTGTGACACTCCATTTCAAATGGGTTACCAAATATATGGAAACTCAGTCGCAGTTGCAAACTCAGTCGGCCGCTAACAGTTTGCCTACTGGGGACACAGCCTAAGACGTGACGTCATGCGCTCTGATTGTTGTTTAACATAGGTACCTACTCGTATCAGGACGAAATTTCTAATTATATTTCATCAAAATAAATTCTTGTTCATATTATCAAAATAATTAATAATTTAATTAGTAAATTAGTAGTTTAGTGACAAGTAAGTAAGGCTCAGTATTTAGCTAGACTTACTTGGAAATAATAATCGGAGGTGGTAAAATTAAGCTTTAATTTATGAAAAACATCATTAGGTACATACATCCCTGGTGTAGGGAGTCGCGTTGGAACAGGCATTAGAATCACCTAGCATGTAAAACGAAACTTAGGTGATCCTTGAGGTCCTACAAGAATAAATGATTTTTCTTTCTTTCTTTCTTTCTTTCATCGCTTTAATTGATGAAACATAAATAAATCTTGTGTGACTCTTCATAACTATTTTGTGCTTGACATTACATACTTTTACTTCGCATCTCAAGTATGAGTTTGAGAAACTTATGAAAGTTCTTGAAGCGCATGGTTTCTATAGCTAAGTATTATATAAGTTTAAAAACAAAGCTTTTATGACTAACTTGCAGACGCCCGCGACTTCGTTCGCGTGAATTTTGTCGTAACCTAAAGGAGGCTGAATTTGTAAAATCCCAACAAAATCTAAATCGACGATATTTTACGTGAGTAATTTCCTGTTGTGTTATATAAGATCTACAGGTAGCTCAACTGATCCAAGCCACTGCCAGACAAAAGCGTGCCCGAATGTCATAAACGTAATGGATTCAAAATCCACTCATTCATTTTCCTCATTATTCTACTGTAATCAGGCACCAATCAATTACCTACATTAGGCATTGGCCACTTGCCCACAACCAGGCCAAATTCAATTCCCAAATGCATACATACATACATACCAATAGCACATAACCTAACCTATATAGCCTTATGTAACCGTCAGATCAATACTTGTTTTCCTCTCGCTCGCTCATTGTTCTGTCTCTTTCAAGGGGGGTGAGGTGGGGGGTTGGGAAGGCTCTATTGTAGGTAATGAGAAGCGAACTTGATTTATTAAAGAGAGGGGTTGTAACCTGTTCGTCTTCAAATGATTTTCAATGCCTAAAGAGGTAATGAAATGAGAAACTATCTTCTACATCTTGGTTCTATCAATAGGCATGATGATTAATTTTGCAAAACCATTCTACGAGTATTATGTTCTTATCTGTTTCCCATTTATATGTTTTTGTTTTATTGAAAAGAAACATTTATTTTATTGGACCAAAATTTAGTTTTTAAAAACACTGTTTGTGTTTGACGCCAAAACTTTGTGATCTTTACAAGCTTTGTATTATTATACAAAGGTATTGCATTATCATAGTAGTAGGTGGTAGGGTAGGTATGTCACACGACCCGAAGCCAGCTAGCCAGCCCGGCCAGCTAGCTCCAGGGGGCTCTCTCGCTAGAGGAATAAATCGCATGACGCGCGCGTTTCAAAGACTTTTGCTTTACGAGTGTTACTTTAGTGGTTCTGTTTTATTTGAAAGAAAGAAAGAAAAATCATTTATTCTTGTAGGACCTCAAGGATCACTTAAGTTTCGTTTTACATGCTAGGTGATTCTAATGCCTATTCCAACGCGACTCCCTACACCAGGGAAAGAATCAGGCAAGAACCTGGTGGTGTGGGCCTAGCTTTTTTTTAAAAGCGATCCCTTAACAATCTAAAATAATCTAAATAGTCAAGCTTCAGTGGGAAGCCAGTCGAACAAAGTAAGGCATGTCAAAGAAAGTAAAAGTAATTGTAAAGTTAACAAGATAACACCTCAACAAAAAGTTGTCTGGCATCACATGCTACACTTGGCTGACTATTGACTCGACTAGGGAGTCGCGTTGGAACAGGCATTAGAATCACCTAGCATGTAAAACGAAACTTAAGTGATCCTTGAGGTCCTACAAGAATAAATGATTTTTCTTTCTTTCTTTCTTTCTTTCACTCTTGTTTCTGTTTTATTGTCCCTGTGTGTGTTTTTATATTATACTTTTACATTTACAACTGTGTTTGAACTCACTCAAAACCCCCTTGGAGCTAGCTAGCCGGGCCGGCGCTAAATGTTGAGATTGATCCAAACAAATACTTGTTTACTTACTCGTTCGTTCGTTCGTTCGTATGAGCAAGTGGCCAACTCTGGTGACGGAGTTTTTAGACCGCCTAAAGGCCTCCGTCATGGCTTAACGACTTTAAAAGCCGGGACCGACAATTTAACGTACCCTCCGAAGCACGGAAGCGCTCAGCTGATAATGCCACTTGCGGTCACCCATCCAAGCTGTGACCGCTCAGAACGTTGCTTAACTTCAACGATCTATCAAGAACGGCTTAGCAAGCTTCGCCACGAGCGCTTCGTTTACTAACTGATTTTGTTGTTTTAAAATGTTGTAACTCACCCGAAAAGCGTCCGACGTAGGCGACATATCGCAGCGATATGAAGGCTTTTATTTATATCAGTGTTATCTAACACTCTGCTACTGAGTGCCACATTGATTATAGAGTAGACAGTTTCATTATAAATGTAAATCTTACTAAAAGTTATATTGACGGGATTCGAACCCGCGTGATACAAGCGAACTTAAACTATAATACAAAAATATATAGAACCAGAGTAGACAGTTGTGTCAATGCAGATGTCGCCAAAACTAAACTAAACTAATTTGACAACACTAAAAATGTTGCCGTCCCTTTCATAACGATCGAAATAAAAAGGATGGCATTCATTTTAGTGCTGTCAAATTAGCTTAGTTTTTGCGACATCTGATTAGGCACCAATACAATAACTAAATATAAACTTACAGTTTTTCATAACAATTTTTCTGGTCTAAACTATAATTTAATGCATTCACTGCCAAGTCTTTAAAAGAGATATTACAACCTTCCTTAAAACGACATACAACACTAAACTCGTTAAAATTATTTATTACAATTAATTGTTATGAAAAAGCTTGTTTCTCACAATTCTTAGGCGTGTTTTCTTAAAAGATTGAAGAATAAAAAATAAAAAATCTTAGTCATATCATTGTTAAGATTTGAATTTTTCTATCTACTGTTTTTTGTATGATTTTTTTTACAAATGACCTCATAACAAAATTTGAAAACCACTTTTTGCCAGCGCTTATTTTTACAAAAACTGGAATAGTCGATTTTTGTGATTATTTTTGTAATGTATTCTGAAAATTTTCTGAATCACACTACTCTGTAATATTTCACTTCATCATCCATTATCATAAGCCTTTGAAAGCTTCGTGGAAAATACTTTACGATAAAAACTTATCAAAGCCTTTATTTGTTGTTTTGATTGTCTGCTCTGACAGTAACAGATAACGAAACTTTGTAAGGTTGATATAATACAAACAGCTGCCTTAGCCATGTTACATTTCGACAATCGCTTTCGATTAGAAACTAAAAAAAATGTACTTATAGGCATTGACATTCGATGACGAAAACTCGAGCGATCAGAAATGTCAAATCAAAGGTGTAGCCAAAGAGAATATAAACACTATGGTGTAGCGATGATAGAAATCGAATCGCTTCATAGCGAATGCCGGTTGGCTAGGCCCTCAGGGCGTCATATTGCTCCCCATCAGAACTATCGCTTTTAAAAAAAGCTAGGCCCACACCACCAGGTTCTTGCCTGATTCTTTCCCTGGTGTAGGGAGTCGCGTAGGAACAGGCATTAGAATCACCTAGCATGTAAAACGAAACTTAAGTGATCCTTGAGGTCCTACAAGAATAAATGATTTTTTCTTTCTTTCTTACTATTCTGGAATTTGGATATCCAAATTATATGGGTACATTATAGGTACTCTCATATGAGAGTACCTATAATACTGTCCCTCCTGGGCGACACTGAATAACAGCGCTTGATCTCTGGATCTAGGCAAATAGGCTGAGTTGTTGCCGTTTCAGCTAGTTTTTTTTTTAGTTTCAATTTAGTTTTTTTTATCTTTGTTAGATATAAAATTTTTAGCTGAATTAACTTATTTCTTTCTTTCTTTTAGTGCCAGAATTAAAAAAAAATGACTTCTACGAGTATGGATGGAGACAGCAATGTGCTGCACTCTCATGGTGCATTTCTGCCCATTACTCTGAGGATTATCGTCAGATCATCACCAAATTGTTATGTGACCAATAAGAAAATACATTCTTTCAAACCAAAAAAGAATTTTTCAAATCGGTCAAGGCATCTATAAGTTATCGATCGGGGATATACCTACCTACATAAAAAAAGTTTTTAGTGAATTGAGAAACTTCTTTTTTATTTAAGTCAGCTAAATGTTGATGATCATGACTGTACCAGTCAAGATGAGTTAGATACCTACTAGATATTCTCTTAAATCTTTAGATAAATAGATCATTTTATTCTATTCTGTTGAAATTTTTAAAAAGTGCTAGAATTTTTTTTGACTAGATCCTAATACTTATTTTTCTTCACGGTTTTTTCCATATCTTTACCATTATCTAATAAAGCGAATGAGTTTGTTTTTAAACGGTTTCATTTATCTTGACCCGTTAGTTTAATAATTATGTGTTTATTGTTTATACGAATCTAAAAAAATAATTAAACAAGATCACGACACCAGGGAGCGTCGGATTTGTAAAACTCAGTGCATTTTATAGCTCAGTTTTTGGGTACCTTAAGGTACCTATAGATTAATAGGGTATATATACATCTATGCCTTCTTTCTGCAGGTATCACAAGGGTACAGCTATTGCTGTATTATACACGTTAAAACACTGAAAAATTGTGCATCTTGTGCGCTTACCAACAATTTACCTGTAAGCTACACATATATAATCACAAGCAATATAAAACCTCTTTCCACGTAAAAGGCGTGGCTGACGTCACACGCCCCCTCAGGGGTGCCCACCCCCGGGGGGAGAGGGTGAGGGGCGCGGGGGTGTCTGTTCGTGATGGCCGGGATTAATGTTTATGTTCGCTCTAGATGTTGGGGCTGATTTAAGATATTTGGTTTTGTAGAGTTGTAGCTTGCAATTGATGATAGATAATTTGAGATAGCTATTGAGATATAAGAATTGCCAAAACACACAATGGTGGCGATTCTGTTGCAACACAGACTAGTTAAATTATTCCTAAATCCGAAAGCTCTTATTTCGTTCAAGTTAAAGTTCAAAATAAAATAACAGACTGAGTGACATCTCTAAAATTACTAAAATTTAGTAAAATTAAAGTGAATGTGGGTAGAATTGATCCAAGACCATTTTTACTTCTGACTAAAACTACCCGCAAAGATGAAAAACAAGGTTAAAAGTACCTTGTTCTTCAAATGTTATTTTCAGTGCATTGATGGAGTAATCGAAGTACATACATTAAAAACATCAATAATATTTCTTTAAGACTCACACATTACGTCACAGCCAACTGCAAGCAGCGTGGGTGTTGCAAAATAACCTTTATACATAAAGGTTTTAGGTCAAAACGCCTACGCCTTTAAGGTCGCAAAAGGTCACAGTTCAAACCTGGATACTTCCTACGCTTATAGCCTAGGTTTTTTTATTGTTATATTTATGTCTTTGGTATTTTTAACAATCTTTGAAAAAATCTACAGCTCGTAAATAAGATCATATGCACACATAGGTCATAAGCACCTATCTATATATATGCATGCACACAGTCGTCATTTGTTACGTTGTTAAGATAAGATAAGATAAAAAAAAATCCTTACACAAAGAACTTTTGGATTGTATGGATTCCAAACATAAATACGAGTATATATTGTAGATGAGTAACTAACGGCCAGTCTTAACCTATCTATGTTTTGTTTTGATTACTGTAAGTAGATATTTGACATTACATACCAAAAAATTCAAATAACTACTGACAGCAAGCAAAACTCAAGATAGATAGGTTATTGAGACTAGCCGTAAGATTTAATAAAAAAGTTTAAACTAAATGTAAGAAAAATGTACTAAGAAAATTCGTAGCATATGGCGTAGATACTTCGTAGAGCCTCTACGCAGCGACGTAGATATGTGTCATTTTATTAAGGCTTCCCTTCGTTCGTTCGTTCGTTCGTCTTAGTAAGAAACATTAAACTAAATGTAAAAAAAACATAATTTACTACTAAGAAAATTCGTAGCATATGGCGTAGATACTTCGTAGAGCCTCTACGCAGCGACGTAGATATGTGTCATTTTATTAAGGCTTCCCTTTAATGACATAGAGCAAGCTGGCGAAGCGAAGAAACGGATAAATATTAACAGGTTAGCTGTCCGATGAGGCACATGTGCCTCATGGGTGATTGCACTGGTACGTCCATGAGGCATATGTGCCTCATGTTAGCTGTCATTATTTACTACGAGGACGTGTACAAAGAAGATCGAAACTTGCTTCGGGACAGCTAACCTGTTAACCAATAGGATCCTTAGGTGGCTCAACTGGTTCTTTAATTTTGTACAGTTATGTAAATATGTAGTAGTTTAGTTTCTGTAAATAAATCTCCAAAGTTTACCAATAGGATTGCATAAAATCTTATCTCTCTTTATTGGTTAATATGACGACCTCTGTGGCGCAGTGGGCGAAAGCCCGCCTGAGACGCAGAGGTTGCGGGTTTGATCCCCGCTGCGGGACAAATATTTGTTTCGTGTCTGGGTGTTTTCTATGTATAATATGTATGTATTTACAAAAAAAAATGTATTTATGTAGTGTATCAGTTATCTGGTTACCATAACACAAGCATTAAATTTCTTAGCTTGGGACTAGATGACGCTGTGTGGAATGTCCAAGGATATTTATTTATTTATTACTTATTATATTTATCCGTTTCTCTGCTCCGCTAGCTCGCTCCGCGTCAATGGACAGGCAGCCTTACAACCTTGTCTATTGTTGCTTACCTACATCAACGAATAAGCCCCTTTAACAGGTTAGCTGTCCGATGAGGCACATGTGCCTCATGGGTGATTGCACTGGTACGTCCATGAGGCATATGTGCCTCATGTTAGCTGTCATTATTTACTACGAGGACGTGTACAAAGAAGATCGAAACTTGCTTCGGGACAGCTAACCTGTTAAAGGGTATTTTTTAAAGGATTTTGTCACTAAGTCTAGCCTAAAACGGCCTAAAAACTCCGTCACCTGAGTTAGCCACTTGCTCATACGAACTTCTTACTTCTGCCATTCGTCTAACAGTTAACCAAAATACGACCTAGATATTTTATGTCGTTGACCCATATTGCTTCCTGTCTAACATTCTAGGGTCGTGGGTTCGAACCCCGGCCGTGCATCAATGGATTTTTTGTTTCGAAACATTTTATGCGCGAAACTAGTAGTAGCTTAGTCAGCCGTATTGACCATTGTCTTTCCTGTGGATATGTCCGGCAGCTGAGAGGATGGTTTAGGTGCTGGGCAAGCCTATTCCATGTCTCAGGTCCTCAACAATGTCCCAGGTACTACATTATCCCGCAAAAATTGCCTCCTGACTGTATAAATATCTAGTAAAGATGCAAAGGCGAGTTCATCATTCTAAAATTCATAACTTCAAAACTACGATAGCCTCGCTCTACATTGCCCAGCAAAATCAATGTTGCAAGGAGGGATGACCTGATTCCCTCCCACTCACCCACCTCTTACCTTTAACCTTTCATTCTGCGCATGCGCGAACCACAGCTCTCTGAACCTGGACTACAGCCTCCAGTCTTCTTCCACCTCTGCTGGATATCGCCAGCTCAATAATCATACAAATTTCCCCAAATTTCTATCATTTATGAAAAACATATATAAAATATCGAAGCAACGCAGGCACACCCTTTTTATTTATAATTGCATATCAGACCCTTTGAGGCATATTTTGATTTGCTTCTCAACCAAAAATATCTCGTACAAGTAGTGAATTATATAATTTATTTTATTTCCTCGAGCTACAGGTATAATAAGGTCAGTATAATATAAAAATATAATAAAAAATATCATAGAATATAGAATTCATTAGATTTCTGTATTACATTCAAAATTCATCAAAAATTTAACATGCATTCTTAAAAAAACTATTTTTTTGCACAATTTTAGTTACAGTAAGCGCAATATAGAGTGACGGGCCGAACTTAGGCTATCCAGGCGATCGCGTATTATGAATAGTCGTTACGAAAGAGCTAAACAGACGTATCGACAGCTCGTTTGTTCGTTCGTTTAACAGAGTTCGTTTAATATCACTATCTCGTGAAACAGAGATAGTGATATTTCTGTGTGCAATAACTATGTTCACTCCAGTCAACTTAAATTGCAGTTACTGTACAATCTTGCATCCTACTTTGATTTATCAACTTTAAGCTGAAGAATCAGTGTCATTAACATATTTCTTTCTCTGTTCACAGACTAGAGTTTAGCAGATGTCTAAGTTGACATTGGATGGTTTCTTTTCGTACTGCAAACAAATAGCCGAGCACATACAATTGGTTAGTTCATATCCATTAGCCGCCATCTTGGACCGCCATTTTGTATTGATCATCGCCATTTTGATTACGTCATACCCTTTGTTCTATTGTACACTCATTATTTTGGCTTTCATTACATCTTTAAGCTTATCATTGTATTTTTTCTTCTTTTTTCTTTAATTATACACTTTTTGATCAATCATATTCAGTAGTTTCTTTCCTATTACTTATAGTACCACTAGTACCTAATCATAAGTAATAAGTAGGTATGTGTACGTATATTTATACGTAAAATACATTATACTTACTATAGTTATAAGATCATCTCTAAGCTTAAAATCTACTATTTTTGTATTTATTCAACAAATAAAAAAAAACTAAATTTTATCAAATACGGTCGTATTCTGAAACTTAAAACAATTCGAAATCACAATTAAACAATTTTTTTTGTGAATTTCTAAAAAAAGCCTAATTAGAGTGAAGTTGTAAATCTATAACTCAGTTAGGTACTAGGTAACCATACTACCTCGAGCCCTAAATCAGTTGAGTACTAGGCGGGACCTAGGTATCCTGACCCCAATGACCCTAAAACACGATCGATCTGTCCGCGCATGCGCTAAAGTCTAGTAACTGACCTCAATAGACCGAAGGACATTTGAGACCTCTTTGAATACAATTAAGTAGGTCAAATCACGTTTGCATTAAACCTAATTGATTAAAATTTTGTGTAGAACTTGACTTGGAAGCATTAACCTGAGACCGTAACATAAAATTAAAATATAATAATAATAAAAAATATTCTTATTATCTTTACTGAATGATTTATACAGAAGGCTTTGTCTACACTTAACGGGACACTACTTAGTGCCTTGTAAGCTTCAAAGTGAGTACAATGTGAACCGCTAAGCAAGAATACCTACGCTGACACAGGCTGAAAATGATGATGATGATGAAAAGCAATAATGTTTGTTAGTCATATAATAGGTCCGTAATTCTTAATTAAAAGCAAAGTTTGGTCATACGTATGGGATCCTAGATTAAGGTGCCTGTGTGGGTGAAACTAGCGCCAACGCCTATTTTTTTTTATTATTACGTTGGACAAAGGAATTTAAAAAAACGGAATGTAGGTATAGTTCGTGAAACCTATCATAAGCTTTTTTTAATACCTCTGTAATAGTTCATTTTGTATAGTTTAGGAGGAGTAGCAAAGTTGCACTTGGTGGCCACCAAACTCTGTTTTTGCAAAAAACTTTGAAATTCCTGTTATTGCTTTTAGTTATAGGAATTACGGGGCGAGAGCTTTCTGGTGTTTTAAAATTAACCCTGTATATGATTTGGTGTTGTCTGTCTGTCACAGAGCGAGAGGATGGCGTCTATCTCAGGGCAGGGCACTCCTAAGCTGACTTCAGGAGTCGGAAACCTCTACTATGACTGTGAGTAACTCTACTTATTGAACTAGCGACCCGCCCCGTCCTCACATGGGTCTACTATGCATTTAAGTGGCAATTCGGAGTGTCGCAAAAGCTAAACTAAACTAACTAAAATTAATGCCATCCTTTTTATTCCAATCGCTATGAAAGGGACGGCAACATTTTTAGTTAGTTTAGTTTAGCTTTTGCGACATTCAGAATTGCCACTATTGTTTATCTTATTTTATTTTAACTTTAATTAACTTTATTTGTTACATTTATATCAGTTTTATAACCTGTGCAAACACGAATTTTGATAAACTTTGTGGCTCGGTCGGCACGGGTTTCCTCACGATGTTTGAGCTCGTGTTACTACGCATATACCTACCTATTATAGCTGTTTTAAAACAAAAATGATCAATAAATGAAACCGCGGCTAGCAGGTTGGTACTTCGCAAAGCACTTTACTGAATAATTAATCACAGCGAGAGAATGCAATTAGTATTGTGACTTGCAGATTGAGCAAGAGTGTAGGTAGGGACTGATTTTGACACTGTAAAGTTGGGTTAAAATCAATTGTTAATTCAACTAATTTATTCATTAGGATCATTGATCTCTGTGGCGCAGTGGGCGAAGGCTCGCCTGAGACGCGGAGGTTGCGGGTTCGAATCCCGCCGCGAGACAAATGTTTGCAAGTTCTGCAGATATTTGTTCCGTGTTTGGATGTTTTTCTATCTATAATATGTATGTATTTACAAAAAATATGTATCTTAGTATTATATCAGTCATCTGGTTACCATAACACAAGCATTAAGTTGCTTAGCTTGGGACTAGATGACGCCGTGTGAAATGTCCAAAGATATTTATTTATTATTATTTATTATTGATCTTTGTAACCAATCACGAGTCTTCTCCATGTCTATTCTATTTCTATCAACGATAGTCCTTGTAAATATTAAATAAATCTTTTCATTTTCTTGCATTTTCAAACAAAAATATATGCATATTGGTTTAGTAAACCTACTTTAGCTAAAACGGATATTAAATCTGTTGCTATCTCTTTTCATTGACAAAGAGTAACAAGAGAAAAACATTCTTTAAATCTTTATTAAATTAACTAATCTTTTTGAACATATATAAATATATCCATTAAAAACGTAAGTAAAGTGGTATGTTTTTTGTTTTTCTATCTTCATGAAAAACAGAAAAAGTAGAAATAAATCATGAACCTACCTATTATGAAATTAAACATGTAATTTGATACAAATAGTATCTACCCTCGAGTCGGGCGCGCGTCATCTCCGCCGGAAGTGTCGCCCACCGGAAGTGGCTGATAAGAGGCACGTGCCTGTAATCCGTTGTGAAGTTTGGTGTTGGAAAACATCGAATCTCAAGTGTTAGTGTTGATAATGTTAAGAGGGTGCAGAAGGCAAAATAAGTCTTAAGTTTCTTTAAATGAAAAAAATTAAATACGCACGATTATCTAAGCTATCACCCGAAGTAATATTTGGAAAAAAAAACTTTTTTGCTTTAACTTTTTTTAACAATTTAGTTAATAGAGGAAGTGCACTTAAATGGATTTTTTTATATCGATGCATTGTCAGTTTTTGAATAACTGAAATGAAATATTTTACTATGTGAAAGACAAACAGTCCAACAGTAAAAACTTATTGAAATTAGTAAATCAGATAAGTTCATATAAATCTAATCCGTTGGTTAATCCTACTCGGAAAGTTAAATCCCACAGTAAAGAGCTATCAATTAACTAAAACACGGAATCCCACTTTCGCTAATCCCACTGTTGGGGTCGCGGTGTTCTTACTAAAAGCAAAGCAAGAAGTGCTACGTGGTGCTACGTAGTGCTACGAATGTGCTACGAATGTGCTACGAAAGTGCTACGAAATTTAAAATAATTTTCTACTTAAATTACATCAAGCAGTTATTAATAATATAATAATAATAATAAAAGCCTTTATTCACTGACCATATTACAGTAGGTACATTATAACTTATTATGTCTAAGTGTCTGAAGATTTATAAAAGGTTATCAAAGCAGATTTAAAAAATCACATTGGAATCAAACGATATATCAAAGCATTTATAAATGGATGATAAATGATAAGGATGATGATAATAGGTACAGAAGCAAACGTCCTTCGGGATGCAATCTAATCCTTTCCAAATTTTATCGTAATCTGCTCAGCGAACCATAAAAGTATTTTTAAAATAGTTTTTAAGTAGTGTGCCTGTGCACTATAATCTAATTCAAAAATATATGTATTTATACACTGAAACATAGGACCTCCTCCTTTTTTGAAGTTGGTTAAATAAAATCAATTGTTAATTAAAATAATAATTATTGAGTGATAGCAGTGAGTGGAAGAAGAAAACATGTTGTGCCGACCCCACTTAGCGTGGGATAAGGGCAGGAGAATGATGATGATGATGTAACAACAAAGGTAATCTTTCTAATGAATCCTGTACAAAGTGAGGTAACCCTCAAATGCAGGCTGGGTCATAAATACCCGTAGACGAGACAAGTTGATCCGCGCCGCGGGGCCGGTAATGACTGGAGATTTCAACTGATCCCTTGTTTGTGAAATTGTGATGAATTTTGGAGTTTATTGGGGAAATTGCAATTTGTATATTATTTTATATCTACTAGCTGCGCCCCGCGGTGTTACCCACGGTAGTTCCCGTTCCCGGGATCAAAAGTAGCCTATGTGTTATTCCCGGTCATAAACTATGTATATTCCAAGTTTCAGCCAAATCCGTTCAGTAGTTTTTACGGAAGAGTAACAAACATTCATCCATGCATACTTACAAACTTTCGCGTTTATAATATTAAGTATATAATATGGTAGGATAACCTATTGTGTCCCACTGCTGGGCAAAGGTCTCCCCTTTCTCCCTCCACGTATCTCGGTCCATTCCCATTACTGGCCATGTTGAATCGAATGTATCCAGGCCATCTCGTCATCTTTTTTCATCTTAAAAATATTTTTTGTAAAAAATTACGACTGTTTATTTGAGAATTGTCATTATGTTAAGAAGCGTTTACTTTGAGTACAGTCTTCTTATGCATTATTATTTTATTTGTTCTCTTTTTGTTGTAAGTAAGTAGATTTATCACACAACTTAAAACTCTTTATTAGAATACTATACTATTTCTTAACTATGATTTAAAACGTATATAAATATAAATTAAATGATTCTGAAATAAGTATGCCTCGCTTTGAAATTTAATTTTAATTAATATTTTAGGGTTCAAAGTTAAACAATACTTAGATCTATTTTTTATAAATATTTAGGAATCCAAAGTCTTTAAAAAGTCTATGGTTGGTCAGATACAGACCAAGCATTATTTAAAAAGCTCCTAAAAGCCAAACAATTCATCTCTCCCCCACAGATAAAAACATTCAATTCCACACGTAAATCCCTTAAGCCTACACTCTATCAATTGTAGTTAATACTCAGAAAAATGGAGAGACACTGACTGTGTGTTGCCAGCTGATCCTTAAAATAACCCTGTTATTCGTTGAAGATTTATTGATTATTCTAGTATTTTAGGTGAAAAAAACCATATTACTTGTTTGAAAAATACCTTTTTGGATGTTGAAATTCAGCTTTATAGTTTGTATTTTGTTTGTCTTACTTTTATGAATATTTATTTTGAAATTCTGCTACAACAGTGAACTTTTTACCTGAAATTAAATTTGTATTCGAATTCTTTAGTCTCATTCATTCCAATATAAAAACTCGGTTAAAAACATATTCTAAAGACTTTTAGACTTAAAAACTACTTTATATAACCCAATAATCAAGCATTTATAAAACCTGTAAAAATCTTACACAATATAAGCTAAAAAAGTTTAATTTTCATAACTAAGTTGGCAACACCGTAAAAACGATGAGACGTAAAATATGGCCGCAGATGGGATAGGATGATCAAAAGTACCCGTCTGGGACTCGCGGGTTGAGCTTTGGATTACCCATAGCTTGATGGGCTTGTCAGTTTTTATTACTTCAGTCAATACTTGTGCAATTTGCTGAGTTTTTGTTTTTGTTCAAACCATGTTGATTTCGGTTTCATAAGTAATCAGTAAAAAGTAGCCTTTGTTTTGTTCCAGGTTATGCCACGTACATTATTTTCAAGTTTTATGCAAATCCGTTCAGTAGTTTTTACGTGAAAGATTCATGCTTTTAGTTTATTATTAGTAGGATTGAGCTAATCAGTTTTACACGTTAGCATTTGTAGTACTCGTAGTCTATGGTTTGACAACAGTATACAGATATGTATTCTATACTACGGTGATAGGGCCCAGAAAACAGAATCAGCACCATTGTGTGTTTTAAAGGAGGATGGGCATTTTGTCCCAAGTACTGTATCAATTCGTGACATAATCTCATTTCAAAGGTATAATAATAAAGGTATATAATAAAGGTCATACAGAAGACCCTAAAATAAGCAAACATCATAATGTCACTGATTCCGCACATTATCTGCAGCGAGTGCAGACGGTATTTTAATTAAAGCTCTGACACGCGCCAACCCTGCAGCAGCTGCGTTATTTGTTTGTTTATTGCGCCACGGAAGCACTAGGGTTGGCATGGCACTAAATCTATACTCTTAAAGAGGTACCTACCTACTTATTTTATTAAAATAAATAACCTTGGAAATTATACACGATATCACAAATTCACAACATGCGATAATTAATTAAATTACTTTAACAATTACAAGTAGATACTATCCATCATTATTTTTAACCGAATAAAATGAAATAAATTTAATCTACAATTATGGAAGGATTTAATTAAACATTTTTGTAACAACATTGATTAATAAAATAAAAACAATCCAGTTATTATAAGTTAAACAAATCTAATTACAATACGTAATGGCATTATCAGCTGAGCGCTTCCGTGCTTCGGAGTGCACGTGAAATTGTCGGTCCCGGCTTCTAAAGCCATGACGGAGGCCTTTAGGCCGCTAAAAACTCCATCACCAGAGTTAGCCACTTGCTCATACGAACGAACGATTGCAAATATTGCAATACATAGCAAAAGTGACTGACACTTGACAGGTGATATTAATCAACAGTCAGAGTGTGACAGCCCTGTATTACAGCCCACTCGGTGGAGTGTAACAAATCGGCCTCTCTAAGTGAAATTCCGAGCGTACTGCCAGGGAGGGTTAGGAAGACTCATGGAGGAGCTTTTATGAGATTTTTTGAATTCAGAATGTTGGGTTTTTTGTTCAATTTGAATTTTTAAGCGTTTCTAGATTTTTTTTTTTCATTTTAAATGCTAGGTTAAATTACTTAGTTATTTCTTTAATCTTACTTATTGTTTGGCCAAAAATGTGACTATATTTAGCCCCTCAAGATATTTCGTATACTTACTGAGGAGGAGAGGGATCAGAAATACCCGCAAAGGGCTGGAATTTTGGATGTTGTACGAATGCTTTTGAAGACATTTAGCATTTTGGAAGTCATTTTTGTATTATAAAGAATTGTTTGAAATTATGAACTTGTTTTGAAAAGTCGCCATTCGTCTTGATATATAACCACAAAAATGGAGACTTAAATTTAACACACGTGCGTTCAGTTATCAGGTTCTATAAAAAAATTAACAAACATTTTCTTCCAAACTTCAAAACCAAAAATAACAATAGGTACTTACATAAAGTATTTTCATCCATTTAAAATAAGAAGCATCGTAACCCCTAAAAAGACACAAAAGACTAATGGTATTTTATACCCAAGATCTAAAGTGTTAAAAATTCCAACTCTAAGTAATCCTAAACTAAACAGTGTCCCCCAAAAGTCCAAATGTACATTTCATTGACAATCAGCTTATCAGAAACATACGTTCCATACAAATCTTTACCACTTTACCCTCACCTACTCTTTTTCTCTAACACTTTGACTTTTATTTCCAAAGATATACGGTTCTAATTCAAATGGCATATAGTTCTGGTTATATTTGACGTAGCAGCTTGAAAGTGATGTAATGTTTGACAAATAAATTCTTCTCAGGGGTCCATGGTATTTGCCAAGAAGGTGTTAAGGGAATATGAACGTTATTGTTTTTGTGTTAAGTTGAAATTGTTTTGGAATTTTGACGGTGTAAGTAATGCTCTTTCTGGATATGATAGGATTGAGATATCGTTAGCTAAAAAAGTAGTAACATTAAAATGATTTATTTCTACAAACTATCTTTAAAATACATAAGTTGGTAATACCTACATTTTTATTTTATTACAACTTTCATGTTAAAAATCTCTACAAAAAAAAAACCGTCATTCTAGCGTCTATTCCATGTTCCAAGCACTACAGCATCTCGTTAATAGTAGACAAAGCCAAGTCATTCAGTAGGACCTCAAGCTTAGCTCGAAATTCAAAAAGTCGTAGAACAAAATGTTGTTCACACTGATGAGGTGAATGACCCCTTTTCGGGATAACATACCAATTATGAATCACGTTGTATTCGTCTCTTAAATATTTTCAAAATCGTTTTATCTCTTCACTCTTCTAAAACAGGCCTACTATCTCTATTTATCGTCATCTGAAGAGGTTCATGCGTTTGACAGCTGACATCGGATTATGCGCGGTCGCTGCGACCCACTACGCTAAGTGAATTCTGTTGTACGCGCGGAGGTTCTCATTCTCACGGGCCACTTGTTTTGGGGGAATTAACACTCTTTTGGGAATCGATAGAAAGGTGTTCATGCGAAAATAATACTAATATGTATTATAAAGGTAAAAGTTTGTGTGTGTAAGTGTGTTTCTTACTCTTTCACGCTCAAACGTTGGACGGATTTGAATGAAATTTAGTACCAGAATTGCTTATACCCTGGATTAATAAATAGGCTACTTTTGAACCCGATATTCTCACGGGAGCGGGAACTAGTCACCGCAGGGCGCAGGTAGAAGGTTTATATTTATGAAAATCATTAAAAATATATTTTACTCAAGGGATATTTACGCAACGGCTACTTGGTTTTGGATTAAAATTGTAATCGGTACCTATAGATCGTGTTTGGAGTAGGACATATTAATAAAAGTATCTGAAGGGTGTCCGGAAGCACCATATTGTACTGACTTTTACCCAGATGTCTTTAATTTCCATCCTTATTGAAAATAACCTACAAATATTTCCACATTACAAAACTCAACCATATCCCCATACACCACAGTCCCTATTTCCACAACCATACTGACAAATAATGTCGACGCAACTCATAACAATGATTTTTAATATAAAAGAAAAACTTGGACCAATCATCCCGCTTTTCCCCTGCCATGAGAATCTAAACCTTAATTTCTAGGGGATAAGGTTGTATAAAAATTTCGGTATCAGTAAAATGAATGTGTATGTATTGTGTATTGTTGAGATTTTCTATTGTACGTTGATCTGTGTGTTTTTGTTTCTGTGAAGGATTGCTTGCCCTTTTGACGGAATGCCCTTTCGAAGTTCTTGAGTTGGAAATTAAAAGAAAATAGTAGGTTTTTAATCAGGCTGATGTCAGTTTTTGGGTCTGTTATGACTTTTTAAGACGCGCCGAGGGCATTAATATTAGGAACAAGATTTTAAAACAATGAAAAACTATCTTTATACATACATTGGTGCCAATTTAATAACCTCATTTTTATTAGGTGGTTAAAAAATACGTTATCGTAGGTAAATACTATTTAAAACTGCTAATTGGTATTATTTTTTATAAATTTTCCAAATAACAGTGAACATAATTATATAATTTATTACGAGAATAAAACAATTAATAAATGATGACATTTACAACCAGGCAAACAACGAAAGAGGCAAAGTGAATAAATCACTTTATATTGTATTTTACTAAATTCACGACTATTCAAGTACGACAAGAAAGAAAGAAAAAAAAGACGTGTGGCACTCGGAGACTGCCGCGGTAAAGCTATTGCATTGCATTTGTTTTTTTCGGAGTGTTAGGTTATTTTCGTGTTTCTGGATTCGGTCTCCACGCTCAAGGCCCGCGATAGATAATGTAGCTATGCAATAGCTTAAAAATCATTCACTAGATATTTCACTAGGACCTCAAGGATCACTTCGAGGCAATTCTCTCAAAAAGCACATGGGTACTTTTTTGCTAAGTACCTAATCTAACAAAACATTTTTCATTTACATTCCTAGTGTACAGAAATGCTCGGAAGTTTTTCCTAAAATATCCATAGTTAACAATAGCCCACCCTCCCCTATCACACACATTCCTGAACACAGGGGGAAGTTTAATCAGGGGGCCGTTTAGACCATACGGCGCGGGGATTAAAGCGATGCTGGGTATTTTTGGACAACATTTTTCTAAGTTGAATTTTTCAGATATTTTCACAAAAATCGTCGTCTTACTTGAGATGATTTTTAGTACATAAGTGAGTAGGTACTGGTTTACAGATGTACCTAGTCTAGTCGTAAACAGTAAAAAGTAAGTCGTAAAAAGTCGTAGAACAAGTGCTTTTTTAACTGACTTTAAGAAAGGAGGAGGTTCTATGTTTCGCTATTTTTTTTTGCAAGTTCACCGATTACTCTATCAATTAGTGTACCGATTTTGAAAAATATTTTTTTTTACACCCAGCAGTGGGTTGAAAATGATGATAATGATGATGATTTATTTTGTTTGAAAGAATACACTCCCGAGTTGGTCCCGTACATTGAGGATCTGATGAGGATCTTCTGAGTTATAAACATAAATATATCTCGAGAGTGTAGGAAATTGCTCTCTTCACGAAATTAAAGTCGGTTTAGTAGGTATATTTTTTTATTTTGCCTCTGTTCTATGTATAGAAGCCTGTTGGCCAAGTGGATAAGTACTTCGACTTTCGATCCGAGTCCGGTCGTGAGTTCGAATCCGGCCGTGCATCAATGGAATTTTCGTGTCGAAAACTTTATATGCACTTTAACACGAGCTTTAAACGGTGAAGGAAAACATCCTGAGGAAACCCGCGGCTAGTCAGCCCCACACGTATTGACCATTGTCTCTCCTGTGGATATGTCCGGCAGCTGAGAGGATGGTTTAGGTGCTACAAGCCTCCATCTCAACAATGTCCCAGGCACTACAGTGTCCTGTTAAGTGTAGGCAAAGATTGCCTCCTGACTCTGTATAAATCATCTAGTAAAAGATGTAAAGGCCTGAGTACTATGTATGATCTACTAAAAATTATTTTACCTTAATTAAATATATCTTATCTTATTCGCAGCTATCCTTCCATACCGAGAGGACGCGGGTCCTCAGACTCGCGAGTTCCTCTCCCGCGTCGTGGATGTACTCCTGGACTTCATCCAGCAGGTCAACGACCGCAACGAGAAGGTACCACACTGGTTACTTTGATGGCTAGACTAAATTCGAACAAATATTGAAAGAATAAAAGATAAATCATTTATTCTGGTAGGACCTCAAGGATCACTTCAGTTATAGGGCGAGCCACGTAAAAAGAGCGCTGAGGGGAAGTAGCGGGGGTATGTTTGCGCCTGTGTTTACTCGCTGACGAACCAATTAGCACTCGTAGCGAGTGCTAATTGGTTCATCAATGGTATGAAGTCCGCCGCAACACCTCTCCACCAATCATCGACCACTGCGCAGATTGACAGCCAGCGCTCTTTTTACGTGGCGCGACCTATACATCTTACATGCTAGGTGATTCTAATGCCTTTTAGTAAGTATTAGGACTGAACCAGCTATCGTTAGCATTTATCGATACTTTTAAAATTTTGGGGGTAGTCAGAGATATGTCAGGTTGCAAGCCCATCGACGCTGTTAGAAATCTAACTGGTTTCCTCACGATGTTTTCTTTCACGGCTTGTAAAAAGGTAAAATTGATGTAATAATTGCTTTAACTTTGATTTTCTTGGCCACCAGATCCTAGACTTCAAGATGCCGGACGAGATGCAGAAGCTACTGGACTTGGAACTGAGAGACGAGCCTCTCCCTCTGAAGCAACTGCTGGAGGACTGCAAGATCACGCTCAAGTACCAGGTGAAGACAGGTGAGTTGCGTCATGGCTTATAGCTTGTCCACACTACCTGAAGCTGAGAGACGAGCCGCTTAAAGGCCTCCGTCATGGCTTAACGACATAATAGGTATGACTAACCAACTGTTTCCCTTATCACATTTATGATATATAAATATGAATATTCTGATAGAAAATCATAATTAAAACATGTTTGAAGATAAGGAAAATTTCGAAGTATTCCCAAGTGAGCACCTATTTTTGAACACCTAAGCGTTGAGCACCCAAGCTATTCCAATTTGAGCACCCATCAAAATTTTGACGTGGTGTTCAAAATGAGAACAAGAAAAAATTGATTTCTTTCCCATTTGAGCACCTAACGTAACGGCAGCGGATATCGGATGATATGCGAATTCTTCGATCAATCAAATTACAAATACTGCTATCCGTACTATCCAATGGGTAAAACCTGGAGGAAGTATGAAACCGTGAAAATTCTCGAAAAATTCTTCTAAATCAACAAACCTTAAACTTAAACTCTTTCACTTTCAAAACTATCGTTAATTGTATTAATATAGCACACGGAAAATTACTCACGTAATAATATCGTCGGTTTAGATACCTATATTGTTTCGATTCGTCCGGAAATCTTCATCTGGTGTGGTCACTCTTCGCGGTCGCGTCTCACACTGTAAAATCGATGAAATCGAAATGAAGCGCTCGTGGCGAAGCTTGCTAAGACGTTCTTGATAGATCGTCGAAGTTGAGCAACGTTCTGAGCGGTCACTACTTGGATGGGTGACCGCAAGTGGCATTATCAGCTGAGCGCTTCCGTGCTTCGGAGGGCACGTTAAATTGTCGGTCCCGGCTTTTAAAGTCGTTAAGCCATGATGGAGGCCTTAAGGCGGCCTAAAAAAAACTCCGTCACCAGAGTTGGCCACTTGCTCATACGAACTTACTTTATTTTTTTACTGTAAAATCTTCTTATAAACAATCTTCGGTTCAAATAGTACAATTAACTCACGTCCCGCCACAACAATAGCCATCTTTCCAACCGGCCAAGCGCGAGTATCGACCATCATTCCGCGCCATTGCGCCGGATAATAGAATTGTTTGGAACCCGAGGGTTTGATCCTTGTATTCTATAAGTATATATACATTTTTACCACGATTTTATACAAATATTTTTTTGGGATGAGAAAGTTCTACTTTATTTAGCTCGGCTTACACTTTTTATAACAATACGCAGGGATTTATTATAATTATTTCACTAATAAATACTTGTGTTAGGTATTTCATTTTAAATCGATTAAAACACATCTTCAACATTATTTAAAATTAAATTACAAAATCATAAAAAAATTACAAACTAAAAAAAACGTAAAATGGCTAATAATAATAATAACTCATCTCAGAGTTTTTGGAATTCACATTTTAATGGGTTTTTTTTTTTTGAATTCGCGGCGTATTCTACAATAATTAAAAAGTTCGTCTTAAAACCCCTCACAGCACTTCAATAAAACGTCTCCCTTGGAGGGTAGTCACCAATTTTCCATGACATTTGGCGCCGCGCACCCGGCTGGAATAATCGCGAGTGTAGGGAGCGAAGTAAGCCGTGCTGGCCGAGTGGAATCTATCTCGACTTTCGATCAGAAGGTCGTGGGTTCAAATCTCGCCTTTTTACTTAACCGCAGCTTTGAAAAATCTATTATGATTTTTCTAATTTCGAAATGATGAAAAGTTCTTTTTATTTATTAATCACAACTTATTTTCCGAATAGAAGAAAACATATTTAATGTCATAATCTATTCTAGTCGACACGATGAAGAAGAAGATATTGAATTCCATTTAAATACCTAAACCTTTTGGTTTGTAAGTTAAATAAAGAAATGTTTTAACACAAAGAAGTTATGGACTGTTTTCTGCATCAAAGTGGCGTCCGGTTTTTGATTTTTTTAATTTCTATTGATTATTTTATTTTTTCCATTTCCTTACTTAAAAACTTAACTTAAGCCTCACATAATCTATTTAATTTGAAAATCTCATTCCCCTCGCACGTAAAACAAACAATAAATAAAATTGTAAAGTCGCGTTATAAAACCGGCTGATTTACAAGAGCCTGTGGAATGGCCCTAATAACACGCAAATCATTGGATTATGCCACCACAATTTTTAGGGAGACCAGAATTTGTGAAATTTTTAGGACTGTTGCAAATAAAATTCTAAAAATTACTTTGATGCTAAGTAAGTAATTCAGAAGAAAATTATAAAAAATGCAAACAGTTAAGTACCTACCAGTTTATTTAAAACTATTAGGATCGCTTGTTTTTTTATTTGATTTTACACAAAGAAAAACTATTTAATAACAAATAAAGTGAGGAAACTAACAAAGTTTGACGAAGAAAGAACTAAGTTAAAAACTCAGACTGAATATTTGAATTTTGTTTTTTTTCTATTATTATTATACACAGATCCTCCTCACTGTCTCAATTTTGATCATTTTTTTTTATTATTATTATTATACACATATCCTCACTAAGATTAGCAACTCTGGTTTATCTAAATTTATTGATGTGATTTCCTATGATTTAATTTTGAAATGAAAGCGATAGAACAGATATTAAAGTAAAACAAAAAATAATGAAAATAAATTTGCTGTACCTTTCTTTTCTCTAAATGTATTTGTTAAATTAAAACATTTATTTATTATAAACAGATTAAAACATTCGTTCGTTTGTTCGTATGAGCAAGTGGCCAACTCTGGTTAAAACATTAAACTTTGTGATGTCCTATCACAAGTGTAACGTGCAGTCACCCACCCCATCCCCCATCTATTGAAGCCCGTATTAACATAGTTTGATGGATCATCCCCGTCTGTCCGCCGCAGCTAGATCACTGTTATGGATTGATTTTATAGAGTGCAGGATTATGGGGCCGGAGGTCCAAATCCGGGAGTTTTATAGTTTTATCTACAATGGAATAATAACACGAGCTTATAACGGTGAAGGTAAACATCGTGAGGAAACCAGTTAGCTCTCTAATAGCGTCGATGGGCTTGCAACCTGTCGTATGGAAAGTTAACTTCTGCAAAGAGTGGGCATGTACCAAATATGTATGTATTTGGACATACCTCTGACTACCCCTTAGACATCTTCAAAAAGATCTAAAAATTGCCTAATGATCTGAAAGAAATGTCTACCGCTCCCGGGATACACTCGTGATCATATTTCATTATTTCATTTTTCACAATGGAATAAAAATAAGTTATTAACACTGAATTAGAGAACCTTTTATACAATGGGTGGTTTTACAGATAGGAAGGAAGAGTAATAAAAAATAAAATAACAATAAAACTATTTGATCATACCACATTTTGCAGAAGTTAACATTCCATACGTAACAGGTTGCAAGCTCATCGACGTTTTATAGCTAACTGGTTCCCTAACGATATTAACATTTTGAAATCGGTAGTAAGAAATAAGAACTACTGTGATAAAACAAAATTGGAATAAAATTTGAATAAAAACGTAAAATTTAATTCGGTATCTTTCTGAAATAAAAACGATAATGTTTTGATAAAACCATTCAAATATTTGCTCAGCAACAACATATTATTCCCATATTCCTCATAACGTATACAGCTCACGATAGTTCCAGCGTTGTAATAACCCAATTACAATACAATATCGGAATAACAAGCCGCAACCCGCCATCCGTCACATGAATACTGCAATCATCTGAATAGTTCGCGGCCACAAATCAAATCAGAGCGGACGTGGCTGACGTGGCTGTCTTACAAATCTATGACATCATGGTCACCCTAGTGAATTTTTAATTGAATTAGCAAATACTCTTTTGCCAGACATATTATAGTTTCGTTTCCCGACTTCGTTTGCTAGGCCTCGTAATCTAAACATATCATAACACAAGCATTAAATTGCTTAGCTTGGGACTAGATGACGCTGTGGAATGTCCAAGGATATTTATTTATTTATATTCCAAGTTTTCAAATCGATCGCATTTAACACGTTTACTGCCATGCTGGACTCTGTAATCTTCGAACTTCCGAAGGGGTCGAAACCAGCACAAGTAAAATACATCGGTGTTAAAAATGTTCCCTCATCGCATAAAACGAAAAAATGGAAGATAGAGTAGTGTTTGCATGAATGAGTAACAAACATCTATATCAAACTTTCGCGTTTGTAATACATATTAGTAGTACCTACCTACTTAGAATAGAATAATAAATATAATAAATAAATATCCTTGGACATTTCACACGGCGTCATCTAGTCCCAAGCTAAGCAATTTAATGTTTGTGTTATGGTAACCAGATGACTGATAAACTACATAGATACATTTTTTTTTTTGTAAATACATACATATTATACATAGAAAACACCCAGACACGAAACAAATATTTGCAGATCATGAAAACATTTGTCCCGCAGCGGGGATCGAACCCGCAACCTCTGCGTCTCAGACGGGCTTTCGCCCACTGCGCTACAGAGGTCGAATACATAGATAATACAATAGTTAGGGTAGGATATATAGGTTAGGTTTAAAGAATGTTTATTTCCCAAAAAAGACACAAAAGTCACTTACTTGAGAAACAGATATTACTCGTACAATAATTGTTAATTAAATTTAAATGTCGCTCGGAAAGTTGTATTTAGTTTGGTTGTAGCCATAAAATGTACTCTCATAATGTGTATATGGTCAAACAATGCACTAAAAAGTTTATCTATCGTCACTGGCAGACCACTTATCACCCCAATCCCGAGGGATGCATCCCTAAACGTCAAAAATATTGAATAACATCTTCCCGATAGAGATAGGAAATGAGGTTTTTATCAAGGAAATAATGGTTTGTGTGTAAAAAAATTGTTAATAGCTTTCACGCTATCTATCCAGCCTCCTTTTTACAATCTCTTGATATTTTCTACTGAATTTTCTACTGAATTTTGGGAGTACAGTCGTGATAATATTTCATTTTTTATTTCGATAATATCCAAATCTCTAATCAAACTTCAAAGACACCTAACCACAGATAAAAAAGTGTCAATTGATATACTGGGGGTATCTACCCCATCCCTGGGGAGGGTTTATCGCGCCCCGCAGATGTTATTCAACGTTTAGGGGTAGGCAGGGGTAAACAATATTAAATCAGAATTGTGGGAATTTAAATTAGGTCTTTGTTTAACTGTTTGTTTTTAGAGATTTGAGGGTTTTATCTTTGAAAAACAGTTTGGGGACTGCTTGATGGTAATTTTAAAATATTGTGTGGAGGGCCGGTACCTACTAGCCTCTTGGCTAATATACCGAATTTCGCAAATGACTGTAACGATTTTCATGAAATTTAGTAGGCAGGGGATTTCGGGGGCGATAAATCGACCTAGCTGGGTTTTATTTTTAAAATGACGTATTTTCCGTGTTTTTAGGCAATGAAAAAAATACCAACGCTCGGTCATCCAGGTTCTATTAGAAAATAATAATAAATAAGACTGTGAAAATAAAATAAAATATAAATAAATCTTCTTGGACATTCCACACGGCGTCATCTAGTCCCAAGCTAAAAGCAACTAAATGCTTGTGTTATGGTAACCAGATGACTGATATAGTACTATTACTGACTCAAATTAGAAAAGAAGTAAAGATTAACAATAATAATTAACTATAAACTTTTTAAACAAACCTGACTACCCTAATCACATGCCAGCATTCCACCTGACCTAGCCCCATCTGTGGGATTATACTAAATTCCTTTTGACGTATTGATATTAGGGTGAGTACCTACAGCTACATTGAGAGGGTTTATGGTGATGGGCTTGCAACCTGTCACGTTCGGAAACATGAAAATATTAGTAAATATGTTTTGGAACGTTTAAACACATCATTTGAATCAGCTAACTTTATTTTTTGACCTCTTTTAGAACCTCGTATCAAGAAACCATCCGGCTCAAAAAAGTTAAAATCAAATTCTCATGACATGAGAGTAAAAAGAAATAGAAATAGAATCGGCGTTTTACCAATTAATAAAGGTTTTTAGAAGCAAAGCAAAGCATACTGTCACAATGATAGCTCGCTTCGCTCACTTGATTACTTATTACGTTTTTATTCTGACCCTTCAAAAGAATATTATTTTGAAAAATATGGTTTTCGCTTGTATAGGCAGAATCACACTCCAAGTAGTTACAGATAAGGTATATCCGGAGTTTTAGACCGGATATAGGGGTGCGATGGAGCGTGCTATTATATCCGGGTGTGTAGTTTTTCTATAAATATTTGTGGGATAAAAGGACATCGAGAATCAATTGAAACATTGAGAAAAAAAATCTAGTATCATGCAACTGTTGAAAATATTGACTTTCATTAATTGTTTAAAAGTAAAAAATACGGTGATTGAGTTGACGTGCCAAAATTATTTGAATTTATTAAAATACAAAGTAGATAAACATTATATTATATCAAATATGCCAAAAAACCTAATATTATAGTAGACAAGCTCACTCAGCTAGACATAACAATATTTTAAATAAAAACTTAAGTACCTACCAATTTTTTCTTAAACCCGCTAAAATAGTTACACAACAATTATTATTGCTCAGTATTGTATTATTTCATCTATGAAGAATACTTCGATATGACCAAAACATGCTGGCGTTAAAATAGTCCTTTCCTTAGAGAGATGTTTTAGAATAATCTCTAACTAAAGAATACAACGTGACTCCACCAAGGCGGTTCGCGCCAAATCGACCAAAATGGCGGACTTGATAGCGAAATGACACAATAAAGAGGGATTCTGCAGGGGATTGAAAAGTAAATTGTGATCAACGAGAGATTTAGATAGAGTATGCAGTGATAGAGAGCGTAGATTATTTTTTATAGGGATTTTTATGACATTTCATCCGGTCGTCGTTAGATAAAGAGATTTTTATAGTCTGCTTTGAAATATTAGCATGATGTAAAAAAAAGATTACCTATGATAAAAAAACTTGAATAAAATGTACTTACCAATTTTTAATTATAAAGCTTCAAATTCGATAAAACTTACGAGCTAAAAATGACCGCAGATCCCTCAAATAAATCAGACAATCTTAATAATGTTTTTTTACAATTAAGTTGTTTACAATTCATAATAAAATAGTTTGGCAAACGTATTTGTTAAATAATAACGTCCCCGCATTATCGTAACTAATAAATAAATAAATATCCTTGGACATTTTACACGGCGTCATCTAGTCCCAAGCTAAGCAACATGCTTGTGTTATGGTAACCAGATGACTGATATACTACATAGGTATTTTTTTTTGTAAATAGGTACCTAAGTACATACATATTATAGATAGAAAAACATCCAGACCCGGAACAAATGGACATTTGTCCATTTGTCCCGTGGCGGGGATCGAACTGTGTATTTTGTTTCACTCGTTCGTTCGTATGAGCAAGTGGCCAACTCTTTGTTTCACTACTAAGCAGTTATTATTATGTAGGTTTTAATCTTTTTGTTTTCTTCTCCAGGCCATCCCCACTTCTTCAACCAGCTCTCCTGCGGGCTGGATATCATATCTCTCGCCGGCGAGTGGCTGACCGCAGCTGCTAACACCAACATGTTCACGTACGAGATCGCACCTGTCTTCATACTGATGGAGAATGTGGTGCTGGAGAAGATGAGGAAGATGATTGGATGGACTACTGGCGATAGTATCCTGGCCCCAGGTGAGAATGCAAACATGACTGTACCTACATAAAGCAAACCATTAATAATAAATATTTTTTTTTTTTTTTTTAATAACCTACAATGTGTCCCACTGCTGGGCAAAGGTCTCCCCCATCTCTTTCCACTTCTTTCGATCACCAGCCGCCTCCCACCACTCCTCATGGAAGGCATCTATGTCGTCACGCCAGCGTCTTTTAGGCCTGCCTCGGCGTCGCCGTCCGTCTTCAGGCTCCCACTTGGTGACGACCGATGCTGAATAATAAATAAATAAATAAATAATAATAATAAATAATCCTTGGACATTCCACACGGCGTCATCTAGTCCCAAGCTAAGAAGCAATTTAATGCTTGTGTTATGGTAACCAGATGACTGATAAACTACATAGATACATTTTTTTTTTGTAAATTATGCATATTATACATAGAAAACAACCAGACACGAAACAAATATTTGCAGATCATGCAAACATTTGTCCCGCAGCGGGGATCGAACCCGCAACCTCTGCGTCTGACGGCGGGCTTTCGCCCACTGCGCCACAGAGGTCGTCAGCTAGTTGGTGCATAATTTTAAATCCTGACAAACTCACAAAATATTGTAAAAAGCACAGGGTTTGAAAAGTACCGTTTCCACCAGGTGGGTCCGTCTCCAACCTGTACGCGTTCCTGGCTGCGCGCCACCACAAGTTCCCGGAGTACAAGGAGAAGGGCCTCTCCATCGTCAAGGGTCATCTCGTCATGTTCACCTCGGATCAGGTAGAAAGAAAGAAAAAATAATTTTATTCTTGTAGGACCTCAAGGATCACTTAAGTTTCGTTTTACATGCAAGGTGATTCTAATGCCTGTAATACTTTTACGTAAAAATACTTTTCACTAGCACAGAAAACACTAGTGTGTAGTTCAGAAGTTGTAGTAGGTACCTACCTACTTACCTAAAAATAAAAAAAGACGTGTGGCACTCGGAGACTGCCGCGGTGAAGCTATTGCATAGCATTTTTTCGGAGTGGGGGGTGTTAGGTTATTTTCGTTATGGATTTTCGGGATTCGGTTTCCACGCTCAAGGCCCGCGATAGAAGCTAAGCTATGCAATAGCTTAAAAATATCCTTGGAAATTTTACACAGCGTCATTTAGTCCCAAGCTAAGTATTAAATGCGTTATGGTAACCAGAGGGCTGATCTAATACTTGGATACATTTTTTTTTGTAATACATACATATTATAGAAAACCATCCAAAATCAAAATCAAGTCAAATCAAATTTCATTTATTTTAAAAGCCGTGTTGGCCAAGTGGATAAGTACTTCGACTCTCGATCAGAGGTCGTGGGTTCGAATCCGGCCGTGCATCAATGCACTTTTGCATCTTTTAGACATACCTCTGACTACCCCCTTAGACACCTTCAAAAGGATCTAAAAATTGCCTAAAAGATCTGAAAGAAATGTCTACCGCTCCCTGGGATACAGTCGTGATCATATTTCATTTTTAAATCTTTCATTTTCCCAACAGTGCCACTACTCGGTGAAGTCGTGCGCATCTGTGTGCGGACTTGGCACTGACTACTGCGTGGCCGTGCCGTCCGACGAGCACGGGAAGATGATCCCTCAGGAGTTGGAGCGACTGGTGCGGTACCATAAGGACAGGGGCAATGTGAGTGCACACCAAGTGGACAAAACTATTATAAAACTTTTTAAAGTATCGCAACTTGAAAACATTTAAAAATATTATCGGGACTCAATCGCGTATTGAAATCATTATTCCTCCTCGTCGTCGAAGCGCTCGTGGCGAAGCTTGCTAGACGTTCTTGATAGATCATCGAAGTTAAGCAACGTTCTGAACGGTCACTACTTGGATGGGTGACCGGGCGCAAGTGGCATTATCAGCTGAGCGCTTCCGTGCTTCAGAGGGCACGTTAAATTGTCGGTCCCGGCTTTTAAAGTCGTTAAGCCATGACGGAGGCCTTTAGGCGGCCTAAAAACTCCGTTACCAGAGTTGACCACTTGCTCATACGAACGAACGAACGAACTTGAATTATTGCATTCAATACTGAGATTTATGACGTCAAAATGTAACTTCGCAGGTTTCTACCGATTTTTGTGAAATGGCTCTTAACTTTGAGTTTGGTTGCAGACGCCATTCTTTGTTAACGCGACATCCGGCACCACGGTGCTGGGCGCCTTTGACCCGCTCACTGCCATCGCGGACATCTGCGAGAAGTATGACATGTGGATGCATGTTGATGTAAGTATCCATGTCATTCTGTTACTATACTAATGTAATAAGTGTGCTGTGTGGAATGTCTAAGAATATTTATTTCTTTATTTATTATTTATTTTTACAAGGTTATTCATAATTGGTATGTTATCCCGAAAGGGGGTCATTCACCTCATCAGTGTGAACAACATATTTTGTTCTACGACTTTTTGAATTTCGACGTTTCGAAGAAATTTCGAAGAAATCAAGGTTCCTTCAGAAATAAACACAGATCAACCCTATAATAATCAGCTGATCCCTGAACTTTGCCGGTGACCCTAACCACTGGCCAGTGGCCCGTGTGACGTACGAGGGGAGGGCGATGAAAATATTCAAACTTTTTTGTCAAAAGATATAACAAAAAATTTTTTGTATGAAAAACAAAAAATTGTAATTCACAAGATTTGCACCTACACAACTGTTCATTTTCATGGACACAAAATCCCCCTTCCGGGATAATATACCAATTATGAATAACGTTGTATAATCACATCACCCTAATATTATAAAGGTGAAAGTTTGTGGTGTGTGTGTAAGTGTATAAGTAATTATCTAAGTGTGTAAGTGTGAATGTTTGTTATTTTTTCACGCTCAAACGGCTGTCCAGCCGTTTGAGCGTGAAAGAGTAACAAACAAATTTCATTCAAATCCGTCCGGATTTGAATGAAATTTGATACCAGATCTGCTTATACCCTGGATTAAAGAATAGGCTAATTTTGATCCCGGTAATCCCACGGGAACGGGAACTATTCACCGCGGGGCGCATTTAGTAAGGTATAATTTGTTTTTAAAAGTCCCCAGCTCAAAAAAAATTACATACGATCTATAGATAGGTCCACTGATCCTGATCACTGTTAGTTGTAAGACCACTTCTAATGACTATTTCCTTGCAGGCGGCGTGGGGAGGCGGTCTTCTCTTCTCCAAAAAGTACCGTCATCCTCGTCTTACTGGCATCGAGAGGTAAGTCTTCAATGAGGCCTATTCTGGTGACGGAGTTTTAGGCTGCCTAAAGTAAAAGCCTCTGTCATGGCTTAACGACTTTAAAAGCCGGGACCGACAATTTAACGTACCCTCCGAAGCACGGAAGCGCTCAGCTGATAATGCCACTTGCGGTCACCCGTCCAAGTTGTAACTGCTCAGAACGTTGCTTAACTTCGATGATCTATCCAGAACGTCTTAGCAAGCTTCGCCACGAGCGCTTCAAGTCAGTCAGTCAGTTCAGTTCAGTCATATTATATAACACTTGCGTGCAATTTATTATTGTTTATCAGAAAGCCTGTGCTCTCCATTAAAACCATTAGCGTCGATCCATCAAACGTTAAACGTGCCCTCCTAATCCGAGTGCCGTGGACCATATGACAGGATTGATAGGGCTGCTGCAGTCTTTTAAACTAACCTTAATATACTGGGTGTAAAAAGACTACTACCGAAAACTGATGGGTTGCAATCAGACCATAGTACTGAACATAATTAGCGGGAAAAAAAAGTTTTTTTTTTTACCTTAAATATTTTCATTTTTTTTTTAGTTACATACACATCGTACAACATAATAAGACCATATCCACCTAATTAGATCATTTAATAAAGGAAATAAACAAGTAAATTAAAGAAACAGCAATATTACGCATAGCTTAGTACGCTCGTACGACAGCGAACAGCTGATCTCGCCCGCGGTCATTTTTCAGACAACTAATGTTTCTTTAGATGTCTTTTGGGGTGCTGTACCACCCCGTTTCGTTTTCGGTAGACGTCTTTTTACACCCTGTATAATGGCATAATGTATAGCGTCAATCCTACTTCTTACTAATATTATAAAGGTGAAAGTTAGTGTGTGTAAGTGTGTAAGTATGTAAGTGTGTTTGTTACTCTTTCACGCTAAAACTACTGAACGCATTTGGCTGAAACTTGGAATATACACAGTTTATGACCGGGAATAACACATAGGCTACTTTTGATTTCGGTATTCCCACGGGAACGGAAACTACATACCAAAAAGCTACCAAGAGCTTACCTATAACGAATTTAAAAATAAATTAAAAAAACTGTTGATTGAAAAAAGCTACTACAGTTAATGATTTCTTGAATGACAAATTTTAATGCATTTGTAATATTTTAATTGTTTGACATTCTCTTCATAATTTGAATGTTGTAAATAATTATCTTGTTTTATTGTATTTAATTTGACATTATTGTAATATTTTAATTGTGTATACTAAAAGCATGCCATTTCTCTCGCTTTGCACACCGAAATCGGTAAAACATGTTGCGGCTATACCCAGTTTTATCATCATATTTACACATGTTTATGCAAATAAATGATCTTTATCTTTATCTTTAATATTTTACTATCAAAACTATCGTGAGTATTAAATATAAAAAAAATTGTAGGTAAGTAATTACTAACTAGAAAGTAATTTAAATTTCTTAGATAAAATTGATGTTTTAAAGTTTTCAAATCTGGTGCTTCTTTAAACTCCCGATTTGGACATGGCCTCTGCCTATCTATTTTATAAATCGTCTTTGCCCCAAACATACAAACAAACAAACCAACTGTACCTCTTATAATATTAGTATAGAAGTATAGAAAAGTGCCAACCCTAAATGACGTCAAGGATTAGCTCTCGTAGCAAAGTGCTACGGCGTAGCACTCGTAGCACAGTTCGCACGTCAATCATGTTTACGAATGGGGATTTTCTTACAAAATGGAAAACGAACAGAAAGAGCAAAATGGTATGGGATTTATTTTGTTAGTTGGTTTTATATTTGTGTAGTCACCGGTTCAAATCTGGTATTTTTTGATTACCTACCTATAACAGCCAGTCTCAATAACCTATCCATCTTTGGGTTTGCTTACCTGTCAGTAGCTATTTGACGTTTTTTGTATGGAAAACATGTCAAATATCTACCCGCAGTAAGCAAAACCAAAGATAGATAGGTTATTGAGACTAGCCATAAGGCTATCAACAGTGTAGGTAAGTAACTTTTTGAAAACGATGAATTTGCAAGAAACATTTATTTATTTATTTTCACTTACATATATTTTTACTGGATAATCCTAATGCAATAGAGTAGCGTATTCAAACATAAATTATTCAATCAAAAATACCTAACAATTAATTAATATTTACATACACAAAAATCCACCATCCATCCTCTGTGGCGCAGTGGGCGAAAGCCCGCCTGAGACGCAGAGGTTGCGGGTTCGATCCTCGCTGTGGGACAAATGTTTGCATGATCTGCAAATATTTGTTTCGTGTCTGGGTGTTTTCTATGTATAATATGTATGTATTTACAAAAAAAAAATGTATTTATGTAGTTTATCAGTCATCTGGTTACCATAACACAAGCATTTAAATTGCTTAGCTTGGGACTAGATGACGCTGTGTGGAATGTCCAAGGATATTTATTTATTTATTTATTTATTGATAACTGACAATAAAATAGTCTTTTAATTTCGTCTCAAAATGATTTGTCAAATCGATCAAACGATTTTTAAATCTCTCCTTCTTCTCTCCCGGTCATAAATAACTTCACACGCCAAAATACCTTAACAATTATCCCGCGATTCCGGAATTAATTAAACAAAACAATCGCTTCGCTCCACAACTAATCCCCCCTAAGCTGAGTTTAACTAAGGGCGGCCTAAGGCCCCTCTAGGCCCCCATCCCGCATCTGACGATTAATTAGACCCTCCAAACAAAAAACTTGCAAAAAACGTACATTCCTAAGCACTTAGGCCACAGTGTAAAGAAAGGAAGAGTTGCAACTTAACTAAACATACGTTTTATCAAGTTAGTCAATCACATATTTCTCGTATCGTATGTACGCAAAAGCCTATACCCAGCAGTGGGCTAAGTCGAGCTATGAATGATGATGATGATGATTTTTATAATCATTGAATACCTAGTTTTGACAGTTTACTCAATTTGATCTGATTGTATCTTTTTGCTTTTTTCTGTATTTTTACTGTATTTTTACTGTGGCGCATGTAACTTCGACGCGCTGTCACACTGTGCATTTATCATTCTGGAGTGTTTAAACTGTGGCATCATTTACACCTAACAGATCGTGACATGCCCACACCTTGTGTTCTTGCCTGTTCCTTTAACTTGGTGTGTCGTGGTAGAACTGGGAATAGAATCACCTATCATGTAGGTAAAACGTTTTCTATGCCTTGAGGTCCTACTTAAATATGTGATTTTTTCTTTCTTTCGTAATAAAATGCGGGTTTGTTTCCAGTGAACCTTTCTTGGTATAATCTGTAGAAATTTTAGCTGCGCCTCGCAGCGTTACCCGCGGTGAATAGTTATCGTTCGCGTGGAAATACCGGGATCAAAAGTAGCATTGTGTTAATCCAGGATATATCCTGGTTCCAAATTTCATTCAAATCCGTCCAGCCGTTTGAGCGTGGAGGAGTAACAAACATTCCCACTTACATTCCTACTTATATTTACACACGCACAAACATTCACCTTTATAATATTATTGTGATTGATGTCGAAGCCGGTATAATAATGGTTAATCGCATATTCATCTTTGACAATTTAAAACTTAAATATGAATTTTCAAAAAAATTATGAAATAGCTGCTTTGCCTCCGTCGCAATCACTCGCACAGTGAAAATATAACAGTAATGCTGTATTAAATTACTGTCATAAAATCATGCTAAGATTCAAGTCTGACTGCGAGCCAATTTGGACTAAAGTAAGTAAGCTCGTATGAGCATTGAGCAAGTGGCCAACTCTGGTGACGGAGTTTTTAGGCCGCCTGAAGGCCTCCGTCATAGCTTAACGACTTTAAAAGCCGGGACCGACAATTTACGTGCCCTCCGAAGCACGGAAGCGCTCAGTCAGATATAAATGCCACTTGCGGTCACCCATACAAGTTGTGACCGCTCAGAACGTTGCTTAACTTCGACGATCAATCAAGAATGTCTTAGCAAGCTTTGCCACGAGCGCTTACTGAAAATGTTACAACTATTGTTACAATCCGGTGTAAATACGGCCGCTGATCCGCCCTCACTCGCGAATACAGGGATTAGGGTAAAACGTGCAACTGAGTCAATAGAAGATATCTCACGATTTTTATTTAAATTCCAATAAAATAAATTCACTTTAAAACCCAAATCGAATTGAATAGGGTCGTTATTCGACGACCTCTGTGGCTCAGTGGTGTGCTCGCTTGAGATGCAAAGGTTGCGGATTCGATCCCCGCCGCATATCTTTTTTTTTTTTTTTAAAGCCCTCAGTGTCCCACTGCTGGGCAAAGGCCTCCCCCCACTCTCTCCATTCGTCCTTCTCCTGCGCTAATATGGTCCAGTCGGCGCGGAATTTGGCGAGCTCGTCCCTCCATCTGGTTCGCGGTCTGCCACGACGTCGTCGCGACGTATCAGGGGCCCACTCGGTGGTCAGTTTTGCCCACTGGTCACCGTAATACTGGTCTCAACGCTGTTAGTCATGACCTTGGTCTTTGTCCTGTTCATCCTTAACCCAATCTCAAGGCTTGCGATGCTGAGCTCTTGAAGCATCGCTTGTAGCTCTGAGGCCGCATATCTATGTAGGTATCTGGTTACCATAAAACAAGTTGCTTATCTTAGGACTAGATGACGCCGTGTAAAATGTCCAAAGATACGCGTCGCGTTGGAACAGACATTAGGATCACCTAGCATGTAACACGAAGTTAAAGCGATCCTTGAGGTCCTACCAGAATAAACTATTTTTGTTGACTCCTGTTTTTGTTGTAATAATAACTTTTTTTTTATTTTTAATTTAACCTATCATGTCCCACTGCTGGGCAAAGGTCTCCCCCTTCAACTTCCACTCAAAGAGAGCGCAAAGAGTGGAAGAATAACATTAAAGAGTTTTATATCTACCTAAGTATATCTCTGATAATTTGTCGCCAGGGCTGACTCCGTGACGTGGAACCCTCACAAACTGATGGGAACGCTGCTGCAATGCTCCACAGTGCACTTCAAATATGAGGTAAGCTACTTCCTACAGAGCCGTGTTTTCCGAGTGGGCAAGTGCCTCGACTTCGTTCCAAAGGTCGTGGGATCGAATCCGGCCAATGCATCAAAGTCAAAGTCAAAGCATAATTTATTGAGAATACATGGTAGGTACATACTTAATAGTGGCAATTTGGAGTGTCGCAATGCTAAACTAAACTAACTAAAATTAATGCCATCCTTTTTATTCCAATCGCTATGAAAGGGACGGCAACATTTTTGGTTAGTTACGTTTAGCTTTTGCGATAGGTAGGTACTCCGAATTGCCACTAATATGTTAGTAAATAATTTGGAATCACTGTATTCTACCTTGGTATATTCTAGGCATGCAATACTTATTTTAAAAGAATTTCACTTATTCGTTCTCCAAATAAAATTAGCTTCATAATCCACCATAAAAACGCCATCAAATGCAACTTTCTGTAAATAATGGCCTTTCATTTCCTTAATAAAAGCCACCATAACCCTTTGTCATAAAATCTAATTTTCCTTGGCAAAATTACTTGGACATAAGTTACAAGGGTTGAACTTTAGGCTGTTGAGAATAACGGTGGTTTTTGTGTAAGGTTTTATGAATAGGGGTAAATTGGCAACATATGTTTCGAAGTGTCGGGATGAGGAATTTAATTAAATGCGGCACGTGCCGACGTAATAGAGATGGGGCAGTGTCGATGAAAAATATCGATATTTTTAGCAATCATAGATTTTTTGCTAAATTTCGCGATTTAGACACATTTTTAATGATTATCGAGTCCACTCTAGGGATGTGAAAAATAACCGATTTGTAGAAAAATCGATTCTTCTATTCCATGGCCTATTCTGCCTGACAACGTGTGTGCATAATTGATTGATGATCGGTTGAGTAGTTAGGCAGTGCCTAACTACTCAACCGATCATGTGTGCCTAATAGGCACACATTCGTAATATTAAAGTTCAAATGGGATGTTGAGAGTCTCAGCACCTTTCTATTTCTGTAGATCCTAATCTGAGGGTAGGTACGTACCTACATTTGACGACGCCAACCCCTCAGTAAGAAGTCGGTAAGAAATTCGCGAACGCCTTGCAAAGTTTATTTCTCTTGTAAAATATAAAAAAAGACGTGTGGCACTCGGAGACTGCCGCGGTAATGCAATAGCATAGCATTTTTTCGGAGTGGGGGGGGTGTTAGGTTATTTTCGTTACGGAATTTCTGGATTCGGTTTCCACGCTCAAGGCCCGCGATAGAAGCTATGCAATAGCTTAAAAATATCTACAAAATTCGAAATATGAGTGGCCGTTGACCGTTATTTGTTTTATAGTCAAGAAATTGTAAGTTTTAATATCGATAAAAGCTTTCCCATCTCTACCCAAAAACTTTGCAAGAGGGCGGAGCGCCTGAATTTATTACGAACCTTATTGTACTGACATCCAACTCATCAATCACAACATTCACAACCTTATCGTTTTGATATACAGTCTATAATCCCTTGGCATTTCCACAAGTTGCTACCTTACTATGAACCTTGACGCAATAGAAATAAAAATGGTTTTTGTTTATATTCCTATCATGTTGGAATGCGGGTAGTCAGAGAATGCAAATATTGATTGTTTGTTCGGAATTTAAATGGTATGTAATTGATTTGAAGAATTTATATTACACTAGCTGCGCCCCGCGGTGTTACCCGCGGTGAATAGTTCCCGATCCCGTGGGAATACCGAGATTAAAAGTAGCCTATTTTTTAATCCAGGGTTTAAGTACCAAATTTCATTCAAATCCGTCCAGCTTTTTGAGCGTGAAAGAGTAGGTAACTAACACAATTACCTACATACTTCGCACACACAAACTTTCACCTTTAGAATATTAGCATGGACGAAATACCTACCTAGTAGCAGAGATGAGATGGTCTATGCTAGTAGAAATATATTTCGTCCATGATACCTATCCTATTAGTGTGATTTATGCTACATAGAATACAGATTTGAAATGATTTTGCTACAAAATTTGGGCATTGATGTACCTAGACGTAATTTGGGCAAATGTGGAGTAGGTAAGCAATACTACAGATAGAATATTGAAGCTGGCAGTAAGCCAACAAGACTTCCACTTAAAATGCAAATGCCAAACCCACAGACTATAGATACCAAACCTGACCAAACACAGATAACCCTTCATTCAACATATCTATCTCTGTAAAGCCTTTGGTCTTCAAAAGCAAACATTCTATGAAGATAATATTGAAAGGGGTTGAGTGATGTTGAATATTCACTTAATTCGAAGGCAGTGGGATCGAATCCCGAGATGTTTTATTATATTTTCGAATCGAAAACTTAGCTGGGGGCCTAGCCAACCGGCATTCGCTATGAAGCGATTCGATTTCTATCATCGCTACACCTTTGATTTGACATTTCTGATCGCTCGAGTTTTCGTCATCGAATGTCAATTCCAATACATTTTTTTTAGTTTCTAATCGAAAGCGATTGTCGAAATGTAACATGGCTAGGGCCTCTGATGTGCTTGGGTTTTGATTAGTTCCGAAAAATTCCACAGGACTTATTTCGTGAAATATTATGCACTACACTATCTGTTTTTACGATTAGATTTGTATATTCTTAAAAAAATCACAATTCACATTCACAATTAGAGACCATTATCGAATTTAGGAGTTTATTTTCGCTGACTTGAAAATTAAGTTTCAAGTTGTAAATCTATTTAATTGGAAAATTGATTCTAAGTTTTATTATATATTTTTGTATTATAGTGTTAAACCACACCTAGGTATTTCATTATAAATGAAAGATCTTACTAAAAGTTTATGACTTCGACGGGATTCGAACCGGCTAATCGGTCCGAAATATCATCTTACTGATAGTTTTAGTCGTCGGCGTCATAGGCTTCGCGGCCGAGTGGTCAATGGCCCGGCTAAAGGGTGATCGCTTGTATCACGCGGATTCGAATCCCGTCGCAGTCATAAACTAAGATTTATCATTAATTGATTCTCCCCAGGGCATCCTCCTAAGCTGCAACGCCATGTCTGCTGAGTATCTGTTCATGACGGACAAGATCTACGACCCTCGCTTCGACACCGGAGACAAGGTCATCCAGTGCGGACGCCACAACGACGTCTTCAAGCTGTGGCTGCAATGGCGTGGCAAGGTACCCTACGGCTTTAGTGACCCCAAAAGCATTTATGAAGTAAGAGACTAGTAGAGTTTGACGACATAAGTATAAAAAACATTGTAGGTAATTTTAACTAAAAAGTAATTTAAATTTGTTAAATTAAATTGATGTTTTAAAGTTTCCGGGCTATCTGGTGCTGCCATCTATATTAAACTCCCGTTTTAGGCCATTCTCAGGGTAACGATTTTGTGTATGGCATTTGTCTGTCTACTTCGTATTCATCGTCTTTGTCTCTGGTATGAAGAGGTACCTACACGTACTTCCTTCTCAGTACGACTCTACACAGGCTATGCTAATTTTAGGAAAACCTTTTTAAAATCATGAATCAGAATCAGAATCAGAAATATTATATTGCAAAACTGTTGTACAAGGGTAGGTCTTAAATGATAGGTACAAGTGTATACAGCTATCCATTTCGGATGTGCAACATTATGATAATTGTTACCTAGTGATAAAATAACCTAGGCTAAAGCAAAGACGATTAATGTCTAGAAGACAGACAAAGGCCACACACAAAATCGTAACCCTGATCCCGCAGTACCAGATAGCCTGGATAACCTAGGTAGCAACAATATTCAATACAAAAATATTTTTAGGTACTTTTAAAAAGCCGTGTTGGTTAAGTGCAATGGATTAGTACCTTGAAACCTTGTTTCCATCCGAAGGTCGTGGGTTCAAATCCGGCCGTGCATCAATGAACTTTTCGCATCGAAAAATTTATATGCGCTTTAACACGAGCTTATAACGGTGAAGGAAAACATCGTGAGGAAACCAGTTTGCTCTCTAATAGCGTCGATGGGCTTGCAACCTGTCACGTATGGAAAGTTAACTACTGCAAAAAGTGGGCATGTACCAAATATGTATGTATTTGGACATACCTACCTCTGACTACCCACTTAGACATCTTCAAAAAAGATCTTAAAATTGTCTAATGATCTGAAAGAAATGTCTACCGCTCCCGGGATACAGTCGTGATCATATTTCATTTTTTTTTTTTCATTTTTTAACTATACTCCGCGCAAATTAATAGGTCCTCTTGGACATATGTCATTGTGATGTAGCTAGTGATGTAAACCTAAGACTCGGTAAACGATACTCACGAAAAATTGATTCAATTTGTATGAGTATTTGATTGATTTGATTATATTGTAAAGTGCATTGGATTTAAGTTCTAATTAGAAAATTTAAATTAAACTTTAACACTGTATTTTCTTTTGATGATGATGAGCCAAAATCGTCAGATGAGCTATTTTCTTCTATAATTCGTTCGTTTTCTATAATATTATCAATATTGACGTCTCTGTCATAATCTTCCTTTATTATTTTTCATGTTCTTTCTACCACTTTTGTTTGCACAGTCTTCTTAAGTGATTTTGGTACAAGCTTGTTTCAGCAAGTCATCATTTTAGTAGTGCAGAATGGCGGCTTTGTATTATAGCGTGCTGCGTATCCTTTGACTTATAGTATTTCATTTATTTATAAGTATTATTTTTATATTATAATACATAATAGTATTTTGTGTTATAAAAAAGACAAATGCAACATCCTAGTGAAAAATATTTCACAAATTAAAAAATACTCACGACAAAATAATATGAAACTGGTGAGATTCAAACATGAATTGGTTACAACACTATTATTAAAAAAGACTGAGAATGTAACTGTTTTTGATACGTTTCGTAATAATTTGAAATTGCATGCTACTATAATTATATTATACGTGAAAATAATAGTCACAATATATTCTATCATGTTATTTATCGCACCACAAAAAGTATGTATGTATGTTTGAGGAACATACATGCCGGAGCCTTTAACTTTTAGTAAGATTTTTCATTTATAATGAAGTTTGAGGAACACTCTAGGACTCTAGGTAATGAATTATTATTTTGTTGTTTCTTTCAGTTTCGTTCCAAGTTACATTCTATGGTCTTTCTCAAACGTCAAAACGGGCTTCTAATTTTATTTTAACTATAGAAAGTAATTAAAATTTCTTGAATAAAATTGATGTTTTAAAGTTTCCAGGCTATCTGGTACGGGTTACGATTTTGTGTATGGCCTTTGTCTGTCTTCTAGATATTAATCGTGTTTGGCTAAAGTATGTAGGTAGACATGTCTTCATCTGTCCAGGGAACATCTGGCTTCGAGCGCCTCATGGATCGCCTGATGGAGCTCTCGGAGTACATGGTGCGCCGCATCAAGGAGCAGTCCGACAAGTTCCGCCTGGTTCTGGAGCCGGAGATGGTCAACGTGTCCTTCTGGTAAGCCTTTGCAACCCTTCATTAGATGCCTTGCTTCCATCTCCACCATGGGGCAACTCAGGCCTTTACATCTTTACTAGATGATTTATACAGAGTCAGGAGGCAAGGTTTGCTACTTAACGGGACACTGTAGTACCTGGGACGTACGTTGTTGAGATGAAATAGGCTTGCCCATCCCCCACCTAAACCATGGGGCACTATCGCCAGATTATAGGACCCCGTTACCATTTTTCTCTCCGTTACCAGTTTTAGGGACCTCGTCACCAGTTTTTAAGACTCCATCGCCAAGTCACCAGTTTATGGAATTCCGTCACTAGTTTTTGAAGATCCTGCCACTTGTTACTAGTATTTTTTTTATCTGGGACTCGTTACTAGTATTTTTTCAATAGCCTCTAAAAATACTTCTGTGAAAGAAAACTCATCCGAATTTACTTGCGTATTCGAAATGTTCCATAGATGGCGATCTTTCCGAAAATTTTTAATTACCTACTTAAATAACAATACCTATACTTAGGTACCTACTATACCTACCTACTTAATAATAATAAAACTATAAAATCTTTACAGGTACTTGCCGAAACAACTGCGCGAAGTGCCACATGACAGGAACAAGGAGGTTCTGCTGGGGAAGGTTAGTTGAAAAGGTTTTTAAAATTATTCTGTTATTGATACAATGGTTATAGGCCGCGCCACATAAAAAGAGCGTTGAGGGGAAGTAGCGGAAGTATGTTTGCACCTGTGTTCACTCGCTGACGAACCAATAGCACTCGCTAAATCAATGGTATGAAGTGCGCCGCAACACCTCTCCACCAATCATCGACCACTGCGCAATTTGACAGCCAGCGCTCTTTTTATGTGGCGCCACCTATACCAAAAGTATACACACTATCCTTGCGTTTAGTTTACTCAAGACGTCAAAAGGTGGCGTTGTTAATAAGTTTTCGGTTTCAAGGTGTGCGCTAAGCTGAAAGGCAAAATGATGCAGTCCGGTACTCTGATGGTGGGCTACCAGCCTGACGACCGTCATCCCAACTTCTTCAGGTAAGAGTGTAACTTTAATAGGATGGAGTTCGGCCTACGGCAATTGGCAACCTCCATATTTTTTTCATCTAGAATTAACTTTGTCTATTCAGATGTCGACAAAACGAAACGAACGAAACTAATTTGACAGCATTAAAAATGTTGGCGTCCCTTTCATAGCGATCGAAATAAAAAGGATCGCATCAATTTTAGGGCTGTCAAATTATTTCCATATCACTTTTAAGCGTTCAATATGCATACTTTTTTTTTTAAGTAGGTAACCTACTATGTCCCACCCACTGCTGGGCAAAGGTCTCCCCCAAAATCCTTCACTGACATCCTAATATGCATTATTATATTGAATTGCATGCATATGCGTTAAATAATTGCGTTAAATATGCGTTAAATAATTCCGATACACACATGATAGCGAAGTTAAGTAAACTTAACTTCACTATCAAAGTATCAACAAGCTAGCAAGCTAAACTCTCGCGGTTTCCATGTTTTAAAAAGTTTATGTACTAATAAATTGTTGTTTTCTATTTCAGAAACATTATTTCGTCAGCAGCTGTGACTGAGAAGGACGTAGACTTCCTCCTGGCTGAGATGGACCGTCTAGGCCACGACATTATCGTCGACTAAACTTGACTCAACTTGAGTCAACTTAGGACTCACCTTGAGTCAACTTAAGACTCACCTTGAGTCAACTTAAGTGTTTTGAGTCAACTTGAAGTTATTGTCGTGGCTATTCTTACCGTTGCCTATGTGTATCGTAGTTTAGATGTAGTGTTTCCGTTTTAGACCTCTTGATAAATATACTCTAGCGAAATCTATTGATGACATTTTTATAAACGCTTCAACTAACGCCATCTATTGATGAGTAGCGTAACTAGGTTTTTCATACACGTATCAACTCACCCCTTCTAGGGTTAATTATATGATTGATAATGAATAAATATGATATGAAAGTTATTTTAGATAAAATGGAACAACGATTTTTGTTTTTATATATTTTTGATTATGTGCGCTTTTCAAATTACTATTTTAGAGGTCCATTTATTCTCCTGTAACTTAATAAAATATATAAGAGCCGTCTATATAACTAAATACCTAAATAAAATATATACTTAGTTAACTGTTTAAAATTATAAAGTTGTTTGACAATGAAAATATATTTCGAGGAATGTAATGAAAAGCTTGTATTTATTTTGTGTATTTGATTCTGAATGTGCACTTATGAGCTAGTGAGTGAGTGAATCAATGAGTGAGAGATTGTGAGTGTATGGTGAGTGAATGTAAATGTCGCTACGTAGTGGTTGATGTTAAAATAAGTAGGTTAAAGTGTATTTGAATGTTTTTTTTAAGTTGTAAATGTGGTACTTACTCTTTTGTTTGATACTTTAATTTAAAAACATTATTAAGTACCTACCTAAATAGTTTCGTGTGGATGTTATTATTTTTTGTATGTTATTTAATAATCATTTAAAAAATGGTATTTTTAAATTGAGTTTCCTAAGATTATTACGAAAATTAGTTATAATTAGGTATAATTGATTAGTTAAGTATTAATAAGGATACTTTAATTAAAATTCACATAAAATAAAACATATCTCCCGTTTTGCCAATTAAAAAGTATAAAATTGTTGTAATTATGTTGTAACGCAAATTTGTGCTTTTTAGAAAATTGTCTGAAAAAGATTTGCGTAGTTTTGGTGATAGCTAATAATATATTTATTTAGTACAAATTTTGATTTATTTGAATAGATATCGCATAGCAAAACAATATGTAAATTTTCCTTTAATTGTGAGGAAAGTAATAATATCGCTGTCAAAATCACAATTCTATTATTATAGGTATATTATAAATTTGTGGAAAAGTATAGAAGTGTATTTTGCAATAAGTACATAAATAAAAGAACGAGTAGGTAAATAGCGAACTAAGCTCTCGATCGCCGATACTTTTTGTTATTTATTCATTGATAGAATATATAACATTAAAATAATCTAAAAATAGATAGATTTACTTACTATATGTATTTATTTTTTCTTTTATTTTCTTATGTTTTTTTTTTATTGCTTTGTGACACTTAGCGACTGGTTAATGAATATTTTTTTTTATTACCAAATTTTAAATTAATATTTTTATATTCATTTTAATAAACTTATTATTCTTATATTAAACATTAAATTATATACATATTTTTATGTTATATTATGTGTTTTATGTCGATATTTTTTTTAATCTAGTACATAAGGTTGTACATATGAAACTCGATGTGACAATGACAATAAATAAATTAGAATTAGACTTTAAATTAAGATGTGTGTAATAATGTGCCAAATTATTGTGAACGTGTTTACTTTTCAATGTTGCCAACATAATAATACTTGCGCCATCTAGTATTCATTAGAGTAATTAGTTTGAAAATAGCCCGACTATAGTTTATTTTCAGTAATTAATTGTTACTTTGTTTCTGAATTATTCTTGCTCAATTTCAAGAAGATATTGAATTGCTGTGAATGTTATATTTTGGACACTAAGAGTCAAATTAAAATGTAATGTAAATAATGTAGCGTGTTTGTGAAACATATTTTTGCGAAGTGTTAAATTTAAAATAATATATATAATTCATAGAACAATGCTTGTAGAACAAGCTAGAAACAGATTTATTTTTTGCAGAGAAAAGTTAAACTATTCGACAAGAGATGGCAGCACTTTGCTGCCACACTAAACAACAAAAACAAGGGCTTCCATTTTTAAATTTAAATATATTTTCAATGTCAAATGATATTTGAAATAAAGTCTTCCAAATGTCTTCGTGAACATTTTTGTGTTCAACGTATTTAACCCGTTAGAATGTTTGTGTATTAGAAACAATTAAAATGTTCTCTTCATCAAATGTATGTTGAATAGCCAAACTATTGTTGCTATATGTAAGAACCTGTATAACCAAATAAATGGTATGTTGTTAGTTCATTCGAATATTTTATTACCCTACCCAAATTCCAATAATTAATTCTGAATTCTCTTTTTTTTAATAATTGACTTTGTAGGATCTAAGGGTCACATAACGCAACGTCAGCAACGTTATAAGCGAGCACTACACATTGGCTTTAACTTGGTTCCAACATTGGCTACGAATAGAATGGCCAATGGAAATGCTCTGTTTGTGTCCAATAACCGTCTAAGATTATCTCCACATTGGAGTGTTGAAACCAACACGTTCTATCTAACCCTCCAACGTATGGTGCCCGCATTGCAGGTGATTTCCAACGCAACACGCCAATTCCGATTAAATTCCGAAAATATTTTTAAAATGCATCATGTATTTTTGAAGAAAATCCAATGGATTACAATAATTAAAACACGAAACGTATGTTAGGTATAATACTTTTATATTGAAATAAAGCTATTTGAGATTATATAAATATTATGTGGCATTAATAATTTGTTAAGAACATTAATTAAACATTGTTTATAATTATAAATTGTACATAAAAATGACTTTTTACAACATCTGTCCGTTCATGGTTTTTTACTAGTTAAGACCAAGGGACTGAGTTTACAATTAGGACCCAGGGGGCAGTAATCTACTAGCTTTTGACAAGAATCATCGTTATTGAATTATTATCTTATTGATCACGATATTATGTCGTTACGTGTACCAAACGAGAATTTATTTATTTATTTAATTTCAAACAAACTGGCGCCATTTTTTATAATACCTGTAAAGCTCGATAGATGGCAGTGTTAACAAATTCATACAAATTCTGGTTATGAAACAACGACATCTAGATTTAACCAGAATTTCGAGTGCACGCACATTTGTATGGAGATTAATGGTCTTATTCATAAAGATTTGTCAATTTAATATAGATTTAAAATATGTTTTTATCTTGTTACTCTTATGTCAATGAAAAGAGATAGCAACAGATTTAATATCCGTTTTAGCTAATATAGGTTTACTGAACCAATATGCATAAGGGGGTAGGTGTCTATTATTTACTAGTGTCTGCGACACATATAACTGTTACTACATGATTTAATTTTATGACTTGCCTGGAATATTGTACGTTACGTATTATAGTAGGTAGACTGACCATTAAGCTGAGAGGATGGTTAAGCCTACCTTATTTATTATCCATAAATAATTGACCGGGCCATTCGGTCTCGGGTCTCTCGGTCTCGGTCTCGGTCTCCGTCTAGGTCACGGTATCTACATGATTTATGTATCTATGTAGTATATCAGTCATCTGGTTACCATAACACAAGCATTAAGTTGCTTAGCTTGGGACTGGATGACGCCGTGTGGAATGTCCAAGGATATTAATTGATTTATGACCCGCCCGGAATACTGTTATATACTAACTTTATCCCGTGAATTCTTCTTCCTCCGCCCCATCAGCATAACCTCAGACCATTCCTTAACCTTATTATCCATAAACAGTTGATCAGGCTTCCCCGTCTCGGGATTAAGCGCCAGCTTACCATGTGGAGTCATTACATTCTTAGCCAACGTTGTACCATGCTTCCTTTTCATATGCTTATTACAATTCGACCAATTCGCAAAATCCATGCAACACAAATTACAACTATATGGCCTAGCTCCAGTATGCTGGTTCTCATGCGTTTTCATAATACTTTTATGCCTGAACTTCTTGCTACAATAATTGCATTGAAAAGGCAGTATATTCATATGTACTTTAACATGCTCTCTTAATCTATCTTTGGAACTGAAAAATCGCTTGCAACTGTCACATTGGTACGGCAATTTTAGATTATGTGTCTTAACATGTTTTTTCAAACGTGGCATAGTTAAGAAGGTCTTATGGCATATCTGACAAGCTTCTTTCATAGTAGTATCATGTATTTTCCTATGAATATCTAAACTCCCTTTAGTGTAATAAGCTTTCCCACAACTTTCACAAGTGTAGTTTCTTTTTCTATCAGTATGTGTATTTAAATGTCCTTTTAAAGACGCTGGGGTTTTCATGATCATGCCACAGACTGGGCAGGCGCAATTGGTTGGGGGTCCGTTGTAGCGTTTCGGTGGCTCGATTAAAGGTGGTTGTTTGGTTATCTTCAAGTGGGTTCTTAGGTGACGCTTCAGTCGGAATGAAACCCCGCAGATGAGGCAGGCGTGTGCTGAGGCGTGCTCTGATATGTGATTGGGGTCATCTGTAATGTCTATATTGCAGTATGGACAGATGTCTCTGAAAAATAAAAGATATTTATATTAAAAAAAATTAATATTAGTTTTGGTATATACCTTCTTATAAATAAATCATCCCGCTAATATTCGTGAAAACTACTGAACGGTTTTTGCTAAAACTTTGAATATAAGTACATAGTTTATGACCTGGAATAACACATAGGCTACTTTTTATTCGGGTAGTTGAATATAAGTAAGTACATAGTTTATGACCTGGAATAACACATAGGCTACTTTTTATTCGGGTAGATCTATGTGTTATTCCAGACCATAATCTATGTATATTCCAAGTTTCAGCCAAATACGTTCAGTAAGATTCGCGTGAAAGAGTAACAGACAAACATACTTTTCGCGTTTTTATTATTAGTAGGATTAGGATAGGAGCCAAGTGTTGGCTCAGTGGGATGTACCTTGACTTTCGATCTGAAGGTCTCGGGTTCGAACCCGGCCGTACATCAATGGATTTACGTTTCGAAAAATTTATATGATATTAACACGAGCTCTTAACGGTGAAGGAAAACATCGTGAGGAAACCAGTTAGTCAGCCCCACACATATTGAGCATTGTCTCTCCTGTGGACATGTCCGACAGCTGAGAGGATGGTTTAGGTGCTACAAGCCTCCATCTCAACAATGTCCCAGGCACTAGTGTCCGTGTGTAGGCAAAGCTTGCCTCCTGACTCTGTATAAATCATCTAGTAAAGATGTAAAGGCCTAAGTTTATAATAGGATGTAACTTGACTTACTTTAAATAAGGCCTATGTTTATAAACATGTTCTACAAAGCTCTTGAAATCGTTCAAATGTATATCACAATCAACGCATTGACTTCCAAAACAAGTTGCATGAGCTTCTATACAATGTTCAATTAGGAAAGGCTTGTCTATCACTTTGAGGTGACAGTACTGACATGTTGAGGGGTAGTCAGACCAAGTCCGGATCTCGTTGGTTGTCTCTTTGATAGAAGCTGGAATAATAAAACAAAATATGCATGAAATTTCATTATATCAAAATTCATAATGGATAATATAAATAAATAAATATCATTGGACATTCTACACAGCGTCATCTGGTCCCAAGCTAAGCAATTTTATGCTTGTGTTATGGTAACCAGATGACTGATATTAAGTAATACTTTGATACATTTTTTTTGTAAATACATCCATTATTATAGATAGAAAAACATCCAGTCCAGGAACCAATATCTGTAGAACATACAAAAATTTGTCCCGTGACGGGAATCGAACCCGGTACCTATGCGTCTCAGGCGCCACAGAGGTCGTTATAAAAATATGAACTTACCATCAGACCTCTCAACATATTTCTCCCGGTGCTTGTACAGATCTTGCTGCTTTTCAAAGACAGTGCCGCAATGTGTACAATATTGAGAGTGTGAGGCGTAGTGTGTACGGTCCTCTAGCTTCATGTTGCAGTACTCACAATAGTTACTGAAAGAGAAATACGTAATTATTCAAATATAGCCTTAATACTCCATCACCACTAAAGGACCGCCTTTGAGTCTAAATGTGGAAAAGGGAGTCCCCATACATACATACATACATACTCTATCACCAGAGTTTAGTTAGTAGCTTAAAAAACCTTGCAACATTTTACTGAAAACGAAAATAAAATAAATTTTGGAGAAAGGCCATGTAATGAGAGTGAATGAGGCGAAAGAGAGGTCAGTTTCGTCTTACATGCTAGGTGATTCTAATGCCTATTTCAACGCGACTCTACACCAGGGAAAGAATCAGGCGAGAACCTGGTGGTGTGGGCCTAGCTTTGTGTGTAGTGGGAAGCCAGTCAAACAAAGTAAGGCATGTCAAAGCAAGTAAAAGTAATTGTAAAATTAACAAGATAACACTTCAACAAAATGTTGTCTGGCATCACACGCTACACTTGGCTGACTTAAGTGGTACCTACTTATCTAGTTGTATGCTTGGACCATTGGGTCATGGGAACATTAGGTTTATAGATCATTGGATTTCACAATATTTCTATACTAGCTGCTCCCCGCGGTGTTACCCGCTATAGTTCCCGTTCCCGTGGGAATACCGTGATCTAAAGTAGCCTATGAGTTATTCCCGGTCATAAACTGTGTATATTCCAAGTTTCAGCCAAATCCGTTCAGTAGTTTTCCATCCATCCATACTTACAAACTTTCGCGTTTATAATATTAGTGAGATCCCGAAATAAGCATTTTGTCAACTTTATTTCTTAACAAAGAAACACACAGGAACAAAAAATATCTACACTTCTTAACCTAAACAACTAAATAAATAAAAGGAACTCTGTATTCTATCCAAAATATACATTAACTAAAGATAGAAGACAGAGTTCAGGTCACCGACCGCAGTAGAGTGCCAGAAGGCAACGTTACCTCGTTGGATTGCTATACTTATCCTCTGTCCGAGGTAAGCACCAGCCTGCGGTCATTGGTTTCATCTATTAGCCTCTTGGAAATTTCACGATAAAGAAGCCACGCCTCTGAACCCCCACTTTATTTCTGACTCAAACATACCTCAAGCCCTTTCGATGTCTCCTCACATGTGCCACGAACGCATCATAGCTGTCTTGCCTCTGATCACAGTCGGCACACTTGAAAGCAAAGCACTTAACATGCTGCGTCTGACAATGCTCTCTCAGATCCGTTACGGAGACTGGCTTAATGCCACAGATACAGCACTGCCACGGGTATGAGTTCCACGTCTTCTTTTTTGACTTAACAGGGGTTTTTGAGGTTTCAATTTGTGAGTTTGGTTCTGAAATATTATTCTCTCATGAGCATACAAGGATATAAAGTTTTAACACAGGTACTAGTGGCAATTCGGAGTGTCGCGAAAGCTAAACTAAACTAACTAAAATTAATGCCATCCTTTATATTCCCACCGCTATGAAAGGGACGGCAACATTTTTGGTTAGTTAAGTTTAGCTTTTGCGATATTCCGAATTGCCACTATGTATGTATTTGGACATACCTCTGACCTTAGACAGACATCTTCAAAAAGATCTAAAAATTGCCTAATGATCTGAAAGAAATGTCTACCGCTCCCGGGATACAGTTGTGATCATATTTCATTTCATTTTTTCAAGTTTATTAGCGACGGCGTTTGCCTTCCGGCCCTAGTCTACACGCACGTCCCTGACCGCACAGGCTAGCAGGTAGTGGTGTAGTGGTAGTGATATGGCCTATGGTGAATAATTCTATATTTCATTACTTTTCAATAGTATACCATCCACCATTATTCAGACTCGTGTCCCAGACTTTTGCCACCCGGTTCCTTACATCAGTCCGACTCTACAAGCTTTAACCTTATATTCTTACCTAAAAACACATCTATTCCTCCATACACAAGTTTCTCCTCCTTGACAACAGTTTCTGCATCTTCAAAACTTGGTAAGTTGTCATCTGAAGTAAATAATAAGTTATAATTATATTATTATAACTTAGCTCTGAAGTTTTCAAGCTGCTAATGAAATAAATTAATATCCTTGGAAAACTTGTAAGTATGTAAGTTTATTGAGTACTAATTGAGTACATCAAATCAAATCATTTATTGTTTTCCTCTCACAAACATCAAAAATAAATAGGTACAATTACAAAATAAAAGATTCAAAAAAATTATTAATTTAGAATAAATTGTAGGTTTTAGGCAAAGACGATTAATATCTAGAAGACAGACAAAGGCCATACACAAAATCGTCTTTGGTTTTAGGTAAAAACCTGTTTTGTGAAAGACTGCGGTGGTCAATCATTGAATGAAAATATATTTCTACTGGAAACTTCTAACCTGAGAAATACTCTCCATCATCGCTTTCTGACTTCACATTCTCATAATTGGTAAAAGCGCAGGCAGTTTGACTCCCAGCACACAGCTCACTCAATACATCTTGAGATCTCTTGACTTTTAGAATGAACTCGCAGGACACTGTTGTTAGCTCATAGCAAGAATTACACACGGTTTTAGGCAGGATTTTATTTGAAAAGTCCACTAAACTGAGACCCAAAACCGATAATTTTTCGTTAAGATATTGTTGGTTTTCTTGTGATGTTAAATTAGTTATTTCTTGGTAGGGCTTCTCTTCGGCACAGAAACGACAGTAACAGTGCAATTCTGTCGACATGGCGTTGCATATTATTCAGAAAATCACAATCTAATCAAACCAGTGAAACGAGAAAATAACACACCACAACACACACAATACAAAACTACAAAACAAAAATCCCAGGTGATAAATTAAATGACTTTGACAGATCAACCATAGTTTTTTGTTTCTTTAGGTACTACCCAGAAAACAAAACATTTTTTTTAACCATTGCGCTTGGAAATATTTTATTCAATTAGTTTGGTACTTAGAGAAATTGGTTTTTAAAAAGATATTTGACAGAACATCATTTTAAATCATCGTATTTTTCGCGCCCTCATAAACTAAAGATTAACAAGATGATAAGTGCAAAATGCAAAGATAGTTTTCAACAGGAAATAACAATCGACTACAATATTTAGTCGATTAATCGACACTACTAGTTTACCGGTTTTTCCAAACATTACCAACATGACGAAAATAATATACCAATATTATTGAAATACTTTGAGCGCCAAAATTGAATCACTGCACATAGTAATTCAGTAAGTTGAATGCATTGCATCTCTATTTATGCATCTTAGATGATCATCATTGATAAGTTTTGCATTGCATTGTCAGTTCTACACTACAGTTATGCAAAAACCTAGACAACTAGCTAAGTACCTACCATGTAAAATACCTAAATAAGAAAAATCTGTTTTCTCAAATAAATTAGCCCTACAAAACATATCCGTACTGTAATAAATAACATTGACATTCTAGAAAAATCTTTAACGAACTAGTATCCATCTATCTTTCTATTTAACTACTATCATCCAGTACCTATCCATCTATCTCTTTCTTAACATTCTAGAAACTTCGATGGAGATGTTCTGTAGGTACTAAAGTAAGCAAAATTCTAGGAAATGCAAGGGAGGCAGCTCACTGCGACTGCGCCTTTCATTTGTAGTGCGAGAGCCCACCGTTTAAACTTTCAAGTCGTTAGGTACATTACATAATAGGTAGGTACCTACATGAAACTTTGACGTCATGACTAATAGAGAAGATAGTTGAGTATAAGTAGGTACCTAGGTTATTTAGCAATGCTGCCAGTGTCTTGGGCACGCTTCCGTCTGGCAGTGGCTTGGTTAGGTGGCTCAACTGGTTCTAATTGTATTTTGTACAGTTAAGCATGTTAAAAGTAACTACCTACCTAGCAGGTAGGTAGGTACCTACTTACTTAGTCTAGTTAACTTTAGTTTCACAAAGAAATAAAAAGATATACTTACCTACTTAGGTAAGAAGGTATCTAAAGGAAAATTGAAAATCTGTTTAGTAAAATTACGACGAAGCAACGCATTACAATTTAAAAACCAGCTACTTACCTAGTTTTCTGATAAATACCTATTTGTTTTTTTGCACCTCGTCTCGTCACTTTACTGCGTTAACATTATTTTATTTGACATTTTCAAAACATCTCTAACTCGTTATAATGATGAGTAGGACCTACCTATAAGTAGGTAATTCATCCCTTATAAACCTAATATGGATGGAGTACAATAGGTACCGTAAATTGAACCATTTTTATTGTGATTGCATTGAGGTACAATCTATGTGTCATTGATAATAGGGTTCCTATTGACCCTTGCGCTATCTATTAGAACATTCGTTGATCGATAATGCATGACTATTTATAGACGGGGTGCCCAGGGGCCCAGAGGGGAAGAGGGGGGTGAAATCTGCCACCCTGGGAGGGAGGGAATGCACACAAAGGTGGATAGGTTTCCTGTATATCTATATTTATTATGATACACCTGTATCTTTTATAGTTACCTTTAAAGGTGGTTATATGCGTGAAACTAGCGTCGCCGCCTATTTTATTTTATTAACACGTTGAACAAAGGAATTTAAAAAAACTGAATGTTCCGTTTGTGAAATCTATCATAAGCTTTAATCTCAACGTAATAATAAAATAAAATAGGCTGGTTTGATGCATGCAGGCGCCTTAAGTGTATTTTTTAACCTATACTGCCCACTGCTAGGCAAAGTCCCGTCTGCCGCGTCGTTTGACCGCTTGACACCCAATGTGTGACCGCCTGCCCAATTCCAGACAGATAGAGATAAGTTAGGGTTAAGGTGAGAAATACATGTTGCCAACCCATCATGAAGAAGAAGGATGATTTACGTACCTACATAACTTACTTAATTTTCATGACGCACGTTGTTTAAATTTAGGTACCTACCTACATTGAAAAACTGCGTCGCGAAGCTTTTGTTAAAATATAGGTAGGTACTTTCAATTTGTAGGTCTTCTTTGAAACGTGATTGTTATAACTTCAAAGTTACGTTACGACATACCTTGTACCATGTTTTTAAAGTTAAATACCTTATCATCATCATTATCCGAAGCCCTATTTTTTCCACTGCTGGCTACAGCGGTCCTGACTGAGCTTCTCTGATCCACTGCCAGTCCTTATAATGTTCAAGTTAAATTGTCGGGCCTGACTTTCAGAGTCGTCGAAAATAGACTTGGCCACCTAGGCTAGGTGTAGGTACCTAGGTAGGTACCTAGGTACTCGTACGAACTTACTCATTACAATGAAAAATCTTGCTAAAAGTTTACGGCTTCGACGGGATTCGAACCCGCGAACAAGCAATCACCTTTTAGCCGGGCTGCCATAACCACTCGGCCACAAAGCCTTATGACGCCGAAAACGAAACTATCAGTAAGATGATATTTCGGTTAAGGCACCGATTTCTAACTAGGTATGTACTTACTAGTTCTAGTTCCTTGTCTCTGGTTAGCCTGAGTTTTAAAATAACAAACACCCAAACTTTTCATTTACAATTTATTATGATTGGCAGCCTCCATAGCAACTGCAAAGGGTGGGATGGGGATGGGGAGGCACAGCCCTGCAGTGAGATGACGCAGGCTGAAAATCAATAACAGCCATATTTTATAGAATCTAGGTAGGATACCTATTTGACCTTTGCTCTTTGCTTGAGAAGCTTTGATGCGGGCACCACACATTGGAGGGTTGGAACGTGTTGGGTCCAACACTCCAATGTGAGCATCGTCCTTAGACGATCATTGTCATTAGCCATTCTATTCGTTGCCAATGTTGGAACCAAGTTGAAGCCAATGTCGGGCCCGCATGAGAACCTTAGATTCTTTGCTCTTTTGTATAAAAACTGGCGGTGCATCAATGAATATCCAATCATCCACTGTCATCTTAGCTCATCATCGTATAATTAAGATATATTTTTTTGATTACGCAACAAATTTTACTCTACATACCTAATTAAACCTATTTTGACATGTGAAAATAAGATTTTTTAGGTTTTTTTTTAAAGTTCGAGACTATTGAAGTGGAAAGTGGCTAAGTGTGACCTCTGTTCTTTGCTTCAGAAACTTCTCGAACCTACGAAGTCGTAGATCGGAGTCGTAGATCCCAAGAAAGATTCCAAATGCACAGTGCATCAAAGATGAAGGTTAGGCTCGTATTATCAATAACCCAATCTCTTCTGTATCTTCAACAAGTGGCAGAATTAAAGATTTTATTAAACCAACTTCAATTTCGGTAGGAAGACAGATATTTCCTGCACTATCAAGGTAGGTACATTCTGTTCATTACCTCCTCTGAAGATCCTCAAATTATTTTATGGTACTTACTTAGGTACCTTTCTTTCACCGATGTGTAGCATGGGCTTTCCAAATGAACACTACTCTGTCGTGAGACTATGCAGGCTATATTCTATCAAGGTACAAGGTACAAGGTATGGCCACGCGAGCGAAGCCGCGGGCTAGTAAGCTAGTAGAGTATAAGATTGCTCCAGCTTATCTGTGTCGTGCTCATGACAAGGTGATGGTGAGACGCCATTGACAGCTATACTACAGGTGCCGCTTCTGTGGGTGCCGCAGTTAAGGTCAAGAACAGGATGTGGAAAGGGGAAGGGTTTTTCTCTGTCGTGAGACTATGCAGGCTACAAAAAATAACCTTAATTTTCCATTGTCGTGTAAACCTTTTATAATCTAAAAAAAAATTAGAGACTCCAAAATTATTATCATCTGTGAGATAGAGGTGGGTATGTAATGAAAACTATGTAAAGGCAAGTAAAGGTCCTAACTCCGAACTCTTCGCACAATGAGAACTTCTTCCACTCTTTTCTATCAGCCGATAGTTTGGTCCGGCTCTTAATAAATACGAATGTATGAAACAAATGAGCACACTGGAACGATCCATGCCATTTCACTAGCAGGCCAACCCAACCAACTAGGTATCGGTGCATACAAAAGTTTGTAGGTTGGTATGTAGGTATTTCTATGATAATTTCATTATAAATGAAAAATCTTACTAAAAGTTAAAGGCTCCGGCAGGATTCGAACCTGCGTAGATACAAGCGATCGCTCTTAAGCCGAGCTGCCTGACCACTAGGCTACGGACCCTCTAAGCCGAGGCCTGAAACTATTAGTAAGATGATTTTTGTATCGGTTAAAGCACCGATGAGCGCCATCTACAGGGATATTAGAATATCACCTGCTCATTGATTGAAGTTGCATTCAACACAAATGACCAGAGATGTCGCTACGCTAATTCTATAAATTATTTATTATTTTACAGTGTTAAACCACACTTAGGTATTGGAAATTTCATTATAAATGAAAAATCTTACTAAAAGTTAAAGGCTCCGGCAGGATTCGAACCTGCGTAGATACAAGCGATCGCTCTTAAGCCGAGCTGCCTGACCACTAGGCTACGGACCCTCTAGCTCGTAGCCTAGTGGTCAGGCAGCTCGGCTTAAGAGCGATCGCTTGTATCTACGCAGGTTCGAATCCTGCCGGAGCCTTTAACTTTTAGTAAGATTTTTCATTTATAATGAAATTTCCAATACCTAAGTGTGGTTTAACACTGTAAAATAATAAATAATTTATAGAATTAGCGTAGCGACATCTCTGGTCATTTGTGTTGAATGCAACTTCAATCAATGAGCAGGTGATATTCTAATATCCCTGTAGATGGCGCTCATCGGTGCTTTAACCGATACAAAAATCATCTTACTAATAGTTTCAGGCCTCGGCTTAGAGGGTCCGTAGCCTAGTGGTCAGGCAGCTCGGCTTAAGAGCGATCGCTTGTATCTACGCAGGTTCGAATCCTGCCGGAGCCTTTAACTTTTAGTAAGATTTTTCATTTATAATGAAATTTCCAATACCTAAGTGTGGTTTAACACTGTAAAATAATAAATAATTTATTTCTATGATGTATTGACTTCTTTACCTACATAAATGTAAGGGATTTTTGAAATAAAACAAACGACATTGGCACCAATAGCAGTGACTTAAAATAAACAAATGAAGCTGTTAGTGCATATTTAGCGTTTCGTGAAAATTTGATAGTGATATTGAATCAAGTAGGTACCTAGAGGAACTCTGAAGAAATAAACACACTATTTTCGCAATTGCACAATTGTTAAAACTTACAACTTCGTTCGCATGAGCAGCCTTATCTACTAACGATTCAATTCAATTCATTCAATGCTAGCTAATTGAAATAAAACACAACCCAGTCCAAACTTGTCCGCCTCCCCTTGAGTCTTTTACGCACTCAATTTCAAAATAAAAATCTTTTTACTGAGATAGTAGTGGCAATTCTGAGTGTCGCAAAAGCTAAACTAAGCTAACTACAATTGTTGCCGTCCCTTTCATAGCGATGGGAATAAAAAGGATGGCAATAATTTTAGTTAGGTTAGTTTAGCTTTTGCGACACTCAGAATTGCCACTAATAATATGGTAGGTTAAGGTACTATCGACACCAGGCCGAAATTAGAGCCGAGATTGGAAGATCTTAATTCAGTTGTATTGATTGATTTAAGTACCTACCTATTTTTTTTTAACAGAATTTTGCATTTTTCTATTGCATTCAAGAATAAAGGCATTTTAAATTATCCGTCGCTGCTATGGTAAGCTCAATGTCAATAAATGTTAAAAATATACGTTTATTGAATATAATTAATAACATCGAATTCATTATAGATGTGTAGGTACATACCTACCTAATTACATGCATTTAAAACTTTACACCACTAACAACCAGATTTTCAAAAAATGTATCGCTATTCCATTTCAAAAGACTATAATCTCAGGAATTTAAAGAAAATATTTTGGTGGCGATATTGTTGCAACACTGACTATAAAATTATGACTAAAACCGAAAGATTTTATTACGTTCATGCTAAAGACCAATCTAGCATAGCACTGAAAACAACATTTGAAGAACAAGGTACTTTTAACCTTGTTTTTTATCTTTGCGGGTAGTTTTAGTCAGAAGTAAAAATGGTATTGGATCAATTCTACCCACATTCACTTTAATTTTACTAAATTATGTGTAGGTATTTAAAACTAAGTAGGTACCTAAGTATTCTATTTGAAGGTACAAAGAAAATACTAGAAAAGTTCGACCAGTAAGCAAAAATGCTTATTGGTCGAAAATACTGCTGACAAAACAATTTAAACTTAGCAGCTTACAAAAAACATTAAAAAAGCTAGAAAAGTTACAAAAATAATTGCAAAACAAAGGATATTTTATGAAATAAAATTACTTATGAATATTTCATTTAGTTATGCTTAGAAAGAGGAGGTATTTTTCACAGGTTTTTAATAAAATTAATCAAAAATATAATCTGTTTCTTTACCAAGTAGGAAACCACTTACCTACTTAGACCACACTTAGACAACCTAATTTTTTAACATCTTATGTTCACTACCCACAATTAAATAGTATACCTACCAATATGCTTTATCCTAGGAGTTAATTAGACACTCATTATTAGGCTCGTATGAAAGATTTTTTCTGTTTTTAGGTACGTTTTTGGTCAGCCCCACATTATTGACCATCGTTTTCCTGTGGATATGGCCGGCTAAGCTGAGAAGATGGTGTAGGTGCTACAAGCCTATTCCATCTCAACAATGTCCCAGGCACTACAGTGTCCCGTTAAACGTAGGCAAAGATTGCCTCTCCGATCCTGATGCTCTGTATAAATCATCTAGTAAAGATGTAAGGCCTGAGTTTTTTTATGTGCTTAGAACTCTGGTGTGGTGACGAATTAAATGAAAAATCTTACTAAAAGTTTATGACTTCGACGGGATTCGAACCTGCATGATACAAGCTCTGGTGACGAAGTTTTTAGGCCGCCGGAAGGTGTCCACCATGTAGGTAGGTATAGGTACTTACTACACCTTAAGTAAGTTTAACGTGCCCTTCCAAGCACGCCAGGGCTCAGCAGTTAATAAAACTCGCATTGTCTACTCAGAACGTTGCTTAACTTCAACGATCTCGCCACATGTTGTTAGTTAAGTAGAGTAACAATCTATAATACGAGCCTTACTTAGAATACTAAGAGATAATAAAATTCTTATCCTATACACAACGAATATCAAATCTTAAGTATGACTAGATAGTAATGTTGATTGGTTGTTAGAGCCATATGGCTTGAGCGACCTTAGGGCATACTGTCTGGTAAAAGAACCAGGGTGGTAAAAGGATTAGTGAGCTTCGCTGGTTTCTGAAGTACGTCTAGGAGTCATGCATTAAAGGAAAGATTATGACATAAATCTTTCTTTGAGTTTCAATTGTTCTTCAATAAGTGCCCTAAAAATTGAGCGGGTCAATTATTAACACATGTTTTAGTCAAATCAGAACCTTAACTGCGCTCATAAGTTATTATATTTCCATCGTAAATTTTATTCAGAGTTGCATTTATTCAAAACAGTTTTTGATCTCTGGGCAGTTTAATAAAGTTATCCTCCCTGTTGCAAAGGGGTGGTAAGGGGTGCAAGAAGGTGAGATCGATAGCAGACAGGGAGGCTTGTTGAGTGCGGAAATTCTATCTATGATATAATGGCTCCTTTGAATGCAATTTTGCACCAATATTACAGAGACTTAACAACTATATCTACTGAGAACAAACATCGATTTACGAAGAATAACAAGTCACTTAATTATAAGAGCTAACGCACACTGGGCGACAAGTCGCCGAGCTGTTGCTGACGCCTGTCCTCTAGTGTGCGCCTAGGTTAAGTTATCGTCGCGAACTCGCGACCGGTCGACTCTGACGCCAAGTACGGAGCTTTGAACAAAATTGTCGGCCACACCGATATAGGAAAATTGTCGGCCGCAGCCTGTCGCCACGTCTAGTCGCCAGATGTCGCTGTCGGCCTGTCGCCTAGTGTGCGCTGCTCTTAATAATGAGAGTATGATGACATTTGATGAATGGTAGCCATACGAGGGTCACAGAGAACCAGGTATACCAGGCTCGGGCTGAGGTGGAAGGGTTCGGGCAAAGTCCGAGCTCAGATGGCAAAAGTCCAATACATGGGTGGGATACTAAACCTAAAGGTAGCGGATGGCACTGGAGACCGAGACAAGAAACCGACAAGTCGCGCCACCCGCTACCTTAACCCTCGCTAGCCAAGCCCGTAAGGGGCTCGGCAGGGAACGAAACCGGCAGATGACAAAACCAAAGTCATGAGAAGGGAATGGACAAGACTGGCCAGGACTTTGTTGGCACAAACAAAAGGAGGCCCATTCTAATCAAAGTGTTGGAAATGATTTTGATGATATTGAGGTAGGGAGTTACATATAGACCTGAGATATCAGTTTATCTCTGTCTTAGGAAGTTGTTGGTTTATTATGATTCTGAAAATTTTGAGAAAACTAAAAGGTAGTAATGACTTGGTCTCCGATAGAACCATATCACTATTAATATAAAACGAATTGGAGAAATTATAAGAAATTGATGATTTTTGTGCAATATGAAATGCGAAAAACATGCGTAGTTGAAGAAGTAACCATCAGACATCATTGGTTCTGCCAGAAAGCATCTCCAGCACAACTAGGTTCTATGCAAGTTCTATGATGGTTACTCCTAAATTACGCATGTCATACGGTTTTGTTGACGTTATCTTCTTGAAAAATTATGGTAATATTCTTCTGTCAGATTGCATGAAACATGATGGTGTAGGTAGTCCTCACGAATTATGAGATCTTAATTACTTGAAAGACAATAACATCGACGCACAAAATTATAAGTAAGAATATTCAGTGTCATTTATGTTGCTATCCACGATCAAGATTTTAGTAGATGTGGGACCTTCTTGACTCCAATTCAAACTATTAATCTTGTGGCAGCAGGCCAATGTTCCTCTGAGCATTGTAGCGACCGTTGGTGCGCACCTTTCTGAAGGTGATGGTCAAATGCTTCGCGTGACGATGTTTCACGAGCTCCATCCAAGAAGTAAACTTCTGGCGGCAGAATCCCAGTCCGCAAACCTTCTGCTGGGCGAAAACCTCATAGCGATGAGCTTCGGTGTGCTCCGCCAGGAACGACGTCAGAACCTTCGATTCGCAGACCGTGCACATGCTCATCTCCTCAGTAAGATGGTTTGCCATGCAATTGTAAGCATTGGCCTTTTTGCGGTAGCACTTTCCGCACTGGTAGCATTCAAACGGCTTGTACGCCATGTGGACTTTGAACAAATGCCGGTCAAGGTTCTTAATGCAAGAATAGCCTTTATCGCAGATCAAGCAATAGCGAGTTTGTGTGTGCTCGCGGTACAGACGCTTGTCTGTGAAGACCTCCTGGCAGAGGCCACAGGGGGTTTGAAAAGGAAGAGAGTAGTCATCTCGGAGAGGGTCAGTGGTCCTAATTAGATTTTGAAGGGTGTGCAGAATTTCCCTGCCTTCACCCGTCTCCACCACATGTCCGTCGTTTTGCTCGACAATATTCCTCTCTTCGTCACTACTCCTCTCTTCGTCATCTCTCCCCTCTTCATCATTACTCTCGTCTTCGTCACTACTCTCCTCTTCGTCACTACTTTCTTCTTCGTGGTTACCGTCGGGTGCGTTAAATCCATTTAATGGATCTCCAACCGTTGATGGATTGTTATTAACGAACGGTCGACGGTTGATCTCTCCACCGGGGTTATCGGTGTTTTCTACAGTTCCGTCGCTTGTCTCCCCGCCATTTGAAGGTTCTCCTGGGGTATTGTCATACGCGTTGCCCATAACGCCACTCCCAGTAGACTGCTCGCTTTCTTCCTCATTAAGATGAGCATGGGATGCTCCTGTTCCAGTTCCTTCTGTAGGTTGAGCTGTTGGTGCAGATTGAGAGTGATCAGCTCGGACTCGTTGGACAGGCTGGGCAGGTTCATGTCGCCTTTCTTCAATGGCGGGTCCGGGTGGCTCGCGGAACCCAACCCTGGAAGTTGATGATCGCGGCTGTTCTGCAGCTGACCCGTTACGGGTCATATAGCCGCATTCAGGGCAGTAACTGGTGTTGGTAAGATGGACTCTCATGTGCTCGCGGTAGCCTGCGTCGGTGTGGGCGAGACGGTCGCAGAAGGGGCAGAAGTGTCTGTAAGACAGGTACCTAGGTTATGAAATGGAGTTGAGAATGATTTTGTGAAATGGTACCGTGGTATGTCTTGGAGACAATCGTGACCATGTCATGTTTTTCACGTGTTTCTTTTTTAAGGAGTCTATCGAGTCATGCCAAAGATACATAAGGGGATTTGTAAAAAGCCGTACCTATTAGAAATAATGAAATAGGAAAAGGTCATTGGGCACCGTAGTATGAAATCCATACCTACTTGTACAGACATAAAATAGGGTGAGATAGATAATTAAATTAAATTTAGAGGTACCTACAGAAAATAAAAAGTGGGCTAGAAGCCTACAACTTATCAATCACCTACAATCTAGTTCGGTTATTGTACATAATTCTTCACTGACCGGGTCAGATTTCGCCCAATGACAGAATAAAGTTTCTGTAAGTTAAGTCTATGATAATCTGCAAAAATACCAGCTATTCACAAGAACAATAATGTTTTACCTAAGTAGGTACCCATATAATTTTTTTTTGTAAAAGCAATTTGTTGGTGACCTGTGGATTCTTACCTCAGGCTTGGACGATGGCGCACAATATGCACTATGAACTCGTGGAACTCGTTAGTGGTTGCGTTGCAGTCGATGCATTTAATGGTGAAGCAGTTATCATGGACCTCCTGGCTATGTCTCCGTATTGCAGAGACTGAGTGGAACTTCATATCACACTCACTGCAAGCCCAGACATAATCCTGCCAAGACTGGAAGGCATCGCAGCTCGGAAAAGCTCCCTCAAGCTGTAAATCTGGGACAGTAATGATATAAAACCCTGGGTTTCCTTTCCTGCGAATGATAGGCCTCTTCTCGAACTCCTTCATATGTTTACGCAATTTCTTTTCTGTGGGGAGTATCAATCCGCAGCATTTGCATGGGTACCGATCAGCTGTGTGGTAGTGGCGGCCATTAATTGGAATGGGCTTGTCGCAGACGTCACAGAAAAACCTAGGAGCAAATGTAGAATGTCAATTTTACTACAGTAAAAGGGAACACCCTATGTAGCTATTTTGATTTTCTACAAACGCTTTCTCTATAGGAACAGGACAAAATAGGTAGGTAGGTACATAGGTATAGAAGATTGGCATTGGATGAGGAAAAGTCATCAAATATGGTCAGAATTATCAAATCGAAAGATTAGCGATGATAGAAAGAGAATCAATACGAAGCGTTTGTAATATGGATACAAGCTCTAACGAATCGTTGGTCGAATGGATAGTAGGTCCTATAAAAATCGTTTCGAATCCCTGTCGTGCATCAAAAGCCGCGTTAAAACGATCAGAGCCTGCTCGGACCCAACTCGGATTGTGGCTACTTATAATCCGAGCGCACTCGGACGCGCCGTCGTCCGATCATGTTCTACTTTTCCGAGCCAGCTCGTATACGAATAGAAAAACAAAATGGCGTCTAATAACAATCAGCATGAAATCCGTAATTTTTCGACGTAGACTGATAAAAAAAATTGGAGCTTAGGATAGCGGACACTCGTATGAAGCTAACTCGTACGAGTACACTCGATCCGAGAAGACACTGATCGTGTCAACGCGGCTTTTATCTTAAGTAGGTACCTACCTAGTCGGACTCGGACTCGGACTCGGAAGCTTTACCTGTTAGAACCTTCGCAATTAGCTCCCATTCTTTACGCAACATGACACCCATTACATTCGCTCTAAACAAAGTTCCAGCCACTACATTTTCCTTTTTAAATCATCTATTAGTGGCAATTCAGAGTAGGTATCGCAAAAGATAAACTTAACTAACTAAAAATGTTGCCGTCCCTTTCATAGCGATGGGAATAAAAAGGATGGCATTTATTTTAGTTAGTTTAGTTTAGCTTTTGCGACACTCCGAATTGCTACTAGTAAGTAAGTAGGTAAGTAACTAACTGTGGTGACGGAGGTTTTGGGTCGCTAGAGGCTTGCGTTAGTATAAATGGGCCTAAGTTTCAATCTACTCCCTATCACTAGGTATACGTAATGAGATAATTTCAACTGCGCAGTAAAATTTCAATACAAGCTAACTGCGCAAACCAACGCCCACACTTTTGCGCATTACGCAACATCGTAGCCATTACACATACCTAGGTAGGTACTTAGCATCTAGGAAAGAGAAATAGGAAAGGCTTGGTAGTTGGTACGCTTCGGATTTCAGGCTTCAGGAACCTACTTTATCTACAATTAAAAATAATCTGAGAATAACTCATAGTGGCTTCTCTGAAGTGTCTAATTCCATAGCGGACTACGCCCAAAAATTAAGTAGGTAGGTACCTACCTAGTGGACTACGCCCAAAATTCGAAACGTACCATGCCCGAACAAAAGAAGACCTTACGTACCTACGAGTACTATCATGTCATGATCTATAACTAACATTCACACATGCGCAGACTGGTTGAATACCTCTTCTGCGCAGTTATACATTACCTTAAAGAAAGGCTGGTTTCAAAACTCTAAGAATGATTATGCACAGATAGATAAGGTATTAAACTTGTCGTAAGTGAAGTGCATATCTTACCGTAGATTTTCTTTATGGTGTCGTACATGCTCAATGAAATCTTCGTACTCGTTCAATTTTATGTCGCAGTCTGGACATTCGAATGCATAGCAATAGCAATGCTGATGCATGGCATGCGCACGCAGCTCAAAAAGCTCTTTACAATTGAAGTCGCAATAGCAGCAATTCCAAGTGTAGCTGCTCCAAGTCTTGCTAAGGTCAACAAATTGCTTCTTTTTCTTGTTGTAGACTGGCACAGTCATTTCCACATCATCTACATCAATCTCATCACCAGATTGGGCTTCTTTCTTTATTTCCAATGCCCGTTTTTTCGGGGACTTGGCTTCAATTGCAGCAGCTTTCTGAGCGCTCCCGTAGATGTTGGCAAGGAGTGCTTGAGTGTAGTTGAATTTCTGGCAAAAGCTATAGGCATTGTTAAAAGACTTGTGGCAAGGTTGGCAAACGTTCATGTGAAGTTTTCGAGCAGGCTTTATGTTCATGTAGGCCAGTTTAGTAAGAGCTGACATGTAGTGATCTTCATTGGATTGCAAGTTAACAAATGACCGGGCTACCGACATTTTACCGCAGAAGCGGCAATAAGTTGCTTTCGAAGTCGAAGCAACAAGTAGAGAAGTATCAAGAGGGCGGGATAACGCCATATTGGAAAAAAAATGCTTAGGTTGAACTGCGCAGTTAATTTAAAAGTTTTTATGTAGGTAGGTACTAAATGTAAATTAGTACATGGTAATTTTTAGAACAAGATTAAAAATGACACTAAGTTTTATTTCATATTCACCAAATAAAGTTTCGGAATCAGAATATGTTAAATTCACACACTGTCCACGGCTGTCTACCGAGACGGCTACCCGGCACACAGGTCGTGATGTGATTGAGATTAATTGCCGGCCCTGCTGAACTAGACTGTGCTAGGAAGTATCATAGTTAGAGATGGTTAGGGATGGAATATTACCTAACAATGTATAGTAATAAGAGTTGATGGCAAAGTGATATGTTACTAATAGAGTTCACAATGTATCGATACTGAAAAACCGGTAAAAATCGATGAATAATAATAATCGACTAAAAATCAACTATGTCAACTCGGGACAGCACTAAACTTTTGACTGACTTTTCGCAACTGTAGTTTGACTTTGACAGTTAGCATCTTTTTTCTTATTAGATTGACATGACAGAAAAAAAGATTTGTCTCCGTACCTGACCGTACCGTTTCGTTGTTTGGTTGGCGATGTATTGTAATTATTTGTAATGTAATCTATTCAAGAAAGAAGCACAATTTAATGGATTTATCGCAATGAATTCCGCCGATAATTTGTACTGCCGCTTTTGTGCAGAGCCCAGAAGCTCCGAAAAGCTGCTAAACTTGCAAACCGACACTAGAACACAGGATGAAATTGTTGAAAAGTTGACTCTCCTCAACGCTATGTTCATTGATATCTCGGACCGAGATTCTCTACCAAAAACTATTTGTTTCGTATGCTACGACTCTCTAAACAAAGCCTATAATTTCTTTGAAGGAGTAAAGCGCGCCCAACGTGTTCTATCCACTTTATTCACACAAACAGAGCACAATAAATGTGATGAGTCTGATGGCGAAGTCTATGATGACTTCCTGAGTTCTACATCCTTAGATATCCCGGTAAAGATTGAGGAGACGCCAGAAGTGGATGTAAAGCAAGAGCCTAAAGAAGAGAAAGAGCTGGACGAGTACCCAAACAGTCTTAACGTGGATGACATTCTCGGCGCGGCTTTAGGTGACCCCTATTCTTCAAATGTCACGATTTACGCGAAGGAGGTGGCTGATGTTGGCAAGAAAGAGATCTTAACTTGGGCGGATTATCCTTGGGTCTGCTCGTTCTGTAGTATTGAGTTTATGGGCCTGGATTTGTTGAGGTAAGGAATGCATTGTCTGTGAAAAAAAACTCTAAGGAAATATTCTTTGGTAAAAAATCTACAACCTCAATCACATTAATATTATAATCACACTAATCACACTAATATCACACTAATATTATAAAGGTGAAAGTTTGTGTGTGTGTAAGTGTGTTTGTTACTCTTTCACGCTCAAACGGCTGGACGGATTTGAATGAAATTTGGTAACAGAATTGCTTATACTCTGGATTAAAGAATAGGCTACTTTTCATCCCGGTATTCCCACGGGAACGGGAACTAATCACTGCGGGTAACACCGCGGGGCGCGGCTAGTTATTCATAATTCAATAATACCTTTAAGTTAGGATTTGAACCCAAAATTAGGATAAAAACATGACTATGTCAATTACAGTGCAATTTAACATGACCAGGCTGAACTTAGGCCCTCCAGGCAGTCATGCATTATGAACAGTTGTTGTGAAAGAGCTAAACAGACACATCACCTGCATGTGAAACAGAGATTGTGATATTTTCTACGACAGACACTAATCACAATTACTATATTCACTCCGGTCAACTTGTATTGTTACTGTAACCGCTTACTGTAACCAAAAACCAAATTGCAAAAACATTGCTAAATACTGGATAACAAATATCTAGTCTAATTATGTATCTTATTTTTATAAAGTTAGCTTATTGTATCAGTCATTTAAATTAATACCATCTAGAAGCAATATTTGGGTTGCATTATAAATATCTGTTACTTATCACCAACCACCAACTTATGCTCATTCGTGACCCTACCCACTTACTTGCTGCTTATCACTTCTACAGCAACAGGGTGGTCCATAACTGGAATGCACTACCAGATGACATTGTTACAGCTTCTATCAATGCGTTTTAAAACAAGCTCGAAATCCGGCTACAAACTAACAAAAGAGTGCTCAAAAAGATTAACCAAAAAGGTTGCGGGTTCGATCCCCGCTGCGGGACAAATGTTTGCATGATCTGCAAATATTTGTTTCGTGTCTGGGTGTTTTCTATGTATAATATGTATGTATTTACAAAAAAAAAATGTATCTATGTAGTTTATCAGTCATCTGGTTACCATAACACAAGCATTAAATTGCTTAGCTTGGGACTAGATGACGCCGTGTGAAATGTCCAAGGATATTTATTTATTTGTCGGAGTATCAGTGTCGCGCCATCTATGATCACTCGGCGGCAACACTAGTTCCTGTCGAATTGTCGATGCAGCAGTACCGAACGCAAGCGTGACTTCATTCGGCAGTCGTGCTTGGATACGGCCGTGGTGGAGTGGGGCATTCTATCGTCAGTGCTCGCACCAGGCGGACGTGTCTGTTCGAATTCGTAGTGTTTAAGTTATTGTAATAAAGTGTGATTAAGCTACTACCGTCATTTCTTTGCTGGAGGCTACCCACCATGTTGGAACCCGACCAAAATAGAAGCCCACTGAGTCCTGAAAACCCTCTCCCGCCGTCATCAGATGTGGGATCACCTCGAGCATCATCAAGAAATGACAATAATCAATCGCCACGAGTCATTGAAGATTTGCTTCAGAAAATGTTCGAGCTACAAAACAAAAGCATGCTGAGCTTAACTGAAGCGATAAAACTACCCGCAAGTACAGTTAGCAATATTAAATTACCCGAATTCGACCCTGAGAAGCCTGACGCAGACGCACGAGCATGGTGCAACACAGTTAACCTTTGTTTTGGTGAAACCCCTTTGGAAGGAGGAGCGCTAATAATAGCTATCAGCGGTGCCATGAAAGGAACTGCATCGCAATGGCTATCGCAAATATCATTTCCTGGAATGCAGTGGTCGCAGTTTCGAGAATTATTTACTGCCAGGTATGACAGTATCGAAACATCCGCAGCTACCCTCATTAACTTGCAGAATAGCAAGCCAAGAGAAAACGAGTGTTTGTCCGTGTATGCAGCGAGATTAGTGACCTCATTAACCACAAAATGGCAAAAACTGAGCGTAGATGAGATCGTCGTGTCCACTGTACTGGCTCATTTGACGCAATTCGACAAACGATTGCAACGGTTGGCGTTTACGAGCGAGATAGTTACGAGAGATAAACTGCAGCGAGAATTAAAAGCGACTTCGTTCATGAAAATAAAGGTTCTGCAGTCAGCTGAAGACAACCACACAGATACGAAAAGACTTCGAACGGGGCCGCCTGTAAGATGTTATAACTGTGGCAAGTTGGGACATCGCGCGCGGGAATGTCGCTCGAATGAAAAGGGCAGTCTACTGTCATCGGCTTCGGCAACATCGGCATCATCCGCTGCGAGCAGCCAGCCATCGCGAATCATCTGCTATCGGTGTGGCGGCATTGGCCACTTTGCTTCAAAGTGCGCGCGGGGACCGGGTGCCAACTTGGGCATCAACAAAGGCGCTTCGCAGGGTGCAAACGCAGCGGGATCTTCGGCCTCACATGAGCGCGAACATCAAGTCAATATGTTCAGCGTGAGCCATCCGCGTCGACAGCTGATAAATGTCGGTGAGTTGTAATTGTTTTGTTTTGATTCTGAGTGTTGAATGTTCCCTGATCAAAGAAAGTGTCGCTAATATTTTGTCTAGAAAACGTACAGACAATGTTGTAAAATAAGCAGGACAGACATACTCGTAGCATTTAAAGCACTTTGCAATTCATATCACAATCGCAAGCAAAGACCAAAGAGCATGTAAGCAAAGACTGGGGTTTTTAACTGCCATTTACTTCTTCTTCTTCTTCTTTATTTTTCTTCGCGCCTTGTGCCACGCTGCACGCATTTAGCCATTATTTACCATGTCTTTATAATTCAATTCAAGTCAGTAAAGAAATCAAGTCAGTAAAGAAGTCAAGTCAGAGTCAGTAAAGATGTGGAACTTTACTGACGCATTACACGGACTTTATTTCATGTAGTAAGCGATGGTTACTTTAGAGATGACATTTTTGCTGGTTGAGATATTCTGTCGCAGGGTTTTGAAGTTGGCGTATCGTGTCCGTCTAGTTTTGTTTTGTCGTACTGTAGGAAAGTATAGCTGGTAAAAAAAAAAGACTTAAGGAAAGGACAAGGTCAATTTCGATTCGATCGTTCTCGATGTACCCTCATAACTGAAACCCCAATTAATAACGGTTCTACAAGAATTTTTGGAGTCTTTGCTTGACAGTTGATTATTTGATCCCTTAAAAGGGGTTCAGCGTCGCGCGTATCATCTTGCTTGGTACGGCGGTGAGTTCAAAATATCCTCGTTTACGTCGGGGCGTAAACGAGATGAGTCGTTGGTGCGACGTCAATGTTTTGATAACCTCGTTCACGTAGGGGCGTAAACGAGATGAGTCGTTGGTGCGACGTCAATGTTTTGATATCCTCGTTCACGTAGGGGCGTAAACGAGATGAGTCGTTGGTGCGACGTCAATGTTTTGATATCCTCGTTCACGTAGGGGCGTAAACGAGATGAGTCGTTGGTGCGACGTCAATGTTTTGATATCCTCGTTCACGTAGGGGCGTAAACGAGATGAGTCGTTGGTGCGACGGCATGCTTTAATATCTTCGTTTACGTGGGGGCGTAAACGAGATGAGTCGTTGATGCGACTGCATGCTATTATAAGTTACCCGTTCTTTCGTTGTAGCGAAAGCAAGATGAGCCGTTGATGTGTGCGTGTTCATGATTGTTTTAAAAACTCCCTATGAATGAGAAAATATTTTGACTTTTAAAATGAAGTAACTAGTCTAGTTGTGTTATCAGAATGACCGAACGGAAATACTGTGTCGTGTGTTTTCCTTGCAGATTGTACACACGAGGACGTGTGAGTCGTCAGAGATGGCCGTGTCGGAGTATCAGTGTCGCGCCATCTATGATCACTCGGCGGCAACACTAGTTCCTGTCGAATTGTCGATGCAGCAGTACCGAACGCAAGCGTGACTTCATTCGGCAGTCGTGCTTGGATACGGCCGTGGTGGAGTGGGGCATTCTATCGTCAGTGCTCGCACCAGGCGGACGTGTCTGTTCGAATTCGTAGTGTTTAAGTTATTGTAATAAAGTGTGATTAAGCTACTACCGTCATTTCTTTGCTGGAGGCTACCCACCATGTTGGAACCCGACCAAAATAGAAGCCCACTGAGTCCTGAAAACCCTCTCCCGCCGTCATATTTATTTATTTAATCATAAACTACCAAAGACTGTTCCAACATATAAACAAACCAGCAATAGCTGCTCGACTATCATCAAATAAATAAATATAATACCAACCGGGCCAAGTACCAGCAAACCCATAGAGCACATATTAGTGGCAATTCTGAGTTTCAAAAACTAAACTAAACTAACTAAAATTAATGCCATCCTTTTTATTTCCATCGCTATGAAAGGGACGGCAATATTTTTAGTTAGTTTAAGTTTAGCTATTGCGACACTCAGAATTGCCACTATTGTCTAATCGCGTCGTACACACTTGGAATCGTTTACCAGACTCAGTGATCAGTGCCCCCTCAGTGAACTCTTTTAAAAATAGACTGGACAAATATTTAAAGCGCACTGACTAATAAGTTATACACGCATCAGCTCTAAGAGCTGCCTGTGTATTCTAAATTTTTTTTTTTTTTTTTTTTTTATTTAACCTATCATGTCCCACTGCTGGGCAAAGGTCTCCCCCTTCAATTTCCACTCTTTGCGCTCCAAGGCAACAGTTTGCCAGTTTGATTCGAATGCATCCAGGTCGTCTCGCCATCTTTTCCTGGGTAATGTATTATAAATAATAATAATATATACCCTGTGTCTTTCAGATCCCATGCAGAGATGGTGCACGGCAAGTGCGCTGCATTCTTCTGTGTGGACTGCAAGCAAGCTCGGAAGGAAGAGTTCAGCACATTCATTAAGCATGTTCGGAAGCATCGGAAAGGACTGAGGTGAGTTATTATGAGCTAAAAAAAACTCACGCCCATACACCTTTAATATTAAAATCAAACTAGTGTCAAAAGGCAATATTTGCCTACACTTAACAGGACAGTGTAGTGCCTGGGACATTGTTGAGATGGAGGCTTGTAGCACCTAAATCATCCTCTCAGCTGCCGGACATATCCACAACACACGCGGGAAAAGCCGCGAGAGCGCAGCTAGTTCTTAACTTATTACTTATTATTATTAGCGTCCCTCAATGTCCCACTGCTGGGCTGCTGCCCCACTAAGACCCAACAAAATGTAACAAAACAACAATAACATAAAAAAATCGACAAAACGTGAATCGTCACTGCGTTATTGTATTGTATTTTGCGCGATAATCGCCGTTTTTTTTTTTTTTTTTTTCTCTCTTATTGATCTGCAATCAGCCCTTGAAGCTTTCATCAGATTTGTATGTCTATGCAAAGACGATTAAAATCTTAATCGTCTTTGGTCTATGTAGCAGTTCGAGATTCTTCGCATCCTATGATGTATCTCTTTGTTTGTCAAAATTATATTGACCCGAATAACCACCCTGTGCTAACATGGTCCATTTGTCGAGCTCGTCCATCTTTTTCACGGTAAAAATATACAAAACTCTCATTTCAGAAACTACTGTCACTATTGCAACACTCACATGGTAGACACAAGCGAGTTGAAATCTCACATCAAACAGCACTTTATCAAGCCACAGAAGCCCTGCCCGCTCTGCGGCGACGTCCAGAAAAATGAGGAAGATCTTCAACTGCACATTCATCGATACAGCTCAACTAAAAACAAAAGGCGACCCAGAAGAAAACCAGGAACACCCATCACCATTGAAGAGTTAACCTGTGATCTATGCAAGAAGGTTTACAAAAACCCCAACAGTCTTCGGGACCATATGAAACTGCACCTCATCGATAGAAAGAGAGATTACACGTGCGAGAGGTGTGGAAAGATGTTTTACAACAAGGGGACGTTGACCTCCCATATAATGTCACATGACAAAGTTCGTCCACATGTTTGTCGGATATGTAACAAGTCATTTCTGTTCCCTAACATGTTGCGACGGCATGTTGAGATGCATTCTGGTATTAAGCCGTTCTCTTGCGAGCAATGCGGCCGATGCTTTCGTTTGCAATACCAACTTAATGCTCACAAAATCGTACACACGGATTCAATGCCTTATGTATGTCAGTACTGCAATAAAGCGTTCCGTTTCAAGCAGATTTTAAAGAACCATGAACGTCAGCATACGGGGGCGAAGCCCTACTGCTGTCAGAACTGTGGAATGGAATTCACCAACTGGTCAAATTATAATAAGCATATGAAAAGACGGCATGGTACGGACACGTCTAAGAAGAAAATTACTCCGGAAGGTGTTTTCCCTATAAATCCGGAGACAGGTCAGATAATACAGTTGGTGGATCCCGTTGGCGCTGCTGAGTGGAGGAATAAGATAATGGTGCCGGCTAAAAGAGGGAAGAAGAAGATTATAAAAGAGGAGAATGTGTCTGTTTAATCTTAAAATTACTGAGAGTTTGGTAGTGACTACAGGTCGCGTCACGTAAAAAGAGCTTGGTCGGGGAAGTAGCGGGGGCATGTTTGCGCCTGTGTTCACTCGCTGACGAACCAATAGCACTCGCTAAATCAATGGTATGAAGTGCGCCGCAACACCTCTCCACCAATCATCGACCACGGAGAAGTTTGACAGCCAGATCTCTTTTTACGTGTCGCGACCTTTAGTTCAATATTCGGGTGTGAGTCTACTTTCCATCTAATTCAAATTTAAATGCACATAATCACGATGGTAGGTGATGGTGATTGAGCTTAGTGGTGATGGTGATTGAGCTTGCAACCCATTTTTCTTGTTAGATGCTGATTCTTATTTTATTACGTCTTAAAATCTTGGAGCAACTAGTAGATGACAGTATGAAACTTTATTTTAATTTAGTGAAAATTAATATCGATCAACTGAACGATCGATATTTCGGACGATTATCGCGGCTCGTATTAGTGTAAGCTGAACTCGGAATATTTCGCCATCATAAGCTGAACTACGAATATAGACATGATAATAATGTCGTTTTTAACTTCAATAGGAAAGTAGAGTAGCCCTGATCATTACAAATTCAACACAACTTTGACACATAATTAAATTATATAACCGTTGAACCATGACGCGGCCTACGGGCGGCCTAAGTACACGTTGGCCACTAGCAAGTTTTAGAATTTGAAACAACCTACCGTAAGGTATATCAGTATTAGTTAGTTAACTTTCAGAATAAGTTGTCACAGTGATGTGATGATTGACCTAAAAACCTATTTTAAGTAGGTAAGTACTAAATTTATGTCCATCCCTGGTCAGTCATCAACTCGGCTTTGTACAGTTTCAATTTGAGACACTAGTGGCAATTCGGAGTGTCGCAAAAACGAAACTAACTAAAAATTAATGCCATCCTTTTTATTTCCATCGCTATGAAAGGGACGGCAACATTTTTAGTTAAGTAGTTAAGTTTAGCTTTTCCGATACTCCGAATTGCCACTATTATTTAGGAAGGTGCCATTTTATCAAGAAATAAATAAAATAATTTATATAAGATAAAATAATTGAGTGTGCCTTAGTACCTACAGAGTATATTTTGTTTTTGTATGTAATTATTTTAGTTAGATTTAAGCATAATATATTTTATTTGAACACACTTTGGTTAGATCACAGCAATACTATAAAATAAATGTAAATACAATACTTAAATAACAAATTTTGAAATAATAAATAAATTAGTTACATTGAAATGTGGTTTTTTATTTTATTACTGCGTATTGTTAATTAGTTTTTATATATATGAATTTATTTATATTTTTACATACTTATATATTGTACTGTAGGTACCTACTCTAATTATCTCCATTTTATAGTGTTTTCTTACTTGGTGCGATAGGTACCCTATACATTTTATTTTTTATTATATTTAATTTTAAGTTATTAAATATTTAGTTTTATACCCTTTGAACTGCCCGCTGTGCGTTAAGAGGCCGTAGGTAGCAAATATGTGGTTTGAATCGTATTAGATCTCAAAATCCGTGAAAGATACCACCTTATAATGTTTGGAGAAATTAAACTTTGAACTTTTATCTTGCGTTGTGGTTTTTTAGAAACACGATTGGTAAAAGTTTTCTCGATCATATATTTTTTTGAAAAATACATGTTTTTCACACAGTTTGCTATTTATCTCAGGAACAGAACGCTATTTTTGTTGGTTTTATGTTTTGACAAATAGCCTAGAAGTATTCATTTAGTTCTGGTTTTTTAATTTTTCGATTACTTGTTTAATTAACTTGTAATTAAATAAAAACTGTTTTTTCGCTATAAATTATGTTGCGTGTCTATCGTTCTGCGCTTCTCACTCACGAGTAAAAACATTATTCGCTCTCCCGCTCATTCCTCGGCGTTATGGCACACACTTAATGCTAAGAACTGTCAAACGGGAACACAGGCTTCCTCGATACAGGCCTCGCCTAGTGAGGAAGTCAACAATTTGGCTTTCATGTGAAAAGTTCTCTGCAAAACATGAGTCTCCTGCATGTGTTGTATTTGTTACCTTCTTAAGCGTTAGTTTAAGGATTCTCTGTTTTGTTGAAATAAATATTTTTTCATTTTTTTTTTTTTTTTTTTCATTAATTAGTACCAATTCTAATGATTGAAACGGCATAAACAGGTGTCGGCAAACCGTTAATGGCCGGCCCAATCCCAATTTTTTTTTTTGTAAGTAGATACGTAAAAAACACCCAGACTCGAGTCGAGACACATTCTTGCAGACCATACCACAGATAAAATAATACTAGGTAAACATTTGTCTCGTAGCGGGGATCGAACCCGCAACCTCCGCGTCTTGGACAGGCTTTCACCGACTGCGCCACAGAGGTCGTCTGAGCAAGTCTCTTTGCTCAGACAAGACATAACCTGACTGGTGGTGGTGGCACGACAAGGAACAAGCGGACTGTTCAGGAGATATTGACACGAACCCCTTGTAAATTATTGCAAAACCATGGTTCCTAAGTAAAAAACTAAAGCCATCTGTTGTTGACAAGTTGTACTACACAAGACAATAGCTTTCACTACAATAGGGACAGGTGTCGCTGTAGTAGTTTTGAGTTGTCAATGTTTGTCGTAGGGATGCAACAATTGCTTGTTCTCCCAATTTTTAGGATTCTATGAACAATCATGTAATTTTATTATTATTGCGTGTCAATCTTTTTACTAAGATAACATATTGTTGTGTTATGAATCATATAAATTAATGGTAATAATAAAATAACAAGTCAATACTTGATATTGATACCTACTAATATTTTTTTCGTGAAATCAATCTTCAGAGCTAGTTATTTGTGCAACAAAAATTTATATCGCCTTATCGAAGACTCAACTTTAGCATCACAATCATTTACAGAGAATATCCTTTAATGATTCGAAAGGATAATCTTCATCGATTTTCTCGGGATTTTCGTAACAAAACTTAAAAAAATCATTTCATAAATATTTTTATTTTATTTGTTGAACCTAATTCCTGAATATTTGTAGCTAATAATGAATAACCCTGTATAAAAAAATCAACCAAAAAAATGAATGTAAATTACTTAATAAGGGGAGTTTACAAGTTTAAGTTGGCATCCCTGCTTGGATGTCTTGCTTGTCTTGGATTGGATTGGTTTTGCTTGCGGGATTGGTTGTGCAATTTTCTGTTGTTTACGTGTTGAAAAAATGTAAATTCCTTCTGTTTTTGTATACATTGACTAATCTAAAACTCATAAAATGAATTACGGCAATGTTTACTGCCGACTCTGTGCGGAAATGAAGCCCACAAACAAACAAGTGGACCTCCAACTGGATTCCGAAAAGCGCAGCGAAATTATCGAAAAATTAACTCGCTTGAACACCCATACCGAATTTATCGACAATAAATTACCCAGCACGGTCTGCCACGATTGTATTTACACCTTAAATAAGAGCTTCGAATTTGTAATTAGCGTCGAATGCGCGCAAACAGCTCTGAACGATTTATTTTACATGCGAAATGTAAAACACGAAATTGATTCGGACAACGACGCGGATGAGAAAAACTTTGTCGAGGCCGTAGTTGATGTACACATCAAAGAAGAGACCGGCAACGAAGATTACGTGCCCAAAAAGATAGGTAAAGTAAAAAATCCAAACAAGGTCAAGAAAAGTAAATCTATTGACTCTCTACCACTATCTAAACTCAAGCAGACATGGGCAAACTACAGCTGGATGTGTACTTACTGTGAAACATTGTTCACCTCTATAGAAGAACTGCTTACACATTCTATGGCCGTTCATAACAGCTGCAATCCATACCGATGTACTGATTGCAAGATTCGCAAGGAACGCCTCGATAAATTCTTAATCCACGTTCAAAGACACAATAAAAACCTGAAATTCTCATGCTTCAAATGTCTAAAGGAGTTCAAGACCATTCCATTAACTAGAGAACATTGCAAAACCCATTGTGAATATGAATTTAAATGTCCCGGATGTACCGCAACTTTTAAGAGCAATGATGAATTAAAACAACACAAGGACACATATTTAAAGGTGAAATATCCAAGAGATTTGCCAAGGTCATTGATCGGAAAAGGATTGACTTGCATGGACTGCTCGAAAACCTTTAAAAGTCGTAACAGTCTTAATACACATCTTCTGACCCATACAGAGAGAAAACGAGAACATATTTGTGAGATATGCGGTAAGTGCTTCTTTCAGAAGCATAATCTAGCATGCCACATGCTAATGCATAGTGAGGAACGACCGCACAAATGCCAGATCTGCAAACAAAGTTTTAAAACAAGCACTCAACTAAAACATCATATTGGGGTCCATAATAATGACAAACCATTCGCTTGCGACCAATGTGGGCGATGTTTCCGTCTCCTTAAACAACTTAAAAACCACAGCATCATCCACACAGACTCTCTACCTTACGAATGCCCACATTGCGAAAAAAGATTCCGATTCAAAACGATCTTAAACAACCATGTGCGTCTACATACCGGAGTGAAACCTTACTCCTGTGAAACTTGTCAGCGAGACTTCTCAAACTGGTCAAATTACAACAAGCACATGAAGAGAAAACATAATCACGACACGTCAAAGAAAAAACACACTCCTGACGGTGTTTATCCTATCGATCCGAGCACAGGTGAAGTGATAATTCCTGATGAGACAAAGCAGGTGATGGAATGGAAAAGAGAGATGCTGCAGAGCCGAAGACCAGGACGGCCTATGAAGCCGGAACAGCCTGCGGAGAGTTTGGTGAAAATGGAAGTAGAAAATTCAAATGAGGGACATTCTTAAATAGTTCTGTTGTTAGTACTAGATGGCGCTAAGAACATAAATTTTGTAAATAAGATTATTTGTAAATGAAATAAGATTTTTTGTTCTGGTTGTGGAATTAACTTTTGCTAATTATTATAACTTAAATTTTAATATTAATTTATATTTATCTGCTATACTGAACTTACTTTAATAGTTTTACATATTTCTTCAAATTGTTTTATTTAAATAAATGAATCACTTAATTATGATGTTTAGTGATCAATTGTTATTATTACTATTAAATAATAGTATTATAATACTTAGTCTAAGTAGGTACATAAAGTTATGGTGTAAGTAAAGCAATTTTAAATGTTGTATAAAAAATTAAATATTGTATTAAAGTTTTTTCTTCCTTTTATTTAAACAGGTTGAAGGAAGGATGAATGAGTCTTTTAAAAAAACAGGTGTATAAAGCGAGTGTTAGAGCTGATGGAAGGGAAAGACCTAGGGCGAATATACTTAGATCAAATTTACACATAGGTCCAGGTTAGAAGTACCTACTCTAAACCGGCAAGCATTTAAAGAATGTATAGAGAGTAAGGGTTGAATTCTGGTCTCTGCCTACCCTACTAGGAGAGGTGTGTGTGATTTATGTCCACAAAGTCCCAAGCTAAGCTACATATTTTAGGACACGGGACTATCCCCCAGATATAGGCATAGGCATTAATCATCAACAACACAGGCTACTTTTTATCCAGGTAGATACTAAAGTGAAGCCGGGCGATTGCTAATAAATAAATGAAACTTTCAGACAACATTTATTTCATAAAAATCGGGAATATATTATCTAGGTTCCAAACTTAATAAATTAACTAGGTTCTTGACTTCAAGCATTGTTAAATCTTAAAGTACCTAGGTACTTAATCAAGATTCTTATAAATAAATATCTATTGGGACAGTCAGTGGCATTTCCAACCATACCCATAATAAATAACTAGCTTGCGCTCGCTCGCCCTTTACACACGCACGTCCATCCAATACTTATAATCTAATGGCACCTCTTTATGTTGGCCAATAAATCATATTTTCTGTATGTAATGCTGTTGCAATACCTTGTAGAAATCTGGTGCCTAACACCTTAAGCCGGCACCAGACACGGGCTTCAACTTGGTTCCAACATTAGTATGGCCAACGGCAATGCTCCGTTTACGGTTATTCGTTATATATATTTATAACTCATTTAAACAATGAGTTGTAGCCAATATAGTGGCCAATACCTGCATGTTATTGAGTGGTGGTTTGTGGTCACCTTGGTATGTATTGCAGTGTTAATCTTATTCCACACTAGATTAGGGGCTGTTCAACACAGATCAAATAGTTTTAGACACAAGTTGACACTCCTTGGCAAATCTTTACCGTAACATTGGCGCATCTTTGCCGCAACATTGGCGCATCTTTGCCGCAACATTGGCGAAAATATTGGCCAACATAAAGAGGTGCATACGTAATTCTAGGTTACTTAACCCAAGAATGAAAATCTGATTTATATAATGAAATTGCACAGTATTTTAGCTCCTATGATTAAAACTATTTAACATTAATTTAAAGTTCATCTATAAGCACAGCTTTCTTTCTAGCCGTGTCCTGGTTATGTCGACATATCATATGCTTATTATAATTCCCCCATATTGTGAAATGAAGCTGGCAAGGTTCACAAGAGTATGGTCTCTCTCCTGTATGCTGCATTAGATGGTTGGTTAAGTACTGCTTTCTCTGGAACCTCTTGTCGCAGTAACTGCATTGGAATGGAAGTAAATCTGTATGGATTACGCTATGCTTTTTAAGATGCTTTTGTAGTCTGAAGTTCTTGCCACATTTGTCACAAGATAGTGGCTTCTCGTTGTAATGTCGGCCGATGTGGTCTTTCAAGCTTTTGGTTGTTTTAAAGCCGAGTTTGCAGATGTGGCATTTGTGAGGGCGATAATCAGTGTGGACATGGAGCATGTGGATAGCATGATTGTGTTTATCGTAGAATGCTTTGCCACAAATCTCGCAAACATGGTCTTGGTGTTTCTCCGAGTGCATCCGTAGATAATGTAATTTAACATTACCCTTTTTTGTAAATGTCTTTGAGCATAACAGGCAGGTCTGTCCGTCGAATGTGTTAGGTGGAATTTCAATGTTCCTTTTCGCTTTAAATATGAAGTATGAATCCTGGTGCACCTTCTGTTCTTCCTTCGTCTTAAAAGTTGTGTTACAGCCTGCACAGCTGTATTCTGAGTCCATGTGTGATTTACGATGCTTAAGAGTCCCGGAGAGAGTTTTAAACTTTTTAAAGCATTTGTAGCAGGAGTACTTAAGGTTTCTGTTGTGTCTTTGAACATGAACCAAGAACTGGTCTAAGCATTGCTTCCGGAGCTTGCAATCGGCGCAGCGGTAAGGGTTGCATGAGTTGTGAACGGCTATAGAATGTATTTGCAATTCCTCAATATTCTTGAAGTGTGTTTGACAGAAGGTGCAAAGCCAGTCGAAGTCTTCCCAGGTCCGCTTGAGCTGAGATAGGGGAATGGAGTCTTGGGAAGAGCTTCTTTTAATCTTCTTCGCTTTTTTTGGTGTAGCTGGTGACTTCGCCCTGAACGATTTCTCTGGGCTTTCCTTGACGCGCTCGATTTTGATGTGAATAGGACTCGATTCACGCTCTGAAGGGTCACCATCACCGCGGTCCCAGTCGTCCTTACCCAGTGAGACTTCATCATCACTTTTAAACTCTTTCTTGACATTTGCTTTCGCGACTAAATCGGCTAGGGTGATTTGAGCGCTTTCTACGTTGACTACGAACTCAAAGCACTTGTTTAGCGTACGCACGCAGTCTAAACATATAGTTGTTGGCAATTTAGTGTCGGTAAACTCTGTAGAGGCGTTTATTCTTATCAATTTTTCAATTATCTCCCTTCGCTTTTCGGGGTTGCATTGAAGGTCTATTTGTTTGTGGCTGTGCTTTGATTCGGCACACAGCCTGCAGTAAATATTATCATCAGTTTCCATTTTATTGTAATAGAAAATTATTTTCTCATGTTTCACCTCAAAGGTACTCCAATTTCACGGTTCAATGTGGTGGGCAAAGAAATCAAAGAGCAAGAAATCGTCGAGTTTCAAGCACAGAGTACTATTGTAGTTTCAAGTTCACTCACACAATTTTTGACAAATCAACAACAAAACAAAGCAAGTATACAAGTACCTACCAAAGAGAATAGAACACTATGGCAAGGCAAGTACAGACAATCCAGATTCTAGAGTAGAACAGCTAAAGTGGCCCACACAACTATTCGGAACAATATTTTGATAATGTTTCGAGATAATGATCGACCTTTTTCCCAGCAGCCTTTGCTCTTTGGCCTTTGCCAGCAGCTCTAAAAAAAAAAAGGCTTTATGCATGCTCTAAGCCACTTTCCCTTCTACTTGATTTTCTAAGTAAAGGGCAATTAGGGGCATCCTAGTAGTCTGGTGTTAAAGGTATGAGTTTGTCTGTAATACATCCAATAAGAGTTAGAAGCTCAGAAGAAGGAAAGATAAGATAATGGTTAGAAGTAAGTTTATAAAGTGAAAGAAAACTAGAGTGAAACAATTAAATCAAACCTCAGAAATCAAACTAAATGAAATGATGTCTACTGTCAATGTCTATCTGACAAATCATAGAAGAACCCAGTCCACGTATCGTAAAAATAACAGCAGCCGTTAAAGTGTCCTATTCATGTTCCCTCACAATCTCGATTTCTCGAAGGCTCCACCAACCTACGCTGCTGAACTACTTTTTGCTATGAATTGAAAACACCGTTAGATCGTTTTCAGTTTTTTTTTTGGGGGCCTAGCCGAGCTGCCTTCGTTGATTCGTTTGGCTCTCTCGGTCCGTCTAGTGCATGGGACACTTTATTTGACGTACTACGCGTAGCATCTATAATCTATAGTAGAGTAGAGAGAGTAGGTTAGGTAGCTGTGTTTGACGTTGAAATAGCACTCTGTCTGTCGGGGGGCATTCAACGTCGATTTCTATAATTTTACTACATTTGCAGAGGAGTTTTTATGTATAAGACTACGTTCGATTTTAGAACCAGTTTTGCCACTTTAGCATCTCTAAGTGCACTTTCTTGACAAACTAAAGCAACTATTTCGCTTGCTTACCCACCTCTCCTCACCTCTCAGCTCACCTCACTCGCAGTCGCATAGGTTGAATGTGTTGTGTTGTGGTATTTTCTATGATTTGGTCTCATTGTTACGTACACAAAAGCAAGAAAACATAACAAAATGTACTGCCACCTCTGTGCTGCAGCGAAGCCCAGCGACGAACAAGTAGATTTAAAATCCAATACAGCAAAACGGAGAGAAATAGTTCAAAAACTATTACGAATAAATGCTACAACTGAGTTTATCAACAATAAATCACCTGCCACTATCTGTTTGGAGTGTTTAAACTCCTTGACCTTTGCCTACGACTTCGTGATTCGTGTGGAAACAGCACAGAAGGCACTAGGTGGTCTCATAGATACTGTGAAACTAGAACCGGAAGATTACAACGAAAATGAAGGGAACTCTCAATCGAATAGCGACGACGATGAAATAGCGAGACTGGAAAGAAGAGAAAAGAAGAAAACTTTGTTAGAACTGCCATTGGAGCAGCAGACGCAAAAATGGGCTGAATTTATTTGGCACTGCTCATACTGTGAGCTCACATTTCCATACATCGATGACCTACAAGCTCATACTAAGTCTTCTCACAACTGCTGTAATGCATATCATTGTACCGACTGTAACTTCCAAACAGGGATCTTGGATAAATTCCTCAACCACATCAAAAAACACCACCTTCTCCTACCTTACGGATGCTACAAATGCTTTGATAAGTTCATCACGATCAAAGATGAGCGGAAACACGAAAAAGTGCATGTAGAAACTGACCATTCCTGTCCGGGCTGCAACACAAGCTACCAAAGCGCAGAAGAGTTAAATCAGCATCAAACAGCATACTTTAAAGTCAAAGAGAAAAGTACCATGCCTAAATACAAGGAATATAAATGTGATATTTGCTTCAAAGTATTAAAACGGCCAAAAGGTCTTGTTGCACATAAATTACTACACTCACGAACAGAACCTTCTTACAAATGTGAGGTCTGTGGCAAAGGTTTCTTTGATAGGTACAAGTTAGCGCGGCACGGTATAGCCCACAGTGAAATCCGCCCTTACAAATGCTATCAATGCAACATGTCCTTTAAAACCAACCCACAGCTAATAAAACATGCGACAAAACACAGCAATGAGAAGCCGTACTCCTGTGATGAGTGTGATCTATGCTTTCGACATCCTAACTTACTATCCGCTCATAAAAAAGTACACACTGATTTAAAGTTAAACCAATGCCCATATTGCAGTAAGTGTTTTAAATATAAAAGGGCACTTAATGTGCACATCGGGACGCATAAAGAATTGAGAGAGTATATACCTTTTGATGCGCTGGAAGTCACATTAGAGGAAGATGTTTAATTGAATGAGCTTTATAATTCAGAAATATTACTTAGTTGAGAAAAGACATTAAGATCTGATTTATTATTTTAGCTAATAAGTTGAGCTAAGCTTCAGTTTAAAAGATTTAATTGTTGAGAAAAGACATTAAGATCTGATTTATTATTTTAGCTATTAAGTTGAGCTAAGCTTCAGTTTAAAAGATTTAATTTAAATTTTAAAGTTTTTAAAATTTAATTCTTAAATGCTACTTGTACAGTCAGCAAAATAGGAATGTGTTAAAGTTATTTTCTAGAAATTATTTATTTTGTATCTTAGATTTACTTACCTAAAGCAATATTGGTTGAAATTAGTTCTAATTTAGTAGGTAAATAAAACACTAGGCACATACTCTGCTCAAGTTTTAAATTGAGTATTACTTAAAAGATCTAAAGGATTGGTCCACAGTGGCCCAAAACAGGGATGAATGGAGAGAAGGAAGGGAGGCCTTTGCCCTGCAGTGGGACATTACAGGCTCATAACATAACATAACATTACTTAATTGGCGTGATGATCTCGATGCATTCAGGGCTGATTGGTGGGACGAAGCCGGCGATCGCAAAGCTTGGAAGTTGATGGGGGAGACCTTTGCCCAGCAGTGGGACAGCATAGGTTAGATAAAAAAAAAAAAAAAAAATTACTTAATTAAGTAGGTATTTTACATAAAAAGTTAGGTATCTTCACATTTGTGCCATACTTATATAAACAAAATCTGTAACACTGCATGATTTAAAGACCAAATAAGTACATATCGTAAAATTGGAAGCAATGGTGTCAATTCAGATGTTGCCAAAACTAAACTATTTTGACAGCACTAAAAATATTGTCGTCCCTTTTTTAACGATCGAACTAAAAAGGATGGCATCAATTTTAGTGCTGTCAAATTAGTTTAGTTTAGTTTTTGCGACATCTGAATTGACACCATTGTGTGGTTTGGTGAATCTAACTATTATTAAATTTTTTTGATTGCTTCAAGTTATAGAAGCAATTATTGTATTTGGAAAATAAATAACACTTTTGGAACAGTATTTACTTAGGTAGTACTCCATGAGTATATTTTTGAAAAAAATCAACATAATCAAGTCAAATCAAAAACTATAAGTAATTGTCCAAGGCTTAAGTTTAAAAATAGTTTTTATTTATTTACTCATAGGTAGGTATATTTTTTTAGGTTTAATAATAGTAACATTTAATGTAAGAAAGTCTACTAACTAATCGCACCTTTAGAATTATAGGGACCTAATGCAAAATGTATGAAAATTGAGTTAAAATCATAAAATGACTTAGAAAAACATACTTCATCGGCTGTTTATTCGAACAGAGACTTTTTTATATCAGAAAAGGACAACACAACACTTCGGTCTCTTTAGTTATTTTCTCTTTCTACCCTCGGTTCAGTCAGAGAAAGACAGTATCAGTAAAGTGTCACGAGTGCCCGGAATAAGTTGCTGCGTGTTTGTTATTATCAAGACCTAAAGCATTAATTAGTCGCTATAGAACTAATTCTAAGGTGTGTGAGTTCATTTCTTTAGTAAAGGAGTGACACTTTTAATGTTTAGGCCTATTTAATTCTAATAAAGTCTAACGAGTATAAACTAAACTCAACAGGGGCCTATTTAGGGATAATACAAAAAATGACAAAGATATTTAGAAAAACAGAGACCTAAATAAAAAAATACGATTTCAGTTTCATAACGACTCAAAATGGTAAAGCATTTAGAAAAATATAAAAATAAAATTGAATAAATTATTCAATTTAATATATTATTTTTTTATGCGTAGATATTGAACTTAAAAATAATCTAAAATGAAAATATTAGCCCTTTTTCCTATATTTTAGTGATTTCATTCCTTTTATTACGAAAATAGCGTTCTCTCAAACTTTAATCGACGATTCCCAAAAAAATACTTTTTTGCGTTGAGTCACTAAATTTCTAAAGGTGCGTAATAATAATAAATAAGTACCTAATTAATAACAGCTATGTTGTTAAAAAACAATTTAGGTAGATTACTAACAAAATAACAATAAAATCAACTTTTGTATGACAAAACATTTTTTATTTGTAAGCTATAAGTGCTAAAGCCCTAGGAGATATAGTATCGTCCAGTATTTTTTTATAGCCACACTTTTCAATGCCATTTTCTCTTAAAAACATCAATCTATCAAATAAAATCAAATTTTCTACCAAATCCTGGATTGAGTTTTGTAAAATAATAAAAATTCGCGCTTTTTTGACTGTGTAGTCGGGAATTTGCCGCCAAATATTCCTGAGCTCCTTCAAATCAAATGGAGTCGTATCTTCTTCGTTTGAACGATCATTTTTGATTAGTGAAAATCCTTGACATGCACTTTGGATGTAGTTTTCGAAGATGTTGCCCATTGCTTTCGTTTTCACAGCTTTTCTTTTGTTTCGCTTTATTTTGCAGTTATCTAGAGAGAAAATAAAATCTTAATTATAATGCATTATCATATCAATATCATTAACCTCGAATGACAGTTAGCTCCAAAAATAACTAGGAGAAATTTTGTTTCCTTAGTTATTGTAGGTAGGTACCTACAGTCAGCATCAAAAGTAGTTGGTGTTTTAAAAATGAAATGATATAGGTAGGTAGGTACTTAATTAAAATAAATTAGTAGGTAGGTATGTAATATTAATAATTTAGGTTCAGAAAAAAAAATGCTAAACCATGGTTAGGTAGATGATCTTAGTTTCTGATAGGTATCCAACTGGGAGCAAGAGTTAAAGCTCTCTTTAGGCAACTTCTTATAGGATTATGATGAATCCTATAAGTCCTTTTAAATTTTGGAACTATTTAAAATGTACCTACTCTAAGGAGAGTTACTATAGGGAGTTTTTCGTCTATTTATATTTAAGTTTAAAGTGACAACCGCAAAGGCATGATATGTATCGTTACCTTCACTTCACAACATTGAAACGAGTCGTGCATATAAATTATGCATTTCTGTGCCAACGGCGTTTGAGCATGTAAGCGCTGGCTATAAAATTACAGTCAATGAACTAACATTATTGAATACCTACCTACCTACAAAATTTTAGAATTTTGACTTGTTTATTTACCTTTTAAACAGTTAGGTACTTAATAAAAGTTAGGTAGGTAGGTAGGGACAGACCTACTTCCTGGACTTAATTCCGCGAAATATGTTTTTTTAGGAATGTACCTAGTCTAGTCTCACTCATGGTACAGAAACCTACATTTAGGTACTTACAAAAGTCGCAAAAGCTAAACTAAGCTAACTAAAATTGTTGCCGTCCCTTTCATAGCGATGGGAATAAAAATGATGGCAATAGTTTTAGTTAGGTTAGTTTAGCTTTTGCGACACTCCGAATTGCCCCCAATACCTACCTACATAAAATAATTAGGAAACATTAACGTTAACATTGTAAAGCAATAAGCTTTCAATGTTAACTCTCTCACTTGACAATTTCATGTCTTAATCTATGTATGTAGCTATGAGCCACATCTTCACATGCTCACACTTCAATATAGGTAGGTAGGTACCTACTAAACTAGTTAGCTTTCCTTGCGCAAGTGACAGGTTGCAAGCCCGTCGTCGCTTCAATACCAACTGGTGACATGCTTTCCAATGTTTGCTTCTAGGCGTACCGGTTTTAGAACCATGGTTTTCTTTTACCTTTTACAATATTACGCACGTCATACAATATTATTAAAAAATGTGTAGGTAAGTACAGTTGCCGACGACAGTTGATAGTTTTTTAAAAGGGCAAACACTAGTTGTTTTTTTTAATAAACGAAATCAAATATTTTGCTATTTTCCGAGTAGGTAGGTTTATCACTAAGTTGCTGTATGTTGCCTATGTTGTTTTATCACTTTAGCTTTTTTGCTGAACAATCGGAGAAAAATGCTACACGTCACATTTTAAGAGTCTGGATTCAATAGTTACTTACGTTAATACTAGGTACCTACAGCTTTGCAAAGAGAGCATATTCCATTCCACATTATTTACCTAAATACCTAGTACCTACGTAGGTACTTCGTAAGGAGACATTAGTGGCAATTCTGAGTGTCGCAAAAGCTAAACTAAGCTAACTAAAATTGTTGCCGTCCTTTTTATTCCCATCGCTATGAAAGGGACGGCAACAATTTTAGTTAGCTTAGTTTAGCTTTTGCGACACTCAAAATTGCCACTATAATATCATGCAATTAATTAATTAACAGCTAGGCCCACACCACCAGGTTCTTGCCTGATTCTTTCCCTGGTGTAGTTCCCTTAGTTGGAATAGGCAGTAGAAAAGAAACCCCTAGTTTTAAGAACGTGACATGTCAAAGTGGTCTTTAAACGATCGTACTGAATAAATACATTTTGAATTTGAATTAGGTAACTTACGTGTATGCGCATACAACTGCAGCACTGCTCGCGAAAGTAGATTGAAGACCAAGTTATCTAAACTTTCATCCATTTCCTTCGGCTGCGCGCCCAATCTCAGAAACGGAACAGACATGAACTCCCAAGCTTCGTGTTTTTCGTAAATTCTCCTCATACAGCAACTTAGGGGAAAATTCTTGAATCTTCCATTGACTTCCTGCATTTTGTGGTAGCAACATGGCATAAGAATTAAAGCCTTTGCGTCTCTAGTTTTTAAAAAAATATTCAGAGCGTCTATGGTAAGATCCGCACAGGAATGAAGGCCCGTTATACAAAAATGGCTTTTTCCAAACTTATCCGCTATATAATTTATTATATCTTTATCAGATTTTTCAGTTATCTTATACCTGATAAATTTAACGTGTTCTAATGAGTTCTCGTGGTACTTTCTTTGCCGTTTTTTGGCGGTTACGTAATGATTTTCATTACATTCAAGTCCCAGGACTTTGAATGTGGTAGTTTTGAAGATCTGCTGGTCCAAATATCCCTGAAATAAAGGACAGATTCTGGATTGGACAAATTAGGTTCTTACCTACTACAATATAGGGCATGCTCCAAAAAAGATTTTCTTTCAAAGAACCACAGTGTGCATAATGATGACTATTTTGAGTTTTTAACTATTTTGAATCTATTAAGTATGATTATGACGGTTATAAAATTTTGGAAATTTATAAAGGTAATTTAAAACATTTTCCATTCTATTCAACTTTTGTTGCTGACTGTACCTATCTAACAACACAGCTAAGTACCTACCTTATTATTATTGCTTTAGAATAGTGGCAATTCGGAGTGTCGCAAAAGCTAAACTAACTAAAATTAATGCCATCCTTTTTATTCCCATCGCTATGAAAGGGACGGCAACATTTTTAGTTAGTTATATCTAGCTTTTGCGATACTCCGAATTGCCACTAATATAGCATTGTGTTCTGATCGCGAAACTTTAAAAAAGACAAATGCTACCTACCAAACCAGACCCAAAGTCTACTACAGTGCTGCATCCCACAACATCACACAAATCTTTTATTTCTTTAGCCAAATAGACAATTTCATGTTTCTTTTTCGGTCCCAAAGGAACATTGCCTTCATTATTCTCCAAGCCATCCACCCTCTTAAAACCTTCGCAAGAAGTGTGTATTTCGCTTGCTTTTAAATAAAAATTCCTCAGAAAATTATTGGTCATTGCTAGGGTTAACAAATCATCCTCGCCATTAATGTTTTCCTCAATGTTTATTTGCTCCAGAATATTGTTTAATAAAACATCGGTGTTCGGAAAATTGTATAGATATTGAAACTGCTTGAAGAATCTTATGCTGGTTTCGAAATAATCTTCTGCTGTTGCAAAGTTCGCTGGTAAGCTCATTTTCTTCTGCAAAATATAAAAGTACTTACTCGTACCTACGTAAGTAGGTACTTAGGTACCTAATTATTACTTTGGTTACCTTTATTTTCCTTTATTTCAATCAAGACGCGGGCTATGTTGGCCCAGTGGCGACTTTCAATCCAAAGGTCGTGAGTTCGAATCCCGGCCGTGCATCAATGGATTTTTGGTGATCGTAGCAACTAGAGGTCTAATGCCCGTTTCCTATATCCAACGTACCTACGGACGACCGTCGATCTATTAAGAAACGTTGTTTAAAAACAACACATTAGTGGCAATTTGGAGTATCGCAAAAGCTAAACTTAACTAACTAAAAATGTTGCCGTCCCTTTCATAGCGATGGGAATAAAAAGGATGGCATTATTTTAGTTAGTTTAGTTTAGCTTTTGCGACACTCCGAATTGCCACTAAAATCTACTTAATATCTATGTCATTTTTAGACAGCTTAATGTCCTATCCTATGGGAAAGATGCGTGATATTATAAACGTAAGGTAGGTAGGTACCTACTTACAAGTAGAAATAAAACAGGCATTTGATAAAATAATGTTTATTTACTAACAGTCTCAAACAAACTCAGAAATAAATAAATAACCAATGTATTTTCAACACAGACTACTATAGATGCTACGCATCTTCAACAAATGCAGCTTTTAAAATACCTTACTGGCAACCGTCAAAATGATCAATGGTCAAATCACGTGACAAGTGTCGAATTTGTTCCTAATTTGGCACTTATCACATGATTTGACCATTGATTTAATTTTGGAGATAATCTGCGCTCGAGAAATCGGCTGTTAGTACCTACACAGTATACATACAACACAAGGTACTCATATCATAGTAAGTAAGTAAGCATAATATAATTTCTAACAGATTATTATATTTACGCACAATTATTAAACTTTATACAACATTTAAGTTATATGTCAAACAGTTGACTTTGAAATTTATTTTAAACGTCATCTCTACACGAAGACATACCTAAATCGAGAGCGAAGATTTAAACAGAGCTTTAATACTTTATAACGAATTCTTATTTATGACTTGCGTTCATACTCTTAAAAGCAGATGAATACTCCATGAAACTTCCATTTTTATTTTGAGACTTTTAAGGAAGGATTAGACCATACTTCTTTTATACGCAAGCCCAAGCTGTTTACAATAAGCACGTACACATTGTGAAATTACTTACAGATTTTCCAAGAGATGAAAATCTACTTAAACTTGCTTTGCTCACCAATATTAAGTATAATAATCGGCCTAAAACGGCTCGCTTCGCTCACACCAACAACTACTCAAGTTTAGTCATGGCTTACTGCTGAGGTCCACTGATCTTCTCCCAAACCTCACCCCCTTTCTTCACCTCCTGCCCCTTCCCTTCCCCAATAACGCACTTTCCTGCCCACTTATCATTTGCCAAGTACTTCTGACAGACTTCAAGCAAATCCTCCTTCTTGACAGCTAGTACTCTCTCTCGTTGCGTCTTCCAGATATCATAGGAGAGTCCGTAGAGAAAGAGATCGACTCCTTTCATGTACTCGGCAATAGGTTGATCCATTTGCTGAAGAATCGATAGTTTCGCTTCAAATAGATTCTGGTCGTCAACCAAACTGGCATTATTCGCCATCCATTCAGCTGTTCCGTCAAACACGTCCAAGGTAACACGAGAGTTGGGGTCTCTGTATGAGTAGAAGTTAAAGATTCCGTCCAAGGTTAACATAGCACCACCACCATACGCCCCGTTTTGTTCTCTGACTATAGGGTGCAGGTATTTTGAGGTTAGGAACCTTGATAATACTCGGAGTTTCGGGTAGTCAGGGTCTGTGTAAGGCACCGCTGGGATAACTTTAGCGCAAAAGTTCACGGGAATGTTCATAGCGATTTGTAGCCCACGGTTTTCTTTCGACATATCTTCGTTATCTGTCCAATTGATTCTATTCAACTCCTTATTCTCATCTGTTTTGCAGAGTTCCTTGCAGAACTGGTCGACAGAATCATGGATGTCCTTGTTGGTGTTGCAATAGTGGAAAGTGGCTCGTAAATTGCTGCCAGTTAAGATCTGTTTTCCGATGCCATGGACGATGGCTGTTACTTGGTCAATGTTGTAGTTTTTCTGGACGTCTTGCATGTTCATAACATGGTGTAATCCTAAGAGGTTCTCCTTGCAGTTATCTACAGAAGATATGAGAGACCTAGCCGCCTGCATTGCGTATGTATGTCCACTATCTATAACACCATTGGTTAGGGAAGAGCAATAGTTGTTTAACAGCATTGTCATTCTCTCCTTGTTGTCAAAGTTGGGTTTGCTGAAGATTTCGGTCCAAATATCGAGCATTTTCGGGAGGTTTTCATCGAGACAGTGACTAGCAATCAAGACTCCTTGCTCATACTGTCCGTGTTGATCGATATGCTCAGTCACATGTGTTATAACGGTGAGTCCTGAGGTAGTTTTGCTGACGTGTTTGTCGAAGTCCCTGTAGTTAAAAGATTTGGTGTCGAACTTGTCGAGAACGTAGTTGAAGAAGGGTAGTAGCTGCCTCTGCTTGTCGTCCAAACTCTCAGTGCCGAGTACTCCTTTGAAATACGTTACTCCGTTGGTGTTTGCTTCGCATAATTGCAAGGGTATGGTCTCAGAAACCGTGTGCTTCAAAGGAGGGGCAGTTTTGTTAAGAGTTATTTCGTCAATTTTCAGACAAGGTAAGGACTCTAGGCTTTCGACCTTCTTCTGAGCTTTGGACAGCTCTAAACCTTCTTGGTGTATCATCTCTCTCTGCTGAGGAGTTAGTGAACCAACCTTGGATTTCAGGAGATCAGCTTCTGCTGCATTGAATGCATCGTCGAACTTAAGGTCCGGTTTCATCGTCATGATTAGCTTGTGGTTGTTATTTATGAAGTACTTTTCGATAGCCTCTTTCACATATTTTGGGTTCATGAGATTGCTTTTTAACTTGTTCAGTAATTCATTGACTTTGAGAGAGGTAAGGATAGGTCCGTTGTGGTTCCAGAGTGGCATGATATTGAAAAGCAGGTTTAATCCAAATTTGGGTGACTGATGCTTGATCGATAGCTCGAAGCCATGCAAGATACTTTCAATATGGTCTTTTTCAAAGCCTTTCTTGAAGATATCTTCAACAGTCTGATTGGCAATCTGCTCAACTTTAGCAAACTTCGCCTCTTCGATATCCCGAAGTCCAACTACAAATAGTGTATCTCTGATCTGGTTATCATACCCTGTCAAAGAGTTGTACCCTCCAGAAATGTTCTTTTCAATCAAACTTTTGTAGAATGCTGAATTTGGACCAATAATCATCAGCTCAGCCAAAGCCATGATCAGGAATGTCTCATAGATGTTTGTTATGTCTGACATGACATAACCTATCGCAATTTGGTTCTGTTTCTCAATTGGTCCACCATACTGATCAACTCTACAGGATATTTCAGACCGCTGTGGAGATTTCCACCGTTCTTGTGGAGTTACAATAGTGTTTTTTGGGTCTAGGTATTCATACTGACTCAAATATGCCTCATTTACAAACTTTAAATTTGTTTCAAGAGGAAAGTTTCCATAAGAATATATTCTTGCATTGCTCGGATGATAGTAGGTTGCGTGGAAGTTCTTTAAGTAATCATGGGTTAGCTGGGGAATATGTAAAGGATCTCCACCTGAGACGTACCCGTAGGTACCTTTAGGGAGTATTTTATTGATGAATTTCTGGCCAAAGAGCGAGCTTGTCTCTGAGAATGCTCCTTTCATTTCATTGTACACTACGCCTTTAAAAACTAAATCTGACTTCTTGTCTTCTAAGTTGGTATGTTCTAGCCTCCAACCTTCTTGCAAGAAATCTAGGCGTGATATATTAGGTTTGAAGACCGCATCAAGGTAAACTTTCTGTAGGTTTCGGTAATCAACCTCATTTTGTGAAGAGAATGGGTAGAATGTGTAGTCTGGACCTGTCAAAGCATTCATGAAGGTAGCTAATGACCTATTGAGCATTTTGAAGAATGGATCTCGCACTGGGTACTTTTCCGAGCCACATAGGACAGTGTGTTCTAGGATATGAGGTGTACCCATGGAGTCTAAAGGTGTAGTTCTGAACCCAACAGAGAAGACATTGTTGGAATCATCTCTTTCTAAATGCAAGTACTCGGTTTTTGTCTTCTCATGAGTTAGTAAGTAAGCAGTCATGTTATACTCCTTGATGTGTTCCACTTCATTGCACATGAATCCTTGGATGGTTTTACCAGGATGTATGTTTTTGGACACATTTTCTTTTTTTTTCAGGATACCGTTGCTGTAGCGTCGATGACCGATGCGGTGGGGAAGACCCGGCCAGAGACAAGTAACTCTTGAATACATTGTCCGTTTTTGGTTATGTCCACTTTATCCTGGAATTATACACATCACTTCACTAATTTGCACAATTTCAAGGGACCAAGTCGTTTCACGGGCGGAAATTCGCGAATAAGTGGGAGTACCGAGAAGCAAAAACAAATGAAAGACAGGGGTAAATAAAATGATGCAATCAAGAGAAACTTACACAAAATGTCGAGATATTGTAACGAACGCCTTGATAGAGGTAACACTGTGCTTTTCTATACGGAATGTTAAGTTTTCAGTCCAGTTTTCATCGTAAAATTAGGCGAAAATATATTTTCCTAACCTCGACAGACAGCCGGCCATCGATGGTCGGCCATTGATTTCATTTCATTTCACCACAGAGTCCACAGACTTTAAAAGAAAAGTAAAGTTGTTTGTTTGTTTGACATTGACGTTTTTTTCAGGGTTAACGTCCAGATTTTTCTAAAATTCTCCTAAATAGTAGATTTTAAACAGAAAGATTAGTTTCTGAAAACTTTGTCCTGTGCTGCACCTTGGGAACTAAAGTAATCATAATTTAATTTTTGTAATATTTTGTCTAGAGAAGTACGTAAAAGCAAATAAACTTAAAGAAGTTGTAACGATTAACTAAACAGGATTACATTTAGAAAAAAAAAACAACACACAAAGTTCACAATTTCAAATGAGTTGGTAGTTTTTCAATCTAGTTAGCTAGCAACATTTATGCTGCGTTCGGTAAATAATAACTAAACAAACTAGGTCGATAAAAATAAATTTAAACACTAGACAACCGAGACGTGCGATTTGAAATTTTGAATAAAAAATATTTAATAACCACCTTTCGATAATGACGAGTTTGTTGTGAGTAAAAGTTAAATAGTTTTTTGTTTATATTCAATTGAAAATCATACACTTGACAGATAACAACTACACAAAGTTTCAGAACGAGTTGGTTTTGACGTTTCTTTCTTTTAAAAACACGTGTTTACGTGTAGGGCTCGCACGAGCTCATTTTATTGATAAATGCAATAAAAACAACACAAAATGAGTTTGTACAACTTTAAAAAGATAGCTGTGGTCCCCACGGCCAAGGTAAGCTGATAAAAATATAAATACCTTTGCAAACTCTGTTGTTTTTTTCAAAAATGTGTTTGTAACCTCTCATGCGTGTTTTTTATTGTATTTCAGGACTTTATAGACATAATTTTGTCTAAAACTCAGAGGAAAACTCCTACAGTTGTGCATAAGCACTATAAAATATCAAGAATACGTGCATTTTACATGAGAAAAGTGAAATTCACACAGCAAAATTTCCACGACCGCTTGTCCAGAATTATCCAGGTAAAAAATTGCTAAGTTAAAAGAATTACGACATAACTAATTAGGTTTATTAACTAAATTATCCCGAAAACACCAAATATAAATAACTTTATACAAAGTCAGAAATTTCTTCATAACAAAAACAAACCACCTATTCTGTTCAGAGACATAGAACATAGAAATTATGGTGGAATCTCCTGTTAATGGCATTTTTCTGGTGTTATTGCTATCTATTTTACTTATGTTTAGCTGTGAATATAACAAAATCTAATTTTGTAAGGATTGCACAATATTTTTATGTCACTGTAATGAACAAGATCAAAATATACAATACATCTTAAATAATTAAGTTTTAATCAGCAGAGGCACATTCAAATAATCATTGAACATAAGTTGTGCAGATAACTAATTAATTCCTGGGAGATTTGAAATTATGTGACAGTTTTCATAATCACAAGAAAGATTGTGTTACTATTAGTCTTTCCATGCCACAATAAGGCACATTAAACTGTTATAATACTGATCATTATTATCTCAAGACTACATGATCTCTAGAGATCATGATTGTCTTAGGATTATGGTCCTAAATCAGATTTGTTGTGTATTCCCAAGTGATGTGAGACATTACTCGTAGACCGCATTAAGATCCTTTGTAGGTGTTAAAAGGGGTAGTCAAAGGCCTATATTGGCTTGAACCAAAAACACATCCAGCATTTTTGTGCTTTCCATATTCATATTATTTGTAAGCAGGAAAAAAAGCTGAATTTTGAAGAAAAAAATGTTATGTTCCTTTTTGGTTACACTGCTGTATAATACCAAAAGAAATGAAATTGTAAGAAAGAAAGAAGAAAAATCGTTTATTTTGGTAGGACCTAAAGGATCACTTCGGTTTTAACATGCTAGGTGATTCTTGTTGAGATATGAATAAAAAGTAACTTATTGTTTGTGTATTTTGTAGTTGTTTTAATTTTGTTACATCAAATTTTCCTTTGTTTTTTATGCACCCGACTTGAATCTTCCACTATGTACTTTCCTCTCCATCCAAAGGTTGCCTGGAAGTGATCGCTTCTTAGCGATAAGGCCGCCCATTGTACATTGTTCGTAGTTTTATCGCTGATTGTATTTATGTCTTAGAAATTAAATAAATGAAAATGAAATGAAATGAAAAATGAAATATGATTACGACTGTATCCCGGGAGCGGTAGACATTTCTTTCAGATCATTAGGAAATTTTAGATCCTTTTGAAGATGTCTAAGGGGGTAGTCTGAGGTATGTCCAAATACAAACATATTTGGTACATGCCCACTTTTTGCAGAAGTTAACTTTCCGTGACAGGTTGCAAGCCCATCGACGCTATTAGAGAGCTAACTGGTTTCCTCACGATGTTTTCCTTCACCGTTATAAGCTCGTGTTAAAGCGCATATAAATTTTTCGATGTGAAAAGTTCATTGATGCACGGCCGGATTCGAACCCACGACCTTCGGATCGAAAGTCGAAGTTAGAAATTAAGGTGTGTAATAAAGAATTTTCATTCATTCATTCATTTCATTATTCTACGAACAGGCAATCTAGTTTCCTCTAAATTTTAGAGTCTAAAATGTTACTTTTATTCCAGGAATTCCCTAAGCTGGATGATGTGCATCCATTTTATGCTGACCTCATGAATGTGCTCTACGACAAGGATCACTACAAGCTCGGACTCGGACAGCTCAATACAGCAAGACATCTTATAGACAAGTGAGTATTAAGAACTTAAGCCGTATACAGAAAGAAAGCTGGAAACTTATAAGCGCTTACCGGCGCTTGACAACGCTGGTCCGTTCTACACAAAGGAAGCAGGTTGAAACAGTTGTTTATTAATTTTAAATGGCAGCGCCCAGCGCTGACCAGCGCGTGTTGAAGCTTGTCGGAAGTTGTCGGCACCGTTCAGTGCTTATCGTCGCGCGTTCATATATTTTCCTGCGCGGGTTACCAGAGTGGACAAGCTCAGATCTTTCCGCTCTCGAATTGTTTTTTTTATTTGAAAGCCGATGCTTCCCGTGTGATCCCAAAACAAACGTTTGTATGTGTATTCCAGTGTGGCCAAAGATTACTGTCGTCTACTAAAGTATGGAGACTCGCTGTATCGCTGCAAGCAGCTGAAGCGAGCTGCGCTGGGTCGGATGGCGACCATCATGAAGCGCCAGGCAGCCAACCTTACTTACTTGGAACAGGTATGATAGACTTACTTGGAACAGGTATGATAGACTTACTTGGAACAGGTATGATAGACTTACTTGGAACAGGTATGATAGACTTACTTGGAACAGGTATGATAGACTTACTTGGAACAGGTATGATAGACTTACTTGGAACAGGTATGATAGACTTACTTGGAACAGGTATGATAGACTTACTTGGAACAGGTATGATAGACTTACTTGGAACAGGTATGATAGACTTACTTGGAACAGGTATGATAGACTTACTTGGAACAGATATGATAGACTTACTTGGAACAGGTATGATAGACTTACTTGGAACAGGAATAATTGACCTGCCTCACAAATCATAATACATTTCTTTGGCGACCTCTGTGGCGCAGTGGGTGAAATTCCACCTGAGACGCATTGGTTGCGGGTTCGATCCCCGTTCGTATGAGCAAGTGGCCAACTCTAGTGACGGAGTTATTAGGCCGCCTAAGGCCTCATGGCTTAACGTGAAATTTCCAAATTTCATTCAAATCCGTTCAACTGTTTGAAAGAAAGAAAGATAGAAAGAAAAATCATTTATCCTTGTAGGACCTCAAGGATCACTTAAGTTTCGTTTTACATGCGTGATTCTAATGCCTGTTCCAACGCGACTCCCAAAGACTTGAAAGAGTAACAAACACACTTACACAAACTTTTACCTTTATATTAGTGTTATAAAGGTTGTTATGTTTATAATAATAATAATAATAATCATTTATTCGCAGGAATGTAGGTACAATAGGTATTATTACGGTTTCAATTACAGGGTATCCATTTACATTCTGCCTCATCTAAGGCGTGCAAATATTATAAGTCCTAATAATACTAAAATTTATTTTTAAAATTATTGCCATTTAACGTTTTAAATTTTTAGCTGTAAGTAATAATTTAATATAATGAAATGTCAAGCCTTATAATCTAAGTATTCGTTGATGTTTGTGTGTTTAGGTCCGTCAACACCTAGCCCGTCTGCCGTCCATCGACCCGTACACTCGCACCATCATCATCTGTGGCTTCCCCAACGTTGGCAAGTCCAGCTTCATCAACAAGGTCAGATATAAAACTTTTTAAACTGTCGCGACTTGAAAGGATATTTAATTAATTTATTTATATCTTATGTTTTAAATGCGCAGATTATAAACAAAAGTAAAATCAAAGAAACATACCACAGTTCCTTGACAATTCTTTAAATTATAATATATCTGACCTTATTTATAAAATATTAACGGGACTTAATCGCGTATTGAACGTCGAGGTAAATAAATAATATTGATTTCAATACGCGATTAAGTCCCGTTAATATTTTTTTAGTAAGGTCAGATATATTATAATTTAAAGAATTGTCAAGGAACTGTGGTATGTTTCTTTGATTTTACTTTTGTTTATAATCTGCACATTTAAAACATAAGATATAAATAAATAAATATCCTTGGACATTCCACACGGCGTCATCTAGTCCCAAGCTAAGCAACTTACTGCTTGTGTTATGGTAACCAGATGACTGATATAACACTTAGATACATTTTTTTTGTATATACATACATATTATAGATAGAAAAACATTCAGACCCGGAACAAATATCTGCAGAATTTGTAAACATTTGTCCCGTGGCGGGAATCGAACCCGCAACCTCCGCGTTACAGGCGAGCCTTCGCCCCTGCGCCACAGAGGTCGTCGAATTGACAGCATGGTTTGCTAACTAACTTCTCGCCATAATGTGAGCTTTATAGATAGATAGATAAATACTTTATTGACACACACACACATTACAGCACAGATGGAAAGGTTTACAGAGTAGGTAGAAGAACTTAACTAAACACAGAATAGTACAGAAAGGAAAATAATATAAAAAGTAAGAATAGAAGAGAGATATAAGAAGCTTTGGTTCTCTTATGGTGAGAGTTCCGACACATTATCTCTCGACCTTCATGAGTGAAGAATATTGGCCTGCCGGAGTCAAATTTCGACGATTATTATAAGTGTTTAACATCTTGTTACTTATCGTTAGTTGCCTAAAATAAAGATTATATTATTATAATATTATTATTTAAATTCTCAATAATTTCAGATCACCCGCGCGGACGTGGAAGTGCAGCCATATGCCTTCACTACCAAGAGCTTGTATGTCGGACACACCGACTACAAGTACCTGAGGTGGCAGGTACCTACCTCACTCACTTATATATTCGCTCGTGGCGAAGCTTGCTAACGGCCGAAATTAATATTCAATCCTAATCCTTAATTTGAAGATTGAGATTGACATTTCAATCTTTTTTCTAGAAAAAGCTTGCCAATAACCAATCCTTGGATTGAGTTTGCAATCCAAAAAACCAGGCTATCTTTGGGAGGTCGGATCACGGATTAAAGATTGGCCTCTGTTCGAAGACGTTCTTGATAGATCGTCGAAGTTAAGCAACGTTCTGAGCGGTCACAACTTGGATGGGTGACCGCAAGTGGCATTAACATCTGAGCGCTTCCGTGCTTCGGAGGGCACGTTAAATTGTCGGTCCCGGCTTTTAAAGTCGTTAAGCCATGACGGAGGCCTTAAGGCGGCCTAAAAACTCCGTCACTAGAGCTGGCCACTTGCTCATACGAACTTACTTACTTACTAGCTGCGCCCCGCGGTGATTAGTTCCCGTTCCCGTGGGAATACCGGGATCAAAAGTAGTCTATATTTAAATAAATAAAATGAAATATGATCACGATTGTATCCCGGGAGCGGTAGACATTTCTTTCAGATCATTAGGCAATTTTTAGATATTTTCGAAGATGTCTAAGGGGGTAGTCAGAGGTATGTCCAAATACATATTTGGTACATGCCCACTTTTTGCAGAAGTTAACTTTTCCATACGTGACTGGTTGCAAGCCCATCGACGCTATTAGAGAGCTAACTGGTTTCCTCACGATGTTTTCATTCACCGTTATAAGCTCGTGTTAAAGCGCATATAAATTTTTCGACGCGAAAAGTTATATATTTAAATCCAGGGTATAAGCAATTCTGGTACCAAATTTCATTCAAATCCGTCCAGCCGTTTGAGCGTGAAAGACTAACAAACACACACCCTTTCACACTTATAAAAAGACCTGTATACTTACACACACACAAAGTTTCACCTTAGGTATATATATTAGTGTGATTATAGGTGATCAAAAAGCCGTGTTGGCCAAGTGGATAAGTACTTAGACTTTCGATCCGAAGGTCGTGAGTTCGAATTCCGTGCATCAATGAACTTTGCGTATCGAAAAATGTATATGCACTATAACACGAGCTTTTAACGGTGAAGGAAAACATCGTGAGGAAACCAGTAAGCTCTCCAATAGCGTCGATGAGCTCGCAACCTGTCACGTATGGAAAAGTTAACTTCTGCAAAATCCAGTTGACCGACACGGCTTTTTTCATAAATAAATAAATGAAGGCCTAAGTTATTGTTTACAGGTGATAGACACCCCGGGTATCCTCGACCACCCGCTGGAGGAGCGCAACGTGATCGAGATGCAAGCCGTGACTGCGCTCGCGCACCTCCGCGCCGCCGTGCTCTACTTCATAGACATATCCGAGCAGTGCGGACATTCCATAGAAGAACAGGTGAGGGGGAAGTGGTATACAGATTGTATAGAACTAACTAGTTACTTAGCTCTTATTAATGAATGACCATCATTGTGAATTGAATTTTAATTACAATGTACTTTGTATGTCATGACAATACCTAACATGCTTGTGACATAACCATATTCAGAACAAATAAATAAATCTTTATCTTTATCTTTAAAATTACTAGCTTCTTACTCGCCCGCGGCTTCGCTCGCGTGGTACCTACCTGGATAAAAAGTATAGGTCGCGCCACGTAAAAAGAGCTTGGTCGGGGAAGTACCGGGGTATGTTTGCGCCTGTGTTCACTCGCTGACGAACCAATAGCACTCGCTAAATCAATGGTATGAAGTGCGCCGCAACACCTCTCCACCAATCATCGACCACGGAGCAGTTTGACAGTCAGCGCTCTTTTTATGTGGCGCGACCTATATCCAATGTGTTTTCCAGGTCATCAACTATCTATATTCTAAGTTTCAGCCAAATCTGTTCAGTAGTTTTTGTGTGAAGGAGTGACCAACCAACATCCATCCAAATTTTTGCGTTTATAATATTTTTATGAGTATTATAGATGAAAAGCAGTGGGGACATTCTATAGAAAAACAGATGAGGGGGAAATGCGCTTTCGTGCTTCGGAGGGCACGTTAAATTGTCGGTCCCGGCTTTTAAAGTCGTTAAGCCATGACGGAAAGCTCCGTCACCAGAGTTGGCCACTTGCTCATACGAACTTACTTAATCTACATTTAAGTAGAGTAGGAATAAGAGATTAGAACTAAAGTCATTTTTGCGGTCGCGTTTTTACTTAAATTACCGAGTCCGACTCGCACTTGGCTGATTTTTCATTTCATTTATCTCCACAGATATCTCTGTTCGAGAGCATCAAGCCACTCTTCGCGAACAAGCCATTGATTGTGGTCCTCAACAAGATGGACGTCCTGACTCCCGAGGATCTTCCTCCGGCTAAGAAGAGCCTGGTGGACAAGTTGGAACAGGACTGTGCTAAGGGGAACCTGGTCAAGTAAGTGCTGGCAGAAAATATGCCATGACGGGTTAAGCCATGACGGTCATGGCTTAATCATACTGTGATGATGAGTGTTAGTAGTCTAAGTATTTAACAAATTTCAGCAGATGTTAAGCCATGACGATATTGAGCTATATGGGTCTTGATTTGGCTTGTTTGAATCATCTTAGAGAGCAATATATGAGCAAAGCAGGTATTTTTATGCGATTTATTTTTGTTATAAGCTGACTAGTGCATGGTACCTACCTGGATAAAAGTATCTAATGTGTTGTACCAGGTCATCAACTATCTATATTCCAAGTTTCAGCCAAATCTGTTCAGTAATTTTTGCGTGAAGGAATTACCAACATCAATCCAAATTTATTTGTATGAGTATTGATCTAGTGTAGGCAAAGCTTGCCTCCTGACTCTGTATAAATCATCTAGTTAAGATGTAAAGTAGAGTTGCCACGAATAGTGATTTAGCCGAATACCGAATACCGAATGTTCGGCAACGCTATCGGCCGAAGCGCCGAATATTCGGCCGCCGAATATTCGGCACTAAGTACATGCTTGTCGAACGCAAAATCGTGTCACGACCTGTCTCACTCGAGCGCAATACCCAAACCTTTCAAAATTTGCTAAAGTTTATCTTTCTTCTCCCGGGAGTAGCGTGTATAGTGAGAGGTTGTTTTCTGAAGCTGCTGTCATTAACGATGAAAAGCGTAATCGTTTGCTACCATCAAATGCTGAAAAGCTTGTTTTTATCCATCACAACATACCGCTGATTAATTTTACTTATTAAAATATTGTTATTTGGTAATAAATACAAATCTTGAGTAATATGATGTCTTTTTTGTCCACGATTTGGTATTCGGTATTCGGCCGAATAATAAGTACTGGCGATGGAGCGCAGTATTCTAGGAGTCAAACTCCTAGACCGTATACGTAATACTGTATTGCGCTCCAAAACGCGAATCGCGGATGTCGGGCAGCAAGCGGGTAGACTAAAATGGGATTGGGCAGGTCACGTCAGCCGCATGTCGGATACGTTGTGGGCTAAGGCCACTACCGAGTGGACGCCTCCTAACAAAAAACGACCTCGCGGCAGACCACGCCGTAGATGGAAAGACGAGTTAGATGCCCATCTAAAGGATTGGTCTACAGTGGCCCAAAACAGGGATGAATGGAGAGAAGGAAGGGAGGCCTTTGCCCTGCAGTGGGACATTACAGGCTCATAACATAACATAACATTCGGCCGAATACTGAATACCAAAAAAAGTGGCCGAATAGGCCGAGCCGAATACAGATTAGTAGCCGAATATTCGTGGCATCTCTAATGTAAAGGCCTGAGTTTTTGTGTATTGTTCCAGTGCGGAAGGTAATTCTGGCTTAAGCGTGGTGCCGGTGATGAGGACCTCTACCGTCACGGAGGCCGGAGTCCAAGAGGTCAAGATACAGGCCTGCGAGACCCTGCTGGGACATCGCGTCACTGAGAAGATGAGGACTAAGAAGGTTTGTGAAGGGTTATGAAGTTTATAGGGCTCCGTCATAGCTTAACGACGGCCTCCTTCATGGCTTAAGATTAGGCATGGCTTAAGATTACAGTCATGGCTTAACGACGGTCTTGGTCATGGCTTAGCGAATTAATGCCAAGTCGTATTTTCAGGTGGATGGCATTCTGAACCGTCTGCACGTAGCCACGCCATCTCCCCGCGATGGCAAGGAGCGTCCCCCCTGCATCCCACCTTCCGTCCTGGCTAAGAAACAGGCCATGGCAGACAAGCAGTCCAGGAAACGCAAGCTGGAGCGTGAGATCGAAGTGGAGGAGGGAGATGATTATGTGCTGGGTAAGTTTTTAAGCCATGATGCAACCGTCATGGCTTAAGGTCTGTTTGTGGTGAAATAACTGATCAGTGATGCTCAACCGGTGAATGATGAAAAAAAATTTTACGACCTCTGTGGCGCAGTGGGCGAGGTTGCGGGTTCGATCCCCGCCACGGGACATTATGTTTGTATCTTCTACAGATATTTGTTCCGGGTCTGGATGTTTTCTATCTATAGTATGTAGGTATTATGTAGTTACTAAAAAAAAATGTATCTATGTAGTATATCAGTCATCTGGTTACCATAACACAAGCATTAGATTGCTTAGCTTGGGACTAGATGACGCTGTGTGGAATGTCCAAGGATATTTATTTATTTTATAAAAGCCAAATAAATACTTAAATTGTTCTGTATCTTACCTTGTCTATACAATCTATATCCATACTAATATTATAAAGAGGTAAAGTTGGTTTGTTTGTTTGTATTTTTGGGGTAATCTGAAATCAAATGCTGAAAAAATCATTTATTTTTGTAGGAGCTCAAGGATCACTTATGTTTCGTTTTACATACTAGGTGATTCTAATGCCTGTTCCAACGCGACTCCCTACACCTCTGAACCTACTCATCTGATTTCAAAAATCTTTCACCAATTTGTAGCTTAGACTTTCCGAATGAACATAGGCTATATTTTATCAAGGTAGGTACCACGTGAGCGAAGCCATGGGCAAGTTAGCTAGTCTATACTTTACTTATATATTATAAAGAGGTAAAGTTTGTTTGTATGTTTGGGGTCATCTCCGAAACTACTCATCCGATTTCAAAAATTCTTTCACCGATGTGTAGCTTGGACTTTCCGAATGAACATTATGTTTTATCTATATTTTATAAAGGTTATTATTATTTCAGACCTTCAAAAGAACTACGCCGATATCCCGGAGGAGGAAAGACACGACCCCATCCCCGAGTTCTGGGAGGGACACAACGTGGCCGACTATATAGACCTGGATATATTCCACGTGAGTGCTTCTGTGGACATTACACTATTATTTACTTGTAGGAAATCCTACTAGGGACTAGATGACGCCGTGTGGAATGTCCAAGGATATTTATTTATTTATTTATTTATTTATTACTTATATAATAAAGGCGCAAGTTTATTTATTTATTTATTAAGGCAACGCCAACAGTACACATTTACACATTGTAAAAAACATGAATATAAAAATACTATGATATTGTGTACCCATAAGTTTGTGTGTGTGTAAGTATATTTTTATTATGACGACCTCTGTGGCGCAGTGGGCGAAAGCCCGCCTGAGACGCAGAGGTTGCGGGTTCGATCCCCGCCGCGGGACAAATGTTTGCATGTTCTGTAGATATTTGTTCCGGGTCTGGTTGTTTTTCTATGTAATGTATGTATTTACAAAAAAAAATGTATCTAAGTAATATATCAGTCATCTGGTTACCATAACACAAGCATTAAGTTGCTTAGCTTGGGACTAGATGACGCCGTGTGGAATGTCCGATGTTGTTTATTATTTAAAAGCACCCCGCGGTGTTGCCTGCGGTAGTTCCCGTTCCCGTGGGAATACCGGGATCAAAAGTAGCCTATGTGTTATTTCCAGTCATAATCTATGTATATTCCAAGTTTCAGCCAAATCCGTTCAGTAGTTTTCGCGTGAAAAAGTAACAAACATCCATCCATTTATACTTAGAGACTTTTTATACATATGTACCAAAGACGATTAATATCTAGAAGACAGACAAAGGCCATACACAAAATCGTAACCCGATCCCGTAGTACCAGATAGCCTGAAAACTTTAAAACATCAATTTTATCCAAGAAATTTCAATACTTAGTAGTAGGTAGCAACAATATCCAATATTTAAACATTTTTAACTAGAAAGTAATTGAAATTTCTTGGATAAAATTGATGTTTTAGAGTTTTAAGGCTATTTTTTAGGGTTACGATTTTGTGTATGGCCTTTGTCTGTCTTCTAGATATTAATCGTCTTTGATATGTACATACATAAAATCACGCCTCTTTCCCATGGGGGTAGGCAGAGACCACGGATCTCCACTTGCTACAATCCTGACTTACTTACTTTTTATTAATACGATTTATTATTATTTCAGAAATTGGCCGAACTAGAGAAAGAGGAAGAGCTACGTGAGGAGGGCGGAGTGTACGCGGCGCCCAAGATAGAGTACGACGAGACCATGCGCGAGATCCGGGCGCTGGCCGTGCAGATACGGTATGTAGTTACAGCCGCTGTCCCACTGCTGGGCAAGGGCCTCCCCCACTCCTTGTAGACGTCCCGATCTTGTGTCAGTCGGTGTGTGATTATTACATTTACTTGTTTACTTACCTTATTTTCGTATAGTATCTTACTCTTATAAAACATATGCAAACGGGTTTGTTTTATAATGTGTTCTGATCGCGAAAGTTTAAAAGACAAGTATCTTACTCGTTCTCGAGTTGTATGACGTTGACAGTAAACGTCAAAAATGACAATAAGTACAAAATGATTTGACACAAATTACTTAATAAATACGTTTACTTGTAGCCATAAAACAAAAGTGAAATGACATTTCTGACATTTACTATCATTTTCACATTTACTGACATTTCTGACATTATCTACCATTTCTGACGGTTCCTGTCATTTCTGAAGTTTACTATAATTTTTGACTTTTACTGTCATTTTTGACATTTACTGTCATATGACTTGTTATATGACTCAAGGCGTTGAAAACAAACAAATATGACCGGACTGTATAGTCTTGCTTGATCGATAGATTTAATTTTGTTTGTTTTGCGTAATGTAATATTTATTTATTTATTTATTAAAGGCAACGCCAACAGTACACATAATTACACTTTATAAAAAACATTCATATAAAAATACTATGATTATGTGTACCCATTACAGGCATGCACAGCACTATTTAATGATCATTAATAATAATCTATAATATATAATCTATAATATCTACGTAGTAATAAAAACTAAATTTATTAAGAAAATTAAATTAAATTAAATTAACAAAACAAAACTCTATACCTACATTTTAAATTAAAATACATATATATTTTCCTAAAAATACCTAAAATTATCTTTGCCCTCATTGGTTGGATTGGTCAGATAGATATTAATTATTATCTGTATTTGATGCATATATTGTTACCTCCAGCAACAAGAAGGCGGTGCTCAAGGACGAGTCTCGGCTGACCAAGCAGTCCACGAAGCCCGTGATGCCGCGAAACTCACGCGCGCGCGCTCGGGACCGCACTGCTGATAAACTGAGGGACGAGATGGAGAAACTAGGTAATCCTACTCAAACCTTTTACATCTTTACTAAAGTAATGTGTTACTAAAGTAAGTTCGTATGAGCAAGTGGCCAACTCTGGTGACGGAGTTTTTAGGCCGCCTTAAGGCCTCAGTCATGGCTTAACGACTCTAAAAGCCGGGACCGACAATTTAACGTGCCCTCCGAAGCACGGAAGCGCTCAGATGTAAATGCCACTTGCGGTCACCCATCCATTACTAGATGATTTATACAGAGTCAGGAGGCAAGCTTTGCCTACACACGGACACTGTAGTGCCTGGGACATTGTTGAGATGGAGGCTTGTAGCACCTAAACCATCCTCTCAGCTGCCGGACATATCCACAGGAGAGACAATGGTCTAAAAAGCTAAAAAAGAATCTGAAAGCTGAAAAGAATGTCTACCGCTCCCTGGGAATTTACTAATCATTATTTCATTCCTTTCCCCCAGGTGTGTTGGTCGAGTGGATTAGTACCTCGAATTTCGATCCGAAGGTCGTGGGTTCGAATCCAGCCGTGCATCAATGAATTTTTCGCATCGAATAATTTATATGCGCTTTAACACGAGCTTATAACAGTGAAGGAAAACATCGTGAGGAAACCAGTTAGCTCTAACAGCGTCGATGGGCTTGCAACCTGTCACGTATGGAAAGTTAACTTCTGCAAGATGCGGGCATGTACCAAATATGTGTTTGGACATACCTCTGACTACCCCCTTAGCCATCTTCAAAAAGTATCTAAAAATTGCCTAATGATCTGAAAGAAATGTCTACCGCTCCCTGGGATACAGTCGTGATCATATTTATATATTTTTTTTACTTAATTCCTTGCTTCCAGGTGTGGACATGTCGGACACGAAGGAGGCGCACTTCACCCGCTCGGCCGCGCGGTCCCGGTCCCGCTCCCAGTCGGCGGTGTCGGCCAAGAAGCCCAGACTCGACCTGTCCCGCGCCCGCTCCGTGTCGCGCCCGGCCCGGGACGAACAGGGAGTCAAGGACGTCGCTGTAAGTATACTGTATTTGTATTGTATTGTTTATTGAGCACCTTAGATAAAACAACAAAGTAGTGTTATTACAGATGAACATTATTTCTTAGCCTAAGGAAATTACAAGTTTCACAATGAGATACAACTGATACCTAAACTAAGATAAAAATAATCCTGTATGATAGGTACCAGCGCCCACCCTCATTAAAGGTGTATTTTAAGCTAGAAAATTCAATTATGCAACAAAAATGTGCTTTATAAAAATATATATATACTGTTGAAGTCGACCACTTCGCTCACTTCACTCACAAGCTCGTTACTTCACCTTTCAAGTTTATTTACTTCACCCCTTCTTAAGTTTATTTTCTGCACCAAATTTTATTTATTTCACCCCTTCCCAAGTTTAAATGTTTCGCCCCTTTTAATTTTATTTTAGAAGGGGGTAAAATAAATAAATAAAAGATAAGCCCCTTCCAAGTTAAATTATTTCACCCTCACGATTTTATTTTCTTAACCAATTTTTTATTTAATTTATTATTATTTTATTTATTTAACCCCCTCCCAATTTAATTTATTTAACCCTTTTTCCAAGTTATTTTATTTCTTTCCCTCCAAAGTTTGTATTTTACCTTTTTCCAATTCTATTTATTTCACCCCCTCCCAAGTTTGTGTTTTCCCCCCATCACTCTGCCAATTTAATTTATCTCAACCCCCCCTAATTTTATTTATTTCACCCTTTTCAAGTTTATTTTAGCCCTTTCCAAGTTTATTTACTTCACCCCCCTCCAGTTTGCTCATTTCACCCGCTCCTACTTACTTCACTCCCAAGCCGCTCAAGCTTGCCCATTGGTTCTCGAGGTATCTACACATTTCCACCAAAACCACCAACTTCCTCCACTGGGGGGTATCATCAGTTTTCGAGTGGTATAGTAATCTATCCTCGCTCACGTGTCAAGTATTCTAAATGTATGGAATGTTTAGTTCATGCAAGTTACCGGGGGAGGCGCTGCACTGGATTCTCATACATTTGTGATCATGAACCTAGTATAGTACCTGGACGAACAGCGAGCGTGCCGCCGAGAGGGACAAAAATTACAATGAATCCATAGTTTCGTAGTACAAAATTCGGCGCATCAAGTCGCCGGCCATACAAAAAAGCGGCACGCGATGAGGGACAAAAGATATAACGCTTTGTCTCTTTGACTCACATGAGTGTTGTATATATTCTACTCTGTTTTTGTGTGAATGAGAAAGGAATATACAGCGCTCTATTTCTTACTTTCTCTAAGTTTGTGATACTTGACTCTGTATCGAGGACAGTATCTAATACTATGGTTAACTCGTGATAGACCCCTGCGGGCCTAACATGTGCAACACGAGAAATCTTCTCGTCGTCGACAAAATCCCTCCTGCTCTAGCATAGTACGTTAGAGCAGTGCGACATAATCGAGATATTTCATTTGTCGCCTCGACGCGTTGCACATGTTAGGCCTACTGGTGACAAAGCATCCAGACATTGTGTGTGTATTTTTATCCTCTGTTTTTAAGTATTTGTAATAATTGTAATCGTTCGTTCGTTCGTATGAGCAAGTGGCCAACTCTGGTGACGGAGTTTTTAGGCCGCCTAAAGGCCTCCGTCATGGCTTATCGACTTTAAAAGCCGGGACCGACAATTTAACGTGCCCTCCGCACGGAAGCGCTCAGATGAAAATGCCACTTGCGGTCACCCATCCAAGTTGTGACCGCTCAGAACGTTGCTTAACTTCGACGATCTATCAAGAACGTCTCAGCAAGTTTCGCCACGAGCGCTTCTAATATATTGTAATTGTAATTGTGATATGGGTAATTTGTGCCTGTAATAAATGGATATTATTATTATTATTAAATTAATTCTCACTTTCAGATGCAAAAGCGAGCCAAGAACATGGCTCACGTCGCCATCGCCAAGAAGACCAAGCGCATGGGACTCAAGGGCGAGGCCGACCGCTTCATCGGCACCAAGATGCCCAAGCATCTCTTCGCCGGCAAGCGAGGGGTCGGCAAGACGGACAGGAGATAGAGATACTGCTTTTGAACTGGGAATACCGATGGATAGGGTTAGGCTCAACTCACACCAAAAGAGCAGCGAAGCGGAGCGCAGTTTCAGTGTCATACGAATTTCAACTTTATTTTTATTTCTAATACTTATTATCGCATGAGAAACTCGAACGAGTCGCGCGGATGCCCGCGGCGCCGCGGGAATTCCGGCGAATTCGAATACGCGCGCTTTCTCTGCGATAATAAGTATTATAGTAATGAAAATAAAGTTGAATTTCATATGACACTGAAACTGCGCTCCGCTTCGCTGCTCTTCGATGCTCTTTTGGTGTGAGTTGAGCCTTATTTAAATCAACGAAAAAAATAATGCGGGCACCACACATGAGCTTCAACTTGGTTCCAACATTAGAACGGCCAATGGCAATGCTCTGTTAACGGTTATTAGACACAAACGGAGCATTTCCATTGGCCATTCTAATGTTGGAACCAAGTTGAAGCCAATGTGTGGTCGCTTATCAGTTGCGTCACTTTGTGGTGAGAAGGGTATTTTTCAGTGTAGATGTAATAGTGACCTTTATTGTTTTGACGATGGGATTGTATTTAAAGAAGCAAGACTAGCAGGCTTATTGTCTTACTATTTTGTAAGTTTAATAACGAACTATATCCATAATTTCATACAAATGTATTCGTTCGAACTTTACGGGTTTGAGTCAATTTAAGCTAACTTTGCATTTGTAATTTAGCGAGCCAAAATATAACTACATATTGGTGTCAATTCAGTTGTCGCAAAAACGAATTTACTTAACTAATTTGATAGTACCAAAATTGAAGCCATCATTTTTATTTCATTATATTTAGTTTGGCGACAAAACTGGATATCATTGCTTTTCGAGTTCTCACAAAAAGTCCGTGTAAAGTCCCACATCTTTACTGACTCTGACTTGAATTATAATGACATGGTAGTGGCTAAATGCGTGGCACAAGCCGTGCGAAGCCAAAATAAAGATGAAAACATCAGAATGGACACCATTTTTATTTTAGTTAACATGTATACATAAGTAAAACAGTACCTTTTCTACATCAAATATTGTTTTGCCATCATCAACACTGTGTTGATTGTAAATATGCGCAGACTTTTAATAAAGAACTTAAAACTTGAATGTTTATTTTTTTTCTTTTTATTTATTTATTAAGGCAACGCCAACAGTAGGTAGGTACACATAATTACACATTGTAAAAAACATTCATATAAAAATACTAATATGTGTACCCATTACAGGCATGCACAGCATTATTTAATAATAACATAGACAAAATAAATAAAGAAGACAGACAGAGGCCATAGACAAAATCGTAATCCTGAAAAAGGTCCAAATTTGGTATTAAAAGTAGATGGCAGCACAGAGCTAGCCTGAGTAACTTTAAATATCAATTTTATCCAAGAATTTTAAATTATATTTTAGTTAAAATTACCTACAATTTTTTTTATATTTAATATCGTTAAAAATACAAGATTTTATGATGATTATTTCACATTGTTTTTTGTTAGTTGCATATGAATATTAACAGATGGCGTGGTGAGAGGATGAAAGGTAGCATTCAAAATATCACATTGTTTTAATACTAGATGGCGCTTAAATTAACTAAATTAGCGGTATAGGGATGTACCGAGAGCTAGTATATTATTATTTTATCTGTGCCGAGCATCGAGATAATATTATCGATCGAGTGAGCGAACGAAGATCTTAGTGGTAACTTGGGCGATTTTGCGTTGTATGTTTATATGTTTGTATGTTTGTATGTCACGGCATAACTGTCGAACCGTTAATCCAATCTTCATGATACTTGGTAAGTATATTAGGTAGTGATACGGGATTTCCCGGCTCACCTAAAGAGCATGATCGGTCAAGGGGTTCTAAAGATATTAAGTATGAGGAATACAAGGGGGTGAAAAAAATAAAAGTTATCCATAGACTTTGAGGGGGTGTCATATGAAAGGGTTCTGTTTGTACATTCTAAAATGGTATTACTTTTCATTCTTAGTTTTCATTCAAAGATGTAACATTTTTAAAATACACCGATAAATGTAAAATCTATTATTTTTCAGTGGTTCCAACCTAAAGTGTTTCATCTCGACAAATCTAACGAATTAGTAAACGAAAAGAGATTTTCCTGAATTTTATAAACTATCATTATGACTACACTACAAACCACTTCGTTGGTTCGGTGCAGTCATTTACCAAAAACAACGAACGAACACCAACAACATTTTTTTTACTGCCGAAAAACCTAAATGTTTCTTAAAACATTTTTGTTTTAATTGACACCCTCACAAAAATTATATTTTTTTATTTTATTATTATTATGTATGTCAAGGTTTACCATCACGGGACTATGGAGTCCCGGACCTTTGGTAGGCATGCATGGGGCCGAAGCCAACACACAGAGGCCCTTTTGACAGTTTTGATGTTTTTGTGATGGAGACACATACCGGTGACTACCCTGAATAACACAAGAAATGCATCCAAAGGCAGTCCCCGGTCTGTGCAGGACTATTTAAAAATGGGGAAACTACTACTGGGCTATGGGAGTGTGATGGTAGTGGACTGGTTACTGGGAAACTATGGGGACTATGGCACCCGCCGACACAATGTTAACGAACATGTATAAAATGGCGGGCGGAGACTCGCCAGCTCACAACTGGGCCCCCCAAAATAGTTGCAAATGTCGCAACAAGGGGGCAACATGAAGTGAGTAGCTAGAGGGTGGTTGAGATGTTACCGGGTTTTAAACGACGATCACGAGCTCCCTGAGGGTCCATTATTATTATTATTATTATTATTATGTATGTCAAGGTTTACCATCACGGGACTATGGAGTCCCGGACCTTTGGTAGGCATGCATGGGGCCAAAGCCAACACACAGAGGCCCTTTTGACAGTTTTGATGTTTTTGTGATGGAGACACATACCGGTGACTACCCTGAATAACACAAGAAATGCATCCAAAGGCAGTCCTCGGTCTGTGCAGGACTATTAAAAATGTGGGAAACTACTACTGGGCTATGGGGGTGGGATGGTAGTGGACTGGTTACCGGGGAACTATGGGGACTATGGCACCCGCCGACACAATGTTAACAAACAATGTTATTATTATTATTATTATTTTATTATTTTTTATTTTATTTTTTTGCGGTGCCATGTTATTGGGTACTTCCTCAGCAATCTAGGGTTTCTTTCATCTATGATAATAATGAACCTACGTAGTAATCAAAAACAAAATTATTTTAACCTCAAAATAAAAATGTGGCAAAAATAAACAACCCAATGTGATAAAACTTAAAGAGAATTGATCAATTACAAAATAAGCCATCTTACGTGACTGAGTTGAGGACATAATATTATTTACCTAGGCAAAGTCGGGGCAAGCCGCTAGTTTTATATAAAAGGTAATTATAAATAAATATCCTTCGACATTCCACAAAACGTAATCTTATCCCAAGCTAAGCAATTTTTTAATGCTTGTGTTAGGGTAACCAGATGACTGATAAATTACATAGATATACCTTTTTTTTGTAAATACATACATATTATACTTACATAGAAAATACCCAGACTCGAGATAAAAATTTGCGATGATGCAAACCTTTGTCCCGTGGCGGAGATCGAACCCGCAACCTCCGCGTCTCAGGCGGGCCTCCACCCACTGCGCCACAGAGGTCGTCGTCGAATACGTTGCAATGGTTCAAGTTCAAGTAAAACAATAAGTGTTTCATTTCATCAATCTTTATTTAGAATATATATTTCTGTAGCTTTCACAAAAACTGGCTACATTTTGTTTTAAAATGTTCATCTACCTATTTTATAACATTCACGTAAATACATTTTTGTAATCAAGAATAAAGAGATTTTTTGCCCTTAGTTAGCACCTATTTTAATTAATGGATCGGAAAATATAAAAATATATGGAAATGAAGAATAAACACATATTTACCTACTCTATTTTTGGATAAACTTATTGCAATAGGCAAGAAAAAGACATATTATATACATAAGACAGGTACTTAGCTAGTTTTATCAAATAATAACTTTGCAGTAAGGCGCATTCTACATTCAACTGTTCAATTTGCCTGAACAACCCTCATAAAGCTCATAAGCTTTGCTAAAAGTGACAATATTGCCGACATTACACAATATGTAACCATATTTTGTCATTATTTGCGCTTATATTAGTTTCAAAAATATTTTGTTTTCAGCACAGTTGCATGCGCCACCCAAACGGGAAACTCAAAAATTGGTTTAGTAAACCTACTTTAGCTAAAACGGATATTAAATCTGTTGCTATCTCTTTTCATTGCCATAAGAGTAACAAGAGACATTCTTTAGATCCATATTTAAATTAACAAATCTTTATGAATGTGTCAATCAGCTTTGATACAACTTGGATACAATCCGAGACAAGTAACACAATTAGGAGGCTGTGCTATTCTGCTTCATCAAGCTTAGGTATAGTCCGCGCCACGTAAAAAGAGCGCTGAGGAGAAGTAGCGAGGGTATGTTTGCGCCTGTGTTCACTCGCTGACGAACCAATAGCACTCGCTAAATCAATGGTATGAAGTGCGCCGCAACACCTCTCCACCAATCATCGACCACGGAGCAGTTTGACAGCCAGCGCTCTTTTTACGTGGCGCGACCTATCATCAAGCCATCGTTCTCTCTCTCTCTTTCTAAGTCATCTGGTGATATTACGACGGCATTTGCAGAAGACAAAGGTTAGTGAAGTGTTCCATTTCTCACATGAAAAAACTTTGAAAACACTAAAAATTTTCATCAACTTTACTTACAAACTACAAAGAAAACTATGTAAATAGGAATTTTACTTATTTTTATTAAATATAATAAATTTAACATTTTTCTCGGCCTGCAAAATTTTCAAAGACACAGCTTTGCTTGAACCTATATTTGCACTGATTTAAATAAGCTATTCTCTACCTTTTCTCTTCAATATACCTGAAAATAAATAAATAAAATAAGACTTAGAAACAAAATGTAAACAAAAACATACTTTAGAAACCGACAATGTTTCGATTCTTCCGGAGAATCTTCATTCGCACGCAGTGTGAGACGCGACCGCGAGGAGTGACCACACTCATACCCAGATGAAGATTCTCCGACGATCCTGACACACCTCTTTCGTCTCATTCACTCTCATTACATCCTTCATACACGCTCGCCGGTTTGCTCGGCCAGGTCAAAAGTACCCTACTTTTGACCTGTCCCGTCTCCAAAATAAAAAATACTTTACTAGTCTTTACTATAATATAACCCCGTTATTTATAATGGACTCGTAAACTTATGTAAAACGGTTATTAAATATGTTGCTATCTCTTTTCATTGCCATAAGAGTAACAAGAAAAAAAATCTTAAAAGCTTTGTTAAATTGACAAATGAATAATGTAAAGTAAAGTAAGTAAAAGGGTGAATGTTTACCGTGGTTACGCAGGTTGTGGTTGTGGTTGCCCCAGCAGGGGCGGGGCGGGGGCGGAGGGGGGCGCGGGGGCGGGGGCGGCCGCGGGGGAGAGGGCGGGGGCGCCCGCGCCGCGCTCGCGGTGTATCGTAGCGCCGGACATTATGGCCTTTATGTCGTCAGCGTCTAGGGTCTCGTATCTATAATATAAACAAAATTCCATACATTCAGTCGTGAAATCATGAGACAGACAAACTCAAAACTGCATCGGATCCCCTGACAGACGTTAAGCCATGACAAAGCCCCTTCACAATCAACCAAGAAATGCATCAGAAGCATCATACATTCAATCATGACGCAAACAAATGGAAACCTGCGTCGGATCCCCTGACAGACGTTAAGCCATGACGCACCTTAGTGAAATAAGCCACAACGGCGTGCCCGCCTTCGAGGTCAGCAGTAATGGAATAGGCTTCCTCATTAGGCAGTAGGTAAAAATTGTATTACACTAAGGCGCGTCATGGCTTAACGTCTGTCAGGGGATCCGATGCAGATTTTCGCTGTATCACTCACTTTAGTAACGCTTCAGCCAACGCCTTGTGTTCTTTAGCGTGGGTGCGTAGAATTGCCTTCGCTCGCTCGTAGCTATCTGATAGGATCTTCTTAATTTCGCCATCCACCTTAAATTATAATAATGAATAAATAAAGTTTGCATTTGTGCTATCAACCATTGTCGCCAATGGGTTTAATTTTCGTTCAAAAATCTGTAGGTTTGTGCTCAGTTCCCGCCAAAACGGCGGGAACTGAGCGGAAGCTGTCAGTTTTTGAACGAGACTGAAAAAAGTAAAAAGGGAGATGGTTTTTATCACCAACACGAGCGGACATAAAGATTGAGAAAAGTTTAGTGTTGTGATAGTATAAGTAGAATTCAAGTTTTTTGTCATCGCATGACGCCATACCGGTGGCAAATTGACCTACCTACCTACACAACAGGACAATAAATCCCAAATCTCAATCAAGAGTTTTTATTACCGCCGCCATTTTAAGTATAATAAGTGATATAAATCATTACGATTATTACCTACGTTGCGTAATTGTAAGGTGGTAAGGAATGTCCAATTTATTAAATTTTATGGACAAGAAACTCCTAGCGACTATCATGCATTTTAAGAACTAATTTTAGTATCACGTTTTGAAGTATTGGATGAGCGGATCTATCTATACCGTGCTTGGTTGTTATAACTAACCAGTTCATTGGTGTAGGGTCCCAGTTGCTCGCCCTGTCCTAATGAGCTCTTGGACTGCTCCAAAGCCCTCAACCCAACCTGAAATACGTGGCAGACAAATTATTAATTAACAAGATATTAGTGGCAATTCTGAGTGTCGCAAAAGCTAAACTAAGCTAACTAAAATTGTTGCCGTCCCTTTCATAGCGATGGGAATAAAAAGGATGGCATTAATTTTAGTTAGTTTAGTTACTAGTATTATTTTATCTGTGGTTGGATGGCATTAATTTCAGTAAGTTTAATTGCCACTAGTATACAAGCCGACTTAAATTTCCTAAGATAGAAATTCCCTGCACTCTCGAGGTACATTTCTGCTCATAACTCCGAAGATCCTCATCAGATCCTCAAAAAAAATTTATAGGACCTCCTCGGGAGTGTATTCTTTCAAACAAAAAAAGAATTTTCAAAATAGGTCTTCTATTGATGGAGTTATCGGTGAACATACAGTGAAACATAGAACCTCTTCCTTTTTTGAACATTCATATAACACGCCTCTTTCTCGTGGGGGTAGGCAGAGGCCACGAATCTCCACTTGCTAAGAACTTGACACACTTCTTTCACCTCATTCAGACTCATTACATTCTTCATACACGCTCTCCGGTTTAGGGTACTTCGGACCTGGCCAATTTGGTCCAAATATGTTCGCCTAGGTCTTCCCCTTCCAGATGTCCCATTCGCACCCGCCTTGTACACCTGGGCGCGTAGACAAGTGACAAATGTTTCGTATCTATTCTCTTTCTATCATCGACACCTTTGATTTGACATTTCTGATCGCTCGAGTTTTCGTTATCGAATGTCAATTCCTATACATTATTTTAGTTTCTAATCGAAAGCGATTGTCGAAATATAACATGTCCCATTCCTGCCTTGTACACCTGAGGGCCTAGCCAACCGGCATTCGCTATGAAGCGATTCGATTTCTATCATCGCTACACCTTTGATTTGACATTTCTGATCGCTCGAGTTTTCGTCATCGAATGTCAATTCCTATACATTTTTTTTAGTTTCTAATCGAAAGCGATTGTCGAAATGTAACATGGCTAGGGCCTCTGTTTCGTTAAACGACTTTTTTGAAGTTAAAAAATGAGGCGAAAGAAGTGTGTCAGGATCGTAGCAAGTGGAGATCCGTGGTCTCTGCCTACCCCCATGGGAAAGAGGCGTGATTTTATGTATGTATGTATGTATGTAAAAAATGTCAACTAGCCTATTGACATACCTTTTCGCTCATCCCCCACTCCCGCACCATGTGGCACGCTATAGAAGTGGCTTGTTTCAAGTCGGATGATGCTCCTGAAATAAAAGATGCAAAAAGTCAGGGGGAAGCCTTAGCCCAGCAGTGGGACATGATAGGTTAAGAAAAAAAGAATAATAAAAAAAACCCCTCTTTTTGGGGTCGGGGTAAAGAAAAAAATTTTAACTAAAAATTATAAAAAACCCCCTTCTTTTTGGGGTCGGAGAAAACAAAGAAAAATTAATTAAAAATAATAAAAAACCCCCCTCTTTTTAGGATTACCTGAGGTGATCTTATCAGGTCCGAATATGAGTTCCTCGGCGGCGCGACCTCCCATCATGGTGTCCATCATGGCCAGCAACTGCTGCTTCGTCACGTGGTACCTGTGATGACAACCACACTTATTGAAGTGCTCATGGCGAAGCTTGCTAAGACGTTCTTGATAGATCGTCGAAATTCAGCAACGTTCTGAGCGGTCACTACTTAGATGGGTGACCGTAAGTGGCATTTATATCTGAGCCTGGGCACGATAAATTGTCGGGCCCGGCTTCCACACAAATCCACACAAACTATTGCGTTTATAATATTGACAGGATAGTAGGATTTTAAGGATAAAGTACCTTTCTTTGGCAGGAATATAAGCAGTGTGTCCTAATGAGGGTCCCCGTGGCATGATTGTCACTTTGTGCAATGGATGGGAGTCCTAGAATAAAACAACGTGAAAGTAAACAAAGATTTTAACTCGGGGGCTATTGACAAACGTTAAGCCATTACAACTACCCTTCATATTAACACGAATTTACGTCATACCTACTACGAATTTAATCATGACAAAAATAGACGATAATCAGCATCAGATCCCCTGACAGACGTTAAGCCATGATAAAAACCCTTCAGAATGAACAAAGCACAACATCACAAATTCAGTCACGATACATCCAGATACAAATCAGCATCAAAACCCCTGACAGATGTTAAGCCATTACAGACTCCCTTCAGAATTAACCAAGAATAGCATGATACATTCATTCATGACACAGACAAATGAAAATCCACCACAGATCCCCTGACAGACGTTAAGCCATGACGCACCTTAGTGTAATAAGCCACGACGGCGTGCCCACCCTCGTGGTAGGCGGTGATGGCGTTAGCTTCTTCATCAGGCAGTCTGGAGCGACGTTCTGGGCCCATCAGTACCTTGTCTCTCGCGTCTTCTAGGTACTTCATTGTGACTACTTTGGCTCCATCTATCGCCGCCCTGGAAATAATTTACAAATAAATATCCTTGGACATTCCACACAGCGCCATCTAGTCCCAAGCTAAGCAACTTAATGCTTGTGTTTGTAACTGATAAACTAAAAAGATACTTTTTTTTGTGAATGAAACTAGATGACTGATATATCAGTCTGGTTACCATAATACAAGAATTAAGTTGCTTAGCTTGGGACTAGATGACACCGTGTGGAATGTCCAGTCCAAGGATACTTCTTTGTTTAGGATATTTATATTCTAGAAACGTGTAGAACAGTCTGGAACCTTCTAGAACAGTCAAGAACACTCACTTGAGTGCGGCCTGGTTGACCATGCTCTGCCTTCAAGCAACCATACTTAATGTAAAACTATAATCGAGTATTCTAGAAAGGTGTAGAACATTCTGGAACCTTCTAGAACTATCAAGAACACTCACTTGAGTGCGGCTTGGTTGACCATGCTCTCTAGATCAGCGCCGGTGAAGCCAGTGGTCCCTCGCGCGAGGAGTTCCACGTTCACGTCCGCGTGCCTCACGCGAGCTAGGTACAACTCCAGGATGTCTCGCCGACCGCCGTAGTCCGGGGTGGGGACGTTTACCTGAAATTATAAATAAATAAATAATAAATATCCTCGGACATTCCACACGACGTTATCTAGTCCCAAGCTAAGCAACTTAATGCTTGTGTTATGGTAACCAGATGACTGATACACTACATAGATACATTTTTTTTTTGTAAATATATACATATTATACATTGAAAACACCCAGACACGAAACAAATATTTGCAGATCATGCAAACATTTGTCCCGCAGCGGGGATCGAACCCGCAACCTCTGCGTCTCAGGCGGGCTTTCGTCTACTGCGCCACAGAGGTCGTCATTATAGTCCTTTTGAATCCTTGCTGTTATTTTTTTAACAAAATAAAATATAGCCGGGTCCGGCTTCTAGAAAACACAAACTTTCGGATGGATGTCACAAAAACTGGCCATTATTTTAGACTTGTCTGTCAAAACCTCTGTTAAATACTCGTAAACTCGCCCGCGCATGCACTCGCGTGGTTCATTCGGAAAGTCCATGCTACACATCGGTGAAAGAATTTTTGAAATCGGATGAATAGTTTCGGAGATTACCCCAAGCATACAAGCCAACCAACTTTACCTCTGTATAATAGAAATAGAAATAGAAAAATATTTATTTACATTCACTCACACACATTACAGTAGGTACGGGTACAATTATTTGTAGGAAATATGAGTGAAGCAAATTGGTCATCACTCAGCATTTGCTGTAGAAGCTGAGGTAGCAACTACAGCGCTGGTTTTCAGTGATGCCGCAGTATGTATTATAGAATAGATAATATTGCGTACTTTAAGAGCTTGTAAAAAGTTGATTTCCTCACCTCCACATCGAATCGTCCAGGTCTCAGCAAGGCCTGGTCCAGGTCGTCTCGCCTGTTGGTGGCGCCGAGGACTATCACCCCCTCGTTCTGGTGGAAGCCGTCCATCTCAGATAGAAGTTGATTTATTGTCTGAAAATAATAATAATAAGTACCATTTATTTGTCTTTGTCTAAGCAGAAAACAATAAGAAACCTACTTGCATTTTTAAAGTTATACTGTCTATGTAGTGTGTATCCGGCTCAAAGGACCAAAATGTTCCCACATTATGGTCCTTCGAGCCGGATCGATTTATTGAAAGAAGGAAGTAGTTTATTTTGGTAGGACCTCAAGGATCACTTCAGTTCAGAAAACAGTATGAAATATAATTGCAGTTTCAAAGTTATAATGTCTATGTAGTACGTATCCGGCTCGAGGGACCAAAATGTAGGGATTGCAGGGCTCGAAAGAATCTAGTTTCGTAGTACGAAATTCGGAGCATCAAGTTTCCAGCCATACAAAAAACCAGCACGCGATGTGGGACAACAGATATAATGCTTTGTCTCTTTTACTCACAAGAATGTTGTTCTAATTCCTCTATAATACCTATAGATTGCGCTCATCGGTGCTTTAACCGGAATATCATCTTACTGATAGTTTAGTCGTCGGCGTCCTAGGCTTCGTGGCCGAGTGGTCTAAGGCAACCCCGCTAAAAGGTGAACGCTTGTATCACGCAGGTTCGTATCCCGTCGAAGTCATAAACTTTTAGTAAGATTTTTCATTTATGTTGTAAATATTTTCTTTGTATATAATTTTTGTTATTGTATATATTTTTTGTGTGACTGAGAAAGGAATATACAGCGCTCTCTTTCCTACTTTCTCTAAGTATAACAATCCTGATAGTATTTACCTGGTTAGCGTATGGATGTAGAACGCTATTGGTTCGCTTGGCGCCCACAGAGTCTATCTCATCTATGAAGATGACGCACGGAGCGCGCTCTTTAGCGGCCTCTGGAATAAAAAAAACAATGTATGAATAAATAAATAAAAATAAATAAATAAAAAATAAATATCCTTGGACATTTTACACGGTGTCATCTAGTCCCAAGCTAAGAAACTTAATGCTTGTGTTATGGTAACCAGATGACTGATATATTACTTAGATACATTTTTTTTTTAAATACATACATATTATAAATAGAAAAACATCCAGTAGTATCCATAATATCCTTGGACATTGCACACAGCGCCATCTAGACCCAAGCTATGCAACTTTATGCTTGTGTTATCTAAGTAGCCTAAAAACTCCATCACCTGAGTTGGCCACTTGCTCATACGAACTTACTTACTTTTTTTAGTAGTCTAAACCGAAATATCATCTTACTGAAGTTTAGTCGTCGTCATCATAGGTTTCGTGGCCGAGTGGTCAATGGCAACCCGGCTAAAGGGTGATCGCTTGTATCACCCGGGTTCGAATCCCGTCGAAGTCATAAACGTTTAGTAAGATTTTTCATTTATAATGTTTTAACTGCTTATATACTTACTGAAGAGATCTCTAACTCGTCTTGTCCCCTTGTCCAACTAATATCTCATCGAACTCGGCCCCCGCGGCGTGGGAAAAGAGAACTCTTGCCGCAACGGCTTGCGCCAGTAATTACTCTATCCTCTATCTGACATTATCCTACTAATATTATAAACGCGAAAGTTTGTAAGTATGGATGGATGTTTGTTACTCTTCCACGCGAAAACTACTGAACGGATTTGGCTGAAACTTGGAAAATACATAGTTTATGACTGGGAATAACACATAGGCTACTTTTGATCCCGGTCTTCCCACGGGAACGGGAACTACCGCGGGGCGCAGCCAGTAGTTCTATATACTTACTGAAGAGATCTCTAACTCGTCTTGCCCCTTGTCCCACTAATATCTCGTCGAACTCGGCCCCCGCTGCGTGGAAGAAGGGAACTCTCGCCTCCCCCGCGACGGCTCGCGCCAGCAATGTCTTCCCGGTCCCCGGGGGACCCACAAGAAGAACACCTTTGGGCAGCTTGCCGCCGAGGTTGGCGAACTTTTCGGGGTCTTTCAGGAATTCCACCTGAAAATAAATATTAAAAATATTATGTCTTAAACTTTCGCTATTACAACACAGCGGAAACGTCGGGAAATAATATTAAAAGGTAAATTACGCGATGAAATCCTGTAAATTCAATTATTAAAAATATCAAAAAGCTGGATGGCCGAGTAGGTTAATGCTTACTTTAAACCCGAAGATCGTGGGTTCGAATCCGGACGTGCATCAATGGATTTTTAGTTTAGAAAAGTTTTTTTATTACAAGCACTTTGTGTATGAAAACAAACGAATGTGAGTCCCTAGGCCGCGGCCTACTATACACTCACGATGTCCTTGAGCTCCTGCTTGGCCTCGTCCGCGCCCTTGACGTCGTCGAAGGTGACGGCGATGTCCTCCGGGTCCACCTCCGTCTGGTTGCCGAGCTGGATCCTGCGCATGTTGGTACACATCACTTGTTAGACATCTGTTAGTATTACCAACGACGATATCGCTCAACTCACACCAAAAGAGCATCGAAGAGCAGCGAAGCGGAGCGCAGTTTCAGTGTCATACGAATTTCTACTTTATTTTCATTTTTTTAATACTTATTATCGCATGAGAAACTCGAACGAGTCGCGCGGATGTCCGCGGCGCCGCGGGAATTCCGGCGAATTCGAATACGCGCGCCTTCTCTGCGATGATAAATATTATAGTAATGAAAATAAAGTTGAAATTCATATGACACTAAAACTGCGCTCCGCTTCGCTGCTCTTCGATGCTCTTTTGGTGTGAGTTGAGCCTATAGGTGTGAATGGAACCAGATGCCCCATTCACACCTATATCGTCCTTGTTAAAGTTGGAATGGGAAGACCTAGAAAACAAGGTGTGAAATGGAGATTCGTGCTCTCTGCCTACCTTTCTGTATCTCAGTGTGTTAATAGTGAGCGTAGTTAGTGTGCGCTAGTGAGCGTAGTTAGTGTGCGCTAGTGAGCGTGGTTAGTGTGCTCTAGTGAGCGTAGTTAGTGTGCGCTAGTGAGCGTAGTTAGTGTGCGCTAGTGAGCGTGGTTAGTGTGCGCTAGTGAGCGTAGTTAGTGTGCGGTAGTGAGCGTAGTTAGTGTGCGCTAGTGAGCGTGGTTAGTGTGCTCTAGTGAGCGTGGTTAGTGTGCGCTAGTGAGCGTAGTTAGTGTGCGCTAGTGAGCGTGGTTAGTGTGCGCTAGTGAGCGTAGTTACCGGAACACAGTGCCGCTGACGGAGGCCATGAGGCTGATGAAGATGGCGAGGAACAGCACTATGGTCAGCAGCTGTTGAACTAAACGCAGGTACTTGGAGGCCTTCGTGCCGCGCGCGTTCTCGGGATGCGAACCTGTTATAAGGTTATAAGTTATTGGTGTTCCTTGAAGCAATAAATTAGGTTTTTTGGCTTAAAGAAAATAAAAACAAATCTGGGAAGCTGACAGGATATAAAAAGTCCCGGCTCTTAAAAAGTCGTTAAGCAATGACGGAGGTTTTAAGGCGGCCTAAAAACTTCGACACCAGTGCTGGCTTAAAGCTCGTGTTAAAGTGCATATAAATTTTTCGACACGAAAAGTCCATTATTGCACGGCCGGATTCGAACTCACGACCTACGGAAGTCGAAGTACTTATCCATACCACATTACCAACACGGCTTTTAAAAGTCACTTACCAGCAAGATATCCCTCTGCGAATGCAATCTTGATCTTATCCCTCTGATGATGCGTGAGGTGAGCCGTCTCTTCACCGAGAAGTCGCTCCAGGCGAGGCGCCGCGTCCGCGCCCGGGGGCGAAGCCTTGTCTGAACTCTCTGCGCTGAGCCCTGTTACAATAGTAGATTATGCAACAAGGGCTTAAAGTATTTAAGTTAAAGTAGTGTATTATGGAACGGGCGCTATATTCAACCCAGAGTAAGAAGTAAATAATAAATAAATAATAAGTATTATAGTAATGAAAACAAAGTTGAAATACGTATGACACTGAAACTGCGCTCCGCTTCGCTGCTCTTCGATGCTCTTTTGGTGTGAGTTGAGCCTATCAAGCACACACCTACAACTGACGAAAGTATTGAAATGTATGCTAAATTACATACTAACCAAAGAACTTACGCAGTCGGTTCATGATATTAGGGTTCCGCTTCAAATCGGCATGGATACTCCTATCAGTTTTGAACCCTCGCACTTGGATGTTGTACTTGAAAGATGAGGAATGGATGCTGTTCGCTAGTAGACCAACGAAGTTATCAGTGAGGCTTAACCTGAAATAAATTAATTTAAATTTAAAATTAACGGTAAATTGTCGGTTTCGGCTTTTAAAGTCGATAAGCCATGACGGAGGCCTTTAGGCGCGGGACAGACAGAAAAGACGTAAGGCGAAGACGCGGTGCGGACAGGGCGGAGTCGTGACACGGACGCGACTTTTGAAGTTATATAGAAGAGACGGGGCGCGGACGCGACGCAGTGCGAGCGTGCGAGCGTGCGTGACGCGCCCGGCAGGCATGCCACCCCCATCCTCGCCCCCGCAACGTCCGCGCCCCGTCTCTTCTGTGTGTTTTGAACAAAAGGCGCAGACGTAAAAGCGTCGCGCCCGCGCCCTGTCTCTTCTGTATGTTTTGCGTCGTGACGCTTCTATACATTTTGTATGAAAGGGACGCGGAAGAGACAAATGACCGCGCCGCGTCTTCGCCTTACCTCTTTTCTGTCTGTCCCGCGCCTTAGGCGGCCTAAAAACTCCGTCACCAGAATTGGCCACCTGCTCATACGAACCTAGATATTAATCGTCTTTGATACGAACTAACGAACGAACCTAAAATGATATGTAAAACTTAAATATGGAAATTGAAATTTGTCTTCAGACTAACCCCCTTATGCATATTGCTTTAGTAAACCTAATTTAGCTAAAATGGGTATTAAATCTGTTGCTATCCCTTTTCATTGACATATGAGTAACAAAAAAAACCATTCTTTAAACTAGCTGCGCCCCGCGGTAGTTCCCGAGAATACCGAGATCAAAAGTAGCCTATGTGTTATTCCCAGTCCTAATACATGTATATTACAAGTTTCAGCCAAATCCGTTCAGTAGTTTTCGCGAGAAAGAGTAAGAGTAAGTAAAGAGTAAGAGTAAAAGAGTAACAAACATCCATCCTGAGGCTGTCAACTGCACATAAGGAAGTTGTGATGCAATAACAGTTGAAATTAATCATGGATAATGAATATTTGATTTATATTGACAAGCACTATTATGATACAGTTTCTATGAAATTTTTGTAAACATTGTGCAATTCAATATTCTCAATCACATATTAAAGAGCTCTAAAAACAACCAAATCACTGATATATCTACAATTTATATACTTTTTGTAAATACATACATAATATGGATAGAAAAACATACATGCATACATAGTAATGTGGGATAAGGGTAGGAGAATGATGATAATAATTGAGAGGTATAGAAGCCCAGAATCTTCTATACCTCTCAGTTATAACATTATACAAAAATACTCATAATTCTTATTTATATAACATTTATCTTTGTTAACAGTGTTAATTATGTAGCAAATAGCTTATTACATATTGTAATCAGCCAACGACCTTCCTATGCACAAGCAAGATATTTTATTCAGGGAAAATAACAAAAACAAGTTATTTTACTGTTAATCCGGGTTGGCCACTGCTCTACAAACATACATTAGTCATCATAATTCAACATATTATTGAAATTAGCTGTTATGGTATGTAAAATACTACCAATAATAATAAATATCCTTGGACATTGCACAACATATGAAAACATGTGCTTGTAAATAAATCAACTGCCAATGTAAATTGTAAGAGATGGGATCAAAAATGTATGAAAGCCTAGACATTGTTCTGTTGTTAGACCAACAACTAAATGCAAGAATTTTAATTGTGGTTAGTTGTGTGGAAATAAAATTAGTAATAAACCGAAGAAATATAATATTTTAATAGTACCTGTACCTACTGTAATGTGTGTGAGTGATGTGAATAAATGTTTTTCTATTCTATTCTAAATTACCTGGTGTTTTTCTTGCAGAGATCAACAGTGACAGTCGGAGTTTCAGTCCAGCCATTTTTGTTCTTTTCGAACGATTCGGAAGACAGATAGGACACTTTTCTTGCGGACGAGAGCTCTGAGAGCCGGGCCAGGGGCCGCCGGGACGCAGCAGGGAGCGCCACAAGGCTCCTCAAGTCAATAGCTCGCATCTCAGCTAGGACATTCTTATCAAAATTTCGTAAACTCTCGTCGAAACTCTCGCGGCATATAGCAGCTTCCTGAGCAGCCGAAGACCCTTCTTTTCCCCTCACATTGCTATTCCGGCCACCGGCATGCTTCCGCTGCTTAAATAAACTTGAATATCTCGAAGATAATTGACTAAAACTAACTAAAATCTGCAATGACACAAAGGTTATGTTGAATGACGATTCAAAAACAAATTATTACAATAGAAAGCGTGGATTATTTAGTTCTACTTGATTTTACCTGGTTCTGACTGTTTATAGAGTTCAGTGAGAACATGTTACATGTAGATGACCTGTGTTTTTATTTTATTTGATGTGCACTCGAAAATTTTGTAGGCTCTTACGTCAAACTTATTTTACATAGAAAAAAAAATCGAAGTAGTGATGTAGCGCAGCCAATTTTAAATCGACTATTGACTATGTATACGGCTTTTCGTACTTGTTGGCTCAGATTTAGCACTAATATTTAATCCTTATTGATTAATTAACAAAAGGTTTTTTACAAGTAATGTTTTTGATGGGGATCTCGTTTTTGTGACAAACTTAAAAATTGATACGATGACTTTACGTCAGGCTAAATTAACTGAGCAAAACTAGGTGCTATGCTAACGTTGTCATAAGATGACACTAATTTTTCACTGGAAAAACTTAAACCGCTAAGCCATGAAAATAGCTTTAGGCTTAAAAAAAATTCCAGATGAGCTGGTGACTAGCTACTAAAGTTCAATTGTAAAATGCAAAAACTATAGTCATGTGAAATGCAAAACATAAAATGTAGATTGTAGTAAATTGCAATAAATAAGAGATTTTTCACTTATAAGAACATTTAACAATGCCGTTAACTTATTTTTCTGTATTACAAAATGAATTGAATCACTTCACTTCACATCTGCGTGTGGCTAATGATTAATCAAATCAGTAAATTATGCAAAGTGAGTGATCCTAATCGATTGTCATCTGTCTTGACTGGTCTTGAACTCATCTTCGCTATCCATCTGCTCAATAACTTGTCTGCAAACAGCGTGGATATTTTCTTCAATAACCTACCGAAACTCCTACAAATTGCACAGGTAGTAATAGAAACTAATTGTCTAGATTAGTACCTAGCTTATTGTATTATATATCTACTTACTTATACCATCGCCTTAGGGTTAAAAAAAAAAACCTGTTATGATGTTATATTGTCTTCTAAATAAATAAATAAATAAATCTTGAACTATAAAGTTCATCACTACTTTTGAAAATATTCAACTAGTCTATGGTATACGTTCAGAGACTTTGTCAGTTTCAATTAGTTTCAAAATTAAGCATTAGAATGCAATGATGAAAATCTTTTATCAAATTATTATGCTTGAGCTTGTTATTCTAGGCCTTTGCCCTGCAGTGGGACGATTGTGGCTGAATAATAATAATAATAATTGTTATTCTGATTGTTATTCTAACCTAAGTCTGATGTACGAAAAAGGAACGATTTAAGAAATAATACAGTAATGTAGAAAATATCTAGGGTAGGTTTCCGAACACTCCCTGACGGATCTCAAGTTCTATGTTGTCTATGCGTATTTGGACAGTAAAATCCAAAATGGCGACGAGCGATGACGAGCCTATGCATTTATATGAAGTTTTTCAAAACTGTTTCAATAAAATAGCAAATAAACAACAAGGTGAGTTACAAAATGCATACCGCGGCCCGTCTCGCGTTCCTCGAACGAACTATCGCGGTGTAGTGAAGTGTTTCATTGTGAAAATCGACCAAAGTGTTTGCGTGTTATGCCATTCCAGTGTTATAAGCAACAGCATTTTTTCAAAATACGCCCAAATTAATCGCCCTACGTGTAAGATATGCCTGTAAACAACTTCTATGAAGTCTAGCGCATGTGTATAGTGTATAGAAAATATCGTTTAACTAGCCAACTAAGATACAAAGGCTATGTTTTGATCGAGCAGGAGATACCAATGTGGCTTTACCATTGTGCTGTAAATTAGATGCGATACTGAATTGTTTCATTGGATTTATTTACTTTGACGTCCTCATCGACACTGTAATCAGGTAATCCGATCTCTGTATCGGCTGAAAAAATATTTTATATCACATTTTCGTGTATCTTTTCGCTTGGTTGTATTGTCTAATTTTTTTCAGTGTTTTTATGAGTGTCCCGAAGATCACACTTAGTCCTCCGGGTATTAATTGCAAGATGCGGGTTTAAATGGCGTGTAATATGTTTCTAAGTTCTTTTTGTGTCTATGTTTACAGATATTTGTTTATTTACACTGCCTCGCGCGGACATAAGTACGTACGTTGTAGGTAAATACCTACTCTAAAGTATCCTACCTAAAGTAATTCTTCAATAAGCTTCATATATACACTGTTACTAAGATTCCTAAAATACTCTATAATAATATCTGCATGATTCATTATTCACGGAATGCATGGTTAATTCCTTTGTCTGATGTTTAAAGAGGTTATTGTTTGCTTAGACCTTAAATATATCCTGTTAGGCAGCAAAAAGCCCTTCTGAAGTTCAGTTATCTTAATGTCTAATTTGGCAAACCTAAGGACATTGTACTTCTACGTTGAACTAAAAAAGTTATAAGCTGCCTTGTGCAACAACAAAACTTATAACATAAACATTTTGAAGCATCTATTACATTTTAGAAAACTAAACAATCTCTTTACCAATAATTTGAATCCATAGCCAGTCTCTATAAATTTGGTTTGTCTTACGGTTTGATATTTGACATAACTTCAGTCGTAAAAATGACAAGTAACTTACCACTGTAGGCCAAATCACATAGGTTATTGAGACTGGCCATTAGTATAAAGTCTTTTCAGACTAGCTATTGGACATGCTTAAAGTGTTTTTAATACCTTAAAATCTGATAGAATATCCACCAGGTCAAGATACAGTTATCCAAGTTTTTTTTTCTAAAAGTTGCAATAGAGCGTTGCTCTATTTACAAATATTGTTGATAGATTGCCTGCATCTGTGTTGGTATAGATGTTACTAGCAACATTTTCTTCATTGTCAGTTCAAATCATTTCATCAGGCGGCAACACTGGTATGGACCTAGCTTTTTTTTCAGTGCAGTTTGATATTTTAAATTATTTAAAACTATCTCCTTTCAAAGTTAGTCAATAGCTCAACCAGACGAGGATACAGGCGACTGGGCCCACTACAAAACAGACATTCTACCTTTGGGATGTCTAATTATGATAGAGGCATATCTTAGAATTACATTTGACACATTATACAGTTTAGCTACAGATGATTAGAACCAGACTACAAATCTAATACCTCATATTCTCTATTAAATTTACGTTATTACTTTACACTTTCAAAACTTTAAGTTGTATTCAATTAAACTGTAAAAATAAATCGGATATTAGTGGCTATTCTGGATGTCGTCAAAACTTAACTAACCTAATTTGACAGCACTAAAAATGTTGCCGTCCCTTTCATAACCATCGAAATAAAAAGGATGGCATCAATTTTAGTGCTGTCAAATTAGTTTCATTAAGTTTTGGTGATATCCAGAATTGCCACTATTAATGAATTAAAAATACCCACAGAAGTGTTTGATTCATTGTCGTTTTAAAAGTACAAGGTGTGAAGAAACACCTTAACCCGCGATATTTTACGTATTTAATTCCTGTGTTTAATCAAAAATACTTAAAATATATTATCCAAAGTAAACAAGCGAGTAATACGCGCTCTATATTTACATTATTACAATATTTACACAAGTGCCGCGCTAATGTTGTGCGGTAGCGGTCGCTTTCACGGAATTTAGTCAGGAAAATGTTTTTTTTTTTAATCATAGATTTGGACGTTTTCTGACGGCCTAAAAGTCAGTTACTTACAGTTAACTTTATACGCGACTTTGCATGGATCGGAATTTTGACAGAAAAAAAAGCCTCCTAAATTTGGAGGCCTTTATACGGCCTTAGATCTTCATCAGAAACAAAAGCTCAGAAAAACTTACTTTTTTAAATCCCTAAAAGTTTTTTTTCATAGTACGTTTTTGCTTTTATATTTTTTGTGTTTCATTTTATGTAGGTAATTATTTTTGAAAGTGTGTAAGTAGCATATTTATATGAAAAGACATCATTTACTTCCTTCCTCAAGTCTAGGTTTACTATTATTACTTGTTACAAAGTGCACTAAATTATGAACTATGAATCATACGAGTTAAATATGGCCGCCTCTCGCACTCGATAGACGAAAGATTTTATAGCATATTAATATTGTCTGGGAAATATCTATTTTGAGTTCAAAACTGTATTTTTCTGGTACATTACAAAAAATATTTTGTTGGAAAACCCTTTGACCTCTTCTCCTATTTAGTGAAATCTACATTGAGATGTATTAAAGAGTCACAATCTAATAGCTGACAACACTCACAAAATGTGCGTGCAAATTCAATGTTCTACAATGACATTTGACATTTGAATGTAGACGTTATGTCGTTTGTAAGTTCAATGTCGCTTGTACGCAAAAAAGAAAAACTCTGCGCACTTCGTAGCGTGCGCAGAGTTTTGGCGTTTACATTTTATTTGTCTGGTTGTGGCTCTATAATATATCTCAATGGAAATCTCTAATTTGTGATCTAATTCTCCCTCTGGACCATCTGACCACCATGAACTTGCCACCGGTTGTCAATTTCTTCCTATCGTGTCCCTGTAAAAATCTGTTTAGGTTTTACAAAACTCCAAACGGCCCCTTGAAACTTGAAAGCAAAGGTTGCGTCCTCTTCTCACGCTATCCTTAATCATTTAGTAAAAGACTGTTATATATACAGTAAAACGTCGTGAGGAAACCCGCGGCTTAGTGAGCCCCAGATATATTGACCATTGTCTTTCCTGTGGATATGGCCGGCAGCTGAGAGGATAGTTTAAGTGCTGGGCAAGCCTGTTCCATCTCAACAATGTCCCAGGCACCGCAGTGTCCCGTTAAGCGTAGGCAAAGATTGCCTCCTGAAGCTTTATAAATCATCTAGTAAAGATGTAAAGGCCTGAGTTTTAGAAACAAAGAAGTGTTGTATAACAGCTTAGTGCGACTGTACCTATTATAATAGTTTTAGATAGATCAGATATTTTTACGTTAGGCAATATCGTAAAATTGATTTATAACTTTCAACCCGATTTTGTCTATTTTAGAGTCGGTAGTAATTACGATGCGTAGGTACCTGATTCGCTGTATAATTTACGATTTCGATATCAGTGATTTATAGACGAAATTTATGTATTTTTAAGTTTTTTTAAATGAGTCAGAGTATTAAATAAAATAGGACAGGAATTAAGAAAAATGTGCAAAGGCCAATTTAAATTGCCAGTAGGTACCAAGTATGGTATTATTATATATAAGTAACCCCCGACACGAAGTACACATATTCAACCCCACTTTCACCCCCCATGAAGCGCTCGTGGCGAAGCTTGCTAAGACGTTCTTGATAGATCGTCGAAGTTAAGCAACGTTCTGAGCGGTCACAACTTGGATGGGTGACCGCAAGTGGCATTTATATCTGAGCGCTTCCGTTCTTCGGAGGGCACGTTAAATTGTCGGTCCCGGCTTTTTAAGTCGTTAAGCCATAATAGAGGACTTAAGGCGGCCTAAAAACTCCGTCACTAGAGTTGGCCACTTGCTCATACGAGCTTACTTACACCCCCCATATCTTGTAAACGACTTAACCGATTTTGATAAAACATAAAACCCGCTGCCAGAAAACCAGTTGCATTCAAATCGGTCCACTCGTAAGAGCTACGGTGCCACGGACAGACAGACACACATAGCGGTCTAACTTATAACAGCAGTCTTTTTAAAAAATACGGGTTTCTGACCTTAACTTGAAGCGTAAATATGTCCATTTTGACCTGTCTTTTTGGGTCGGGGGTTAAAAATACGGGTTTCTGACAACTTAAAAGCGTGCTGAGGGGTAGCTTTATTTTCTTGTCACTCGATTGTCAATAAGAATTTTTCATTTGTATGTTACCTATGTTTATGTTGATGGAAAATAAAAACTTTTTCTATTCTATTCTAAATAATGTCCATTTTGACCTCAAAACTCGATCAGCAAAGCTGACCACTCGCTCGTGATAAAAAGTCATCGTATCAATCAAACTGACAGACTTACACACGACTTCGTCATTGAGCTATCGTGTTTTGTACCAAGTATGATTGCAGGACTACGGTCCAAGGTGTAAGTACATTGCCCACTGCTGGGCAAAATGTAACTCTTTAACCGTAGATGTCAATAATGAGGGCACGTTAAATTGTCGGTCCCGGCTTTTAAAGACGTTAAGCCATGACGGAGGCGGCCTAAAAACTTCGTCACCAAAATTGGCCACTTGCTCATACGAACTTACTTACTTTACTTATATATGGGTGTGTGCGTAATTCCTCCTCTCTTATACTGCTTTTTCAATATTGATCTTTTTTGTACTCACTAAGCCATATGGACAGTTCTTCGCTATAGCTATTATAGTAAGGCCCGGTAGTTATTAATTTCGTTTTCCCCAAATATAAACATCTCATAGCATTTTAAGTAACCGCAAGGGGCATTAACAGCTGAGCGGGCACGTTAAATTGTCGGTCCCGGCTTTTAAAGTCGATAGGCCATTACTGAGGCCTTTAGGCGGCCTAAAAACTTCGTCACCAGAGTTGGCCACTTGTCTCATACGAACTTACTTGCTTTTAAGTACTAATTTTTCGCTTTTTCCTATGTTTTACGCCATACAATGAACTCTTACTGTTGATTGTTGATGTTGACACATTTTGAACCTGTACCTTTTTGATATGACGAGTTGGCAACATTATGTGTCTCTTTACTTACAGGGTGTTTTACGTAAAAACTTAACAAACTGATATTTTTGAATGGAAGTTGATAACACCGAAAAACTAAACTAACTACAATCAAAATAAATTAGAATAATTGGGTTTTTAAAGATTTGTCACATTTTCCTTTACTTAATACATTAATGCTTGATTTAAAAATAAATCCAACTACTTAATCTATACTAAATATTATAAAGAGCAAAGATTTGTATTTTTGTACGTAAAGAATAAACTCAAAAACTACTGGACGGATTTCAAAAATTCTTTCACCATTAGAAAGCTGCATTATCACTGAGTAACATAGGCTATATTTTATCCCGGTATTCCCACGGGAACGGGAACGGGGAGGTTAAACCGCGAGACTCTGCTAGTATTCAATATGGCGGCTTAAAAGCTATGCCACATAGGCATTGAATGTTGGTCGAACTTATACTCTGTAATCGTTCGTTCGTTCGTTCGTATGAGCAAGTGGCCAACTCTGTAATTCAAGACCTATCTTTTAATCCTAGCCTTCGTGAGCAAAGGTAAAATGTGCACTTTATCCTAATAAAAAATATTGCAAAAATCATCTTACTAAGTTAACCGAACACCCTGTATGGTGCGCCGGCGCCGATTGCATCGCAATGACGCATTTGATGACGACTGATAAATCATCCGAGTACATCTATGGAAGGTTGATTTTTAAGGACCGATTACAGTGAAAATATTATCACTACACACTAAATATAAACCCCGTTATTCATAATTGTGGCAATTCAGAGTGTCGCAAAAGCTAAACTAAACTAACTAAAATTTATGCCATCCTTTTTATTCCCATCGCTATGAAAGGGACGGCAACATTTTAGTTAGTTATGTTTAGCTTTTGCGATACTCCGAATTGCCACTAATGGACTAGTAAGCTTACGTTAGCTTAGACGGCTGTTATCTTTATTGCTATCTCTTTTCATTGACTTATGAGTAACAAGAAAAGGAAAAAAAAGATTTTGCATAATCGGCTTGCTAAGACGTCGGTAGATCGACGTTGATAGATCATCGAAGTCAGCAACGTTCTGAGCGGTCACAACTTGGATGGTCACCCATGAGATGCAAGCGGCATTATCAGCTGTGAGCTTCCGTGCTTCGGAGAGCATCTTAAATTGTCGGTCCCGGCTTTAAAAGTAGTTGATGATAGAGGCCTTTAGGCGGTCTAAAAAACTCCGTCACCAGAGTTGGCTACTTGCTCATACGAACAAACGAAAGAACAATAAAATAATTAATGTAAATCTTGTCCTGTCACGGGATGGCAACCTACTCCCCTGCTCCATCCAAAATAAAAGCACAAATCTATCAGTATGAGTCATTGAGAGTATTAAAGCGTCACAATCTAATAGCTGACAACACTCAAAAAATGTGCGTGCAAATTCAATGTTCTACAATAACATTTGACATTTGAATGTAGACGTTATGTCATTTGTTTTAATGTTCAGTGTCGCTTGTACGCAAAAAAGAAAAACTCTGCGCACTACGTAGCGTGCGCCGAGTTTTGGCGTTTACATTTTATTTGTCTGATTGTGTCTCTATAATACATCTCAATGGTATGAGTAGACATAGGCTATTTTCGATTATATGTACAATTCTATAACTTATATCCTTCAATATGGATTGTGTGTCCTCGTTCCCATTTTTATGGAGCAGTTAGTTGCTTAGATATTAATGGCACGTATTAGTGCTAAATTAAACGCATAAATTGACTCTAGTGTCATTCCATCATCATCATTAACTACCAAATCTTATTTACCACACGCTCGCGATTGATTTAAGTTTTTGTACGCGGCTCTGATTAGCCCTTGGCGTCTTTAAAGTCTAATATAAATAAATAAATATTCTTGGACATTTTACACAGCGTCATCTAGTCCCAAGCTAAGCAATGTAATGCTTGTGTTATGGTAACCAGATGACTGATATTCTCCATAGATACATTTTTGTAAATACATAACATTGAAAAATACCCAGACCCGGAACACATATTGCACAACATGCAAACTTTTGTCCCGTGGCGGGGATCGAACCCGCAGCCTCTGCGTCTCAGGCGGGCTTTCACCCACTGCGCCACAGAGGTCGTCAAAAAAATGTTCTTTTCTTTATGAGCGGCCCGCGGCTTCACTCGCGTGGTGTAAAAAGTAATCCATGTTATTCCAGGTTAAACACTTCCCCCCTTATGCATATTGGTTTAGTAAACCTACTTTAGCTAAAACGGATATTAAATCTGTTGCTATCTTTTTTCATTGACATAAGAGTAACAGGAAAAAAACATTCCCTAATCTATATTAAATTGATAAATCTTTATGAATAAGACCAATGTAATTCCAAGTTGTAGCCATATCTACATAGGCTAATTTTGTTAGTATCACGTGACTTGCGAAACAAGTTAATTATTAAAAACAAGTTTATTGAAGAGAAAACTCCCCTCTTCTTATCGCTTGGCCAACATTAGATAGTGTAATCGTTCAATTAATTGTTGTTACAATTGAACGTGTAATTGAAACAAGCTCGTGGAGCGATAGTGGTGACATTTGACATTGGTTTTTATAAACAAAAATCAGACCTTTACATCTTTAGATGATTTATACTACAGGAGGAATCTTTGCCTACACTTAACGGGACACTGTAGTGCCTGGGACGTTGTTGAGATGGAATAGGCTTGTAGCACCTAACTAAACCATCTTCATAGCTGCCGGCCATATCCACAGGAGAGACAATGGTCAATACGTGTCTATACCACTAGGTTAACACATTGATAAAGTTAAATTAAAATAATTTTACTAGTAGCACTAAAAACCGAATCGCGTGGGAAAATTAATTTTCCTGAAAAAAAATATTAATCGATTTTTCTTAAAATCGTCTATATTTTCACATCCCTCGATCTACACACTACACATTCAAACATCCTTCACATTTATTGTATTAATACGATAAATAAGACAGCATTTAGCTTATCAATAATTAGGACACAAGAAATGGAAACTATCGTATATAATAACTATTAATTGGAAACTAACAAGACAATAACTTACAGCACAGATCGTTCGTATGAGCAAAGACGATTATTAATCGTCTTTGGTATGAGCAAGTGGCTAACTCTGGTGACCGAGTTTTCAGGCACCTAAAGGCCTCCGTCATGGCTTAACGACTTTAAAAGCCGGGGCCGACAATTTAACGTGCCCTCCGAAGCACGGAAACGCTCAGATGAAAATACCACTTGCGCTCACCCATCCAAGTAGTGACCGCTCAGAACGTTGCTTAACTTTGACGATCTATAAAGAACGTAGCAAGCTTCGCCACGAGCGCTTCATTCTGCGCAGTATTTTTTGTTTTCATATCAATTAATACTTGTTTATATTATATTTAATAATCGATTAGTACATCGTAATACGCACTGAATGTTATCTCCTAGCTTTTGACCTAACAGCATTTATGCGCGTTCTGACCCTAGGTTATCACCTATCTACTACTTGTAGTATTCTAGCGCGAATATAGACGTTTTCTAAATCTAATTATGATACAGAGACAGTTGATCTATAATTCTAGATGGGTATTACTTTGTTGTATTGACTCGTCCTCTATGTATTTTTAAAAGTACCTATTTAATTGTTTTATTTTCCTTTAATTTATAATGTGTTTCCATATGTAGGTACCTAATGACAAAAGATTTTTATTTATTTCTTTCTTATTTTGCTTTAATTAACGAAGAACCATAATAATTGGTCCGAAAAATCGACTATTCGATTTTAAAATACAAAATCGACTCAATGATAACTGTAACGTGAGTCGAAGGGCCTCCCTCGAGATGACGTCATCGTTTATCTCGACCTGTATCTGACATATTGAGTGAATTCTTAATGTTGGTATGTGTATGTGTATGTATGTCGTGTTTGTACTAGCTAGTGGCTAACTCTGGTGACATTGTTTCAAGGCCGCTTAAAGGAGAGTAAAGGTAGAGGTTTGCGCCGCGACCGCGACCGGAGACCGAAACAGGAGACCGAGACCGGCGATCGAGACCAGAGACACCTTTATACATTGCCTATGCCTAGTCAAGTAAACGGTTGCGGTATCCGGTCGCGGTCTCCTGTCTTGATCTCTGTTCTGTCTCCGGTCTCCGGTCTCGGTCTCCTGTCTTGATCTCTGGTCGGTCTCCGGTCTCCGGTCTCCGGTCGCGGTCTCCTGTCTCAATCTCTTGGCGCGGTCTCCTGTCTCGATTTCCGGGCGCGGTCTCCTGTCTCGATCTCGGGTCTCAGTCTCCGGTCGCGGTCGCGGTCTCCTGTCTCGATATCTCGTCGCGGTCTCCTGTCTCCATTTCTGGTCTCGGTCTCCGGTTGCGGTCTCCTGTCTCGGTCTCCGGTCGCGGTTGCATACCGCTACCTTAAGCTAAGACTGACAAATCAACGTGCCATTCACCAGTCACTCGTAATAATTGTGACTGCTAAGAACGTCGCTTAACTTCAATCATCTATTCTCTATGATCTAAGCAAGCTAGTATTAAAAAATCTGATATTATATTTCAAAAAGTCCTATTTCAAGATCTTTTGAATTTCGAAACACAGCCGACCTGTGATTGGCCGACACCCACCGACCAATGGAAGATGGTCGCGTGCGCAGCTGTACAAATAATTTTATTCACACAATCGATATTGAATTAGTTTTTATTTCAATGTGACGCACTCGTTTAAATGTTTTAAGTTATCTAGATGTTGTAAATAATTGGAACAGCTCTTTATGTTGTGGTGGATGGAATGCTTACCTTCTACAAAATTAAGCCTCGTATTCAAAGTACTCACACTCGAGTCTTCGCTCAAGTACTGACAGTGCTCTATGAAGTAAGTAGTTTATACATTTACCTTTTTTTTTTTGTAACCTACTATGTCCAACTGCTGGGCAAAGGTCTCCCCCAAAATCCTCCACTGACATTTACCATAATTTAATTTTTATACATTATTCATATATTTATACATTTAATAATACTCTCGGACGTCTACAATATTTATTTACAGAGAAATCTATATTATAATAATAATAAATTATGAAGTGGAAGAGTTCCTCCTTCATGATATAGATTTAACATCTTTACTAGATGGTGTACAGCGTCAGGACTTCAGAAGGCAATCTTTGCCTCCGCTTAACGGGACACTAGTGCCTGGGACATTGTTGAGATGGAATAGGCTTGTAGCACCTAAACCCTCCACTCAGCTGTCGGACATATCCACAGGAAAGACAATGGTCAATACGTGTGGCGCTGACTAAGCCGCGGGCTTCACGATGTTTTCCTTCACCGTTTAGAGCTCGTGTTAATGCGCGTAAACTTTTCGATACGAAAAATCCATTGCACCACATTTTCAACCCTCGAAAGTCGAGGTAAATCCCACTTCGCCAACACGGCTCTACGCAAACACGCTAAGTAGGTAAGAACTCCTTAAAAATACAACGATATGAACTTTACTATTTATCTTGACATCTAAACGCTTATTTTACTCAATTAAATTCTTACCTTAAACGACTAATCGTTTACGCTAACATTTTCGCACATATTACTTCAGCATGCTAGATATTTTGCCCTTTTTTGGTGCTGGATTATATCAACCTTATGTAGTCGCAATAAGGTTGTAAATCTTGAACTGGGTATTGATTTACATAAGTTGGTTTATGTGTCATAGTAGACACGTTGCAGCGGTGTATATTTGTAACGTTCTGAGCGGTCACAATTTGGATGGGTGACCGTAAGTGGCATTATCAGCTGAGCGCTTCCGTGCTTCGGAGGGCACGTTAAATTGTCGGTCCCGGCTTTTTAAGTCGTTAAGCCATGACGGCGGCCTGAAAACTCCGTCACCAGAGTTGGCCACTTGCTCATACGAACGAACGAACGATTTAGCTTAAATTTTGTTAAGGCTGGCTTCCACTTAGGTGGAGATGAGATAAGTGAAGATATGATGCCTAGCGTAAAGTATGAGTGTGGATGGGCACGCAAGTAGAGGAAGGCCGAAGAAAAAGTGGTTTGATTGTGTTAAAGAGGATAAGATGTGAGAGGAGTGGATTCAGACAGAGTTAAATAAATAATAATAATAATAATAATTTATTAAAAACATTGTAAGTACACACAAATACAAAGAACAAGTAAATTTAGTAAGTAGGGCAAATATTTCACAATTAACCCCGCACTAGGTCAAGCCTGTATCGCGGAAGTCAAAGTGAGATTTATAATATAACTAGATACTATGTATAATATAAATTTGGACTATTGCAGATATATATATCTTATTTATACAAGAAATATAATAAAAAAACTTATTTCTAAGACGTCTTCAATGACGAAAGCGGGGTGTCCCGTGTCAGTCTGCCGAAGAACTTCCTGAACACGACACCCTTCGGCCAAAAAGCACCTTCCATGTAAATAAATAAATATCCTTGGACATTCCACACAGCGTCATCTAGTCCCAAGCTAAGCAATTTAATGCTTGTGTTATGGTAACGAATATACTAATACGAAATAAATACGAATTCGTTACGAATATACTCCTATTCGTAACGAGAGTTGACGAATAGGAGTGAGTGGAAGAAGAAAACATGCGCCGACCCGACCTAGCGTGGGATAGGGCAGGAGAATGATGATGATGCGTAGTCAAAATACATTTTACCCGTGAAAAGCCGGGGTGGGTCGCTAGTTCAAAAGAACTCACAAACAACTTTAACCTCAATGATGGCTTCCTCACTAGTTGCTTCAAAAAGCCTGAAAACCATTGGCCAATCAAAACGTCCACGAGGGTAGTTCAATATTTACCGCGCAAACATTGCTTAGCGGTCGGTCTGTTTGTCCGACAAACAGCGGGGGAAACTTGGACGGTAAGGATAATTGAGTGCCTTTATTTACGGTAGACGACAAGTTTTTTAGCTATTGGGGCAAAGGATTCAGGATCTTTTTTTTTGTAACCTATGCTGTCCCACTGCTGGACAAAGGTCTCCCCCATCAACTTCCAAGCATTGCGATCGCCGGCTTCGTCCCACCAATCAGCCCTGAATGCATCGAGATCATCACGCCAGCGTCTTCGAGGCCTGCCCCGGCGTCGCCGCCCATCCTCAGGCACCCACTGTGTGATGATCTTGCCCACCTGTCTGGATGCATACGACTCACGTGGCCCGCCCATTCCCACTTGAGCCTAGCGGATTCTTCTCCTACATCGGCAATTCCAGTTTCTGATCGAGTGTGGTGTTGCGGACTCTATCGGTCCTCTTGACTCCAAGCACACTGCGCTCCATCGCCCTTTGGCAAACCTTGAGTTTGGACTTTTCAGACTCAGTTAAAGACCACGTTTTAAATTCAGGATAAGATTTTGATTTTTTATTAGCTACTACTGGCACCTATTTGGCTCAAAGGATCAGCATTGCCATTCAGCGCGGCGATGCTGCCAGTGCCGTGGGCCCGCTTCCGTCTGGCAGTGGCATGGGTCAGTTGAGCTATCTGTAACGATCCTTAGGTGGGTCAACATATTTATCCCGCATTCGTCCCTTGAAAGTTTGGTCCGATTAAAAAAATCTGTTTTCGTCCCACATTCTATTTTCATATAAATTAATAACCACTCAATAATTTCCAAAATCCACTTGGAAAGTACATTAATGATAATCTTCTATAGCGGGGGTACAGTCGAGCGCAAAAACTGACGGACCCTCGAAACGCATCGTCGCTTTCAATTCTAGCCGATTTATCGTGATGTATTGTGTTCGCGACTGTAGAGCCGTATGTGTAGTTTAGTATTTTTAACACTAATATTTTAAGGGTGAAAGTTTGTGTGTTTGTAAGTATGAAAATTTGTTATTCCTTCACGCTCAAACGGCTGGACGGATTTGAATGAAATTTAGTACCAGGATAGCTTATAATCCTGGATTAATACATAGGCAATTTTTGATCCCGGTATTCCCACGGCGCTCAGCTGATAATGCCACTTGCGATCACCCATCCATGTTGTGACCGCTCAGAACGTTGCTTGACTTCAACGATCTATCAAGAACGTCTTAGCAACTCCGCCACGAGCGCTTCAGAAGCTTCTAGGGCAATTTTAGAATGAAATTTCGAGAGACTTCTGATTTTAGCTGCCAATACTTTATAGAAAACTTCCGCATTTTTATATTATTCGAATTTCGAATTCGATATCTAAGTTCTTTCCATCTTCTTAGACCATAAAAGTTTTATGGCTTTAAGCATTATGCAAAGCTAAATAGAATTATTGCTATTGGCTAGATGTAGCCAAATCTGTTTACGGTAGACTTTTCAAGCCTGTCATTCAGAATCAAAAATGGTTTTGATTCTGAATGACACGACAAGACAGGGGTAGACCTAAGAAAAGATGAATGGATTGTGTGAATTTGAGTGAATGCGAAAATGTGTGCGAAAGGAATGAGCTGAGATGATTGATAAAAATAGTTAAGAAAATGTTACCTTACCAACTGTGGGATAAGAATAGGTAAATGATGATGATTTTGAACGATAGACTCTAAAAGCCTAGTCTTTTTTTATAATGCTATGATGGTAAGTTACGTACTGATGTTCGTAAATCCTCTCCCAAGAGCTTTTACAGATATAACATGTAACGATTCTGTAGATAGTTTTCCAATAATTACGGTTTATCGTGAAAAAGGCCAGACTATAAATACGGCGAGCCACCCTCAATAATCACTTCACGGTTGACAATATTTGTTACATTAACGGCAATCCAACCCACCCTCCTGTCTCCCTCTCTTTTACTCCATATGCATATTTGCAGGGAGTGAGCGAGAGGGATGAAGCTAGTGTGTCTGCAAGCGTGTAATTGTCAAGATTGGCGTTAACTTGTATGTAATGCACGGTCGTAGTTTTGAAATAGCGTAATGTTTAACTAGAATCTGAGGGTGGAAAAGCTTAAAAAATAAGATATTGTAATTTACCAAAATGAAAATAATGAGGTAGGTACTTAGTCCAATTAAAACTAACTAGATCATAAATTATTTATTATTTTACAGTGTTAAACCACACTTAGGTATTGGAAATTTCATTATAAATGAAAAATCTTACTAAAAGTTAAAGGCTCCGGCAGGATTCGAACCTGCGTAGATACAAGCGATCGCTCTTAAGCCGAGCTGCCTGACCACTAGGCTACGGACCCTCTAAGCCGAGGCCTGAAACTATTAGTAAGATGATTTTTGTATCGGTTAAAGCACCGATGAGCGCCATCTACAGGGATATTAATTTATAATGAAATTTCCAATACCTAAGTGTGGTTTAACACTGTAAAATAATAAATAATTTATAGAATTAGCGTAGCGACTTCTCTGGTCATTTGTGTTGAATGCAACTTCAATCAATGAGCAGGTGATATTCTAATATCCCTGTAGATGGCGCTCATCGGTGCTTTAACCGATACAAAAATCATCTTACTAATAGTTTCAGGCCTCGGCTTAGAGGGTCCGTAGCCTAGTGGTCAGGCAGCTCGGCTTAAGAGCGATCGCTTGTATCTACGCAGGTTCGAATCCTGCCGGAGCCTTTAACTTTTAGTAAGATTTTTCATTTATAATGTAACTAGATCATGTCAGATATTGCCACTAATTAGTTAAGAGTCTATACTCAAGTGTGAATAGTGTCTTAAGCAGTGATTCATCACTCAGTTTCCTTAGAGAACTGTTAAGACATCGACATGAGCAAAGATTTAGGTCTGACTGAGTGCAGTCTCTGAGTATGAGCTTTAGGCTGCCTGTCCATTGACGCGACTTCAATTTCGTAAAAGATAATTTTCCTGTTTTGAAAGTGGAGAAAAAGAGTTTTTAAAATGGGTTCAGTATTGACAGAATAATCGGTGAACATAAGTATCTACTTACATAAAAAAATATATCAGAGGAACATAGAACCTCATTTTTTGAAGTTGATTTAAAACTAAAATGACTGCACCGCGAACTCTTCAATTAAAACTAAATAATAATGAGATCAGAATTAACCATCCGTAAAATAAACTCTCAACAATATGTCAATTTATACATGTTTTAAAAAGATCTGATATGAAAGTAAAAATCTCGTACAAAAACACAATAAAACCACCCCATTCTTTTAATTAACCCCAATTGAAATCAGTCCGTTAGATAATCAAAAAGCTTAACAATTCATCCCCTAATGTTAAGCTATCGAGATGAGACGGCCTGTGTAATTTTCAACCGGTTATAATGTTAAGAGACTTATGGTGTTAGGTTTATTTTGAGGACCAAAATCACCCAAACATATTCCTCTCACTAAATTAAAGTATGTGGAAATCTGATGCTAACATGGTATCACAAAATCCAGTACTAGAAAAAATCATCTGTAGATTATGCAAACATTTTTACTGTTAAAAGTAACTTACGAACATCTTTTTCATCTCAACTACAACATAAGAATTTGCTTTACATTATCAGATATTACCTTGCTCAATAACATAATTCATATCAAACGTATTCACACATTACTTAGATTTAAATATCGCTTACGAGCCTAAGTTAATCACCCATTCGATCTACCTAGTATTTATTCTGGTAAAGGCAGAGTAGACGGTAGTTATTATTTCTACGATATATCCATAAAAGTCCATAAATCATCGTGATTGCTTCACGGTGGATTAGCTCGGGGAAAAGATGGGGATATTGCGGAGTAACTGCGGGACCCGCGCTTTGGCCATTTTTGTTTCTCTGTGACATGAATACTGGGGAGTCAGTCAGTTGGTTGGTAATTCGTTTTAGGGATGTTTTTAATTACGGACTGAGTACATATTTTTAAATAAAATATTATTAAGTAATGGAAAACCAATGGTATTAGCGAAAGTAATAATGTATTAGTGAACATTTTAAACTATTTAACAGTATTCGGCTAAGCTAAGACTTTTGAGGTCTTGTAGGATACATAATTCTTAATGTTAAATTATCAATACATGTACAAACCACAAATGAAAATGTCTAAATCTTTTACAAAAAAAAAATATTGTACCTAGAGACATAATAATTTGCCTGCAAACGGTCACCAATACCCCACGTAATTTTGCCACGAAATTAAATTATGCAATTACTTAACCCTAAATATGAGTAAATCCGTGGTTAAATATGTTAGTTAACACCAATATAACATGACATATGCAGCGCGTGGCGGCCACGCGACTTCGAGTGGCCAGTGGTCGTGGCAAATGGTTCGAACAATGCTGTGTCGGCTGTCTGATTTCATGGCAACGTGTGAGATTTGAGTGTTTGGATGGAGATTTTTGGGTTGCTGGGAAAATAGAGGTAAAGTTGGTTTGTTTGTTTGGGGTAATCTCTGGAACTACTCGTCTGATTCCAAAAATTCTCTTACCGATGTGTAGCATGGACTTTCCGAATGAACATAGGCTATATTTACCAAGGTAGGTACTACGCGAAAGGCGCTAGTAAGCTTATCGCTAAGAAGAGATCTCTACCAGACAACCTACGAATGGATAATGGACAATATAAAATAGTATGGGGCATAATATAAAACTACCTATTGTAAAATTGGCTCATTGAATAAAATATACAAATATAATATCATCCATACACAACACATTAGTAAAAAAACAAATACATACTTAATTATGTATTATACATACAAATAATTATGAATATAAAAGGTAATTTAATAGGCAATTAAAGTTCCTATAACAAAATTATCCCTAAATCCCTGTACAATTTGTTTGTTTTTAAAAAGCACGTAATTGCTTAGCTGATGACAGGGCAATCCTAGTTATGAGGAGGTTAACTCCACAACCCTTTGGAGTTATCATTCTGAGTAATTTTCTATCGATTTTTCCATTTAAGATATGAGCGAGAGCGTTTTTGTAAACGCGTGAAATTTGGAATGTGTTCAAATCATATCTTTTCTATGTGGTCCCACAGTGAATGTATTTTAAATGTTGACTTCTATAATTTTCATCATAATCTCAGCCCATTTCCACCTACTGCTGGGTATAGGCCTCCTTTTTATAACTTAACTCTCTCCGATCGCTTGCGAGTCTCATCCACTGATTCCCGACCAAATTGTTGGTCGTTGAGCGTCCCTGGTCCACCATTCAGTAATCGCTTTTGTCCATCAATATTGATGCTAATGTCTTATTCCTTGGACAGTTCATAATCAGCCTATTACCATGTCATTTCCAGCCTGTAATTTATTATCTACTTTAGTTTATGGTTTCATTTAACAAATCAATCGTCCTTCGGACTGATAGAGTCGTTTTGTTTTTAAATTGTTTAGAATTTTTATGATTATTGAATTGTCTACGATGTTATTGATACTTGTAAGTCTTCTTGGTCTTATTTTAATGAACTCGATAGTATCGATGTTTATACTGAAGTATTAACATCCTCTAATAGAGCCTAGAATTAGCCCAGATTAAGGTAGGGGGATGAGCTCAATGTAAGCGGGTCTTCTAGTGGTAGGTCATAACTTGTTTTTATTAAAATCGGTAAGAAAGTTTTCACGATATGGAGCGTGAAAGTGGGGATGAATAATCGAATGTTTTCTAATAAATACCCTAGTTTAGTATCAAATTAAATCCGTTTAATAAAGGAAATGGTCAGTAGAAAGCAACAATTAAAGTTACATAGAAATCGGTGTAGTTCAGATTTTGTAGCAATCATTTACTTAGTGCGAGTTCAAAATTCTTTCACTGACGTGTAGCATGGACTTTCCGAATGAACATAGGCTATATTTTATCAAGGTAGTTTCCAAGCGAGCGAAGCCGCGGGCGAGTAAGCTAGTAAATGTAAACACGACTGTGAATTCTTATCATATTTCTCAGTCTGTTCCTCAGCCAATTGTATCATCCAATTCCATTTCAGTAATCCTCTCTCTGTCCTCAACATTATCCTAATTCATCACAATTAATCGAGTTAACTCCTTAAAACTCACATAAACAAAAGCAAGCCTTAGTCACCGTCTTAAAAGCATCCACGTAATAAATGTTCGCAGTTTACTCAAACAATGACTGTACCTACTGGAGTAATTAGAAATTTCATTTACATAATAACCTCGGTACTTTCGTGGGGTGCCTCTTAAGGGGAGGAGACAGTATTGATTGAGTGAAAAATCTTACTAAATGTTTCGATTCCGACGAGATTCGAACCCGCGATGATATAAGCCGGACTGCCTTAACACTCGGCCATTTAATCCCTAATGCCCGAAACGAAATTATCAGAAAAATACGGTTAAAGCACCGACCGGTTCCGTGGCCGAGTGGTAAGGCATCGCGCCGGAATCGGAACTTTTAGTAAGAATTTATTCCTAATTTGACACTTGTCACGTGATTTGACCATCGATTAGGTAATTTTGGAGATGATCTGCGTTCGAGAAACCGGCTGATAGACACGCATAAAGTTTTACAACAGTCCATTTTCCCTGTTGCCAACACGCTGACATGACGGTGGACAAGCGCCCTCGCGAGTACCGTGTAATTCAGATTAGCGTCGTGCAGGGGAACCCAACAATACAACAACTGTTATACAATCCGTGACACTAACAAAATAAACTCTACTCTAGTGCGTTGGGAATAATTAAAAATGTCGCTTTGTGTTGCCGGTTTTTAAAAGGATTAAGTTGAACCCGCTGAAAAGGTTTTCATTTTTGGAGGTTAATTGTTGAACTGGTTATTTTTCATGTTAGATTAGTGTTATAATGTTTTTTTTTTAATGATGATTTGCAATTTAGTCAGTTCGTTTTGTGCATTAGTAATTGAGCTATTCACATTATCACATACTATACTATACGATGTCACATGAGTATTTTTGGCTATATTTATGTTCTATAGCTATAGCTTCAAAAAATCTTAGCGCCTTCTGTAGGAAACTTCACTGACAGAATTTGTAATTTCAACAGTTCAGTACTTGGGATCAACGAAAACGAAGTTTCATGTCAATTTTCGGTTTCAGTTTATGTTGGTGAACTGTTATGAATTCAGTATCCACCGACATAAGCTGACCCCGAAAATTGACACGGAACTTCGTTTTCGTTCATTCAAAGTAAGGGCTCTGGATCTGTATCGTCAAAAATCCATAACCGTCGGACTCGTTTTCGAATCTTGAATACGGATTTAGAACTTTCGAGGATTACTTCTATATCTACAGCTATTTATAAAACAATTCTTCACATACATACGGATTTTAGAACGCAATTTGAGGCACATCTTAAAACTGTTGACAACATAATATTAATTTCGGATTTATAAAATGTCGCCAATGCACAAGCACCCTCGCCACCCTACTCGCACTGTATAATTAGGATTAGCTCGCTTTGTGACTCCCTGACATGCGACGAGCTAGCGGAGCGAGCTTTTAATCATTATATTTTGGAACAATAATTTTATGCTATTGAATCGTCAAACCGGATTTAACTTGCTATCTTGATTTGAAAAAGAACGGAGCTGAGAGTGGTTTTGTTGCTATGTTACTATTTACCAGTATGTATAAATAAATAAATATCCATGGACTTTCGGACTACATTTTCTAGAAGGTATCATCCATCATCCACAGCCCGACTTTACCCACTGCTAGGCATAGGCCTCCCTAAGTTTGTGCCATCACTACTTGTGTCAGTCGAGAAGAAAAAGATTGACGCCCTGCGACGAGGACCATGTCGACGATCCACCTCGCCACCGGTCGCCAGATAGGACCTAGAAGGAATAGTTAATAAGTTGTTCGTTGGCTTTTTCATAATAGTGAGTAGGTAGAGATAAAGTTTAAAATAAATGTTTGATATTATATATCTTCAGTCGTTCTAATGAACGCTTATTATTGTGTTTTTCTATGAACTATCGATTACCTGTTTAATTTACGATACGAATCCGAACAGTTATGGTTGTATGCAGCAAAATAAAGAGCATTGTGTATCCCCTTCGAAAATGAAGATTGAATTTATTTTTTCATTCAACACGAGACCAGAATAACAATGATATTAATATTTGAATATGTTTCCGTCCAATTAATTTCGAATGTACTCGTTATTTATTATGCGGTTATGGATGCCTTTAAAATTTTGCCCCGCGTTGGGCGCCAATTAACTTTATAAAATTTTACTGCTATACTTTTTAGCATTGAAGCTGTTGGTTTTGTACTTTAAAATGATATTAAAGAACGTTTTGAATGGCATAACACGATTTGGACGGTTTTCTGGAACGTTCGAGGACGCAACAAGGGTTTTGAAAGCTTGATGTGAGGCTTTAATAATAACCATTTCGATTTTCCCTTTCAGTAACAGAAAAGGCTGGATACCAATCACCTTATGGAGGGATGGATAATGGAATGGTGAGTTGCTTTTTATACTTTTTGCTTGTTTTATTGGACTTAGAAACTTATTTTGTACATTTGAATCTCCAAAATACTGAGGTCTACCTTGACCTCAGTATTTTGGAGAGTTTTATGTAGATGACAGTATAATAGAATCTAGAATTCTAGACGGACTTATACCAACAATGTTTTTAAAATGTTAATGTTATTTCAATTCTCATTACGTATACTTACTCAATTATAGTAAAAAAAGAGCCAAAGTGCCACGTCAGTTCAGAAAATACTCGTTCACGCCTTCACTGATACCTTTAGAATTATACCTCCTTTGTGAATTTTGCCTTTAAATAATCCTCACAAATTCTTTACAAAACATTTGTAGCGATTCTATTAGCACGAAACTAGACTAAAATTCCTAAAATTAGGATTAGAGACTCCCTCCCTATTCACTTGGCTGGCACCAAACTAACATTTTTTTAAATTTCTGAAATTTTTGTTGGTTTCTCAACTTAGTATGAAATGCTTGTGCTATTCTGATGACAGTTTTCTAAGCTAGGATTTTTAAGAATTTTATCTGGTTTAGTCATTTCTGAATCGCCCCACTGCCGCCTAAAATAAACAAACACACAGGCTGACCGCAAAAACGTCGCACCACAAAAAGGGATAGAAACATAACAAAACACCATAAGGATAAGGAAAGGCCCGTGACGCGTCAGCAGTTTTTATCATGAGCACGGAAAAACCTTCTTCAGGGAACTTATAAATCAAAGCTTTCCGTATTTGTTATTACTTATTAGATAAAAATGTTGTAAGGGTTTTGTGGTGTAGAAATGTAAAACTACTGGATTATTTTCTATACCTATTTCAGGCACCAGTCTCTCACACACAACATTTCTTTGTAATAAATTAGAACCGACACTTATTTTTGGATTATTTTTAACTGCGTATTTTTTTTTCTTGTTGTTTGTGAGAGAAAAAAATAAAAATAAGAATTTGATCCTAGAGTCCTAGGTACAGAATAAATGAATGTGTCATTTTATGTTTGAATAAGACCTAAGCTAAGATAGAGAGATAAGGAATGCGTTTATTAAAAGCTTGTTCGGACAAACATCATCTATAAATAACCCCCGCGACTTCGCCTGTATTTTCGTCGATCTAAACTCTAATTAAGATGTAAAAATACGACAGTTCCCGTCCCCGAAGCAATAAGAAACGTCTATAAAATAATTTAGTTTTAAAACAAGCGTAATCTATATTTAAACATGTGATCAACATGTCATTTATGTGCGTCTCTCATCGATCGTTTGACGTTAACCAGTTAGTCGGATGCGATGCGGCAGACGCGACTTTTTGTCGCAGATGTACACGACTACAACATTTAAAGAAGGAAAGAAAAAAACGTTTATTTTTGTAGTACCTCAAGGATCTTTTCAACTTCGTCTTACATACCAGGTTTTATTGCCTAAATAAAGATAATTTTTCGAAAAGTTACAGCTTCGACGGTATTAGAACCCGCGATGATGCAAGCGATCGCCCCTTAGCCGGGCTGCCTTCAACCTCTCGGCCACGAAGCCCAAAAAGCTCAAAAACACGGGAAGCGCCAGCTTTCATATAAAAAATGAAGCGGTTCACCCAGTCAAAAGTTAGGCAACAAACATAAAAAATCAATCGATTGAGAACCTCCTCTTTTTGAATTCTGTTAAAAAACGCAGTCTTAGGGAAGGTCCATATCTGACGGAACATGCGTCGCGTATTATACGCCAAAACAGACAAATGTATAGAAAAACACTTGACCGTTCACACTCAACCGATGATACGTTAGTACCCTAGATGATACGCTCGGCGTATTTTACGTCAGATATGAACCTTCCCTTAATCGCGGATTCAAAAGTCGCGTCTGCAAAACCGGACGCCGTCTCGTCCTATAATACATTTGACGCTAACCAGTTAGTCTGGTTGTGCTGACATAGTGATGGACAGGTGTCGAGCATAGGTTATTGTCTCATACCGATCCATTGACTTCCATTCGCGCTCCAACAGTCGTGATGCTGGAGCAAATGCTGAGGGAAGCCTTATTTTCTTGTCACTCGATTGTCAATATTTCTCATTTCAGACAGACCCATGGTTATGTTGATGGAAAATAAAAAAAATTGTCTTTTCAATTCTATTACAAATAAATATAGGGTTAGACTTTTAGCCTAGTAAGTTTGTGTGAGCAAGTGGCTCTGGTGACGAAGTTTTTAGGCTATCTAAAGGCCTCCGTCATGGTTTAACGACTTTAAAGGGACCAGGATTGCTTATACCCTGGGTTAAACAATAGGCTACTTTTGATCCCGGTATTCCCACGGTAACGGGAATTATTCACCGTGGGATGCAGCTAGTAATTACAATACATGTTATTAGTGTCCAAAAAATATCGACGAATTGAGATTCGAACCCGATATAAAGAGGTATCCCACTCGGCCAGCATGTTTCTCCAAATAGTCACAATAAATAGTGGATGCCCGTAAAGGGGGAGGGGGGAAGGGTAAGATGCTTTTAATTCGCGGCGTTGCCTTTAGCTGCCTCTTAACTGTATACTGTACAGGTGGGGATAAAAGTGGTACTGTTTATATAATTACAGGTAGCTTTTGGAAGAAAACATTATATGGAAGTAAAAGCAATAGGGACTTTTCTTTTAAAAATAAATGCGTGAGCGCAATCTAAATTTAATTGTCTGAATACGCAGAGAAGAGGAGAATTTAATATGGAATACAATATAATAAAAAAAATATATGATTTATGACAAAAAAGAAGAACTTACCTCGTTCGTCTTAGAACTTACCTAAAGTAGGTATAATATTTTTTTTATTTTTGCCCCTCATTAACAACAACGTGTCCATAAACATCCTATCGAAATACAGCCTTCTACCTTTTATTTCCACTTGTCTCCGCGTCTGTACAAAGACGGTCGGATAGCCATAAAACTCGAGACGCGAGCCAGCGGAGCGGCTAACGTGTTGTCTGCGCCACTGTACAGTTCGTACAGATTTGTACAAACGTATCCTTTTGTCTTCACCTTTGCGAGGTTTTTATTTACTTTGCGACCCAATTCTTCTTCTTCTTCTTTCTGCCCTTATCCCACCTTACATGGGGTCGGCACAACGTGACGTATAAAAGCAACTTTGCGACCCAATTCATCATCATCATCATCCGCAGCCCAATCTTTCCCACTGCTGGGTGTAGGCCTCCCTTCGTTCTTGCCATTTCTCCCGGTCCTGCGCTTGCCTGATCCACTGCCGGCCCACGACGCTGATAATATCGTCGACCCAATTGCAAGACTGAAATACTGAATGTTCTCACATTTACAAAATTGACATTCAATTAGAACCCTGAGCACTATTTGATGGACCGTAAACCAGCGATTGAGTAATACCGATATCCCAAAACTCCAAGGAATTACAAGGAAAATAGCATCCACCCAATTAATACACTCCGCTAGAGATGCGACGAATATCTGTTTACTATCCGGCATTTCATGTCCGGTCTTTTTTTGCTATCCGGTATCCTGCCGAATAGCGTTTAGTATCTGGCTGAACTCTGAATAGGCCGTTTAGCATGAAATAATAAATAAATATTTGAAGGCATTTGACACAGAGCCATCTTCTCCCAAACTAAGCAATTTTTAATGTTGATTACTGCAGAGGTTGACGAAACCAAAAACCACTTAAACTTTATTTTTTTTGCAAGTGGGTGCATTTTATATACTGTAGTCAACCGCTCATTGTTGTGCTCACTCAATGTGCGGACATATATTTTCGACGCCGTTTATAATCTCGACATTGTAAATTGCCACCTTGTAAATTTTAAGTTTTTATTTCTAAACTTGCGACAAATTACGCAGAATATCGCGCGCTATATGTATTCGAAACCCATTATCCGACCAAACTATCCGTCGCTCCGGCTAAGCGTCCGTTTCTCAAATCCTCCGGCCAAACTGTCACTTCACTATGAAACAATGGAGTTCGCTAAAAGGCAGTAATTGCGTTACGAAAGGTCAACGGCCGTCCCTTATCCTCCCATTTAGTTAAGTGCTCGAGAGGTCTCCGTTTTACTGCGCCGCCGATAACTCGCGGGTCAAGAGGACCTCAAGGAGTAGTGGTATTAAGAAAATGCAAGACAGTTGTTCAGTTTTGCCCAATCCAATAGGGACATCGTAGCAAGTGGAAATCCCTGGTCTCTGCCTATACTGCTGTACAGCTAATATAATATTATTCATAGTATGTCAGGGATGAATGGAGAGAAGGAAGGGAAGCCTTTGCCCTGCAGTGGGACATAACAGGCTCATAACACATAACATGTCAGAAAGTCAGAAGTACCCTAAAGCGGAGAGCGTATATGAAGAATGTAATGAGAGTGAATGAGGCGAAAGAGGTATGTCAGGTTCGTAGCAAGTGGAGATCCGTGGTCTCTGCCTACCCCCATGGAAAAGACACTTGTTTTTATGAATGTATGTATGTCATAGTATGTGTGTGTACGAAGCCAGTTAAACAAAGTAAGGCATGTCAAAGCAAGTAAAAGTAATTTGTAAAATTAACAAGATAACACCTCAACAAAATGTTGTCTGGCATCACACGCTACACTTGGCTGACTTAAGTGGTACCTACTTATCTAGTTATTGTTTAGCATATTGTGGTAAAGCTTATCAAGATAGTAAAGATATTGTATACCATCAACCGTCGAGGGGCAGAGCGACATCAGGCCACGCAATTTTAACATTAATAAAAGCATCAATAGAATAATACGCTTTCACAAGCACTACAATATCCTGACTGTATGCACATACTATCGTCTGACACTGTATACATTTACGGCTAGTCTCAATAACCCATCTATCTTTAGTTTTGCTTACTGCGGGTAGGTATTTGACATTTCTTCCATACAAAAAACGTCAAATAGCTACTGACAGTAAGCAATACAAAAGATAGATAGATTATTGCAATTGGCTGTTAGTATACATTTAGTATCTTTGTGTGTGATCGTCAGTAATGTGTTGTCGTTGTGGTCAGTACGGCGTCGCGGCGACGTCTTGCTCCGCGGCGCACGGCCACCACCAGGACCGGAGGCACCACCATCACCATCATCATCACCAGCACGCGGACGTCCCGCCGCAATGGGTGAGCGGCAATTGTGATGTTTTTGTGCCGTTGTTGTGCTGTTGTTGTTTTTATGATAAGTTTGTTGTAGTTTGTTGCTATTTTTTTCATCACTGCACATTTTACACTCACGATTGCACTACCATCATTTGCGTTGTTGTTTTTATGATTTTGTTGTAGTTTGTTGCTATTTTTTTCGTCACTACACATTTGACACTCACGATTACGCTACCATCATTAGCACGCGGAAGTTGCGCGGCAATTGTGATGTTTGCGTGCCGCTGTTGTTATGATGCGTTTGTTGTTGTATGTAATGATTTGTTGCAATTTAGTTTCATCACTACTTTCACATCCTACACTGATATTATAGTATCTAGTTATTTTATCATTTAGTAGTACGAGTATTTATTCGAGCTGTGCAGTTGTTGATAAATTGTGTTTAAGATATCGTTTTATTATGTTGTCTTTATTTGTTGTTTTAGATGTTTGTTGCAACTAAATTTCATCACTGTTTTGATTTTCTACGCTGATTTTAATACACTTTGTAGTTTTTACTAACATTTAAAAGCACGTGATTGCCGATCTGCAGTGAATTGCCGTAATTTGTGATGTTTTTGTTGTTAAACTAATTTTGTTTTTGTGGTGTCTTTGTTGTTAATAATATCGTTTTTGTGGTGCACTATTAATATTTGTTATACAATGTGTTCACGGCCTTTATTGTACTTCTCATTAGAAGACTTAGAGGGATGCGTAAGTACCATGTCCTTAACATCATCAGAAGCTTCGTTAGTTTATGTCTTTATAGCTAAAGGTAACTAATAGTTTCGTGATGTTGTTATTTTTTTTTTGTTGCACTATGTAGGTGTTTTATGATAAGGTTGTTGCTTATTGTTTATTTTATCGTCCCGTACAGTAAAGTACAGTAAGTAGTGTTTTGTTTTAAATCTCACTGTTTTTGTAATATACGTTGTAGCACTGTTGTGTTGTTTAAAATAATATATTTTTTGCACTAATTTAATAGCAAAGTTGTGTGTTTCTATTCACTTATTTAGTTATAAAAAACTGTGATTCTCTTAATAAAGTATCACTACTGAGACGTGGTACCTATTGAATGGTGTCAATTCAGATGTCGCAAAACTAAACTTATTTGACTGCACTAAAATTGGTGCCATCCTTTTTATTTCGATCGTTATGAAAGGGACGGCAACATTTTTAGTGTTGTCAAATTAGTTTAGTTTCGGTGACATCTGAATTGACACCAATAGGCAGTCTAATTTAAATTTTTAAAACTATTTGTTCTAAAAAAATATCAAAACTTATTCATTGCCAAGGTTAGATAAACCCATTCATAAAGTTTCCACCCACGTATCACGTACTACGTGACGTATCTACGTGCAGCATCAGCATTCGGAGTGCCGTTGCAAAACTAACGAGATAGTCGGTTCGATTCTCAGCGGAAGCATGTCTGAGATAGCAGTTATTTTGTTTTTATGTTTTTGTTGTTGTTTCAACGTCTAATAATAATTGATTTAATAGTTCATTGTTTAATTATACCACAATATGTGTTTTGTTTTATATAAGTATTGAAAATTATATTTAGAAAGCATTTTTTTTAGCGATTTTTTTTTCATCTTGTTAATAACTTGTGAAGGAACAGGAATCCTTCGTGATTAGTCGCCCCTTGATTTCAATTTTCAGAAAAATAGAAAACATTCAAAGAAACTATTTAACAGTAGACAAGTGGCAAAATGATAAATATTACAAAAATCGACTTCAATTTCGTATGAAGAGAGCATTTTTCTGAACTCTCAATGTGCATTTCTGTTCAAAGCTCAGAAGATCCTCGTCAGATCCTCAGAATGTTAAAACTCAAAGAGAAAAAAACACTTCACGGAATAATCAGTGAACATACATAAAAAAATACATACAGTGTAACATAACCTCCTCCTTTTTTGGAGTTGGTTAAAAATAACGTAAATCGTTCGTTCTTTCGTATTAAGCAAGTCGTCTAATCTGGTGACGGAATTTTTAATAAATATTTATAACTTAAATACTTTATGACCAAATCAGAAATTGCGCATTTAAATCCCCCTTTCCGTTGTCTATCCGATATTGTCGATAACAACCATCTACCGTACTTGTCATACCTGCGCGGTGGGGCACGGGCCATTTTGTTTTTGCTACGATAGAGATGGGGTAGTATCGATAAATCGCTATCTAAATCGATAGCGATTATATAAATAAACGCTTAGTGTAGGTGGGTTCAATATGAAATCATTTTGTACCGCGATATCGGTGTGCAAATGATATTACGTTACGCGGTATTGTAGAAATAAAAACTCAGGCCTTTACATCTTTACTAAATGATTTATACAGAGTCAGGAGGCAAGCTTTGCCTACACTTAGAGGGACACTGTAATGCTTGGGACATTGTTGAGATGGAATAGGCTTGTAGCACCTAAACCATCCTCTCAGCTGTCGGACATGTCCACAGGAGAGACAATGTCAATACGTGTGGGGCTGACTAGCCGCGGGTTTTTTCGCGATGTTTTCCTTCACCGTTTAAAGCTCGAGAGTGCATAAAATTTTTTCGGCGCGAAAAGTCCATTGATGCACGGCCGGGTTAAAACCCACGCACGACCTCTGATCGAAAGTCGAAGTACTTATCCACTTGGCCAAAACGACTTCTTAAACGGTTTTGTAGACAAACATCATAATTCAGCGCTACCACTACCCAATGCTAGATCGCGCTATGTATCGTTGCATTTTCAACTTTTTCAATTAAGATTAATAAATAAAAAAAATAAAATTCTTTATTTCAGACTTTTACATCCATAAGTTTTTAGTAGTCACTTATTGAACTATGTTAGTATTAAATGTAGGCATTAAAGTAGGTATATGTAGATAGGTGGGTAGGTAGGTATAGCCGGACAGTCATCGATAAGTGTAGGTTGCCAAGATGGCATGTCTTGACTCCCAGGCCTGTATGAGATGAGAGTCAGGCCTGCTGACTTACTGCGTTTTATTTCAATAAATAAATCTCAAAAAGCCATTTACATCAATTATGCTTATTAGTATTAACATCTGTACGCATCTCAAAAGGGCAGTACATTTCCATAAATAATCTTGCAAACACACGTAAAGCTAGTAAAAAAACACTTCATGTATCTCTGTTGTTTATTTTAATGTAAATTTGGAGACCACACGCATACATCGCCATTAAAACGCCTCTTTTTGCCGCGATCACAATTTAAATGTACGCAAATGGAAAGTAGATGAGCACTTTATATTGTTTTTAGTGTTTAATGGGTAAGTAGGTGGCAAATGTCTGGTAAATTATATTGTAAAAAACACGATTTATAGAATCGTTGCTACGTGAGCTGAGCTTTAAGTGCATATTCTCTTTGGACAACAAACTACCTCATACTTCTTTTTTTTTTTAGTAACTTATGCCCCACTACTGGGCAAGGTTCCCCCTAAAATTCTCCAGTGATCCATGTCTTTGGCTCATCAATATCTATACTAATATTATAGAGGTAAAGTTGGTTTATGTTTGGGGTAATCTCCGAAACTACTCATCCGATTTCAAAAATCTTTCGTAGAGAAATTATCTAGCTTGTTCTGTTGATCTATATAATTAAATCGATTTAAAAATGCAACAATAACATTATCGAAACGTCGGGTTGTATTGTAAATATCACAATACATTTCTGTATCTATGTATTTCTAAATAATATTTGCAAAGTATTCGCAAATCTTTCATCGATACATGTAAATTAGGTCTGAAAACTCCTTCATCAGAGCCACTCATACAAACTTATCGATAAACATCCGATGTCGCTTCCCTTCGCTCCCGGGGGTGCGCGGGCGCCGCGCACCTGGCACGGGACGCCAATCGCGTGCGCCGAGTCAATAGGACCTTGCTTGTTTGAAGTTAGCTTTCTGGACTGATTTCTTCGACGCTTATATTCTCTTAGTAATCGTTAGTGGATTCTTCAACGCGTTCAGTAAGTTAAAAAAACACTTGCTCATGCAAGTGGCTAACTCTGGTGGCGGAGTGTTTAGGCTGCCTAAAGGCTTCATGGCTTAACGACTTTAAAAGCCGGGACTGTCAATTTAACGTGCCCTTCGAAGCACAGAAGCGATCAGTTGTATATAATATTAAATAATACCACTTGTGGTCACCCATCCAAGTTGTGACCGCTCAGAACGACGCTTAACTTCAACAATCTTTCAAGAACGTCTTAGCAAGCTTCGCCATAAGCGCTTCAACGCGTCTATCCCGATCTCCTTCAGAGCGAAAGTGGACATGTCATTCATCATTATAGTAGTTTTGGACATACCTCTGTCTACCCTCATAGGATCCGATATGCGTAAAGTTGTGAGAGAATATCTACCGCTCCTTGTGTACACTGGTACAGTCATGATCATAATTTCGTTTTGTTTCTAATGATCAAAGTAATCTTCAATATTTAAAATAAAATTGACAATTATTGATATAAAAACGCTTTTTCAAATCCGAGTTAAATACAATATCTTATCGCGATATAAACCAGTGAGAAGTGGGAGCATTATCCCTGTGATAGTGAGAAAAACCGAGCTCGCGTGTATGTGTTCGCCAGTTCGAGGCCGTAACTGTACGGACAGCTGTTCCTTGACCATAGTAAGGCGTAGGAGAGGAGTGTAGTGACCTTTCTTATTTGTATCTTGATTTTAAAGAAAGGGTCTTTGAAACCTAGATTCTTAGCTTTCATGATTTGTAACTGCGACACAATATAGACTAGATTTATTAATGCAATCGGATTTGATAGCGTAGATGATTATAATATAGGTGTCACTCAAGGATCTTTGATTGGACCTTTAATTTTCCTTGCCTAGTTCAATCCGGTGATAGATTAAGATACTTTTAAATTAACTAACGATCCGGACTGACTTAGCTTGCGTTAAAGTAGACTAATTTGTCTAGAGCAGACACAAATAGATAACAAATTATTTATTATTATTTTAAGCCTGTTGTGTCCCACTGCAGGGCAAAGGCCTCCCTTCTCTTATTCCACTCCTGTCTGTCTTCAGCGATAAGGGCCCATTCCTTTTCAAAAGTGTCCAGCTAGTCTCGCCATCTCCGCCTGGGCCTTCCACGTGGCCGTTGTCTAGATAAAAAAAGCACAGGTATTACTGATGATGACGACGCACCAGATAACTTTGTTTTATAATGATACCTTATGTTATGGAATAGATAGCTGTACTATTAGAATATTCATCTGTATATTTAAATGTAAATAAAACTTTCAAAATACAGAACGGGTTTAAACCTGATAATCCAACAAGTGAATTTTATAAATAAAACTTAGAGCACCTCTCGATGCGAGACAGAGAGAACTGGGCATCGCTGTTGTGTGAAAGAGAAGGTTGTATGGGGTGCGCGGGCGCCCCCTTATTTGACCCCAAGTAACGCACGTTGGGGTGATATTGAGGGGAGTTTGGTTTAGCTGGTCAATATTAGTATTGAATATGAGTACTATCTGTGTAGATAGTTTATTGTATGTTGCTTACTCTTTTATCGTATAGCAACGGTTCTTGCTAGCACCAATTGAATCTAAAATTTAAAATCAGGTGGCAAAATTAAAAAAACGACTCGAATTTTGTAAGAAGTGTGCAATTTCTCCACTCTCGAGATGCATTTCTGTCAGAACTCCGAAGATCCTCATCAGATCCTCAAATTTTATGGGACCACCTCGGGAGTACATTCTTTTAAACAAAAAGATTCATCGTATCGTAATAGGTCCACTATTGACGAATGAACTAAGTAATTGAATTAATGGTGAACATGAAATGAAAAAAATAATGAAATATGATGATCACGACTGTATCCCGGGAGCGGTAGACTTTTCTTTCAGATCATTTCATTAGAACATGAACATACATATAAAAACAAATAACAAAAAAAAATATACAGTGGAACATAGAAGCTCCTCTTTTTGAAATCGGTTAAAACGGGATTATACCAATACCATGGCTTACTGTGATGATGGCGCATGCCGAAATATGTGTTAACTTAAAAATCCACGTCAATCATGTTAGCATAATGATACCGTTTTTAACGTTTTTAAAAAGCCGTGTTGGCCAAGTGGATAAGTACTTCGACTTTCGATCCGAAGGTCGTGAGTTCGAATCCGGCCGTGCATCAATGGACTTTTCGTGTCGAAAAATTTATATGCACTTTAACACGAGCTTTAAACGGTGAAGGAAAACATTGTGAGGAAACCCGCGGCTAGTCAGTCCCACACGTATTGACCATTGTCTTTTCTGTGGATATGGCTGGCTAAGCTGAGAGGATGGTTTAGGTGCTGGGCAAGCCTATTCCATCTCAACAATGTCCCAGGTACTACAGTGTCCCGTTATTTGTAGGCAAAGCTGCCTCCTGACGCTGTATAAATCATCTAGTAAAGATGTAGAGGCCTATGTTACCGTTTTTAGTGTAAGTTATAAGTTTAACTAAGTTATAAGTATTTCAGAAGTATCATGTTTATTTTTGACTCCGGATGCAAAAATAAGGGTACTATCTTGGGAATATCATTTCATAGCCTTACTGGTACCCAAAATCTCTATGATCACCCCGATTGTCATCTTTCTATGATCTTTGCTATACGATCTCACCCCTTATGTTCGACACTTTAAAGCTCAACATTTCATGATTGAGCACTTGCGAAACTCAGGTTGGGAACAAGTTCTATCTACCTGCTTTACATTAGAAAGGGTGGGTTGTATGCGAATCGTTTGAGTGCGATAGAGACGGCAGACCGACAGATGTTCTGAAAGTATGTGGCGCCGTGTATGCGGGTGAGTTTTTTTTTTAAGAATAACTGAATTGAGGGCGGATTGAGAGCGATTAGCGGGTTATCATAAGCAATTTCATATTTTTTTATTTTTTACTGAAATTAAAAAAAAAAAGAAAATGATCACGACTGGTATGTATCCCAGGGAGCGGTGGACATTTCTTACATATCTTTTTTTTTTTAGGAAATTTTTAGATCCTTTTGAAGATGTCTAAGGAAAGAAAGAAAGAAAGAAAAATCATTTATTCTTGTAGGACCTCAAGGATCACTTAAGTTTCGTTTTACATGCTAGGTGATTCTAATGCCTGTTCCAACGCGACTCCCTAACTAAGGGGGTAGTCAGAGGTATGTCCAAATACATATTTGGTACATGCCCACATCTTGCAGAAGTTAACTTTCCATACGTGACAGGTTGCAAGCCCATCGACGCTGTTAGACAGCTAGCGAGGATAGGTAACTACTTACATATACCACTCGAAACTGGTTCGTTCGTTCGTATGAGCAAGTGGCCAACTCTGGTGACGGAGTTTTTAGGCCGCCTAAGGGCCTCCGTCATGGCTTAACGACTTTAAAAGCCGGGACCGACAATTTAACGTGCCTTCCGAAGCACGGAAGCGCTCAGATATAAATGCCACTTGTCACCCATCCAAGTTGTGACCGTGACGTTGCTTAACTTCGACGATCTATCAAGAACGTCTTAGCAAGCTGGTGATACGCCACCAGGACAAGTCTAGTAATCTAACACGTGTAGCATTGCACGTTCCTCCAGTAATCTGTATTTCGCAAGTCCCGGTCACACCTTCCTAAACGTGATGCCCTGTTGAATGGAGTGGTCACGTGAACGTGTCGCGTGCACGGGATGATAGCCAATTTGGTAACATGTACCAACTTCCGTAAGCATGTGTAAACATCGTTCTGTATGCACGGTTTTGTGATGTTACAAGATGGTAACTCAAACGGATGCTATGCCTCTTGACAACCTCTGAATCCCAAGTCACCACCGGTGGCAAGTTCATGGTGGTCAGATGGTCCGGAGGGCTCTATAGCGCAGTTGGCGAAGGCCCGCCTGAGACGCGGAGGTTGCGGATTCGATCCCCGCTACGGGGCAAATGTTTGCATGTTCTGCAGATATTTGTTCCGGGTCTGGATGTTTTTCTATCTATAATATGTATGTATTTACAAATAGAAATGTATTACATTCAGTGGTTACCATAACACAACTTAACACAAGCATTAAGTTTTTTACTTTGGGACCTAGATGACGCCGTGTGAAATGTCCATGGATATTTATTTATTAATAAGCCTTTAGTTAATATGTTGCCATCTCTTTTTAAACGACTTCAAAAAAGCAGGATATTCTAAGTTTCACAAGTATTATTTTGGGGTATAAAATACAAAGAACCAGAGTCTTGACTGCGACTGTCTTGGATCAGTTCGGCTATCCATCGATCGATTTGAAATTCTTTTAAATGGCTCAACTGATTATATAAGTAACTATTCTTTCTTGATAACACATAGACACAGTCATACATACGCCATTTACGAAATCAAGTTATTGCAAGGTGAGTAATTGAGGCACTCCATAATTCATCTTAGGAACTGTAACTGTATCAGAATTCTAAAGAATGATGATGAAATTTTGAGTACATCTCAGAATACACACGCGTTTTAAGATGTCCCTGTGTTTATTCATTTCGTAACTTGCAGAGATATGACACTGTACGTGACAAATCTTCAGAGGCTCTTCAATACTCAATATATATTTGAATGTATGTTTCTTCTGCTGTGCTTGGTAGAATAGAAAGAAAGAAAGAAAAATCTTTATTTTAATAATAATTAGAATACGAAACGCAACACGTCTGCCCTGCTACTCTGCAAAACGAAAAACGAAGTTTCGTGACAATTTTTGGGTTCTAATTATGTTGGTGAACTATTACGAATTCAGTATCCACCAACATAAGCTGACCCCGAAAATTGTCACGAAACTTCGTTTTTCGTTTTGCAGAGTAGCAGGGCTGATGTCTGGCTGTCAGATTCTTAACGATTCAAGATCATTTGAAAATATCTTAGGGGTAGTCAGAGACAATTCTAATTATATATCTACCGTCCGTAACACGATCAGAACTGGTTTCTAAAAGTGCGGTGGACTTTCTGTGAGATTCTTAATGATTCAAGATCATTTGAAAGTGTGCTTGGGGTAGTCAGAGACAATTCTAATTATTTATCTACCGTCCGTAATACAGACGTGCTCCGTGCTTTGGAGGGCAAGTTAAATTGTCGGTCCCGGCTTTTAAAAGTCGCTAAGCTATGACGTAGGCCTTTAGGCGGCCCAAAAACTTCGTCACCAGAGTTGGCCACTTGCTCATACGAACGAAACGAATACAGACGTTAACCTGTTTACTTTTTGGTACCGAATTGAAATAGTGGAACGTAAGTGTAATGTATGTAACCCTTCTTTTGAGTCAATGGATCTACTCTAAACTTTATTTTGGAAGGAATGTATATAAAGTCTATAGAGATATAAAGTCTGAGCCAAGTGTAACCCTTATTTCCATTGTATCGCTAAAATTCACAACAAAAGCAAAGGAACTATTAACAACAAATACCTTTTCAAGTTAACTTTTTTTCGCTTACGCTCGCACTGAGACCACACCCTACCCATCCTCTTTCCCGCTACTTCCTGTCCACCCGTGGGAAGAGGTGCCGTGACAATTTACCTATTGACATTTCACACCTTCCCAGCTGTTTTGTTCTTGGTGAAACAAATATTGCCATTTTTATGGAGGTTATTGTTTGGTTATTACCGAAGATATGAACCAATTTAGTTAAGCTCAATCCTGTCGGCGAATGTAGCATTGGTTTTGCTTTACTTGTGGTAGGTACAGTCAGCGTCAAATTGATATGAGCGTCTAGAGCTAATAATCATCATATTGTTGCAAGCACCTAATTAGGTGCTTGCAACAATATGATGATTTGAACTGCGTATATCAAATTGCTTTTAGATTATTTTGACTACTCTAGACGCTCATATCAATTTGACGCTGACTGTACCTGATTAAAGAAATCTATCAAACAAATAGTGCTCGGAAATATCACTATCTCTGTTCCACGTGCTCTCATTACGTCTGTTTAGCTCTTTCGTAACGACTGTTCATAATGCGCGACCGCTCGGGAGGCCTAAGTTCGGCCCGGTCGAGTTATATTGCGCTTACTGTAGTTGAGAAAGTTTTTTGAGCCATCCTTGATGTTCTGACGCATAATGTCCATTAATTCAGAATTCTCATATTGACCGAACACAAACGCGAAATGTACAATTCTCTGAATGACCAATACGCATAATGACATTTCTAACCTATTAATGTCCATATATTGAAACTTATTTACTTATAAATAACTTCTTCCAACGCAACCACTAGTAATTACATTTTACCGGATACCATGATGACAAAAAAACAGTTTTTCGGCGTTTCAAAACAGTTTGACATTTCTTACTTGCATTAAGTACAAACAAGTAAGCTTATTAAAAACAAAACAGCCAGTAATCCTACAAATCCCAAATTTTCATTTCCGAATCGCTTTAACATGCGCCCGCGCATACAATTTAGATTTTTTGCTTCTCTCGCCTAGGGTGCTTGTTTCTCTCCCTCTAACGCACTGTAGCTGGGCATGTCCGTCTCATGTGCCGGGGTGGTTACGGGGGTGTACAACGCCAGATGTTCCGATGTGTTTTTTTTATCTTTTGCATTCGATTCGGTCTCGATTCGAACAATGGCTGAAGATTTACGTTCATGGCATATGGTCAGGCGCAGGTACGTAACGAGTAATGCGAATTTGAAAGATGCTTTGGCAATGGGTTTGAGTTGAAGTTTAGGGACATTTTGATTCTTGATAGTCAAATGATTGAATACTCGAACGCTGTTTATACATTTAAGATGCCAGTATGGGTGAAACTAGCGCCACCGCCGATTTTATTTTATTATTACGTTGAAAAATTAAAAAAAAAACTGAATGTACAGCTTGTGACACCTTTTTTTAACACCTCTGTAATAGTTTCATTTTGTATAGTTTAGGAGGAATAGAGAAAACATAGTTTAGTGGCCACCAAGTGCAACTTCGTTATTCCTCCTAAACTATACAAAATGTAAATTAAATTACAGAGGTATTAAAAAAAAGCTTTTGGTAGGTTTCAAAATCTGTACATTCAGTTTTTTTAAATTCCTTTGTTCAACGTAATAATGAAATAAAATAGGCGGTGGCGCTAGTTTCACCCATACAGGCACCTTAATGTAAATTATACTTTTCGAAACGAAAGATCCAGCCCTGCTACTCTGCAAAACGAAAAACGAAGTTTCGTGACAATTTTTGGGTTCTAATTATGTTGGTGAACTATTACGAATTCAGTATCCACCAACATAAGCTGACCCCGAAAATTGTCACGAAACTTCGTTTTTCGTTTTGCAGAGTAGCAGGGCAGTGTAGCTTGGCGGGATTCGTACCTACAACCTTCGGATCGGGGCACACCCACTCGGCCAGCACGGCTATAACTGCATGCTACAATTAACATAATTGTCTGCCACACACACATACACACACCCTCTTACACACAAATTATTTTGCATGCTACCACAGAATAAATAATAATTATGATGAAATACTGAGATTAAGCCGTGTTGGTTAGTACCTCGACTTTCGATCCGAAGGTCGTGGGTTCGTATCCGGCCGTGCGTGCATCAATGAACTTTTCGCATCGAAAAATGTATATGCGCTTTAACACGAGCTTATATCGGTGAAGGAAAACATCGTGAGGAAACCAGTTAGCTCTCTAATAGCGTCGATGGGCTTGCAACCTGTCACGTATGTAAAGTTAAATTCTGCAAAAGTGGGCATGTAACAAATATGCATGTATTTGGACATACCTCTGACTACCCCCTTAGACATCTTCAAAGAGATCTAAAAATTTGCCTAATGATCTAAATGAAATGTCTACCGCTCCCGGGATACAGTCGTGATCATATTTCATTTTTTTTTTCAAATACTGAGATGAAATTCCCTAACTTAATTATTTTGTTACAGGTAAGTCTTGCCGTATCATTAGGTCGTTGTTGGATGCGAGCTGCGGCGTCCGGTGAGTATTGACGATAAGCGATGGCGATTTTATAAATACTGTTCAATTTGTAATGCAATTATTAAAACCCGTTATCAAATGACATTAAAATTTAAGAATACGTACAATAAGTATGAATTTCCAAGAACATTGATTGACGAAAGGGATGTAAAAGATTATCTGTTATGAACGCAATTTGATAAAACTATTGTCATAGAATCGATATTGGTGTCAATTCAGATACCGCAAAACTAAACTAATTTGACAGCACTAAAATTGATGCCATCCTTTTTATTTCGATCGTTATGAAAGGGACGGCAACATTTTCAGTACTGTCAAATTAGTTTGGGCGACATTTTTTTACTCTTTAATTCTCCTGCATAATATTAATCATCATTATTTATCCTACATCTTAGACCAACTATATCGTTCCCCTAAGGCCGTATAACGCGTTCGATTCCCGTGCCGGAAATAGCTCGGTCAAGCACCCGTGCGAAAATTGTACACTCGCATCCTCCACCTTATTCCATTGCAATTAGGTCTTATCTCGCATAACTGTGTAGGTTTATACAGATGTAATAAAAACAAAAATAAACAGCTAGTGTATTGTACCTTATCTTATTGTCGTTGGGGCTAATTTGGCATGCGCTGAACAATAAAAGTTGGTTAACAGAAGTTGTTTCTAAAGTAATTCTGACATGATTAAACTTAACTAAAAATTTGCTCGACATAACTATATATTATATACTACTTATTAAGTAGCCGAGAAGGCTTTGGCGTTGGGACGATCTTGATAGATTCGAAAAGGAGTGGTGGGAGATCGCCAAAGACAGGGATCGGTGGAGAATTTTAGGGGAGACATTTATTTATTTATTTATTTATTTATTTAGAAGACAATATAACATCATAACAGGTTTTTTTTTTTAACCCTAAGGCATATGTAAGTATATGTAAGTAGATATATAATACAATAAGCTAGGTACTAATCTAGACAATTAGTTTCTATTACTACCTGTGCAATTTGTAGGAGTTTCGGTAGGTTATTGAAGAAGATATCCACGCTGTTTGCAGACAAGTTATTGAGCAGATGGATAGCGAGTGACATTTGCCCAGCAGTGGGTTATATTATATTATAATTGTATAAGTTAACAAAAATATAAGTAAGTAAAGGCTGGCTCGCGAGGTTAACGCGTCTCCGCACTTTTGAAGCTGATTGTCGATATAGTACTTGTCACGAACAAGTGGCAAAATTAAAGATTTTATTAAAACCGAAGTCAACTTCGTGATTAGAGCAATTTCCTGCACTCTCGAGGTACATATCTGTGCTCCGAAAGCTCCTCCTCAAGAAAGAAAGAAAAAAAAATCGTTTATTTTGGTAGAACCTCAAGGATCATTTCAGTTTCGTCTTACATGCTAGGTGTAGTAATGCCTGTTCCGACGCGACTCCTCAAAAACCCGATCCTCAAAACATTTTGATGGGACCACCTTTGGAATATATCTTCTTTCCAACAAACAAATAATCATCAAAATCGGTTCATGAACGACGAAGTTATACACGAACAAACATAAAAAACTTTTAGTAAGATTTTAATTATTAAAAAAAACCATTCGAACCTACGACCTTCGGATCGATAGCTGAAACAATACCCTTCTGGGTCAAGGGCCAAGACAGCTGAAAGAGGTCGGACTACGAAAAGGACTGATCTTAATTCTTTATTTTCCAAATTGTTCAGTTCACTTTCAAAACAGGCTCTGTTGGGTTCTTCGAATTTCGTAGTTCACCATCTGGTACAGACAGGTGTGCAAGCGTTTCCCAAAATCTATATTTGTTACCAATAAATCATTAGAGGTCACAGCGACCCTGAACTCATCACCTTTGGGACATTGTTTTATATTTAATTGACTGATTTTTAGGATTTAATCGTTTGGATTTAGGGCTGTCAGATATTATTATTTGTTATCATAGAAGTAAGCCATGATAGAGATCCAAGTCTTAATTCTTTTATTCCATTGAATCATAGATAGATCACTTGTACACGTCTTACGAAGCGCTTGTGGCGAAGCTTGCTAAGACGTTCTTGATAGATCGTCGAAGAAGTAAGTTCGTTCGTATAAGCAAGTGGCCACTCTGGTAATGGATTTTTTAAGCCGCCTAAAGGCCTCCGTCTTGGCTTAACGACTTTAAAAGCCGGGACCGACAATTTAACGTGCCCTCCGAAGCACGGAAACGCTCAGCTGATAACGGTCAATCATTTAAGTTGTCACCGCTCAGAGCGTTGCTTAACTTGGAGGATCTATCAAGAACGTCTTAGCAAGCTTCGCCACGAGCGCTTCATGACGATCATGATCTTGGATCGGGTCACCCTGTCAACCCTACAGTTCTGTAATGTGACACCCATCCACTGCGAGACAGTTCGGCATAGAAACGAGCTTATTACGACCTAGCGCATATATTACTGGACTCATCTCTACTAGAGGTTCTCGAATCATTAGATTAATATTATTATTATTTATTAGTCAGTGATTTGACCATTTTAAAATGTAGCCAGCACTTTTGTCAGTAGTATCAAAGACGATTAATATCTAGAAGACAGACAAAGGCCATACACAAAATCGTAACCCGATCCCGCAGTACCAGATAGCCTGAAAACCTTAAAACATCAATTTTATCCAAGAAATTTCAATACTTAGTAGTAGGTAGCAACAATATTCAATATTTAAACATTTTTAACTAAAAAGTAATTGAAATTTCTTGGATAAAATTGATGTTTTAGAGTTTTCAGGCTATTTTTTAGGGTTACGATTTTGTGTATGGCCTTTGTCTTCTAGATATTACCTAATCGTCTTTGGTAGTAGTAGTACAATGAGCTGATTTTGCACGAGTGAGAAAAAGGGCTGAAACAGAATTAGTTCACAGTTTTTACGAATGATGCACAGAAAATCGAGGAAGATAGAGATGGAAGATGGGTCTGAGAAACTAGATGAGCTAAACATATAAGAGTGAATTAAGTTGACAGCTTGAAAGGATACTAACGCTCGAATACTGAAAGACTGAACTACTTAATGCAAATGGTGCTTATCATGGTAATTATTTGACGTTTATCTATAGGTACTATACATATCTGACAGTAAGAGTGTCTCAAATGGTTGATACGCTCCCAAAAACTTAAGTAGCGTTTAGTATTCGAGGGTAAAGAACTAAATAGAATTTGCATAGTCCTACAAAAGCCATCGACTTCAACGTCTTCTTGAACGTCCTCAAATGGAGAGGAAGATGTCTTCTGGTCACTGACCTTCTCCATTGCCCAAAACAGAATCAGTAATCGCAATCTAGACGTGATCTCGACAGCAACAAGATATACCTGTTTGGTATGTCATTGATGCCTCGTGGTAATCGGTATAGCACCGATATATGCAAATCGGACCAGGTGTCCGATGGCGGGTATATTGACTTTATCTGACCCCCGGTTAGGCCCCAACTAGTCGCTAGTGTTGCAGGGTCCGCTGGAGTTGCTAGATCTGGCTAGTTTTTTATTAAATCTGATCTGAAATTTTATATTCTGAAATTTGATATTCAGAACAAATAAATAAATCTTTATCTTTATCTGAAATTCAGCCTTCTTTAGAAAACAATCATGGTGGTTCACTTTAGTTTATCAGAGTTGGCCACTTGCTCATACTTACGAACGAACGGACTTTAGTTGGTGGTCTGTTCAGAGCTTTCGCCAATATAATCTGATTGAACTAACTCTTAACGGTCAAGATATGTTTATGATTGTTTTTGCATTAAGCAGGTCTGTTTTCTTCTGATTAGGATATACAGTGTTAAGGCACAGTTTTGGTTTATATCTTTGTGAAGCCTGCTTTCAAAACTGTTAAAACTTATTAAATAGGATTTTGCAAATATCTTAAGCTTAATTTTTATAGAATAATCTGGCTGCGATGAACCTTCAGCTGGCAACATTCGCAATTATAACATAATTCGGTGAAAAATATAAAATTGAGTCATCTGATCGTGTTTTTGTAATAGCTTTTTTATTGTGACCGTCTGCCACCTGTTGCGTGAGAGATAGATAGATAGATAGATAAACACTTTATTGTACACCACATGGACATTACATCAATGAGAGTTAGAGGTCTAGGTGTAGGGAGTCGCGTTGGAACAGGCATTAGAATCACCTAGCATGTAAAACGAAACTTAAGTGATCCTTGAGGTCCTACAAGAATAAATGATTTTTCTTTCTTTCTTTCTAGAATGTACTGCCATTGGACCTTTATGGATTTATGGATTAGACATTAAAATAGCACACGGGAAATTACTCACGTAAAATTGAAGTATTCCCGAGTGAGCACCTATTTTTTGAGCACCCAAGCTATTCCCATTTGAGCACCCATCAAAATTTTAACAAAAAAATTTTTTTTTTCTTATTCCCTTTTTGAGCACCTACGTAATAATTACCTACGTAATAATTTGAGCACCTACGTAATGTTTCGATTCTTCCGGAGAATCTTCATCTGGGTATGAGTGTGGTCACTTGTCGCGGTCGCGTCTTACAATCCGTACCTACAATTACTAAGTACTTTCTTAAACCATTCTTCGAAAAGCAAATGGGACACTTCAAATTTGAAGTAAGCCCTAAGTTTTTTATAATCTATCTGTCAGAGATATAAGTCCCATAGGGCTCAACTCACACCAAAAGAGCATCGAAGAGCAGCGAAGCAAAGCGCAGCAATTTCAGTATCATACGAATTTCAACTTTATTTTCATTTCTATAATATTTATTATCGCATGAGAAACTCGAACGAGTCGCGAGGATGCCCGTGGCGCCGCGGAAATTCCGGCGAATTAGAATACACGCGCCTTCTCTGCGATAATAAGTAGTATAGTAATGAAAATAAAGTTGAAATTCGTATGACACTGAAACTGCGCTCCGCTTGACTGCTCTTCGATGCTCTTTTGGTGTGAGTTGAGCCTAAGTCGTCGACTCATAGGTGACTAGATGCCAATCCAGTTATTGTTAATTGTTGAGTACATCTCAATTCTACTGCGAACTGGTTTTGACATCTGCCTACGATGGCAGAAATTATGGAATGACTAGTACAGACCGCGGGTTTGTTTGTGTGAAAGAAAGAAAGAAAGAAAAATCATTTATTCTTGTAGGACCTCAAGGATCACTTAAGTTTCGTTTTACATGCTAGGTGATTCTAATGCCTGTTCCAACGCGACTCCCTACACCAATGTGTTTGCACCAATTAAAAAAAAACCAAGTACATACTTCAATTACGTGAGAAGAGAGCAATTTCCTGCAGTCTCGAGGTGCATTTCTGTGCATAACTCCGAAGATCCTCATCAAATCCTCATAATTTTTTTATGGGACCCCTTGGAAGATATTCCAAGGGGTCCAACAAAAAAAGAATCATCAAAATCGGTTCATAAACGACAAAGTTATCCGCGAACAAACATAAAATCACTATCACTACATAGCATAAAACAAATTCGCTTTCTCTGTCCCTATGTAAGCTTAAATCTTTAAAACTACGCAACGGATTATGATGCGGTTTTTTTTAATAGATAGAGTGATTGAAGAGGAAGGTTTATATGTATAATATGGCTACTTTTAACTACCGCGGGCAACACCGCGGGGCGCAGCTTATTTCTTCTTTTTTATATAGGTATATACGGTCGAATAGAGAAACCTCCCTAAAATTGTTAACGATCAATAACCAATCAGTCAGTACAACAATTTTTACACGTAAGGTCAACGTGGGGAAGTCCGGCATAGTATTCTTCAACTCAATTTCAATTTAACTTTATGAATCGAGAAACGCTTTCTAAGTAACTTGAGTTAGCGGAAAATATTGGTAATATATTAATCTACTCAAAATAGGCCGAAAACAAGGTTAATTGTAATTAACCCATTAGATAAAGCATTTTTTTTTAAACTCGGCGTGTAGACGGACTTCCCAAGCAGTTTGAGGTAAGTCCGTCTAGTCATTTCATCTCGCAATAAAATCGTAATTTGTGAGCCAATATGTATGAAAACAGTATCAAACAAAGATGAAAAACTGCCGTTGCAATTTGTGTTTCAAGTATTTGAGAGTAAGGTATACTTTTCAAGGAAAATAAAATTATATCTAACTAAGGGCAAGACCGGCATATTTTTGGTGACAACGTGATTTCAGTGGTTGCAAACATTTTTACGAATTACTTCCCTCAGTATTTTTTTTATAAATAAAACATAAAAAAATAAAGGAATCTTTATTTGTGTAAGAAATTGGAAATGATAACTACAAAATCATCCTTAAAATCCATGATAATCATAAAAGGGGTTCGAATTTTATTCAAATCCTGGCATAACCTATCCACTACCTAACTCAAAATGGCGAAATTATAAAAGAAGAATCAGATCTATGTAATAATACGATCATTGTTTATAAAGTCCGTGCCAATTCCAAGCTGCTTGCTGTGTAAAATTATCGAAAATAAAATAAAATAGGTATGTGCTTAAACATTCACAATTTGTAAGCAAGGACAGTTAAACGTAATGCTAGTCCTACTGCAAACATTCCAGTGCATATTCTTCAATAATTACGTAGACAGGTGTATAATAAAAAAATACTACACTTCTAATCATACTATCTAAAATAATTTAAAAAATGTGAACTATTGAAAAGGTTGACAAAATCTGATAAAAAGGCAAGACCGGCATATGACGGACTTGCCTTATCCATGGTAGACGGACTTCCCAACTTGAAAATTTGAATGTAATATTTTTTCAATCGGTAATAATTACTAAATTAATGCCTAATTATTGAATCGAACAGCAGAAATCAAATCTTGGATCTGCAAATGCCTTACGTTATCAAAGACAATCGTAAATTTCCTTAGATTTTCAGCTTTTTTTTTTATTTTTCGACAAGACGTCAATCTCCAACTTTGTGCCAAATTCGCGCAAAAAAATGACTGTCAAGTTTCTTCCAAAATATAGATATTAGGCCATCTATGATCCCAAGTTCGAACGAGCTCCATGATGCTGTTTTACCCACCGAGTTATAGAGCTCTAGCTATTCAAATATGGGAGTTTATTTATTTATTTATTTATTTATTTATTTATTTATTGGGAAACCAACAGCGATACATAAAGATATAATTTGTACAGAGAATACATGAGAATGGCCAATTACAGGTTTCCACTTAAGATACAAAACAGAAAAGTATATAAGTAGTGAGCAGAACGTAAGGTAGGTAAGTTTCTATAATTGTGAACATAGGTTTTAAAGGATAAACTAATATTATATAAAATAAAAATAACAAACAAACAAATCAAGCAACGTTACGTAGTAAGTAGCAAGATGTAAGTCAATTAATATTATAAATATAAAAAAATAAAAAAAAATAGCAAGCGGTCGTCGTGATGGGGGAGAGGAGGATGGATGTCGGGAAAAATATGAGGATAGAATGGGGGAACGAATACTGTCTAATGCTTAGCTTGGGACTAGATGACACTGAGAATGTCCAAAGGTATTATTTTATTTTATAACGCTTTTATATGGGTAGGTAGGTACTACTAGTGTTACATTGTAAACTCGAAAGTTAGGTAGGTTCCACGCGAGCGAAGCCGCGGCGTGAGTAAGCTATCTTATCTATGTACTTGGTTCTACTCCCTTGGTGGGAGCAATGAGTTTGTTATGTTACGTCGAAATATTGGTTTGGAGCAAATGAAGGGGTCAACATGTGGGAATTTTTTATTGTAAGTGTTCGCTAATCTTGTGATAACAGAGTTTTGTGTAAAGTTTGTTCGATGAAATGGGACGTGAAGTAGACTGGTGTGACGTGTACGCCGAGTGGGCACATTTAGACCGAGATTGTCTAAGAGGTTTGGACAGTCAATTTTGCCGGTGATGATGTCGTATAATAAGAGCATATCGGATATAACTCGACGATTTAGTAACGAACAAATATTATACTGCAAACAAGCCTCTTCATAGGTTGTGAAATGTTTTTTTAATTTAAAATTAAGGTGTTTTATAAGCTTAGATTGCACATGTTCAAGTTGCTGAATATATGTGATGTATTGTGGGCACCAGATTGGACTGGCATAGTCTAAGGTACTGCGGACATATGCGTTGTAAATCATTTTAATGCAAGTCAAGTCATTAATCGGTTTGCAGACACGCATGACGAATCCTAAGTTTTTGTAAGCTTTAGCCGTAATATTATTAATGTGAATATCCATAACAAGTTTGGAGTCTAGGTGGACTCCAAGGTCCTTGATATTGTTTGATTTTGCAATTTGTGACCCTTGTATTGAATAGGTAAAGACTACTGGATGAGTTTTTCGTGTAAATGTTATGTTCTGACACTTATTAGTGTTTACTTTGATGCGATTATTAATGTAGTATTCAGATAATCTATTAAGGTCACTCTGCAACTTCAAGCAGTCTTCTGGTATATTTACATCGAGATATATCTTTGTGTCGTCAGCGTACATTAAAAAATGTGAGTGCTTAAAGCATGAGTATATGTCGTATAAAAATACGTTGTAAAATAGTGGTCCCAAGTGAGATCCTTGTGGGACTCCTGATGTAACTTTTATGTAGTCGGAACAGTAGCCACCTACTACAACAGCCTGGGACCGGTTAGCAAGATAAGATGTGACCCATCGAAAGAGATCTCCCTGAATTCCTAGGTGCTTCAGCTTTTGTAAAAGAATGTTATGATCTACGCGATCGAACGCTTTTTCGAAATCGGTGTAGATCACGTCGATCTGTTTGTGCTTATCAATGGCTTGATGCAAGTCTGTGATGAAGATGGAAAGGTTAGTGACTGTGGACCTACGGGGAAGAAATCCGTGTTGATTCATGGGTATACTTGGTGACAACGTTGCGTATAAAAAGTCATAAACAAGTTTTTCGAAGACTTTACCAAAAATATTTAGAATGGAGATAGGCCTGTAGTTTTCTACTTTTAGTTTGGATCCCTTCTTGTGAATGGGTACAATGTGCGCTATTTTCCATTTTTCTGGGAATGTTCCTTCTAGAATTGATCTATTAAATATAATGTATAAGGGTGTGATTAGAGCTGCAGAACATCGTTTAATAAAAATTGGCGGGATTTGATCACTACCAGGGCCTTTGTTTATGTTGAGACGTAGAAGGGAATTCTTTATATCAGAAGGTGTCAGAAGGGGGAGATTATTAATGCTTGTTATACCACTACTTGGTGGTGGCAGAGCCATATCGGGGTAGTAAGTTGCCGGGGCGATAAAGACACTTTTAAAGAAGTTATTAAAGGCTGAGCAAATGTCCTCGCCGGAAAAAAGTTTTAGGTTTTCATGTGTCACACATCGAGGATAAGAGCTAATTCCTCGTCTAGCCTTTACAAAGGACCAAAATACTTTGGGATTCTTTTTTATGTCCTTAACGGTCCTGTTAATATATGTTTGGAAGCATTCTTTCTCAACTTTACGTTCTCTGCGCCTAATTTTTGAAAATTCAATGTAGTCTCTTAGATTTTTATGTGTTTTCCATCGTTTGTGTGCTTTAAACTTGTCGCGAATAATTTTTATAAGGGATTTATCATACCAGACAGGAAATGTATTTGGTTTGTTGGATACTGTTTTAGGGATAAATTGTTCTATGCTGGAGTACAAGTAACTATAAAAAAGATTAACTGCTTCATCTACAGTGGCGCATTCACCGAGTGAATGGTCCCAGGTTATTTTATTAAGGTATTCGATAATAGCTTCGTAGTTGCCTTTCCAATAGCGATATTTAACTGTTGGCTTATTATTTAAGGGTTGTAATGCAATATCAGTAGGGTGAATTGTAAAAGTTGGATGAGCGCAGTCTTCCGCGACAAGGGGAGAATCAGATCTAAGAATATCCAGAGCAAAGTTACTGAAGACTAGGTCGAGGATGTTACCCGCGTGATTTTTAAGGTAATTATATTGAGTAAATCCTAAGAGACTAAGATCATTTAAAAGTTTATGTGCGGCACTTTGAACTTCTGCTGGCCCTTTTTTCAAGACGTTTGGAGCTGAGGAATTCCATGAGATACAGGGCAAGTTAAAGTCCCCTAGCAAAATGTACTGATTCATGTTGGAGAAGATCGATGAGTTTACGAGTGTTATGAATAAGTCTATGCTGTGAGGTTGAAGATTTGGGTTTCCGGGTATGTAGGTACATATTAAGTTTAAATCATGATTCGTACCTAGTTTGCTTGCAGGAATAGTTATTTTAATTAGTTCAACTGTATTACATGTCCAATTAGCGTCTACGCTTAAGTAAGCAGCAAACTCTTTCTTGACACAGATCATCACTCCGCCTCCGGTTACCTTGCCTGTCGCCGTTAGGTTCCTGTCGCAGCGAAATACATCGTACCGTGGGTCGCAGAACTCAGAGTCGAAAATGCCGTCGCATAACCAGGTTTCTGTGATAGCTATTATGTCGTAGTCATTTGCAAGGACGTTCGAGAGAAATGTGTAGCATTTGGTGCGAATGCCACGAATATTTTGATAAAATATTTTCAGATCACCTTTTGTTTCTAATTAATCCAGCCAGAAGATCTATGCGTAAAATATTCTTAATATATGGTGTTTTAATGTTGTATGTATTGTTGTGGTATTGAATTGTGGTAACGCATATGCCCAGAACATGCGATGTCTTAAATGACCTATGTTTATGTAAGTATACACGAACGAGTGAGACCGCGCGGATACAGCTAGTCATAAAAAGTAGTGTGAATAATTGTGTGTGTAGAAGGAATAACAGTTGTCTATAAAAAGTGCAGTTATATAATATTATTAGCAAGACAGCTGTGTGGCTTATCTTGTTATTCGGAATGCTTATAAGTATGTATAAAATATATCTATAGTCGTTCGCACGAGAACTATAACATTTTAATAACGTGTGTCTGATGCACCAGGAATTCGCGCTTACGACGTGTACGCGTACATATTGAGCTGAGATTTTTGACTGGACGTGCCTCAGATTACTGCTCCAAGTTATAAACAAAATTATTTTATGTTTATGTGGGAGTCTGCGACAGTACACACCTGGCTCGAGTATTATAGCTGTGCTCCTGTGTGTATATGCAAAATTTGGAGAAAACATTAATAGATTATATCCCGATGCATAGTCGCGTCGTTTATTCGTTCGTGAATAATAATTAGATATGTAATTAATGAAAAGATTAATGGTTATGAGTAGTTTATGTGTATTTGGTTTTAGGTTTAGACCTATCTCGGCGTTTGTGCGTATTATATTATATGAAACTAAAAGATAGTAAGTAGGATCTATGAATGCATGAGACTGGATGACGTATAATTTATAGAATAGATAGTAGTGTGAATGACCTGTCTTGATATTATGCGTTATAAAATAACTAAGGTAATAGTTCTGCAAATTATAGATTTTAGTGTTAATATATTTAATTAATAATAGTGAAGAAAGGTAGCAAGGGGCTAGGTAGGGTAGGTAGGATTTTCTTACTGTATGGAAATGAAATATTACACGATAACATTGCTTGATATGGCTTAACATTATAATCACATGACACAAAAAACACGTTAACACTTTTATATTAGCTTTTTTATATCGTCTTCCGTCCTCACAGTGATGAGTGGAGCTTTGTCGTGCTTTCTTACGAAGATTTGACAGTTCTTCACCCATGTGAATTGGTACTGTTTGATTTTCGCAGCTTCCTTGCACTTTTTTAGTATATCCTTGTTGTGGGGAGTGAGGTGCTCGTTGACGTACAGAGGTCTGGTATCACCTTGGAGGCCGAGGTCTCTGGTTGAGATGCCGCGATGCTTGCGAACTCCTGCAATGATGTTGTCCTTGTGTTGACGGTTGTATAGCTTCGCAACGATAGCTCGCGGGCGGCCCGGAACAGATTTCATCGGCTGGACGCGGTTGATGTGCGCAATGTCGTTTGCGGTTATAGATACTCCGGCAAACTTGGCGATCTCAATAAAAGTTGGGTTTAGGTCTTCTGATTTATTTTCTGGTAGTCCTGTGATTTCGACGTTGAACATCCTGTCGCGCTGCTGTTGCTTATGTGTGTCGAACTGTAAGCTTTTGAGTGAGTATTTCAGTGTTTCAATTTCAGAGTGGAGATCTTCACTGTTTAGCTGTTTTTCGATTTTACTCATTCGCGTTTTTGTAGATTCTACTTGGTCGCACGTATGTTCTATGGTTACTTGCAGATCCACGATTTTTGCAGCGGATTCATTTTGCTGAGACCGAAGCAAAGTGAGTGAGTTGTTGATGTCGGCGAATTCTGTACGTAGGCTATGAAGGTCGGACCTTATGGTACTAGTTGTATCCGCCAGCTTGCTGAGCTCTGATTTGACATCCTCATTAATATTCTTGCGGAGTTCGTCCATTGAACATTGCATTTTTTGCATGCATTTTGAGATGGTAGTGAGAGCTTCGTCTTGATCGGGCGCGCGTCTTTTGCGTAGTTTTCGTAGGTTCTTGTTACACAGTTCGGTAGAATTGTCTTCATCACTCAATTTGGAAAGTTCTGGTTGCGACGACGATGTTCCCGGTGGAGATCGGTGCATTTTTCGATTTGTTTTAGTGAATATTAGAGGATTCAGATTAATTAGGTGATGTGGGTAGGACGCGAGGTTTTGCTTTCTGGTATCTGTGTCCGAGTAACGTGAACTTGCAGCGAGTTGATAACGTTCGGGCAGGATCGAGGTAGTTCGTAGAGGTGTGAGTGGGAAAGGTAATGCTTACTCACTTGTGCTCGTGGTTAAGAGTAGTGTAGGAGTATCTTGTATTCCTTTTCTTCACAAACGTGCAGTTCAAGCGGTTTTACTTATTTATGTTGGAAAAAATAAGGTTCAAATTCGTATAGGGAAGTAATTTAGAATTTCGAAAACACCGTCCGCACGTCTGCTCACTAGGGTGTCCGAAAGACATCTGTTTTGAGACAGTTATTGCCACTAGACGGACTTAGAGCCTAGACGGTGTTCCCCACGTTGACCTTATTTAGTTTCTTCTGCAAGATGTGGGCATGTACCTACCAAATATATATTTGGACATACCTCTGACTACCCCCTTAGACATCTTCAAATGGATCTAAAAATTGCATTAAGATCTGAAAGAAATGTCTACCGCTCCCTGGGATACAGTCGTGATCATTTTCATTTTTCATTTTCATTTCATTTTCATTTAGTTACACTAATTACTCGATCATAAATTATACTTTACAATGCCATTAACTTTATCTTGCAAGTTGTTTTGATTGCTGGCTGGTACATGTTTAGTAGCTTACTCGCCCGCGGCTTTGCTTGTGTACCTACCTTGATTAAATATAGCCTATGTTCATTTGGAAAGTCCATGCCACACATCGGTGAAAGAATTTTTGGAATCGGATGAGTAGTTTCGGAGATTACCCCGAACCAGAGTTGGCCACTTGCTCATGAACGAACGAACCCCAAACAAACCCCCAGATAGATAAATAAATAAATGAATTAAATAAAACTAGGGAGGTAGGGAGTCGCGTTGGAACAGGCATTAGAATCACCTAGCATGTAAAACGATACTTAAGTGATCCTTGAGGTCCTACAAGAATAAATGATTTTTCTTTCTTTCTTTCTTTCACTAGTATTTAATTTACGAAACATGAAATTCCTATCTTGCAATACATTTCATTCCCTACAACTCTAAGAGGATGTGAGGGGTATGCGCCCGCGCACGCTACTACAATATAATCTGTGCCACCGGCAGGTGTAAGCCTGTAACGGAATGTGGATTTGAATTTTTCTGTTAAATGACATTTTTACTGTCAAATAATAATTATTTTCATCATCTCTATGTTTTAATTCCATTGTTCAACGTAATAATAAAATAAAATAGGCGGTGGCGCTAGTTTCACCCATACAGGCACCTTAAAAAAAAACAATTGTTGTATGGGAGCCCGATACAACAAATGTTATTTTTTTTTGTTTTTTGCTTGTATATCGTGTCTAATGGTCCGGAACCCTTCTTGCGTTGTCCGACTCGCACTTAGCTGATTTTTTTGTAGGTTCACCGATTGTTGAAAAACTAAATTCGTTGTCCTGCGTTTTGTTTATTTCATAATTTATATATTTATTTATAATAACTGGAAGTGAATTATATAGTTAATTTATTTATATAGTACCCACAAAAGCTATCACTCAATAAAGATATAAAAAAAATGTAGTAAATAACCAGTATAATGTTCATTCCTTCATTCATATTAAAAACACCATCAACATCCTTATGATTAAGCTAATAAAGTTCAAAATTGAACAATAAAGTATTGAAAGGACAATCCATAACCTTATGTTGATGAGAATAAGGTTTTAAATTGAACGGTTAAAAGTTTTAATATTTTCCCTTTAAAAGTGCGCGTAATAAAATGATCTCTAAGTGATTTCATAAAAGGCTATCGATATGGAGAGTCAGCTTTAAGGACGTCGGGTTCCGTAGCTTTATTTTATACTAGCTTACGCCTGCGGCTTTGCTCGCGTGGTACCTGGATAAAAAGTAGCCTATGTGTTATTCCAGGTCATAAGCTATGTACACTCCAAGTTTCAGCCAGATCCGTTCAGTAGTTTCTGCGTGAAAGAGTACAAATATACAAACTTTCACGTTTTTATTATTAGTAGGATGTGCGCGGTACATACGGTAAAAAAGGGTGTAGTCAGGGGTATGTCTAAATATTTAATGCCCACTTTTTGCAGAAACTATCTATCTTTGTTGGGAGAAGACACTGCCTCCTGAAATACAGATTTTAACTAGTTCGGGAGCCAATGGATTCAACATTTATAATGTACACTATTCCGTCAATAAAATCATTTTTACTTTTACTTTTATACGTGACAGGTTGCCTTTAACGCGTTAACTGCCTATGACGCACTTAGGCGAGCACGACCATAATTTAACGTGCCCTCCAAAGCACGGAATAAACGCTGAAATACAAACGGTGAAATAAATAAATATTCTTGGACATTCCACACAGCGTCATCTAGTCCCAAGCTAAGAAACTTAATGCTTGTGTTATGGTAACCAGATGACTGATATACTACTTAGATACAGTTTTTTTTTTGTAAATACTTACATATTATACATAGAAAACACCCAGACACGAGACAAATATTTGCAGATCATGCAAACATTTGTCCCGCGGCGGGGATCGAACCCGCAACCTCCGTATGTCAGTCGGGCCTGCACCCAACTGCGCCACAAAGGTCGTCCATAGAAACTCTACAGGCATTAGAATCACCAGCATGTAAGACGATACTGATGCGGTCCTTGAGCTCCTACCAGAAAAAATTATTTTTCTTTCTTTCTTTCTTTCTTTTGACGACCTCTGTGGCGCAGTGGGCGAAAGCCCGCCTGAGACGCAGAGGTTGCGAGTTCGATCCCCGCTACGGCACAAATGTTTGTATGATCTGCAAATATTTGTTTCGTGTCTGGCTGTTTTCTATGTATAAATGTATGTATTTACAAAAAAAAATGTATCTATGTAGTATACCAGTCATCTGGTTACCATAACACAAGCATTAAAATGCTTAGCTTGGACTAGATGACGCTGTGTGGAATGTCCAGGGATATTTATTTATTTTATTTCTTTCTATTTTGAAAATAAAAAATTAATTGATCCCTAAACCGCCAGTAATCCCATCAGTAGGGCAAGTTGAACGACCGTGTACGAAGGACCACGGCATTCAATGGCGAATCCTGAGGCCTATTCAATGAGACGGGAGATGAGGGGTCCACTTGAATGGTTCCGCCTGCGGGTTGGCTTGCGAGGTTAGTATTGAAGGGGTTATAAATATGACGATATAAAATCTACCGTAATCTTTAAAGAATAAAAAAATCAAGGTACTTAATGGTGTCAATACAGAAAAAAAAAAGATCATTTAATTGCATAAACATGTCATTGTGTAAATATGATGATAAAACTGGGTATAGCCGCAACATGTTTTACCGATTTCGGTGTGCAAAGCGAGAGAAATGGCATGCTTTTAGTATACACAATTTAAATATTACAATAATGTCAAATACAATTAAACAAGATAATTAATTACAACATTCAAATTATGAAGATAATAGTGGCAATTCTGAGTGTCGCAAAAGCTAAACTAAGCTAACTAAAACTATTGCCATCCTTTTTATTTCCCAGCTCTATGAAAGGGACGGCAACAATTTTAGTTAGCTTAGTTTAGCTTTTGCGACACTCAGAATTGCCACCAATGTCAAACAATTAAAATATTACAAATGCATCAAAATTTAAAATTTGTCATCCAACAAATCATTAATATTGTAGTAGCCTTTTTCATTCCACTGTTTTTTTAATTTATTTTTAAATTCGTTATAGGAAAGTTCTTGGTAGCTTTTTGGTATTTTATTGTAATTTTATTTTATTGTGAATGAACACTTTATTGAGTAGGTAAGGTACCTTACCTACACAGAAAAATAAAACATACAAATACAACGTAGAAATAAATACTGTACACAATAATGCCGCTAAAACTAAACTAAACTAATTTGACAGCACTAAAAATGGTGCCGTTTCATAATCGATATAAAACAAAAAGGATGGCATCAATTTCAGTGATGTCAGCTTTGTTATACAACACAATTTGTATGACACTTTTTGACAGATAACAGCTTTGCTAGGCAATATATCAGCAGGTTACTCGGTAAGCCAAAAACGATGCATCGTGACAATCATCGCAGGTCAGCCTGAGTTGGTTATTGTTCCGAAATCAGTATCCACCAACATAAGCTCACCTGCGATTATTCGCACGTTGCATAGTTTTTTGCATAGAGAGTAGACCTATTGCCATAACGTGACCTCATTTGCACGAGAGCTTTTTTAACGGACGTTAAAAAAGCGTTCAAATAGAACTAATGTATTCCCAAGTATATGTTCACACGTCAGCGCTTTTTAAACGCGACGGTTTTTTATCGAGCAGTATTGTATTTTCTGCGCTGGACGTTGGACGTTAAAGCCCATATTCGCACGAAAGCTTTTTTAAAAGCGCCAACGCCGAGTTTTGACGCAACGCTTTTTAGCTCTCGTGCGAATGGGCGCTAAATGTGACATTCATTTTTTAATTTTATTGTATTATATTTTATGTACTAACATTCAAATACGATTTTGGCACGTGTCATCGTTTTCGGTTTGTAGAGTTGACCCACTGCGATCGTTCGTCGGATTTAATATTAATTTCGGGCATTACCAAGATCGCTTTAAACCAGTGTGGTAGACGAATGCATTGAAAAGACTTTCCATGTCGGTTGACCCACAGAGCATGCAATCATTTTAAACCATGAGTTAGTCTAATAACAGTGTATACTGAAGCGCACCGAGATCTTAACCGGCGCTTTTTGTTAAGTTTCTCAACAAAGAAAAAAAAAAAAAAAAAAAGAAGCGTTCGTGGCGAAGCTTGCTTAGACGTTCTTGATAGATCGTCGAAGTTGAGCAACGTTCTGAGCGGTCACTACTTGGATAACCGCAAGTAGTCATCAGCTGAGCATTCAATTATGGTTACCGGCGGATAGTATAGTATAGTAATCTATCCTCGCTCACGTGTCAAGTATTCTAAATGTGTGGAATGTTTAGTTCATGCAAGTTACCGGGGGAGGCGCTGCACTGGATTTTTATATATTTGTGATACTACTCGGTATCGAGGATAGTATCCAATACTACGGTAAACTGGCGTTAACCCATCTGAAGATCGTTTAACCGTCCGTTGGTGCACATCAGTCCTATGCCACTGCAATTCAGCGATGCCAGATCTCCTGATTTTTCGGGGGATCTACTGATTTTCTCAGAATTCTACTGATCTACTGATTATTACTGAAAGTCTACTGATTTTTTTTTTCAAATCTTACCTTTATTTTCAATTGTGTCATGGCGGTTTGACTTGTAAACATTAGCTCCGTAAAAATATTGTAAAATAAATACATAGAACAACCAAAAGTGTTATAAAACCGTTCACAAACATCAATAATAGTGCAAAGCTCAGAAATACATAAATTCTGAGGTGCAAAGTGACTGTGCAAATAAAATCAAACGAAACAAATTAGACTAAGTATACCTAAACAAAAAAGTGACAAGATTGTAAAGTGCAAATAAACTTTGACAAATTGTTTCTAGTACTTACCAAGTTTCTACGAGACCAGAAAAAAAAAAGTGTTTAAGACAGTCCTATTTCGAAGTGAAAATAAAAAGTGGATAAGCGTTTTAAAATACTTTTCCAAACATAAACTAAGTAAATAGCTCACTAAAAACCAATGACGGTAACTTAAAAGTAAAAAAAGAGCATCACCCTCATTACGAATAAAGAATCGACAGACATTATTTATTGCCAAACAGCAGTCTGTTCACTAATTTCACCGCTCAGCGTATGAGACAGCTGGCCTAGCGGTCGACGACCTCACATTACTCACCAACTATTGATACGTGAAGTCGAGTTCGAACCTCTGCGGACAAAATACTTTTTGCACTTTTAAACTTTTTTCTTTTGCTTGTTACTATATTTTCACAATGAATACAAGGTCGAAAACAAAAAGAAACATAGACATTAAAGAAGAGGAGACATATGATCTAAAGAAATATGTCATGAACATTGAATTGTTAAAGAAACAACTAGAAATCAAAGACAAACTCAACACAAAACTCATAGAAGAGCAAGAAAATAATTCAAAAGAATTTGAAAGCCTGTGTAAGGAACTAAGTTCACTCAAAAAGCGAATTTGTGAAGAAGAATTTAGAAGTTCCGAACTCCAGGAAAAAGTTAACTTTCTACAAAAGGAGAATGAAAGGCTAGAGATTGATCAAGAGGAATGTGGAAACTTAGTTATAATGACCGAACTAAATAGAAAACTTGAAGCAAAAACTGATGAAATAATACAACTACAGCTAAAATACAGCGACCTACTGCTTCAGTCTATAAATTCCTCGAGTGTTAAGAAAGGATACTACATAAAACGAAGACATAACATTAAATATATCATGAAAAATAAACAGAGGAAAAATATACAAAAAATAAATGTACTTACAGAAACAAAAAGACTCTTGGAAGAAGAACTAAAACGCAGAGAACATACTATAATAGAACTAAAAATGGAAAATGACAAATTACTGAGCTCCATCTTTAATTATGAACAGGATCTCAAGGACAATGAAGTTACTTTAGAAAAAATCTCATTTCTTGAAAAACAATTCATGAAACTTCAACAAATCATAGAACAAAAGATTAACAGAATGACAATCGACGAAGCTACAGCTTGTACTCGTACTAACAGCAGAGTACTCACAGAAGACCTGACAAGTGGGCCCATGATGACAAGCAGTGTAGTTGACACTACCAGCGACAAAAGAAATACAGGAAGTACAACTAAACGAACAATAAACATGTATTCAGATAGCTTTGGTAAAGATATGGCCAGCAAAATAACAATACAACTACCGGACATGTACACAGTTATCAATAATTGTAAACCAGGAAATGACATAAATGAAATAATAAATACAGACCTGATGAAAACGGCCAATGACGACCCTATAATATTAATGATAGGAAATTACAGAAGTCTGAAAAAAAATTCAGCCGAATACTTGATGAAAATAAAAAAACTTGCAGAGGAGAAAACAAACAGAAAAATAGTTGTAACGACAATTATGTATACACAACGGGACTGGATAAATCAGGATATCATGAATTTTAACAGTAAACTATTTACACTTGCATCTCTACACAGCAATGTAAATATCGTTGAAATAAATAGAAGACAGGCCCTGAAGACATTCACAAGAAATTGTCAAGAAGTTTCAGCTAGGTACATAGCCACTGCGTGTATGTTCGGTGTAAACAGAACCAATTTGAAAGTTCTAGGTGAGAATTCGGGGAACTTAAGGGAGGACACCATAAAAGCTCCTACAAATTTTCCCAAAGTAACGCATCGAACGGACGTCAAATAAAGTTCTGTCATCAGAACGTAGAAGGTGTATACCAAAAAGGATACGATCTCAGCCTATTTCTAGCTCAGGAAAATATTGACGTAATGTGCATGACTGAGACATTTCTAAATACGAGTAATGCATCAGTATTTAATGTTGAAAATTATAAAAAAGCTGCTATTTACTGTCGTTCAATAATGGAACGGGGTAGCTGTCTTATTCTAATAAAAGAAAACATAAGGTTCAAAAAACGGGAGGACATTAATAAAATGTCAGTAGAACAACATTTTGAGGCTTGTTGTATCGAGTTGAAAAGTGCTATAATATTGGTAGTGTACAGATCACCATCTGCAGACATAAATATATTCATACAAAAACTAGAACATTCTCTTGACAAAATTACTAAAAATAATAATAAAACTGTTATTTTGTGTGGTGATTTTAATGTTCACTTTCAACTTAAACTAAACTCTAAACACATTCTATCAGATGTTCTAGATAGTTTTTTACTAAAGCGCTACATTTATGAATATACTAGAGTCACTAAGTTATGCAAATCGTGTATTGATAACATCTTTACTGACTCTAACTTAGTTACGGGTGTCAAAGTCTTACAGGGTATTAAATCAGATCATTATGCACAGATCGCTGAAATTGAAGTGAACGTAGACTATGTGGTCCCTACCTCGCGTTCCTTAAGAAAAGTAACAGATTCTAATCTTGTGAACTTAAAACAAAACCTTACCTCACTTTTGAAAAGCCCTGAGTGCTTTAAAGATTATGAAACGTATTTTGAATGCTTTATCAAAAGTATTGATGAAGTCATGCCGGTAACGGAAATTAGTTTCAAAAACCGTAATCAATTTCAAACATGGGCAACTAAAGGTATCTTAATTTCTCGAGAAAGGCTATTCAATCTTTATGCTCTTCTTAAAGAAGATGAAAATGAATCGTTGAGAACTCTAGTAACTAAGTATAGTAAAATTTTCAAAAGAGTCTGTTGTGAAGCCAAGAAACTTTACTTATCCCAAAAAATTGTAAATGCAGAAAATAAAATTAAATGTGTTTGGCAAATTATAAAAGAGCAAACTGGGAAAAAACCTAACTGTGATGTGAACTGTGATAAAATTTTAAATGATGATAAGAAATTTATTTATGATAAAAATGAAATTTGTAATTTTTTTAATAATTATTTTGTAAATGTAGCTGTAGATCTAACCCATAGTCTAAAGTGTTCCCTTATTAATTCGCAGCTTTACCTCAATGAATTCATGCCTCCGCAACGTAATAAATTCAAATTAAATCTGATAACTGTTCCGAGGGTAGTTAAAATTATTAGGGCAATGAAGCCAAAAAAATCCAGTGATTATTGGTATATAACACCTTTTATAATAAAAAAGTTAGAATGTGAACTAGCAACACCACTAATGAATATTATCAATAATTGTATTGAGAAAGGATATTTTCCTGAGAACATGAAAACTGCAAAAGTGGTTCCTGTTCATAAAAAAGGTAGCACAACTATCTGCAATAACTATCGTCCTGTCTCAATCTTACCTAGTTTTAGCAAAATTTTAGAAAAATATATTGCTGAGGAATTGATGGATTTCCTTACTGACCACCAATTACTGAATGATAGGCAATTTGGATTTCAGAAAGCAAAGTCTACAAAACATGCGATCTCTAGACTTATTGAGGATGTGTTCTCGGGATTGGAAGGTAAACAGAAAACGTACGGCGTTTTCTGTGACCTTTCAAAGGCGTTTGACTGCGTTTCCCACGAGATTTTATTAGGAAAATTAGCTCATTATGGGATCACTGGAAAAGAACTGAACATTTTGCAATCATACCTGAGTAATAGATCTCAAGTGACAGAACTAAATGGGATTAGATCTAATAACTGTCAAATAAACCTAGGTGTCCCACAGGGATCAATTTTAGGCCCTCTTTTATTTATAATTTACACTAATGACATCTCTGTAGTTTTTAAGGAAATTGACATTACTTTATTTGCTGATAACACTAGCTTAATTATTAAGAACAAAAATAATGAAATTATTAGTCAAAAGCTCAAAGAATCTATACTTAGTATTAAGGAGTGGTTTTCGGTTAATAATATGCTTCTTAATGTGGACAAAACTAATGTAATTGAATTCGCTCTAGGCCCTAGAGCAAAAGGAATTGCTCCTGAATGTATTCAAGAAGTTCTAGATGATTTTAGTATCTCCCCGAGCAGAAATGTTAAATTCTTAGGCTTAAGTTTAGATTATAAGTTAACATGGGCTATCCACCTAGATGATGTTACGAAAAAACTGTCGTCTGCGACTTACGCTATAAAAAAAATTAAAGAGCTAGGAGGGAAAAAAGCTGCGAGAGAGGTATATTTTGCTTATTTCCACTCTATAATGACTTATGGACTACTATTTTGGGGCACAGCAGCTGATGCAAAGAGAGTTTTCGTACTGCAAAAAAGAGCTGTTAGGTATATAATAGGTCTTAAACAGACAGACTCATGTAGAGAAAGATTTAAAGAGCTGGGTATAATGACGTTGACTGGAGAATTTATTTTTCAAAATTTAGTTTATGTAAGAGAAAACTTAGGTAGGATTAACAGTAAAAAAGACACACACAATGTTAACACTAGAAATAAGGATCATCTTGTTGTACCTTTTACTCGACTTTCAAAAGTTTTAAAAAGCTATTATTGTGTTGCTATTAAGTTATATAATAAAATACCAATAGATATAAGAAACATGAAAGACTTAAATTTTAAATCATGTGTGCGAAGACAATTAATAGATAGGAGTTATTATAGAATTGACGAAGCTTTTGCAGATGATGACATGGTTCACTTTACATAATTTTAATGAATGATACCTAATATAAAATAGTTATTATTTTATTTAGACTTTTATACAATATGACGATGCTTTTGCTAATTTTACTTTACCTATCTAATTTTGTTGTGTCGATCTCTAAATTTGTACATGGAACTAAGTGTCTTCTACATTGTTATGTATTATCTTAATTATTATGAATAAGTAATTTCTCAAAACTGTATGACCTATCTAAGCACATTGTAATATGTCTATGGATGAATAAACGAATTGAATTGAATTGAATTGAATTCCACATCTAGCCTGTAATCAGAGCGTCGTTGGGAATTCACTATGAATTTTCTATCGCACATGGTGCCGTAGATACCATTACTGTCTGATAGAATTGGCATATCCTACTTATATTATAAACGCGAAAGTTTCTAAGTATGGATGGATGTTTGTTACTCTTTAATACTTGAATTATTGTAGGAAAATTAAATGCTTCTTCCATTTATAATGTAATTAAAAATTAATTGACTGAATATCTGCATGCCTGCATGGTAGAATGTAATTGGACATAATATTAGAATGTAAGATAAGACCTGATGTATCATGTTCTGGCAAATAAACGTATCTATCTATCTATCTATCTTTCACGCGAAAACTACTGAACGGATTTGACTGAAACTCGGAATGTACATAGTTTATGACCGGGAATAACACATAGGCTAATTGATCACGGTATTCCCACGGGAACGGGAACTACCGCGGGTAACACCGCGGGGCGAAGCTAGTACCTTCATATTCATATTATTTGACTAAGTGCCTATTTCACGATCTTCAAGTAAGTTCCGAGTAGGCTAGTCACCAATTAAAGTGTCGAGTAATTGACAATATTGACATATGGCGCATAGAACGAATGACGTTACTCGTTAAGTAACTAATCAACACTTTACTTGAGGATGGTGAAAGAGGCACTAAGTATAACTTGGCACGCGCGACATATTTGCCGCCTAATTCACAAATACCTAAGATATCGCCTATTTGCACTGATAATAAGGTCGTCGACACACAAACAAACAAACAAACTCCCGCTATCTATATCTACCCTCGGCACCACCTGTACAAATCTTTATATCGGTGGACGTTGTACCTTTATACAGGTTTTTGGGGTTCCGTAGACGAATAAATAAACGAATAGTAAGCCTAGACTACAGTTCACTAACCGCAGATCATCTCTAAATCAAACTAATCACACTTCCTAATATTATAGAGGAAAAAGTTTGTGTGTAAGTGTGTTTGTTACTATTTCACGCTCAAACAGCTGGACGGATTTGAATGAAATTTGGTACCAGGATTGCTTGTACCCTGGATTTAAAAATAGGCTACTTTTTATCGCAGGGCGCAGCTTCTGAGATATAAAGCTTTTCTCATATTTTATTATGTCGAAGATTTGTCAAAAACTTTACCACACCCACTTCAACCGATTTAATTTAATAAAACAAAGTCTTTAACGCGTTCAGTGCCCATGAAGCACATGTGCATGTTGCTTCGAAGTGCCAGATCAAATTAAAACTGCACACATATCAAGGATCGACGAAAATACAAATAGTTTAACAAGAAAATAATCTTACCAAAAAACCGTTCGAAAATCCAATATAAAATTTAACATACAGAACCTTCACCCCACCACTACACTCTCACTTCCACCAATTTATTGTAATACCGACGCACGCGCCGACCCGACAGATGTTTCCGTTCGGACGTCTTCGGACGTCCTCGGCTATGTCCGGAGCGGGTCGGGCTTTGAAAGCCTTTTAATAAGGGGCCCTATTGAACTGGGGATTGGAAGGTTGTATTCGAAAGAGCTTAAAGATTTTTAAATCCATGAACTATAGTAAAATTCAAATTCATAATGTATTTAAATAAATAAATATCCCAAGCTAAGCAATTAAATGCTTGTGTTACGGTAACCAGATGACTGTTATACTACATAGATAGATAATTTTTTTTTGTAAATACATACCTACATAGGTATTATACATCAAAAACACCCAGACACAAGACAAATATTTGCACACATACAAACATTAGTCCCGCAGCGGGAATCGAACCCGCAACCTCTCGTCTCAGTATTTATTCAGTGAGATCGTTTATAGACCACTTTAAGTGTGTAAGTAAGTTCGTATGAGCAAGTGGCCGATTCTGGTGACGGAGTTTTCAGGCCGCTTAAAGTCCTCCGTCATGGCTTAACGACTTTAAAACCGGCGGAAAATTTAACTGAACTGCCACTTGCGGTCACCCATCTAAGTTGTGGTCGCTCAGAACGTTGCTAGACTTCAACGATCTATCAAGAACGTCTTAGCAAGCTTCGCCACGAGCTTCACATAAGCGCAATATAACGTGACCGGGCCGAACTTAGGCCCTCCGAGCGGTCGCGCATTATGAACAGTCGTTGCGAAAGAGCTAAACAGACGTATCGACAGCACGTGGAACAGAGATAGTTATATGTCCGAGCATTGCGACGCTAAACGCAATAACTATGTTCAATCCGGTCAACTTAGATGTGCACTTGTATGAGTACTTTTTTTTTTTTTATATAACCTATAATGTGTCCCACTGCTGGGCAAAGGTCTCCCCCATCTCTGTCCACTTCTTTCGATCACCGGCCGCTTCCCACCAATCCGCCTGGAAGGCATCTATATCATCACGCCAGTTGTCTGGAAGAGATCGATTCTTAGCGATAATACCGCCCATTGTACAATTATTCTTAAGGTCTACTAGTTCTTAAGTTTCTTTTGTAAATGTACAATTAAGTATTTTCATTCATTAATTCATTCATTCCAGTTCGTTCGTTCGTTCGTATGAGCAAGTGGCCAACTCTAGTGACGGAGTTTTTAAGCCACCTAAAGGCCTCCGTCATGGCTTATCGACTTTAAAAGCCGGGACCGACAATTTAACGTGCCCTCCGAAGCACGGAAGCGCTCAGATGAAAATGCCACTTGCGGTCACCCATCCAAGTAGTGACCGCTCTGAACGTTGCTTAACTTCGACGATCTATCAAGAACGTCTTAGCAAGCTTCGCCACGAGCGCTTCATTCCAGTATGAGTACTAAACTAAATAATATTGTATAATCAGAAAATGGTGTATCGTGGAATACGTGATGCGTTTTTAATTGGCATTTGAATCATATAGCGGCATGTATCGCGATTGGACGGTGACCTTTACTTGTTCCAGTTACGGCAGCTATGAGTTTATGGTGTGGAAAATGATGTTTAGGTTATACATACTATTTTTCATACATACTATCTATGCTTTATTGTTAAATATCATTGGACATTCCAAACAGCGTCATCTAGTCCCAAGCTAAGCAACTTAATGCTTGTGTTATGGTAACTAGATGACTGATCTGATATGCTACATATGAAAGAAAGAAAGAAAGAAAGAAAGAAAATCATTTATTCTTGTAGGACCTCAAGGATCACTTAAGTTTCGTTTTACATGCTAGGTGATTCTAATGCCTGTTCCAACGCGACTCCCTAAACCAGGGAAAGAATCAGGCAAGAACCTGGTGGTGTGGGCCTAGCTTTTTTTTAAATGATGAGATTCAAACCCGCGAAAGTTGATACACCATTTTCGGCCAACATGGCCTTTTAATGTTCTAATTTATACCTCAAGGTGCTATAAGTACTGATTTAGTGGATCAGCTCACTGGGCCCATAAATCTCGAGTCTCGCCTGCCGGGGACGCGCGCCATTGTCCCGTGATGTACTGCCTTCTGTAATGAGGGGGAGGTTCTGATGGAGTTATGGCTTCAGATAGACCAAACTTTGGGACTTGTCTCTGACTACTCTTGCCGACCTCTGTGGCGCAGTGGGCGAAAGCCCGCCTGAGACGCAGAGGTTGCGGGTTCGATCCCCGCTGCGGGACAAATGTTTGCATGTTCTGCAAATATTTGTTTCTTGTCTGGGTGTTTTCTATTATAATATGTATGTATTTACAAATAACAAAAAATGTATCTATGTAGTATATCAGTCACCTGGTTACCATAACACAAGCATTAAATTGCTTAGCTTGGGACTAGATGACGCTGTGTGGAATGTCCAAGGATATTTATTTATTATTTTATCATTTCAAGAAACATCTTATGTCACATGTCGAAACTTGAATGAATTGCTTGACTGATTACCGAAGTGGACGTGTCTCAGACTACATTTATCTTAGGATGACGTAATTATGTTTCACTAGCTTTGCTTTGAATAGTTCCCGTTCCCTTGGGAATACCGTTATCAAAAGTAACCTATGTTTTAATTCAGAGTGTAAGCAATCCTGGTACCGAATTTCATTCAAATCCGTCCAGCCGTTTGAGCGTGAAAGAGTTACAAACATTCACTGTGGGTTGTCGGATACAATACAATTCCACACTTACACATATTTGGGGCATACCGCCATCTTGGAAGTTAACTTTTCACATGACAGGTGGCAAGCTCATCGCCGGTTTATGAGCTAGTGTGGCCAGACCTAATATCGGAAGATTTGAGGTTGCAAGTTCCAAATCAGTTATCTACACATCTCAAAATATATAAATAATGAGTCTGCTATAGCGGAGCATATAGTAGACTCAGGACCCAATCACTGGATGGAATTGCACAATCCAAAAATCCTTGCCAACGAGAAGCATTATTACAAGAGAATGGTTCGGGAAGCGATTGAGATTAAGAAGTATCCTAATTTTAATCGTGAAGACGGCTTCAGACTCTCTTCCTCGTGGAATCCAGTGATTGCAAAGTGTACTCGTCATGTGAGATCAACTCAGTATGTGGACACTGTTAGTGTAGTGTGTTGTCCTAGTGTGAACCGGCCCTAATTGACATTTATGAAGATCAAGTGAGGGTAGTTGAATAAACGCTTTCGCTTTGCTGTGGCGGTACCTCCAATACTTCAGTCTTCCCGCGACCACGGCTGGTGCAATCCGGTCGAAACGTCGGGCGAATAAAGGTAAAATTCGTGATAAATACCCGTTTGCATATGTTTTATAAATAATGACTCCATTTAAAATTATCGGCAAGTGATGACAATAGGCACCGAGTTTCATGACAATAGCCATCGAGTCTCCATCATACGTAATAGAAGAGGGTGAAAAGTTTTAAAACTTTTGAAATTGAACATTCTTTTGTGTTTTGGTCCTTTCTTGGGCTTTGTGGGTCAATGACACAGAATATAATGCTATTCGTGCGTGATTTATGAGATTATTTTTCAACATCGCTAAAAAATGTACAAAATATACAATAATGTGGACATACCTCTGACTACCCCCTTAGACATCTTCAAAAAAGGATCTAAAAATTGCCTAATGATCTTAAAGAAATGTCTACCGCTCCCTGGGATAGATACAGTCGTGATCATATTTCATTTTTTCATTTTTGCTAAAAATTGGAAATGCCTAATAATAAGTTTAATAATTTAAAATAAACTAAAAGTATCCCTACTAATTGGTCTAAAAAGCCTCTAACACTGTAAAAAAAGTTGTGTCTTTGCAAGCTCCATTCAAAATATCATCCAAATCCGTTCAGTCGTTTCAGCGTAAACAAGTGACAAACGCGAAAACTTTCAATTTTAAATCGTGATTTTACTTAAAGATTATTCCAAAATTCAGTAATTGAAAGATACTTAAATCTATAAATTTTTAATCTACATAACTATCTCATTACAATTTGTAAGAGGACTCGTGGCTTTTGTAAAAAAGCATTTTTCATTCACTCTTCTCAGCTCCCTTGTCTCCTCTCTCCCTCTGTCTATATATCCATCCCGCTCACTCATTAGGGGGGAGCGAGCTGGCAACGCCGCGAAAACCCGCACTTATTATAAAGTTACTTTCAATTTGCAATTGATTCTAAATTGTACGCAATGCAACTTGGCCGGGTTATGATGTAGACATGTTTTTCTTTATTTTCCGATAATAGTTTTAGTTGAAAAGTTTCAAGAACTTTGTAAGTTTGGACTTTGTTGTTTTTCAGTTGTTTTTTTTTCGATTGTGTTTCTATTAAGTATTCAAGGAGTTGGTAACATGTTTCAAATCTTGCTTGATTTTCGTATTTTTGTCTTTTAAATACTTCAGTGACTGCTATGATAAGTTAAGAAGTATTCAAAATTAGTTATCACCAATTAAAATGGTCATCTATGGAACAGAAGTACCGCAGTAGTTCCCGTTCCCATGGGAACACCGGGATCAAAAGTAGCCTATGTGCTATTCCCGGTCATAAACGATGTATATTCCAAGTTTCAGCCAAATCCGTTCAGTAGTTTTCGCGTGAAAGAGTAACAAACATCCATCCATCCATACTTACAAACTATCGCGTTTATATTATGCCCGTAACCAGAAGAGGAAAAATGATTGGACATCTTATACGACATGACAGCTTTATAAGGAACATCATAGAAGGAAAAGTAGAAGGAAGACGAGGAAGGGGAAGACCGAGAATCAATTACATAAGTCAGATAAAAGAGAAGGTCGCTGTCATGTCGTATCAAGAAGTAAAAGAGATCGCATTAAAAAGAAGTATATGGAGGAAATTGTATCATTACACTGACAAGAGCTGAGCTCTTAAGGTTTTATATATAATATAAGTATAGTATGATGCTAGTATCGAATAAACTTAAATCGGTGATTCTGATTAAGTACTTAGATAAAATATTAAAATACTATAATGATAATACAAATTAATGATAATGAATGGAATTCACACGACATTTGAGAGTGATATCACCAAATTAATGAGGAACTTGTGTTTAACTGATGAAATTCGATTTTCAGTCCCAAAATTAAATATTTTTTTTAATTTTGCGACTTTTGTTATAGAAAATTAGCCTTAGAGAAACAGGGGGGCTAACGCCTTTTACCGTAGTATTGGATACTGTCCTCGATACCGAGTCAAGTATCACAAATGTATGAGAATCCAGTGCAGCGCCTCCCCCGGTACCTTGCATGAACTAAACATTCCATACATTTAGAATACTTGACACGTGAGCGAGGATAGATTACTATACTACACAAAAACCGCCGATAACCCTACAGTCGCGTGATAGAAAACAGAGTTTGGTGGCCACCAAGTGCAACTTCGCTACTCCTAAACTATACAAAATAAAACTATTACATAGGTATTAAAAAAAAGCTTACGATAGGTTTCACAAACTGTACATTCAGTTTCTTTAAATTCCTTTGTTCAACGTAATAATAAAATAAAATAGGCGGCGACGCTAGTTTCACCCATACAGGCACCTTAAGACTGTACCCCTGAACTTCTACAGAAAAAAAATAAAATAGAAATATGATCACGACTGTATCCCGGGAGCGGTAGACATTTCTTTCAGATCATTAGGCAATTTTTTTGATCATTTTGAAGATGTCTCTTGTCTACTTCTACAGATTTATTACATTATAAATATAAATTTTTATAGATTTCGTAGAATTATTGGCTGAGTGTAAATGATAAAACATGTACCTACCTATCTACAGTTACAACTTATCTGTGTTAATGAACATTGATTCATTGATAACAGTGTGATAGTTGAATCTAACAATTCTTGATTGAGAATTTCTTTCAATAGTTTATAGACATTTTAAACATCCTAATAAATGTAAGACATAATTATATAGATACTCATCAGATACACAACATTTTTAAAATACACTTCTCTTTTTAAAGTCAAACAACATCAAACGTGATTTTTAACTGTTTTAGGGCAACAGGGAGACGCTTGAAATATCCACAGAACGGTACGAAACCCACCGCGAGTTCTACTCGCACTTGGCTAATATTTTTAGGGTTTAAGAAAGTAATTGGTAGGTAATTGCATTATTGTTATTTTATAGTATCTAGGTTCTACGTACTACTATTTCCTCAAACATTGTGGTGTCCCAACGGGGCTCTTATTGCGGCCAAACCATTGAGATGTATTATAGAGCCACAATTAGACAAATAAAATGTAAACGCCAAAACTCGGCGCACGCTACGTAGTGCGCCGAGTTTTTCTTTTTTGCGTACAAGCGACATTGAACATTAAAACAAACGACATAACGTCTACATTCAAATGTCAAATGTCATTGTAGAACATTGAATTTGCACCCACATTTTTTGAGTGTTGTCAGCTATTAGATTGTGACTCTTTAATACATCTCAATGGGCCAAACCTAATTTTTAAGACCTTATGTACCAACTTGAAGCAATAAATGAATATGAAAAGACGTGTGGCACTCGGAGACTGCCGCGGTAAAGCTATTGCATGGGGTGTGTTAGGTTATTTTCGTTACAGAATTTCTGGATTCGGTCTCCACGCTCAAGGCCCGCGATAGAAGCTATGCAATTGCTTAAAAATATGAAAATATTCTCACATTGTATTGTATGTTTAGCTAGGTAGTGAACGAAACACAAGAGCACCCGTTTTGTATCACTTATACAACATTATGATCACATTCATAACTCGTTGCGTAATGTTATTGTACGGGACACGTCGATATGAGATATCGGTAAAATAAATGGAATGTTATGTTTTAAAAGAATATACATTAAGTAAATGATTTCGTCATCGAGAATCCACCTAGACAAGTGGCAAACGATTAGCCGATCTTCTAGACAAGTTACATACGATTGGTCGTACTTCTAGACAAGTGGCAAACGATTAGTCGATCTTCTAGACAAGTTCTTGTCCAAGTAGGACAAGAAAATCGCGAAAAAAATTGTCAGATTTGACAGTAAAACCATGTTTACCGTACATGCTGAGTGGTGACCAATTTGCTTCACTCATATTTCCTACAAATAATTGTAAGTACCTGTACCTACTGTAATGTGTGTGAGTGAATGTAAATAAATATTTTTCTATTCTATTCTATTCTAAATCTGACAGTCTTACTGTCAGATTTAGAATAGAATTGACAGTTTAGTTCTGATGGTGACAAGTTTCGATTTCACGACAAGTTAGGCAATGGCCCTGCTGACCTATTTATTATAAGCCTATAATAAGCAAAAAAGTATTTTACCGCTAACTTTCGCGTTTACAATATAAATATTCAGAAAGCAAGTCTCGTAGCGGTAGTGCGAAAATGGCGAATTTTCACCATTATTTATCGAGATATCGCCACTGTGGAGTGTTTTGGCTATAAATCAACTGTTATATCTTTGAGCCACGAGTACACATTGTATCATCTTATATATAACAAACATACCTAATGTTTGTTATGTGTGAGCTAGTGGCCAACGAGCTTTTAGGCCTCCTGTAGGCCTCTGTTGTGCCCTGTCTGTGAATGTGGCCTTCGAAGCACGAAAGCGCTCAGCTGTCGTTATGACCACATTTAACTGACGTTTATTTTAAAAATACATAGCTCAATGGCTAACAAAAAACTAAAAAAATTTCCGTTTTGAAAGAAAATTAAAGTTTTGTTTTGTTATAATAAAAAAATCTGTTATACCTATCAAAGATACACATAAATATTTGATGGATTTTACCTCATTCATCAAATCAAAGGAAATTATGGGAATGTGAGTGTCAAATCTCCTTCAGCCTGAATTTTCAGCTCTAAAGGGGATTATGGGACTAAAATTCCCAAAATCCCTTTGAAATTTTTAAAGGGGATTTTGACACTAATCTAAACCTACGACCTTAGCATTGGTAAAGTACAAATCGCTTTGCCGATGGCTAGTCTCAATAACCTTATCTATCTTTGGTTTTGCTTACAGCGGGTAAAAAATTGCATTTCTTCCATACAAAAATCGACAATTAGCATTGACAGTAAGCATGTTCAGGGCCTGTAGATAAGGGACAAACACTTTGTCCCTTGTCTACAGTCTACACTGTAGACTGTAGACAAGGGACAAAGTGTCAGTGAAATCTACAAGCCTGTAGACTCTACAGGCTTGTAGATTGTACATGTAACTTATCTACGGGGGAGGCTAATCTCCAGGCATTCCCTTTAAAATCACAAATGTGTAGTCAAAGTCACGTCCTAGCCTTAATATGACCTAATAAAGTGAGCTAGTCATTACCAAATCCAATTTCACCTTCCAAACACCATTAAGAACAAAAGCTCTGTATACAAGTGCTGTAAAACTCGAACTTCCCCACTAATTGCCGTTTTATCTAACTCCTTGGCATAAAATTAAAAAATAAATAATAAAGTTGGGTTCGGTAACTTTAACCTCATTATTTGTTACGAGTCGCTACGCCCCCCGCGGCGGGCTGGCAACGCCGCGTTGGGGTGACCAGCGGTAGGAAAGCTTATTCTCCCGAGTTTTGGGGTAAATTTTGTTCAGGCTAGTTTTGAAATGACTAAGGAATGTGGTAGCAATTGAGGATTTGTTTATTTTTTAGCTTTATCGAACTAAGGGGGAATAATTCATCTTTTATTTTCAATTTTTTTTAACTTTTAAGCTGGAGTATTCTTATAACTTGAATGACTGTTAAAATTTTGTGTTTTTTCTCCCGGTTGAATAGGACGGCTATTTTTTTTATTGTTTTGTATTGTAAGTACTCAATTTTAATTACTCCAAAGTAATAATGAATAAGTAATTATAGAAGGTAAGCTTTTTCAAATACAATTATAATTGTTTTAAATAGTTCTAAAATTTTAACTGCTTCTATTTTCAGACAAAAACGTAAACGTAGGTGTTAGTTTTTTTGATTCCAAAATACGATCTTTCGGATATAAAGGTTAAAGCATGGCTATTCGATCAAAAACTACAATTAACCTTATGGATTAATAATCCAAAACCAGCATAAGTATTAATCCGTTCATAGCCCATAACGAAATTGAGCTAGTGGCGAGCTGTAGTTGGTGCGCTCCTTCGGAGACGACCGTGGTAGCCGGGCTGGGAATAAGTTAAATTGGGAAACACAATATGAGTTAATTTATCGCACACGTTTTCTAAAACTTCCCAACTCTCGGTAAAAATAATCTCTTCATGCAGCAACACCGCTCCCCGAGGAGTGAGCGGCGTTCGGCCATGGCGCGTTCGTCAGTGTACCGCCCGCTGTCGCCGCGTGCGGACGTCTGTATAGTCGCGTTAGTGCCGCGCGCGAGTGTCTTGTGCAACTTGCAGTGTTATCACGGATTGTTTTAAACATTGTGTTTTGCATTTCGATTTTATCTCTTTGGTAAGAGTGATTGTGGTATATGGATTGGAGGACTTCTTAGTGCAAAGTATACATTTTGTTATTTTTTTATATTTAGTATGTAGGTCTTTTAACAAGATAAAAAAAAAGTTTTTTAAGTAGGTACTTATATAAAAAAATCGTAAAAAATATTTATTGAAGATATTTTTTTTTTATTAAAATAAGTACTTATGTCAACACGCTTTTAAATTGAATTTACAGGATTTTATCGCGTAATTTACCTTTTATTATTAAATTCAATTTAAAAGCATGAATTGTGATCGCCAAAGTTTTAAGAAAGAATATTATTTCAACACATTATTAATTTCCATCGTTTTTTCTAAATACTACGATATTATCATTATTAACTACTTACTTACATAAAAACTTATACAAACTTTTCCTAGGGACGAAGTCGTGAGCCTGATTGAATAAAAAACTAAAGCAACTTTAAAACCCATTTAAAAACTAAGTAATATTAATAAAAATACTTGCTATTGAATTTAAAAAGTTTGGGAAAAGTTAAAAGCTGGTGCTTCCCGTGTGGTCCCATAACATTTTGAGGATCTGATGGGTATCTTCAGAGTTGTGAACAAAAATGCACACCAAGGGTGCAGAAAATTGCTCTTGTACAAAATTGAAGTCGATTTAGTAAAATTTTAATTTTGCCGCTTGTTTTTTTAGATGAAACCACAGATAATATAATAATATACTAGTAATGAATCTCAGATGCTAACTAAAACAGTTAATAACATTTATTTACTAAAACTAAACTACTACATATTTACATAACTCTACAAAATACGATTAGAACCAGTTGAGACATCTAAAGATCGTTACAAACGAACTATAGGTAGCTCATTGAAGCGCTCGTGGCGAAGCTTGCTAAGACGTTCTTGATAGATCGTCGAAGTTAAGCAACGTTCTGAGCGGTCACTACTTGGATGGTGACTGCAAGTGGCATTTTCATCTGAGCGGTTCCGTGCTTCGGAGGGCACGTTAAATTGTCGGTCCCTGCTTTTAAAGTCGTTAAGCCATGACAGAGGCCTGTAAGCGGCCTGAAAACTCCGTCACCAGAGTTGGCCACTTGCTCATACGAACGAACGAACTAAAACCTAATTCAGATTTCGTGACTTGTGTCAATCATGTCACTCCATGCAAACTTAGGACACATCATTCAAATTACATCTCAGCATTCAGTAAATTATTGGCTGTTTTCGGCAAGTCTAGAATATTTACGCAGATTTTTATCTAGATTTTTGATACAGGCTAGATCTTTTTGTCGATTGTCGGTGGGTACCTACTTTTTTGATTCTATATAACTTTTTTATTATTTGCCGAGTGGAATATACCTTCGAAGATAGTGGGTTCGGATCCCGGCAGAGCATTTTAACACATTTTCGTTTAGTAAAAATTATAGGCGAGCTCGAGCTCTAAATGGTGAAGGAAAACATCATGAGGAAACCCGTGGCTAGTCAGCCCCACACGTATTGACATTGTCTCTCCTGTGGATATGTCCGGCAGCTGAGAGGATGGTTTAGGTGCTACAAGCCTCCATCTCAACTCAACAATGTCCCAGGCACTACAGTGTCCCGTTAAGTGTAGGCAAAGCTTACCTCCTGACTCTGTATAAATCATCTAGTAAAGATGTTAAAGGCCTAAGTTTTTTATAACTGGCTTTCTGTTTTTAAGTTTCGAATCACAAGCTCTGAAACTGAAACTGTAGTAATTAATTTTATTGCTTAAAATACATACAGCAATTAATCCGTACCATAATTAATGTCTGTCGTAAATATATAAAACTATAATGACTCCTTATTATCACTGTTACATGTTATGTTCCACTTATGTATATTTTATAAGTAGGTATGTATATTTATAAGTATCTATGTATATTTTATAAGGCGACACGGCAGACCAAAACGGAGGTGGAGAGATGAAATCGATCAGTTTTTGCCGGACTGGAGGGTAGTTGCCAAGGATCGTGAGGTGTGGAAAGAGTGGGGGGAGGCCTTTGCCCAGCAGTGGGATTATCACGGCTCATAATAATAATGTAGTTCACGGATTATTTCGTCAATTGTGTACTTACGTAAACATATCTTCGATTTAGATACCGACAATGTTTCGATTCTTCCGGAGAATCTTCATCTGGGTATGAGTGTGGTCACTCCTCGCGTCCCTTCTCACACTGATATAATGTCTAGTACAACTCACGATAGTTTTGAAAGTAAAATAGGTTTTTCTAGTTTAATCTAATACATCATCATCATCCACAGTCCGACTTTACCGACTGCTGGACATAGGTCCCCTAATACTTACTTAGTACTACAAATTATATACGCCGCTGAAAACCAGCGCTCCAACAGTCATGATGCTGCTTGGAGCAAATGCTGAGGGGTAGCCTTATTTTCTTGTCACTCGATTGTCAATAAGTATTTTTCATTTGTATGTTACCCATGTTTATGTTGATGGAAAATAAAAACTTTTTCTATTCTATTCTATTCTAAATTGTAGCCCCCTTTATACTTGTCCCTCACATCTGTAGCATCCGAATAAAGAAAATGTATTCATCAATTCCTAACGCATCAATCACCTTGCAGCATAACATGTCTTCTGGGAGTTGTGTCGATGTTCACCAACGCTAAGCACCGGTTAAAGTAACCCGCGATTATGATGACCTTGTCAAAGTCAAAAAATATTTAAACGCTAAGCACTGGTCGAAGTAACCCGCGATTATCAATAAGGTCATTAAATACCACTTTTTAACGTCACGCCCTTAAAACTAGGGTATTATATTGCCTGTTTCAACGCGACACACAACCTAAATAATCAGCCAACAACACGATGGTACACAAATTCATCAGACTAGGATTTGGTACACCGATATTTTTTTTTTTTTTTAATTAGCCCATCGTGTCCCACTGCTGGGCAAAGGCCTCCCCTTGATCTTTCCAACTATCACGGTTTTGCGCTGCTTGGACCCACGCCTTGTCAAAGTCATCGATACCGATATAATACACACATATAGTACACCGATATAAATAAGTAAATATCTTATGCCCCACATTTGATTCCATGTGCAACATGTGCAACGCGTTGAGACGACAAATGCAATATCTCGATAATGTCTCCTGCTCTAAGGTACTATGTTAGAGCAGGAGATAATATTTTATCGACGACGAGATGATTTCACGTGTATCACAAGTTAGGCCCACTGGAGATCGATCTGATAACGCTGTCTGCTTTTTCGTCTGTGTTGACAAAACGTGGTGCTTACAATAAGGTGTGGTTAGTTTAATCGGCCGGTTACTCGATTCACGATCAGAACACATGATTAAACATACATTTACGGGTATTTATCGCTATTTACCTTTATTTAATTTTAATTTTATCCCGACGTTTCGACTAGATTGCACCAGCCTGTGACCACGGCTGGTGCAATCCAGTCGAAACGTCGGGATAAAATTAAAATTAAATAAAGGTAAATAGCGAGAAATACCCGTAAATGTATGTTTAATCATACTCGATTCACTCCGGCCTAAGTATATCAGAATGAATTTAACTTGTAAATGGCTGATGTTTGAAGTATCTTTGGTCCATCTGGTGTTCATGCCCAGATGCTAAGTCTTTTTATCTATCTAGAATTTTAGATAAATTTAGGGTGTCGTAATCTTTAAATAATAGAGCTGAAGTTCTGGATCAAGGGGATTTTGGTACTCATATTCCCAAAATCCCCTTTGAAGGTAAAATCATATTACTTAATGAAGAAAAATAAAACTACGCCTACATTTTTGGAAGAAAAGTCGTATGAGCCAGCAGCTCACTTTGGAGACAGAGTTTTCTTCAGATATTTTTTTTGTTTTTGTTCATTAATTTGTCAAATCGACCTAGAAACAACGAGTATAACGTAATAAATACGCAATAAATAGCATCGGATCATGTTAAGGCAGACTATGAGCTCATCCCTACATTTAAAACGTTACAAACACATTTTAATATAAGTAGCTCGCTCTATTATTGTTCTCTCGATCATACCTTGCTGTGGTAATTATGTTTATTTTAGTAATTTTAAGACATCTAAAGTGGGTCTCAAAGGTTTGTTAGCAACACCTGGACACTATTTGCCTAGGTCATACCTTTTTCATATTAAATAAATAAATAAATATCCTTGGACATTTTACACGGCGTCATCTAGACCGAAGCTTTGTATCCTTACCCTTAGTACCATTAATGGTACTAATGACAACTATTTAGGATCAGTAGTACCATCATAAAAATTGAGTACCTTGTTCATATTGTTCATCTACTTCCTCTACCCTTTTTTATGAGCCATAATAGAAATCTCATCTATCAAGAACGTCAGAAAGCTTCGCCACGAGCGCTTCACCGACTTTACTGACTTGGCTTGACTCGAAAGAAAGAAAGAAAGAAAAATCATTTATTCTTGTAGGACCTCAAGGATCACTTAAGTTTCGTTTCACATGCTAGGTGATTCTAATGCCTGTTCCAACGCGACTCCCTACACCAGGGAAAGAATCAGGCAAGAACCTGGTGGTGTGGGCCTAGATTTTTTTCAAAAGCGATGCGATGAGAGCGACTTCCGTTTATCAGTCTTCATAATTTCTTCATTATTTCAAAATCCCCTATAAAGCAGAAATTTCAGATCTACGGGATTAGGGATGGATCAGAAAAATTGGCTAAAGATCTTAAAGAAACTGTCAACTACTTCAAGTAGGTTATGTATTAAGTTTTCCATCATTTTGAAAGTAAATTAAAATTGAAGATACAATTTTAATGTCGCCGCAAATTGCGCAATTAAGCCTATTAAAAAGTTATGTGGCAATTTTCGAATCGATTCATAATTTGCAGCGGGCGACTGTAATTCACAGTGACGTGGCGCCACGTGGCTTTACCGCTGGTTCTTTCTTCATCAATAATCCGTTTTATCACAGATAATAGTGGCAATTCAGGGTGTCGCAAAAGCTGAAACTGACTAAAATTAATGCCATCCTTTTTATTCCCATCGCTATGAAAGGGACGGCAACATTTTTGGTTGGTTAAGTTTAGCTTTTGCGATACTCCGACCGAATTGCCACTAATTTTATAAACGCGAAAGTTTGTAAGTATAGATAGATAGATAGATAGATAAAGCATTTATTTGGAAGACACATAGCACAGACGAACATTACAATATACAAATTGGAAGGGAGACAGACGGTAGATTCAAGATTGTACCTAGGTAAGTAGGTACAGCTAAATTAGAAGCTGTCCCCGTTCAACAATGAGTAGCCATAGCGTCTATAGATGGATGGATGTTTGTTACTCTTTCACATTCAAACGGCTAGACGGATTTGAATAAAATTTAGTACCAGAATAGCTTGTGTCCTGGATTAAAGAATAGGCTTTTGATTCCGGTATTCCCACGGGAACGAGAACTATACACCGCGGAGTGTGAGTGATACTATATTTTATTAACCTTGACAACTGAATGCTAGTGTTATGGTAACCAGATGACTGATATAATACTTACATAATTTTTTTTTAAACACATATACATATATATTATAGATAGAAAAACATCCAGACTCGGAACAAATATCTGCAGAGCATGCAAACATTTGCTCCGTGGCGGGGATCGAACCCGCAACCTCCGCGTCTCAGGCGAGCCTTCGCCCACTGCGCCACAGAGGTCGTCAAAAATCAATCAAACTCAATGTCTTGTCATCTATTTGCACAGCCACCCCGGTGTTAGGTTCGATTCCCGTCATCCGACACCGCATCCGCTCCGCCGCTTCCCGGGTCATACAGGATGTCATGAATTGCGATGACATGTCATGTCGACTTTGGGATAGGTCGCGATTGTCATCTTTTCCTGTGACATGGTTCTACATGAACGCACTTGTAGGCTTTTTGGCTTACGGCCTGTTTCAATATTAAACTTACGAATGATCGTAGATTGATCGCCATAGCAACTTTGTTTAGACAACAAAAAATGTAGGACACTTTTTGACAGATAACAATATTACTACGGCGACAGATCCACGGTTATTAGAAGTTGAATATTGCAACCCGGCATTAGGGATTAAGAAACGACACGTTAATAAATTTAATTAAAACCGACTTTCCTATAATTATATAATATTTTAAATATATGCTCATTAACTCGTGTTAATGAGCATATAAGTTTTTCGAGCTCTTAACGGTGAAGGAAAACATCGTGAGGAAACCCGTTAGCTTTCTGCTAGCGTCGATGGGCTTGCAACCTGTCACGTATGGAATGTTAACATCCGCAAAATGTGTTTATATACCAAATACCTCTGACTACCCCTTAGACATCTAAAATGACTAAAAAGATGGAAAAAATTGTCTACCGCACTTTGGGAATACATTCGTGATTTTTTATGCTATTGCATAGCTTCTATCGCGGGCCTTGAGCGTGGAGACCGAATCCAGAAATTCCGTAACGAAAATAACCTAACACCCCCCATGCAATAGCTTTACCGCGGCAGTCTCCGAGTGCCACACGTCTTTTTTTATATTATTTATTATTTATTAGTACTTAATTGTATGGTATTAAAATTGTTTAGTTTTGTTAGTATTGTTTTAGTTAAGTTTACCTCATCAGTAGCAAATACCGTTGTTATCTTAGAATCTCGTATCAATACATTTAAAAGTTACCTGCTTACCAAATGAGCGCGAGCGGGCAGAGTGATGTTCAGATAGCTTGCTTGATGTATGAACTATGAACAAACGCGCCGTTCATTGTTCATACACACCTGAAATTAAAAAGTAAGGTAATGTTATTAAGTGTGCAATTATGTAGATGAAAAAATACCTGGCGTGGAATAGGGGAGGTTGGCACAAGCGAAGAGAGGCCTATGCCCAGCAGTGGGATGAGATGGGTTGCACATGATGATGCTGATGATGACCTATGCCGGGTTCCTATATCCAACTAACGGATGTCCGTAGGTCGGTCGTCATAGCAACGTTGTTATCTGTCAAAAAGTCTCAACCATTTTGTGTTGAATAAAAGAAAGAAAAGAAAAGAAAAAAATCATTTATTCTTGTAGGACCTCAAGGATCACTTAAGTTTCGTTTTACATGCTAGGTAGAATAGAATAGAATAGAAAAAAGTTTATTTTGTGACTTAATAAAATAAAACAAAACATAAAATAACTAAAGGTGATTCTAATGCCTGTTCCAACGCGACTCCCAACAACGTTGCTATGACGACCGACCTACGGACATCCGTACGTTGGATATAGGAACCGGGGGCTAATGAAGTTCGGATTGCATACACCTATTTGAATCACCTTGTATATTATAATCCCTCTGTGTGAATGCAGTGAGGTCTGTAGAAGCAAGTTGTTATAAATATGCGAGTCGCGTCCGATGCGACGTCGCTCCGTCTACGTTGGCCGCGCGTGTTTACTTGTTTATGAGGATAATGGTGGAGAAAAACATCGAATATGGAATAATAAAATACAATAAAATAAATACAATCAATAAGTAAGTAAGTTCGTATGAGCAAGTGGCCAACTCTGGAGTTTTTAGGCCGCCTTAAGGCCTCCGACATGGCTTAACGACTTTAAAAGCCGGGACCGACAATTTAACGTGCCCTCCGAAGCACGCAAGCGCTCAGCTGATAATGCCACTTGCGGTCACCCATCCAAGTAGTGACCGCTCAGAACGTTGCTTAACTTCAACGATCTATCAAGAACGTTTTAGCAAGCTTAGCCACGAGCGCTTCGTGAAGTATTATAGTAATGAAAATAAAGTTGAAATTCGTATGACACTGAAACTGCGCTCCGCTTCGCTGCTCTTCGATGCTCATTTGGTGTGAGTTGAGCCTTACGATTTTGATAAAACTTTTAATTTTGTCAATTGTGAACATTATAAATGAAAACTGTTTATGACTTCGACGGGATTCAAACCCCAAAAAAATCATCATCTATTATCTACTAAATGATTATTGACTCTTACGCTGAAACAAAACATCTATTATCACTTTTAAAACTTTATTTTACTTCCAACGCCATATACATCACTTCCCTTCGTCTTCATTTTTTCCCTTCTGACATCTCCCCAAAACGTCAGATGTCAACTTCTTTCATGATGGCTCGGCCCCGTCCTTCATTCTTTCAATGTTGCCAACACGGCCATTCTGCATGCTGCCTGCCCCAGGCAGCCCACGAGTTAAGATAAAATGCTGAAATGTAAATAACATCAATTAGCTTAGGTACCTAATAAGGTAATTTGACAGTTTCATCCCAACAAAAGCTTAGCTTTTGTTTTAAAATATATATCCGAATTTTACTAAACTTTATTAAACCCAGATTTGTTCATTTTTAAACCACTTGCACTCAAAGGGCAGTGCCACACTTAAGCGTACCAAGTTCGTTTTTCTATGAACAAATCTTTTTCCATATTTATTTTTTTCAAACCACTTGCACTCAAAGGGCATTGCCACACTTAAGCGTACCAAGTTCGTTTTTCTAAAAATAAATATTTCTCTTTACTCTGAAACCACTTGCACTCAAAGGGCGGTGCCCACTTAAGCGTACCAAGTTCATTTCTTCTTTTATTTATTTTTCTTTTTAAAACAAGCCATATTTGTTCATTTCTAAACCACTTGCACTCAAAGGGCAGTGCCACACTTAAGCGTACCAAGTTCGTTTTTCTATGAACAAATCTTTTTCCATATTTATTTTTTTCAAACCACTTGCACTCAAAGGGCATTGCCACACTTAAGCGTAGGTACCAAGTTCGTTTTTCTAAAAATAAATATTTCTCTTTACTTTGAAACCACTTGCACTCAAAGGGCAGTGCCCACTTAAGCGTACCAAGTTAGTTTTCTTTTTTAATTTATTTTTCCGATTCATATCTTTGTATTTTTCCGATCCATATCTTTGTAGGTTATACATTACCTACTTATTTGTGACCTGATCTAAAAGCATTTTATCTAGACTCGCAAATTTCAGATGGTTGACTGCGGCCTTTATTTGTCAATTTAATAAAGCTTTTTTTTTTTTTTTTTTCGATCACTCATATGGCAGTGAAAAGAGATATTAACAGATTTAACAACCGTTTTAGCCAAAATAGATTCACTAGTTCTATAAGAATAACCAGGTAAATATATATTTTTAACTTGCCAACACGGACGTTTATATGCGTTCCAGTCCTTTGGCGACTACCACCACCTTATCAATCACCTTATCAGACTCCAATTTACGAGTAGGTATTTATTTAGTGGTTTACCGTTACTAGACTGTTTTATTATACTTTTATAGCCATTGTGTGTTATATATTTTACCTATTTTTCATTTTACAACTGTGTTTGAACTCATCACACCCCCTTGGAGCTAACTAACCGGGCTGGTGCGAAAACATAACTTAATAAACCTTTATCTACCAAGACCTACTTAATTGTTTATATTATATGCATTTTAAAGTTTGCCATCATAACAATCACCTGACACACTTTTTACAGTAGGTATACATTACTTTGTTAGACTCATTCCTACAATTTTATTATTTTTTTTAAACACTCTTTATAATGTCATTTCACTTTAGGTCAGAAAACACCCACCATGCCTAAACTGTTAGGCAATGCAGAACAATACGGGGTCTCACCCACCCATCTATGTACAGTACAAACTTAATGAAAGTCATTCATTATTAGGTACGCATCCCAAAATATGTCCCTAATCGAGAGGGAGCCAAACTATTCATAGCTTTCACCCTAAAAGAACCTTACCGTTTAATTAATTGCAATTTGAGAACCCTGTTGTTGAAATTATCATAATTTTTCACACCATCATTCTAGTGTCCAACAAGTACCTACTTATAACTTGTTATTTTGAGTCATTCAAACCGACCGCCCTCACTGTCACTGTATGCATTTACCCCCGCACCTACAATAGGTACCTACTATGCAAGTTGTCTTGATTTCCAAAACTCCCGACATTTGTATTCCAATCTGCAAACAAGCTGACCTTGACTTCACCAGTGAGATGAAAAACACAATACTTCTGTTTTTCTACTGTTATAGGTCTTTTTATAATCACCAAAAGTATGTTAGGTATTAACTACCCGCCGACCACCTCGCTTAGCTCTACTGTGGACCGTTCCACCCAACAGCTCATAGGTATCTCGCAAGCTAAAATTAGGTACCTACCTGTATAATGTTCTATCTTTAATAATAATTTTATCGGCCACTCCTGATTCTAAAATGGTTTTATCCGTTGCAGTTTAGAATCTCGTAATTGTAGGCCATATAGCACGCAAAACAGAGGGCAACCAATTTGCTTCTGTTATCGATCTCTATTTCTGATCTCTTAGTGGTACCTCTGGGTACTACTTGGTTCTGGCATGAGATATCTACACTCGTGCTTTCACGATGGACAATTTCGTAGGAATATTTCTAAATCAATAAAACTCATCATACTCATCTCCCTTATCCCTTGCTAGGCCCGGCACAACCTGTTTTCGTAAAATCTAGCATTAGAAGAATTCATCGCTTTTTGACAAAATCCCAAGCACCCACATATTATAATTGTAATACTTTTAGACTCACATCTCCAATAGAGACAATGAATACAACCATCAAACAATAAATCCAACTAATATCTAAAATAAACCTATATAGGTATTCGTCATTAAAAATTAACTCAATAATTTAACACTAGGTAGTACCTATGTTCGCATTTAGATATTAACTGCAACTTGTATGCATAAGGAATATTTTCCATCCTTCAACAAAATATTAACTAATATTGTCAACCATTACTTTATCACTATAATATTTATCATTTAATAAATACATGTTTTTAACCCTTATTGCCATCTTTAACCTCCATCACAAGGCTACCTACAATGATCAATGACATTTCTTCCTGTCACTTCACAATCACAAAGAAATCAATGTCTATAATTTAAACGCAATGGTCTTATTAATTAGAATCTCTCCATAATATGGCCCTAGTCCCAGACCAGTTAAATATACAAAAATATTGTGAATAATTTTAAGTTTAATTTTAAGACTTTTAGTCCAACATTATTTTCAACATTTTATTGAATTCAACAGTATTTACCAGAGCAGGATCATCTAACACCCTTGTCAATCCTGATTTATTATACCGATTTCATACAACTCAGACCCAAACCACGGAGCATCTTCAGTCCTTTGCTAATCTTTGTTTATTAATAAAAGGGACTTACCAACTTAAACTTACTGTTATCTTTCATTATTATCTATATTTATTTATATCTTTCATATTTTCAATTTTGTTTTCAAAATCATTGCAGTCAAGTGGTATTTTATAGGACAAATTTAGTAGCATAAATTATTTAGGTATTTTACATTCATTATTCTATATTTATACTTATTTTACTGTATGTTTCCCAGAAAAACACATAAATGATTTGATTTGATTTAAGCTTTGAAATACTTACTTAGGACATAATATTTATTTTTTTACAACATAAATACAATGTTCAGGCGCTACCCTGTACTCTTTACCCTGTACATAAAGATTAGAGAAGGCAAGAGAAAACAACAATCTTGAGTAGCTCCTCTTCCCCATTCAGACTCAAAATTTTAAGAATGTTTTCCCTTTTATACTAATATTAATTTCACAGCTGACTCTAATTTTAATGAACAATGATACCTGTATCATAAATACTCTTTGTGAAGCTTTTATGGAGAGCTCATGGCAAAGCTTGCCAAGACCCTCTTGATAGACCGCCGAAGCCAAACAACATTCTGAGCAGTCAAAACTTGGATGGGCGACCTCAAGTGACATTATCAGCTGAGCTCCTCCGTGCTTCAGAGGGCACGTCCCATTGCCGATCCCGGCTCTCTAAGTCGTCAAGCCATGACGGAGGCCTTTAGGCCGCCTCCATCACCAACATTGGTCACCCACTCACACAAACAAACGAACGAACTAATACCTTTTGTACAAAATTGTTCTAAACCTCTTATTTATTACTTACTTACAAATAAATTGTTTTGGATTATGAAAGTGTAGGTAGGCATATTGTAGTATTGTTTCCTCTTTTTTTTTTTTTTTTTGACTTCAACAAGAGCCAATGTAAGCTACTCCACAACATGAAATTATGGTTAGCCACACACCTCATTTTCGCCGAACCATTTAGTAGGTTTAGTTTAGATCTTGATACCAGATCATTTTGTCATGCCAAGCAAAGGTTTTGGCGTAACATCGTATAAAACTCTTCAGAGTCGATTTCGAAAAGTAGTACCTTAGTTTCGTTCAACGTAAGATTAGGTACCTACTACATATTATTTGTACTTACAATTGGGGTTTTCAGTAATTTGTGATACCTTCTCCGTAGTTCTCGGTGTACCTACATGACGAGTGCTCCAGTACTCGTTTTCGTTTGGAGCGTTTATTGAGCTTACTCCAGCGTTTCTACATGGCTGCAAGGTTCCATTCTCACTTCTGATATTATCTACTAAATGATTATTGACTCTTACGCTGAAACAAAACATCTATTATCACTTTTAAAACTTTATTTTACTTCCAACGCCATATACATCACTTCCCTTCGTCTTCATTTTTTCCCTTCTGACATCTCCCCAAAACGTCAGATGTCAACTTCTTTCATGATGGCTCGGCCCCGTCCTTCATTCTTTCAATGTTGCCAACACATCAGCCACTTTTAACCCACTGCTGGGCATAGGCCTCCCTTCGTGAATGCCATTTGCCTCTATCCTGCGCTAGTCTTAGCTATGTGCAAAAAAAAATATTAAAAAAAAACTTTAATTGTGAATTATCTGATTGACTGTACAATGACTTAAAATAACTTCTCAATTATCCAAAACAAGATCATAACATCGATTCTTTATGTGTCCGGAAACTGCGTAGGTATTTAGGGGCACTAATGTATGTGAGTGTGTGTGTGGGCTGTGGCCTTTTCTGATCTGCCCACGAAGATAACTTATTGTTGGTTAACCTTGGTCTTGGTGCCTCATTTCTAGGGTAAATTCTACTATCACATCACACTTTTATTTCACACTTTTATCTATCTATCTATACTTTTACTTTCTTTGACATGCCTTACTTTGTTCGACTGGCTTCCCACTGAAGCTTGCCTATTTAGATTATTTTAGATTGTTAAGGGATCGCTTTTAAAAAAAAGCTAGGCCCACACCACCAGGTTCTTGCCTGATTCTTTCCCTGGTGTAGGGAGTCGCGTTGGAACAGGCATTAGAATCACCTAGCATGTAAGACAAAACTTAAGTGATCCTTGAGGTCCTACAAGAATAAATTATTTTTCTTTCTTTCTTTCTATACTATCTATACTTCTATATTATCTATATCTATACTTAATATTATAAAGAGGTTGGTTTGTTTGTTTGTTTGTTTGGGGTAATCTTCGAAACTACTCATCCGATTAAAAAAATTCTTTCACCAATTTGTAGCTTAGACTTTCCGAATGAACATAGGCTATATTTTATCAAGGTAGGTACCACGTGAGCGAAGCCACGGGCAAGTTAGCTAGTTAATTATAAAGGTAAAAGTTTGTGTGTAAGTGTGTTTGTTACTCTTTCACGCTCAAACGGCTAGACGAATTTGAATGAAATTTGGTACCAGAATTGCTTTTACCCTGGATTAAAGAATAGGCTCCTTTTGATCCCGGTATTCCCACGGGAACGGGAACTATTCACCGCGGGTAACACCGCGGTTATTACATTACAGTCACCGTGGTCACGAGTAGACTACTCGTGACCACGGTGACTGTAATGTCATCGAAACGTCGAGGTAAATAAATAATATTGATTTCAATACGCGATTAAGTCCCGTTAATATTTTTAAATATGTTTTCAAGTTGCGATAGTTTAAAAAGTTTTATTAGTAGGATGTACAGAAAATGAATTTATGTCAGTATATAGATAGATAGATAGATAGAAAACTCTTAATTGTTACACCAAGTTATGCACTAAAACTAAAAAACTTAAGAACTAATACAAGGTGACAGTAGTAAAATTGCTTGGGACTAGATGACGCTGTGTGAAATTATTATTATTATTAGCCTGTTGTGTCCCACTGTTGGGCAAAGGCCTCCCCTTGGTCTCTCCACTCATCACGGTCCTGTGCCATTTGGACTCACGCTGTGTTAAAGGCATCAAGTTCGTCGCGTCACTGTGTGAAATGTCCAAGAATATAAAACAAAAATACATTTCACTTAAAATGGGGTAAAATTAAAAAGGGGGTAAAGCCACGTCATAGCGTGGGGTAAGTGGGGCACCACGTCAAGTGGTGATTACAATGACAGGTGGCTATCAGTACCACTTTGGCTATTATTTTACTTGTATAGGGGTTGATTATACCCCTTCATGGTTTGCTGTCACAATGAATGTTGTGTTTCTGTTCGCCTTAATTATACGATTGGTTACGTTGATTAACGCTTTAAGTTTGGATTTAGTATTAATTAACGGTTTAAACATTGATTATAAAGTCTTGGGATTAATTTGGATAAAAGGCTTTAAATAGAGATATAAAATCTTCTGCAAAATGTGGGGCATGTGGGCATGTACCTAATATTTATGTATTTGGTTGGACACACCTATGACTACCCCTTTAGACATTTTCAAAAGGATTTTAAAATTGCCTACATGTTTTTAAAAGACATACTTACCGAAAGTCTTTTAAACCTTTTAAGGTCTTTGAGCCCTGACGGAGGCCTTTAGGCGGCCTTAAACTCCGACACCGCTCATACGAACTTACTTATTAAACACTCCCCATTCATAATGGAGTAGTAAGCTTACTCTAGCTTAGAGGCTGTTATATCTGTTGCTATCTCTTTTCATTGACATAAGAGTAACAAGAACAAATAATTTTTTAAATCTTTGTTAAATTGACAAATCATTATGAATAATGGGGTAAGTATAGGAATTTCTTCTTAGTCAAGTCTAATGAGTACCTAATCTAACTAGGTATATATGCAACAAAACGTTTCCGTGATCATGCGCATACCTCACATGCCTGCATAATTAACATACGATTTTCAACCTTATCCCATCCACATACTCTCAACCTTACGTCTACGCAATAGATGTTATTGTGAAACGAATTATTTCTAACAAATAACCACCTTATTCGTTTGTAATAAGACTTACGAAATTCTTTGTACTCTTGTGCTTTGATACAGAGTAAAGATGACGCGTGCAAAGAATTTGCTGTTCAATTCTGCGCCTTACTGCAATGGAATAAAGACGACACGTGTTAAGAATTTGCTGCGTGATTCTGTGTCTTATTACAATGGAGTAAAGACGTGCTTGTAAAGTAATGGCAGACTGCTCGTCGCCTGCCTTTGTCATTAAAACAATGAAAAGAGGATGTATTAAATACGTTTCAATTGACATCGTTAGATGAGACGCCATGATACAATTAGACCATTTAGATGGTAATTATGTCCAATGGTCATTTGTTTAGGGACTAATGCCGGGTTGCAATATTCAACTTCTAATAACCGTGGATCTGTCGCCGTAGTAATATTGTTATCTGTCAAAGTATCCTACATTTTTTGTTGTCTAAACAAAGTTGCTATGGCGATCAATCTACGATCATTCGTAAGTTTAATATTGAAACCGGCCGGTAATGCTTTTGATAGAAAACCTTTTTTAATTAGGGCTTAAACTTTAGCCCCTTTACTTTATTAAACGCTGAAACGGGTATTAAAACTGTTGCTATCTCTTTTCATTGCGATAAGAGTAACAAGGAAAAAATATTCTTTCATTCTGTATTAATGACAAAAGTATTTCCAATACTTTTGTCTAAAGGCCTAGGACTTGTATCTAGACGGATAGAACGTTTCGCCCTTGGCTAGGCTGTTTAGGTCTCACATTTAGACTATCTAAAATCACTGGTTTAGAATAAAAGCTTGTATGCTATTCCATAGCACGTTCTAAATCTATTTGAAGTTTGATTTAGAGTTGTTCAGCCTTTTTGACTTGCGTTACAGACTTTCACAGTGAGAAATTCAAAAGCTTGTGTTAGTTTGTTCCCATTTAACTTCGAATTAGACTGAACCAATGATCTATAAAACTTTTTAAGTACTACGCACTTTGTGACCTAAATTTAATTGTTTTATTAAGCTATTGGGGGCAATTCTGAGTGTCGCAAAATCTAAACTAAACTAACTAAAATTATTGCCATCCTTTTTATTCCCATCGCTATGAAAGGGACGGCAACAATTTTAGTTAGCTTAGTTTAGCTTTTGCGACACTCAGAATTGCCACTATTGCATAGCTTCTATCGCGGGCCTTGAGCGTGAGGACCGAATCCAGAAATTCCGTAACGAAAATAACCTAACACCCCCATGCAATAGCTTTACCGCGGCAGTCTCCGAGTGCCACACGTCTTTTTTTATTTCTTCGTTCGTTCGTATGAGCAAGTGGCCAACTCTGGTGACGGTGTTAAGGCCTCCGTCATGGCTTTACGACTTCAAAAGCCGTGACCGACAATTGAACGTGCCCTCCGAAGCACGGAAGCGCTTACCTGATAATGCAACTTTGCTGTCCCATCCAAGTTTTGACTGCTCAGAACGATGCTTAACTTCGACGATCTATCAATTATTATTATTCACAGGATCAGTAATCTTATTAAAAAGGTTTGGCTACATCGCTTCTTTGGAACAAAAATGGCATAACTCAAAAAAAATGCTAAATGCTAAATAGATTCTAAACTCATTTCTCTTATACTATTTTTTTACTGAACACTCTTGTCGAGCGAAGTATGGAGTTGTCTTATTAAGCTCAGCTCACAATCCACAGGACTAAAGACTGTTGAGCCCTCAAGTGTTTAACCGGTTCGTACGCAACAGCTGTTCGCAATCGCTATGTATATTAACTTATGTAATTCAGATGCTTTCGTTCTTGCCTGTGGATAATTTTAGTTTACCGTGGTCTATAGGAGGGTTACCGGCGGTTTTTGTGTAGTATAGTTATCTATCCTCGCTCACGTGTCATTCTAAATGGATGGAATGTTAGTTCATGCAAGTTGGGGGCGGCGCTGCACTGGATATTCATACATTTGTGATACATAAATCTAAATAAATAAATATCCTTGGACATTCCACACGGCGTCATCTAGTCCCAAGATAAGCAACTTAATGCTTGTGTTATGGTAACCAGATGACTGATATACTACATAGATAATTTCTTTTTTTGTATTAATACATAAATACTATAGATAGAAAAACATCCAGACCCGGAACAAATATCTGTAGAATATACAAACATTTGTCCCGTGGCGGGGATCGAACCCGCAACCTCCGCGTATCAGGCAAGCCTTCGCCCACTGCGTCACAGAGGGCGTCAAACAAAACTAAAAAGATTCTACGTTTTGCCACGTGGCGCTTTAATTAAATCATAGATTCTGATGCACGGAAGCGCTCAGCGGTTAATGCCACTTGCCACCCATCTAAATTGTGACAGCTCAGAGCATTGCCTAACTTCAACAATTTTATTTTGGTATTTGGCCTTAAGGCGGCCTAAAAACTCCGTCACCAGAGTTCCGTCACTTGCTCATACGAACTTACTTACTTACTTATTTGGGTAAGTATACCTCTGTAATAGTTTTGTTTTGACTAGTTTAGGAGGAGTAGCGAAGTTGTACTTAGTGACCACCAAACTGTGTTATCGCTACTCTTCCTAAACAATACAAAATAAAACTATTACAGAGGTATCAAAAAATATAAATAAATAAATAAATAAATAAATATCCTTGGACATTCCACACGGCGTCATCTAGTCCCAAGCTAAGCAATTTAATGCTTGTGTTATGGTAACCAGATGACTGATAAACTACATAGATACATTTTTTTTTTTTTGTAAATACATACATATTATACATTATACATATCATTATACATACATAGAAATATGCTATGATATGAATTAGAAACTGTACAATTATTTTTTTTAATTTCTTTGTTCCACGTAACAGTAAGATGGCGGCGCAAGTATGACGCATACAACTTTAAGATCAACTAGGGATGAAGTCGTGGGTATACTTGGGGTTAATACCGTGAGCCTGTTCACATGTTTTACACAAGGCTCTTAGAACAGGCTCTTGCATTGAAAGGCACACGCCTCACCTGCCGCACATCTGCCGACCGGTTCGCTTCCCGGACCCGCCTGACCCGGATATTTCGACTTTTCGGAACGTTTTCTAAATGCCTAAATGCCGAGGGAAATGGCTTGTTTATTGATGAATTTATACGTCATTTGAGTAGGCGTTTTCGTTTTAGATGTAGCGTTCGCTGCACACTTGTAAACTCAAACTCAAACGTCACTTTTTAGCTTCATCTACGTAGCAACTTTGCCAACTTTTAGCTTTTAGGTTTAGGATTTGTACCTTAAGGGTGCTTTTTCTGTGACGCAACTAGCAGTTTACACCGCTTTGCAACATTCGAACACCAATAGCAACAAAGTATTTCGGTGCTTTGTTATAAAGTTTGAAGAACAAATAATAACAGTAAGTTTTTAACAATGGTAAAAGTCATCAAACAATTATTGCTTTTAGATGTTTATGACTCCGATTGGTCAAAATAAAAAGGGCAGGATCAGCTAGCTAACATCTTGCAAGCAAGCTAAACTGTTTCAAAATTGGTAAAGCGACGCTTTTGGTGAGAGTACCTTTTTTGTTGATGAGTAGGTAACAGAATTGATTTTGTATAATTATAGCTGTTATTGTGCACTGCTACTTAATTTTTCTCTATCTCCTTCTTTCTGGGTTGCCTGGAAGAAATCGCTTTCAGCGATAAGGCCGCCCCTTGTACAAAATTTATTTTTAAGTTGTATTTTATGTTTTTTTCTGTGTACAATAAAGTGTTAATTCATTCATTCATTCATTTAATTTGAATGATGGATATAGGTATACACGGTATGGATATAGGTGTAGAGGTAGGCTAAAGAAAAGATGGATGGACTGTGTGAGGGATGACATGAGTAAGAAAGGAGTGAGTGCTAGATGACGTCTGATAGAGGGAGATGGAAGAAGAACGACCCCACATAGTGGGATAAGGACAGGAAGAAGATGTAACGTTTAAAGTACCTACTATAAATTGAACAACTTGCAACTCGCCTCACTTTGTTTGACTGGCGCTTGACTATCTAGTCTAGATTGTTAAGGGATCAATGTTATGAGGTTAGTTTTAGCCGCGTTGACCATTGTCTCTCCTGTAGATATGGCCGGCTTAGCTGAGAGGATGATTTAGGTGCAAGCCTATTCCATCTCAACAATGTCCCAGGCAGTAGAATCTCCCGATAAGTTTAGGCAAAGATTGCCTCCTGACTCTGTATAAATCATCTAGTAAAGGTGTAAACTTTACACCTTTACTAGTACACTACACTGTAAAGACTCGAGTTCATTTAAGTTACTAATTTATATGAATTGATAAAAACATATCATCTCATTTTTTATTGTATATCAGTTTTACGTTTTCAAAACTAGTCCTACATCCAGCAGTTGACTATGATGATGATGCCAGTTTATTAAAACTAACGACATACCCTAAATGCGTATATATTTAAGTTTTTTCCTAAAAAAATATAATGATTACTTAACTTTATTTAATATCTACGTATCAGTTACAACTACGTATCTAATATGAATTAATGTTTCTGATAACGATCGATGTTTTAAAAATTCATATGTCGATATTTTTTTGAAACAACATCCTCAATACTTGTTGTTTGATAACTGGTCATTGTCGTTTACGATTTCATTCAAAATAAATACAAATTTCTCTAGAGAAGTATAAAAAATTCCGCAAATCTATGTAAAAGCGTGATAATATTGACTTTGACGACCTCTGTGGCGCAGTGGGCGAAAGCCCGCCTGAGACGCAGAGGTTGCGGGACCAATGTTTGCATGATCTGCAAATATTTGTTTCGTGTCTGGGTGTTTTCTATGTATAATATGTATGTATTTACAAAAAAAAAATATGTATCTATGTAGTTTATCAGTCATCTGGTTACCATAACACAAGCATTAAATTGCTTAGCTTGGGACTAGATGACGCCGTGTGGAATGTCCAAGGATATTTATTTATTTATTTATTTAATAGTGTAAGTCAATAGTTTAATTTGTCAATAGTAGTCAGGTATATCTGTAATGATATTATGATATCTACTAATATCTGTAATGATAATTTATTGAAATAAATAATTGAGTAATTGATTAATTGAGGTAATCGAGACCAACAAAGAACCTCGTAAGGGCTGACAAACACATTATCTATTGACTCGCACAACGAGATTTCTATGAATTCGACGACTATGACATGTCACAAGGCATTCTAAGGCATTCGGCGCAGCAATCAATCTTTGGATGAGCAAATGAATTCCCCATCCTTTCTTCTTTCTTTTTCAAAAGATGTCACACTTTCAAAGCTCAATTTTCTTCTTAAATTAACAGTTTTTTTCTAAATCCTACACGTTTGCCAAATGACCTGAGCTCTAAGGCTTCCTCGCAACGTCATTCGATCCGAGATAGCGGCCAGCGATGCGGGCGTGTGAATCAGCGATCTGCTGATCGGGATCAAGTTACCGACGCTGGTGGTCGGCCACCCTTGTGAAGGGGTTAGCTTAGTTCACTGCTAAGTACCTCAGGCCTTTACATCTTTACAAGATGATTTATACAGAGTCAGGAGGCAAGCTTTGGCACTTACTGGACACTGAAGTGCCTGGGACATTGTTGAGATGGAGGCTTGTAGCACCTAACTAAACCGTCCTCTCAGCTGCCGGACATATCCACAGGAAAGACAATGGTCAATTCGTGTGGGGCTGACTAGCCGCGGGTTTCCTCACGATGTTTTCCATCACCGTTTAAATCTCGTGTTAAAGTGCACATAATTTTTTCGACTTCTATAATAAATAATATTAGAACTAAACAAACAAAAATAAAACTTATTAAACTTGTATGAGATTGCAACTGACGTATAAATCACGTAATAAAAAAGAAACTCCGGCCTTTACATCTTCACTAGATGATTTATACAGAGTCAGGAGGCAAGCTTTGCCTACACTTAACGGGACACTGTAGTGCCTGGGATATTGTTGAGATGGAATAGGCATGAATAAAAAAGGCACATAGTACACATACATATTGTACCTACATAGTAACTCGTCTTTTTTTTACCATTCAGGTAGCTTCATCGTGATTTATTTATCAGAATCTAGATATACGAATCGTTAAGACTGATTAAGCGTAATCATATCATTATAGTTATTCCTAGGATAATCCTGTTTGATGATAGCGCCGTGTTTCTGACCAATGAGTAACAGATAAAGTCATATTTTTATTGAATTCAATTTCTAAGACATATCGTCGAAGTTATGGAACGTTCTGAGCGGTCACTACTTGGATGGGTTTTGAGTGTTTCGCCAACTGGTAATTTTTCAAACTGGGCTTTTCTGGCGAAAACGAAAATAAAATATCATTTCCATTCGAGAGATTCCTGAGTTCAAATCAACACCTGGATTCCTAAATGTGAACCTGTACAAGTGCACCACCGGGTGTCGAACTTGCGACCTTGGCTCGCATCTGCCCCGCCCACCTGTCAGATGGCAATGTTTACAACTACACAGTTGTAGCTAGCTGCCATATGGTTCGGTGTGTGGCTCATTGATGATTTTTGTAGTACGGTCGTCTGGCTTTTGTTTTGTCAGTGATTTTGGATGTTCATTAAGAATTCGTTCGATTTGCTAAAACTATCAATAAATAAATTTAAAAACCTTATTAGACGTCATCTTTTAAAAAAAGCGTATTATAAAATATCAGATTACTTTGATGACAAAAACGCTTGGGACTGAACGTGCTCCGACTCAGTTTATATTTACTTAGTATTAAGATTGGACCGCTGAAAACTAAGCTAGGCCCACACCACCAGGTTCTTGCCTGATTCTTTCCCTGGTGTAGGGAGTCGCGTTGGAACAGGCAGTAGAATCCCCTAGTTTTAAGAACGTGACATGTCAAAGTGGTCTATAAACGATCGTACTGAATAAATACATTTTGATTTTAATTCTGTTTCATTATCGTCTATTTTATGAAGTCGTCTTATCCATGTTTGGGTTTCTGCATTCATATATTCCTCATTATATATAATCAGTTTTTCATTACCAGGGTCCATCCCACTGCTGGGCATAGGAATGGTATTTTAGCAAACTTTTAGAGAACTTTTTCTTGTCATTAACATTTTGTTGACATTTCTTTTGTTGTAAGTCTGTTCTGTGTGTTAGGGCTACTTTTTATTTGCGTCCAGCACATTTTCTAAATGAACTACGGCAAACTTATCCAACTGACTTCAATAAATATCACAGACAACAGTTATAACTTATTCAAAGTAGTGACGACATCTTTTTCTATTAAAATAATTATTCTTACTATCTGTGAAACTAATTATATGAATAATTTAATGCAGATGATTATTACTACCTACTTAGGTTATAATAATTAACTTGTCATTAAATATTGTTATAATAAATGTGAACATATAATGTGAATGTGTAATGAATGTATGTATGTATTGTATAATGTGAATGTGTAAATAAATAATAATGTGATCGAGCTACGTTGCCTCAGCCAGACTCACAGATTCAAAAATACACATTAAGGCTTGTATTCACAGTCTTCACTAAGACTTGAGTCTAAGCTCAAGCTTCGATATTTGACAGTTCTCTATGGAAACTGAGTGATGAATCACCACTTGAGAGCTTGAGACACGATTCACACTCAAGCGTGGACTTTGAATACAAGCCTAGAAACTAATAACAACCCTACTTTTCGTCAGGGGCTATTGATTGACAATTTGACATCAATCACGAGAAGCATATCTCACAAAATCTTAGATCACAACGTAATTGATGAGTTCAGAGTCACCAAACGAGCTATTAGTATGAGTGTGGATGGGCATTTGGGCATGCAAGTAGAGGGAGGCCGAAGAAAATGTGGTTTGACTGTGTGAAAGAGGAAATGAATGTGAGAGGAGTGGATTCAGAGTAACGAATGATAGGGGTGAGTGGAAGAAGAAAACATGTTGTGCCGACCCTGCCTAGCATGGGTATATATTCCGAAACTGCCAATCATTCGATATTTCCACCATCGACATGGGATATTTTAATACACTCTTGTAATCTGACACCTTTATACCTGCTTTCACATTTCTAAAGGGTTTGGGACTTGGAACTTCTTCCCATGGGAGGCAAGGTGTCTTTTGATATTTCTTTTCAAGCGCATGATTCGAAGCTGACGGCTTTATTTTTTTTTGAATTTTCGCTAGTTATTGTTTGTTGCGGTTTTTGAGTTGTGCCGTTTTGCCGGTCAGCGGTCAATGGGGTGGTCTTTTTGAATGATTTAAACAATATTATTGAAATTAAAAGAGGTTACTCGTTAATCGTTCGTAAGCGGCCAAAAGAGGTTACTTTAAGTTATATTTTAAATTATGTAGTTATTTTACTTCGCTCACATGGTATTTTCATTTCATTTTCATAAACATAATAGCATATAATTACACTAAGCTGTTTGTCCGTTGAAAATATTTTTCAAAATCATTAATTATTAAGTATTGAAACTTCGGAGATTAAGTACCAAGATTTTTGTCCAAGATCGAGTGGTGCCCGCATCACGGTTTTGGGCTACTTATCATTGTTCCATCGTTAAAACACTATTTATATTTTGTACCTATGAAAGTTTTATCCATAAATCCAATCTACCGAAATCGAAACGCAATCACAACTCAAAATCTCACAGTGAAAAGTGATGTCTCACACGAAATGCAAGAAGTTCAAATTCAAACGATAAAATCGGCATGACGCCGCCATGGAACCGAGCTTCCTCCCCGCGGACACACCGCCCACCATGGACTACCAGCCCAAGGACCTGGCTTCCGAATACTTCAACACATTCAGCCAGATATGCGACAACTACCGAGACTCCGATGTCAACCTTCGGCAAACTTCGGATACCCTTCGGCTATCCTCGGAAATACTCGACGGCGTACGCTCGGAATACGTCAGCACGGACTTCAACAAAGCGTACAAAGAGAATGAGTTTAGGTATAAGGACTATAGTGAAGTGAAGTTTTTGGGCAAGGATGAGCAGATATTTCAATTTGGACAGCCTGACGCGTCGGCGCTGCTGAGGCACCGGGCGAGGAGACGGTTCAATGAGGAGCATGGGATCCAGCCGCCGCCAGCCACGAGTCAGGAGAGTGGGGTAAGATTATAAAATTTTGTGGACACTGATAGTTTTGAGGGCGCTGTTCCGTGCCTAAGACTTTTTCTAAAAGAAACAAACAGACAAAAAACTGCTGAATCTGTCGTACTTCCCAATTCATGCGTTTTATTTGTATAGATATATATATTTTATTGTATAGAAATACGATTTATAAAAGTTCGATGAGCGAGGGGCTGAAAGCCTATTGACTACTGATTTATCATGGAAAAGGAATTTATTTCTTGCCCAGAAACAACTATACTAGGTATCTTATCTATTAATTCTAATGCTATCAGCATTAACACTGGCCAGAGTATCACAAAACGTCGGTAAGTCACCGCCCACGACTGCCTAATGACTATGACCAATTACATCTACACGTAAATACTACAGGCGGAATCAGAGGTGTAGTTTGCTTGGAGGAGGGTGGTATGAACAAGAGACGCGCTGGGTTAGTTTCTCCTTGCTCGGTACACTCCTGGCAGAGTTGTCGTGTTCATCAGTGTAGTTCTTCCTTTGTGGCACGTTTATCAGCGTCACCACTCTTCCCTGACAGCTGTCCTTCTTGCACACTCATGTAAGGGACCGTCCACAGCTGCATTTATCTGGTCTGTCCACCTCATGGGTTAGTTTACCTTACGTCAATCAAGAACAACTATTAAGTTAAAAGCCGTGTTGGCCAAGTGGATAAGTACTTCGACTTTCGATCCGAAGGTCGTGAGTTCGAATCCGGCCGTGCATCAATGGACTTTTGTGACGAAAAATTTTCGATACGAGCTTTAAACGGTGAAGGAAAACATCGTGCGCAAACCCGCGGCTAGTCAGCCCCACACGTATTGACCATTGTCTTTCCTGTGGATATGTCCGGCAGCTGAGAGGATGGTTTAGGTGCTACAAGCCTATTTCATCTCAACAATGTCCCAAGCAATGTCCCGTTAAATGTAGGCAAAGCTTGCCTCCTGACGCCGTATAAATCATCTAGTAACGATGTAAAGGCCTGAGTTGTATGTGTGGCTGTACCTCTAAAGGTGTTACCAGACCAATCGATCGACCGTCAATCGACGTCATCGGTCGACGGCAGAATGGACCAGTCGACATCGATCGATAGTTTTTGGTATGGTAGAAACCATCGATCGACATCGACGGCTCCGTGCCACCATCGAGTGAAGACATCAATCGACGATTGATCGATTGGTCTGGTAACACCCTAAGTTCCTTATTCCTACTCTCCGCCTCAAATATTATGCATCTAAAAATAAAGAGTCTAGCATCAGAGCGCTCCAATCCAGAGTTGTGTGTTTATATAATGTTTGTTGTCGATTCCACGTTTATGTCGCGTCTATGGTTATTTCGAACTGAGGTCAGTTGGTGGGCCTCTGATGCCAAGGGTAGTGTACTTCCTATTATTTATTGTCGAAATCGTAGAGCCCGTAGATTTTAAAAACTGTAAAAACGGCATAAAAGTCTCGCTTGTAGATATTTTTTAATGCACCCAGGTGAATAAGGTGAATAATGTTTTTTAAAAGTAATTTTGAATGCACCCAGGTGCTTAAAGTTTACTAAAAGTGTATTTAATACTCCTAGGTGAATTAGCTCAGGTGAATTAAGTTTACGAAGCGTATTTTTTTAGGTTATAAACTTCATTTTTGTACATTCTGTAGTTATTGCGACCTGAGGTCAGTTATGCCGGGTTCCTATATCCAACCAACGGATGTCCGTAGGTCGTTCGTCATAGCAACGTTGTTATCTGTCAAAAAGTCTCATACATTTTGTATTGAATAAACAACGTTGCTATGACGACCGACGTTGGATATAGGAACCCGGCATTAGTGGGTCTCTGATACCAAGGGTATGTATTATTCCAGGTCATAAACTATGTATATTCCAAATTTCATTCAAATCCGTGTAGTATTTTTCGAGTGAAAGAGTTTAGCTAAACTTTCGCGTTTATAATATTTCTTGGATTATACACTTTGTCGAATTTCTGATCAATATTCCTATTCATCGGTGCTTTAACCGAAATATCATCTTACTGATAGTTTCGTCTTCGGCGTCAAGGACTTCGTGGCCAAGTGGTAAGGCAGCCCGGCTTAAGGGTGATCGCTTGTATCTCGCGGGTTCGAATCCTGCCGAAGTCGTAAAACTTTTAGTAAGATTTTTCATTTAAAAATAATATCCCAATTATAAAGTTGAATATCTTGTATACTTATCGTAGATCAATCAGTAACCCGATAGTTATGTTGAAGAGCCATTTTGACAATGCCTAATGGATAACGCAACTCGATACTGTGTGAACTCCCCTCTTCTACAGCAGAAGATATTTACAAACTAATAACTGAATCTTGTACATATAGAAGAGCAATCTATACTTCTATACTTCTATTCTTCGACGCGTGATCCGAGGGCTGGCACTTATTAGGCTCAAAAGATCAGCATTGCCATCCAGCGCGGCAATGCTGCCAGTGTCTTGGGCACGCTTCCGTCTGGCAGTGGTTTGGATCAGTTGAGCTACCTATAGATCGTTTGTAACGATCCTTAGGTGGCTCAACTGGTTCTAATTGTATTTTGTACAGTTATGTAAATATGTAGTAGTTTAGTTTCTGTAAATAAATGTACCACAGTTTTACTTCTATATGTCTATACTATATATTCTAGCTATATCAAAAAAAATCTCTATCTATTCTATACTAGGTATCTATCTACTAGTGGCAATTCGGAGTGTCGCAAAAGCTAAACTATTTATTTATTTATATCAGCCGTTCGTGTCCCACTGCTGGGCACGGCCTCCCCCCACTCTTTCCAGACCAAAAGAAAAGCTAAACTAAACTAACTAAAATTGATGCCATCCTTTTTATCGCTGTGAAAGGGACGGCAACATTTTTAGTTAGTTAAGTTTAGCTTTTGCGATACTCCGAATTGCCACTAATATCTAAACTATACTAATATTATAAAGAGGTAAAGTTGGTTTGTTTGTTTGTATGTTTGGGGGTAATCTCCAAAACTCATCCAATTTCAAAAATCTTTCACCAATTTGTAGCTTAGACTTTCCGAATGAACATAGGCTGTATTTTATCAAGGTACCTACCACGTGAGCGAAGCTGCAGGCGAGTAAGCTACTTGTTGTATATACCTATATAAATGCACCTCTAGAGAGTGTAGGAAATTGCGTTTTTTTTTTATTTTCTCGTGTTCCTCAAAATGTTCAATACACCTAATGGCGTAATGAAATCCTTTTTGCTTTATACCTCGAATGGAATACATATAGAGGTTTAATATTACATCGATGACGTCATTTCCTGTTCATTGAAAAAGTTGCCTGCGCTTCCTTTGCTTGAGAGGACTTCGAACTGTCTATACAGAGGGCCTAGCCAACTGGCATTCGCTATGAAGCGATTCGATTTCTATCATCGCTACACCTTTGATTTGACATTTCTGATCGCTCGAGTTTTCGGTCATCGAATGTCAATTCCTATACATTTTTTTTAGTTTCTAATCGAAAGCGATTGTCGAAATGTAACATGGCTAGGGCCTCAGAATGTTTTATAACGACAGTATGAGAAAATGTGAAACTATAGAAGACTAGCTTACTCGCCCGCGGCTTCGCTCGCGTGGTACCTTGATAAAATATCGCCTATGTTCATTCGGAAAGTCCATGCTACACATCGGCGAAATATTTTTTTAAATCGGATGAGTAGTTTCGGAGATTACCCCAAACAAACCAACTTTACCTCTTTATAATATTAGTATAGATTAGTATAGATAGATAGAGACTGTGGCCTTAGGAACCACTCAACCCTTTTTTGTGAAAACATTATTATAAATAATATCCTTGGACATTCCACACAGCGTAATCTAGTCCCAAGCTAAGCAATTTAATGCTTGTGTTATGGTAACCAGATGACTGATATACTACATACTAAGATCTTTTTTTGTAAATACATACGTATCATACATAGAAAATGACCAGACTCGAGACAAATTTTTGCAGATCATACAAACAATTGTCCCGCAGCGGAGATCGAACCCGCAACCTCTGCGTCTCACACTCTCCACAGAGGTCGCTTCGAATATTGGCCTGTGTATCCAGGCACTACAGTTTTCCGTTAAGTGTAGCTAAAAATTGCCTCCTGACACTGTATAAATCATCAAGGCTGTAAAGGCCCAAGTTACTAGGTAATTGAAAAGAAAGAAAGAAAGAAAAAAAATATTCTGGTAGGACCTCAAGGATCACTTCAGTTTCGTCTTACATGCTAGGTGATTCTACTGCCTGTTCCAACGCGACTCCCTACACCAGGGAAAGAACCTGGTGGTGTGGGCCTAGCTTTTTTTAAATGTGTGTATGTACTAATATCTTGCATGTATGTATGTATCAGTAACTGTTTGCGATAAGTTCTCACAGCACTTTGTCATCAATGGCTCCCAATAAGGTGTCGTTCCATTTGCAATCATGCTCGCATTGAGAACATTTTTAGGGTTCTGCGCGATTGTGAAACGAAATATGTAAACGTTTTTGTACTATTTTTTATTTTAACTTTCTGGCAATTTTTGTACCTTTTGTTGTAATTCAGTGTTGTGTATTTTGTGTGCTTAGTAGCAAATAAATGATATGTCTATGTCTATGTCTATGTCTATGTCTACTATTTACGAAGACCAATCTTTGGATGAATAATGTACTTGGACTAGCTTCTACCTCCTTGGACATTAACACAAGACCCTGAGCAATGGCATTTTTTTATTTTTTATTTTATTAAATAATTCACAAAACAGATTACAATCCCAGAAGCTTAAAATCTAAAACTAGTTATTTTGATCTAGATTGATATCACGGTTTACGGTTTAAGAAGCTTTATTTCTCATATAATTTACAAATAAATCACTTACTGAGAAACACATATAAACTATACTCTGCGAGTATTTACACAATTTTGTTCAAATACAGTGGGAGAATGAGTAGACATGCACACATAAATCTTATCAAACTAATATTAAAAGTGGGTAGATTTAAAAAGATCAATTACCAGACACAGCCAAAGCAGATTGCAACTTGTTCGATGCGGGCAGGCAGGCCCACTTGCACCGGTTGTGGATAACTAATCACGGTTGTACCTACTAATCTACAGTTAAAAGATTACTGTTGAGTATTGTAGGCATCCTAGTAGTCTGTGATTGTAGGTATTATGTCTTTTAGTTGCTTGGAATATTTGTAATTGCAAAGGGGTAGGAAATATTTTAATTATGTTTATATGTAATTATATTATGTGTAGGTACCTACTATTTCAATCTGCTATTATTTATAATAGCTTTAAAATAATATAGTAAAGGAAATTTTATTAGATTTATCAGATATTAATTTAAAATTTACTACAGTAAATAAATTTCATATACTTAATTAAATTAAGAATTCATTTTATTATAATATTATAAGTATCAATTTTAAATATTATTTAAATAGATTGTTTATCTTCAATTGAATTAACTAGCAAACGTATATTAAGTATTATTATTATTTATTATTTATTATTATTGGAATTTGATTAAAAATGAGGAATGTCTTGGTCTAGTTAGTTAGCAAGGAAGAGGAGTTTTGTATGTACTTTTTTAAACATTTCTTAAAAACGGGCATAGATTTTGTGTCTTTAATGTCATTTGGTAATTTATTATAAAGGCGGGCTCCTTCATACATAATGTTATTTTTACCGTAGTTGGTTCTAGGAGTACGGAGTATTAAATGATTTGCTTGTCTTGTGATTTTTTTCTGTATCTGTGCTCTTTTTGTAAAGGTAATATGGCAATGAATATCTTTGCTTATTATTTTTCTTACTAGGACGCATGTATTGTAAATATAATTTTGTTTGATATTAAATAGTTTAGTTTGTTTATATATTATGTTTGACGATGTTAGGAAGTTGAAGTTGAATAATAGCTTTACCAATTTATTTTGAGCTGTTTGTAATTTTAATAGGTTTGTCTTTGGAGAGGAACCCCAGATTTCAATGAGGTAATCTAGATGGGGTTTTACTAGTGAATTATAGACCGTGTAACGAACTTTTCTAGGTAAACACCGGACTATACCTTTCAATGCTCCAGTAAGGCTGCTTATTTTCCTAACTAATTTAGCAATATGGGGTTTCCATGTTAGCCTATTATCTACTATTAGACCAAGATATTTTTCACTGTCAGAGACTTGTAGCGTTATTCCGTTGATAGTTAGTGGTTGATTATAACTTACCTTTTTATTTTTAGCAGCAAAAATTATAACTTTAGTTTTTGACTCATTTATTGTTAGAAGATTTTGTAAAAACCAATTCTGTAAAATGTTTATATCAGCTTGTGCATGTTGGGTAATAGTTTCTATAGCTTTGTCAAAATAAAATAAACAAGTATCATCAGCGTAAAGTGTGATATGACCCTGTAAGCCTATTTTATAGATGTCGTTGATATATATTAAAAACAGAAGTGGTCCCAGAATCGAACCCTGCGGGACACCACAGGTAACCGGCTTTCCGCTACTCACATGCTGACCAATTTTTACAACCTGCATCCTGCCGGTAAGATAGGATCTGAATATTTCCAATGCAACCCCAGTGATACCTCCAGCACTATGTAGTTTGTTAATGAGGAGTTTGTGACTCACCGTGTCAAAGGCTTTCTTTAGGTCAATAAAGATACCTAAAGCTAATTGTTTGCTGTCAATGCTATTTCTAACGTTTGTAATTAGATCTACTGAGGCTGATAAAGTGTTTGATTTGTTTCGAAAGCCATATTGATTTTTACAAAGGAAATTAATTGAATCCAGGTGCTCGGTAAGTCTCATATGGAGAACTTTTTCAAAAACTTTGGAAATAACTGGTAGAACTGAAATTGGACGGTAATTGCCGGGATCTAGTTTATCCCCAGATTTGAAAATGGGGCTAACTTTAGCAATCTTAAGTGAGTCAGGAAAGACACCTTCTTCTAGACATTTGTTTATGCAGTTACTTAGGTTATCGGATAGAATATTTTTGACACATTTGATAGCTTTAGTGCTTATGCCGTCTATTCCTGTACTGGTATTAGATTTAAGATTGCTTATAATTTTTGCTATTTCGTCTGCTGTGGTTGGTCTAAAAGTGATCAGTTTATCAAATGTATTCTCTTTTTCTATGAAATTATCTGTGAAACAGTGATATTTAGCAGGAATTTGTTTAGCCAATAGGGACCCAATACCGGAGAAGTAGTCATTAAAAAGTTCACATATTTTCTGTGGGTCTTCTACGAGTTCTGCTTTGATTTTAAGCTTGATTGAGACACAGTTATCTTTAATCTTATTGTTGGATAATTCATTAATAAACTTCCACATCTTAAGAGGTTTGCCTTTACACTCTTTGAAAGATTTATGATAGTATTGGCTTTTTGCCAATTGTATGGTTTTGAAGGCCTGTTTTCTTCTTTCCATGTATTTCTGCTTCAAAATCGGATCATTTTGATTATTCTGCAAATCCTTCCAAGTCTCGTCCCTTTCCTCGATTGCAGCAATGGCTCCTTTGTTTATCCAATCCATTTTAGGAGGGTTTAAAATTTTTGTCTTAGTCTTTTTGTTTTTTATTATAGCATTTATAAGATGTTCCTCTAGCTTTCTATAATCGTGATCAAGATTAGTATAGTTTGTCGATTCTATGAAGTAATGTAACCTTTCGTAATTGATTTGATCGTATTCAACTTTCCGAGGAGGGATTTGTTTACATCTTTGTATTTCGAGATAAATCTGCTTGTGGTCAGACATTGCAGATTCAATAATAGCCAGATGAAAAGGATGATCCTTTAAGTTTGTGCAGATATGGTCCAATATCGACTTTTTGTTATCCTTATGTCTCGTGCAGTATTCTTGATTGATTTTGTTCAGAATCACAAATCCACCTTCACGGAGCGTAGCTTTGTAATCCTTTATCTCTGATGACCTTTCCAGTAAGTTGTAGTTGAAGTCACCAACAATTACCGCTCTTTTTCTTTGATGAAGCTGTTCTGAGAATAACTGTAGGAAGTTCGTTGAGCTGGTACGCCCTGGTTTGTAGATGACTCCGATATCCAAACACAATTTTTCGACGTGTACCCAAAGATAATGGTTGTCATCATGACATTTATCTTCTATATGACTGTGTTTGAGGTCGTTGTGTATGTAGATGGATACTCCTCCACCTCGAATATCCGTTCGGTAGTTATAGTAGTGGGTGTAATTTGCTATGGGACGCAATTGAGCTTCCAACTCTGACTTGATCCATGTCTCTGTTATAGCTATGATGTGAACATTTTCAATGGCTTGCAATATGCATTTTAGCTCGTCAAGTTTTCCCCGCTTCATTATGCTTCGGGCATTAAGATATAACAGCCTCAGAGATTTATTGCTTGTTTTAATGCTTTTATGGGTATTTACTATTTGATAGGTTATGCGTTCGTTTGTTTTTTGGTAATTATTTTCAGATGCATTAAAGATCGCTAGTTTTTTGGCTGCAAGGGTACAATTTTTGATGCTCCCTTAATATATTTTATTCCAATGTTGTCTTCACCCTGGTTCTGTCTATGCTTCAATTCATCTATGAGGAGTTTCATTTGTTTTTGTTGTTGGGGAGTTCTATCAGAGAAAATGTTTACATTCTCCAGGACTACATCCACTTTCTTCCGCAAAATATTTATAGCATCCACGGCAGTGTTAAATGTCGCTTTTATGGGCCTGGAGTTTCCAGGTTTGTATTTTCCAAGGCGCATGCAGTATAAGGGGGCGGGGCTATCATGTATGATCGTTTTTGAGATTCCAGTAACTTCTTCCATGTCATGCGCTTGTCTTTCTTTTGGGTCTGCTGATTTAAGCTCCTTCACTCCTGTGACAATAATATTTTTTTCCCTTGTTGTGCGTTCTTTTATTTCGGTTATAATATGTTCACTCTGTTTTTCAGACTCTAAGTGGTTTGAAGCGGTAAGTTGGACAGTTGATGCTTTTAAAGCATCGATGTCATTCTTCATTGACGCTATCTTTAGTTCAGTGCCCTTATAGCATTTTTTTATATCTGACATTTCCAATTTGCATTTGTTTTGTTCGATGGTAATATTATCAGTTTTCTGCTCTATGCTCTGTATCTGGAGTTTTATTGAAGTAATATCTTCAGATATTTTTTGCAGATTGGTATTCTGAGCTCTTGAAAAATCTTGAAGAATAGACAAAATGTCAGCACGAAAATCAGCAAGTTCTTTTTTTATTGAGTTATCAACATAATCTGGTACCTTCCGTTTTCGTAGGGATACTTCAACATCAGGTACAGGACAGTCAGAATGAGGTTGCATGTCTTCAACTCCACCAGGGGTCCCGGGAGGGCTGCGTCGGACGCTCATTTCGTAGATGTTATGTAGGCAGTACCTTTGCGTTAAACCGTCGGTTAAGGTTTTGGTGAATTTGGTTCTTCTATTCGTTTGTTTCCGTATTATTTCGGAGCGATGTTATGAGCGGGATGTATTATTGAGTGTGTCTTTTTTACTCGAGGTGGAGAGGGGTGCCGCTTCTAGTAGTACACGATAGAAGAAAGCCTTACTAGTCACACTGCACACATTTAAAATTTCACTCAGTTGCTTCGGTGTAAGATTTATTTTGCACTGTTGATGTTTTTAAATTTTTTAAAAATATTTGTGATACACGTCCACTCGCTCCTCTCACTGTCGAGGCATATCAAATATGTGAATATGACAATTTTAGTGTTGCATGCATATGTAAAAAATGGCATAAACAAATAGAGGCCTATACCCAGCAGTGGGTTAAATCGGGCTGCAGATGATGATGCTGATGATGATTGTGATAAAAATATAAATGAAATCAATTAAATTCAGCGTTTCATTAAAAAATATTCGGAGCACGGAACTCTCAGAATCGCAACTTAAACACACTTGTCCGTATTTATTTTTTCACAATTGTCAACTACGCGATACCTAATCTGGCGAACAATGGTTCAAAACATTGCTTATCTCAGCATTGTGGCTTAACATTAAATGGAGGAGCGCTAAGTCGCGAGCAAAAACATGTTCTAACGAAAAAGAAGCGCTCGTGGCGAAGCTTGCTACGTTCTTGATTGATCGTCGAAGTTAAGCAACGTTCTGTGCGGTCACTACTTGGATGGGTGACCGCAAGTGGCGTTAATATCTGAGTGCTTCGGAGGGCACGTTAAATTGTCGGTCCCGGCTTTTAAAGTCGTTAAGCCATGACGGAGGCCTTTAGGCGGTATAAAACTCCGTCACCAGAGTTGGCCACTTGCTCATACGAACGAAAGAAAATGAATACATCTCTCCCACTTCTTCTATCGTATCAATTATTCACCCTAACCTACAATAACTCTCTATATAACCTCCTCATTTTTTTAATATTGACAAGGGTGTCAAGCAGGGTGACCCACTCTCTCCCAAACTTTTTACGAGCACTCTAGAAGAGATTTTTAGGAAACTGGCTTCTTCTTGGGTTCAGAAAGGTATTTTAGTTGGACAAAAGAGACTCACAAATCTTCGTTTCGCTGACGATATAGTTCTCTTTGCCCCATCAGCTCAAGAACTACAATCAATGCTCCAAGACCTGAGCACAGCAAGCCTTGAAGTTGGATTAGAAATGAATCGGTTAAAAACACAAATATTGACCAACAGCACCAAACGCAAGATCGAGGTGGACGGTCAAGATTTGCACTATGTCGATGAGTACACCTACTTGGGCCAGTTAGCTAGCTTCGAAAACAGGCAGGACAAAGAGATCGACCGCCGTGTCGAGAACGCCTGGAAGAGCTACTGGTCCATGAAAGCGCACATGAAGGGCAACCTTCCTCTGTCACTTAAGCGCAAACTCATCGACATGTGTATTCTGCCCGTCCTCACTTATGGTGCACAAACGTGGTCCTTAACCGATTCACAAAAATCCAAACTCAAGGTTTGCCAACGGGCAATGGAACGTAGCGTGCTTGGAGTCAAGCGAACTGACAAGATTCGCAATACCACGCTACGTTCAAAAACAGGTATTGCCGATGTAGGCAGGAAGTCAGCTAGGCTGAAATGGGATTGGGCAGGCCACGTAAGGAGAATGCACCCTGAGAGGTGGGCATCAATCGTCACTAAGTGGGAGCCTGAAGACGGGCGGCGACGCCGAGGAAGGCCCAAAAGGCGCTGGCGTGACGACATTGTTGCCTTCCAGGAGGAATGGTGGGAAGCGGCCGGTGATCGCAAGAAGTGGAAGGATTTGGGGGAGACCTTTGCCCAGCAGTGGGACACACTATAGGTTTAAAAAAAAAAAAAAAAAAAAAATGAAATGATATTTCACCTGAAAAATTACAGCCATTATAATTGCTTTATATTTTTATATTTATGTGTTGTGAGAGAATTCAATAAACAATTTGAATTTGAATTTTGAATTTGAATTACAACTTACGCGCACATATTCCTTAAAACATTATCATCTTTTATGCGGGCACCACACATTGGCTTCAACTCGGTTCCAACATTAGAATGGCCAATGGCAATGCTCCGTTTACGGTCCAACATTAGAACGGCCAATGACAATGCTCCATTTGTGTCGATTAACCGTAAACGGAATTTCAAATTTCATATTTCAAAATGTATTTATTCAGTATTTATAGACCACTTTGACATGTCACGTTCTTAAAACTAGGGGATTCTATTGCCTGGTTTTTTTTTTTTTTGGCCATTCTAATGTTGGAACCAAGTTGAAGCCAATGTGTGGTGCCGGCATAACAGTCGGGTAGTCAAGTCATCAACCTTAAAGCAGTGGAAACGATACTTACCTCATGCTGTTCAAGCTAATTGCACACAACATGACCATACCAGGTGGTGACCATTTTGGTGGCGTTGCGATACCTGATTGGGCGTATTGTTGGTACCGATTTGGTGTTGGTACCAAGAGTTCATCATCATCTACCTGATCATTGCTGCTGGAGCAAATGCTGAGGGGTAGCCTTATTTTCCTGTCTGTTATTTTCATTTGTTTAAGTTACCCATGTTTATGTTGATGGAAAATAAAAACTTTTTCTTTCTTTCTTTCTTTCTTTCATTAACTGCTGACAGAAAATGGGTTTTATAAACTTTTAGTGTTACGAGAGGCATTTTTTTGTTTTTATTAAAACCATATACCTAAGTTCGTTCGTTCGTATGAGCAAGTGGCCAACTCTGTTGACGGAGTTTTTAGGCCGCCTAAAGACCTCCGTCGTGGCTTAACGACTTTAAAAGCCGGGAACGATACTTTAATGTACCCTCCGAAGCACGGAAGCGCTCAGCTGAAAATATATAATCAGCGGGTAAGCTAGTGAAATATTCAATAGTTTGACCTCGCTGGTAACTGTTGCTTGTACTGCGACCTAATGGCTACCAAATGTTAGCTATAAATGTTTTTCCATGTCGTATCTCACGTTCATTATAAAGCGTCGACGTCAGTGTGGGCTAGTCTCAATAACCTATCTATCTTTGGTTTTGCTTACTGCGGGTAGATATTTGACATATCTTCCATACAAAAAACGTCAAATAGCTACTGACAGTAAGCAAAACCAAAGATAGATAGGTTAATGAGACTGGCTGCAAGTCGGTGGGAGTCAAATATGTCTAATTTTCCTCCTAAAATGTATTTAATATTGTAAGATTAGGTACTTATTATAATGACGTAGTAGTGAGTTTTGTAAATTTAAAAGGATAAGAAAGTTGCCTAGCCTGTAAAGGCAAACAATGTTGATGTAATTTACGACCTCTGTGGCGCAGTGGGCGAAAGCCCGCCTGAGACGCAGAGGTTGCGGGTTCGATCCCCGCTGCGGGACAAATGTTTGCATGATCTGCAAATATTTGTTTCGTGTCTGGGTGTTTTCTATGTATAATATGTATGTATTTACAAAAAAAAAAATTATCTATGTAGTTTATCAGTCATCTGGTTACCATAATTGCTTAGCTTGGGACTAGATGACGCCGTGTGAAATGTCCAAGGATATTTATTTATTAATTTATACGTTTTTGTGAACTTAATAAAAATGATTAAGGGAATTCTACGATTGTTTTAATTGAAATTGAAAGAGGGTGGAAAAGTTGATTATCTTTAGAAACTTACGATTTAGGTTCAAAAATTACCCCAGAACAAAATACCATACATAATCATAAACTGAACATATTCAATATAGACCTTACACACAGTTTAGACCATTTATATATCTATACTAATATTATAAAGAGGTAATGTTGGTTTGTTTGTATGTTTGGGGTAATCTCCGAAACTACTCATCCGATTTCAAAAATTCTTTCACCGATGTGTAGCATGGACTTTCCGAATGAACATAGGCTACATTTTATCAAGGTAGGTACCACGTGAGCGAAGCCACGGGAAAGTAAGCTAGTACTGAATTAATTAGTCCGTTCTTATTATCCAAGTCTATTGCACATTATGCCCATACAAAACCATAACAGGAATGCAACAATAGAGTATAACATTGAAACACCTAAAATAGAATCAGAAGTATGACTAATTCTATCCTGTTTCATAACTTACTGACGACCTCTGTGGCGCAGTGGGCGAAAGCCCGCCTGAGACGCAGAGGTTGCGGGTTCGATCCCCGCTACGGGACAAATGTTTGTATGATCTGCAAATATTTGTTTCGTGTCTGGTTGTTTTCTATGTATAATATGTATGTATTTACAAAAAAAAATGTATCTATGTAGTATAATCAGTCATCTGGTTACCATAACACAAGCATTAAATTGCTTAGCTTGGGACTAGATGACGCCGTGTGAAATGTCCAAGGATATTTATTTATTTATTTATTTATTATTAAAATGCTTAGCTTGGGACTAGATGACGCTGTGTGGAATGTCCAGGGATATTTATTATTTAACTTAGCTTTGTTATCTTATTTTACTTTATACTTGCTTACTCGGACGTGGCTTCGCTCACGTGGTATCTACCTTGTTAAAATATAGCCTATGTTCATTCGGAAAACTATGCTACACATCGGTGAAAGAATTTTTGAAATCGGATGTGTAGTTTCGGAGATGACCCCAAACATACAAACAAACAAACAAACCAACTTTACCTCTTTATAATATTATTATATTATTATTATTATATAATAATAAGTTTATATATTATAATATAGGTTAGTAAAGATATAGATGTACTTATGTATATACAAAAAAGTATTTTTCATTATAAATGAAAAATCTTACTAAAAAACTACTAAAATCTTAGTAAGATTTTTCATTTATAATGAAATTTCCAATACCTAAGTGTGGTTTAACACTGTAAAATAATAAATAAATTATAAAAAAGTATTTAGCTTGGGACTAGATGACGCTGTATGAAATATCCAAGGATATTTATTTATATTTTATTATTTGTTTTACAGGTTAGCTAATGACAATAAAATAACAACTGATTATACAAGGATACTTGATACTCCAAAGGATTCGCTTTCGACGTAGTATTCCTATTGTTAGTAAACAATATTTATCATTATATTTTCCTGTTGCATTGCAATTTATATCGAAATACTATTGTAGCTTCTGATGTGGTTTCTGAGAAATGTGAGGCGTTCGATTTATAAATGGGAGTTTTGGTTAAGTGTGTATCTTGTTGCTTAGTCATCGAAGTAATTTATCGAAGACGTGTACTGTTGGATTTCATGTTATTTGTAACTTCAGCGGTTAGCTTAACATTTCATCTGAAAAGTAATGACAAAAACGTTTTAAGTGGTATAGTTAGCTATCCTCGCTACCGGGTAAAGTATTTCAAATGTATGAAATTATTAGTTCATGCAAGTTACCGCGAGCGGCGCTGCACTGGATTCTCATACATTTGTAATTGTAACACTTAACTCGGTATCAATACTACGGTAAACTGGTGATAGACCTCTTGTTTAGCTCTATCGTAACGACTGTTCTTAATGCGCAATTGCGCACCCGCCTGGAGGGCCAAAGTTTCGGCCCGGTCACGTTATACTGCGCTAACTGTATCTATGTTATTATGTAAATATCTATGTAGTTTATCAGTCTGTGTGTCAAATATCAGTTGGAACAGGCATTAGAATCACCTAGCATGTAAAACGAAACTTAAGTTACCCTTGAGGTCCTACAAGAATAAATGATTTTTCTTTCTTTCTTTCTTTCAGTCATCTGGTTACCATAACACAAGCATTAAGTTGCTTAGCTTGTGACTAGATGACGCTGTGTAGAATGTCATGGGATATTTGTTTATTTCATTTTACTGTACATATTTAATAAATAAATAAATAAATATCCTTGGACATTTCACACGGCGTCATCTAGTCCCAAGCTAAGCAATTTAATGCTTGTGTTATGGTAACCAGATGACTGATAAACTACATAGATACATTTTTTTTTTTTGTAAATACATACATATTATACATAGAAAACACCCAGACACGAAACAAATATTTGCAGATCATGCAAACATTTGTCCCGCAGCGGGGATCGAACCCGCAACCTCTGCGTCTCAGGCGGGCTTTCGCCCACTGCGCCACAGAGGTCGTCAATTTGTTTTTTATGTGAAAACTGTCTCTGTCGCACATGTCCTAACAACATCTTTTTCTTTCCAGTACGGCAGCGACGAATTCGGGCATGACTCGCCGAGCAGATACGCGTCGCCGAAGGGCGCAGGCGCGGGCGGCTCGTACCAGGTACATCACTTGCTTTGACATGCCTTACTTTGATGAGTGGCTTCCCACTGAAGCTTGACTTATTAAGATTGTTAAGGGATCGCTTTTGAAAAGCTAGGCCCACAGCACCAGGTTCTTGTCTGATTCTTTCCCTGGTGTAGGGAGTCGCGTTGGAACAGGCATTAGAATCACCTAGCATGTAAGACGAAACTTAAGTGATCCTTGAGGTCCTACAAGAATAAATGATTGTTTCTTTCTTTCTTTCTTTTGCTTTTGAAAAGCTAGGCCCACACCACCAGGTTCTTGCCTGATTCTTCCCCTGGTGTTGGAACAGGCATTAGAATCACCTAGCATGTAAGACGAAACTGAAGTGATCCTTGAGTTCCTACCAAAATAAATGATTATTCTTTCTTTCAGGAGCCGTACTACGGCGGAGAGTGGGGCGCGCCGGGGTACTACCAGCCGCCGCCGCCTTACCAGCACGACCCCTATGCCACTTCGCCAGGTGAGACCCTTGGCACATTTCCCCAATTGGCTTGGCTTCTGTGGAATGCACAGAAGCCAAGCCAATTGGGAAAATGCTACCTTTGAGGAGTGAGTACTGTTGACAGTTACCCGCCGTTGATTGTTTCGCCTCGCCCCCTCGCCCTCTTTGACTCGCGCCCGAAAACCGACACCAAGCGGAGGGTCAGCGAGGCGAGGGATCACGAGCGCTCCGTCCTCACTCTCGCACTCGCGATCCCTCGTGTAGCCTCGTGGAGAATCTGGATGTGACATTACATATAAATAATAAATAAATAATAATAAATAAATATCCTTGGACATTCCACACGGCGTCATCTAGTGCCAAGCTAAGCAATTGAATGCTTGTGTTATGGTAACCAGATATGACTGATATACTACTTATATACATTTTTTTTGTTGTAAATAACCGACAGTGTACATAGGTACACTGTCGGTTTGAAAATGTTCGTCACCTTAGAGTCGGTTTTCGCTTGTACCAGATTGCAAGAATCAATTTTTATTGTACCAACATTTACCAGTGACGTTCCTTTTCAAGTTTCAAAAGGGATTATGTGCTCGTGCTCGTTAAACGAATCTAGTTGAAAACCGACGAACATTTTTAAACCGTCACTGTACATATTAAAATGTATATTAAATATGTATGTGTTAGCAGGTATAGCGGGCGCGCCGGTGGCGGAGGCGGGCGGGGGCGGCGCGGAGCTGCCCCTGCCCCCCATGTCCTCGTTCCGCGCCGCGGCCCCGCACCACTCGCCCACTGACGGCATGCTCGTCGCCAAGCCGACCCTGCAGCCGGTCAGTATCAGACAAAATAAACTCAGGCCTTCACATCTTTACTAGATGATTTATACAGCGTAAGGATATATCTTTGCCTATTATAGGTCGGGCCACGTAAAATGAGCGCGGTCGGGGAAGTAGGGGGGGTATGTTTGCGCCTGTGTTCATTAGCTGACGAACCAATAGCACTCGCTAAATCAATGGTCGCACCACTCGCCCACTGACGGCATGCTCGTCGCCAAGCTGACCCTGCAGCCGGTCAGTATCAGACAAAAAAAACTCAGGCCTTTACATCTTTACTAGATGATTTATACAGCGTAAGGAGACAATCTTTGCCTATTATAGGTCGCGCCTAAGGCCCGTCCTCGCTCGCTCTTCATTCGCAGGTTCACGAAGGAATGCCCGACCCCACCAGCAGTGATGTTGATAGACGCCTTCGAATGCCCGTTGTCCAACGCATTCACCCTGGAATAATAATAAAAACTAGTTTAGGTCACGTAAAAAGAGCTTGGTCGGGGAAGTGGAGGGGTATGTTTGCGCCTGTGTTCACTCGCTGACGAACCAATAGCACTCGCTAAATCAATGGTCGCACCACTCGCCCACTGACGGCTTGGTCGTCGCCAAGCCGACCCTGCAGCAGTACCAGTACCACTAAAAAATACTCAGAATCAGAATCATATTTTATTGCAAAACTGTGTGTACAAGGGTAGGTCTTAAATGATAGGTACAAGTTTAAACAGCTATCCATTTCGGATGTGCAACTTAATGTTGCACATCCGAAATGGATAGCTGTTGGATAGTGGATGGATAGCTGTTGGAAGGATAGCTCAACTCACACCAAAAGAGCGGCGAACAGCAGCGAAGCGGAGCGCAGTTTCAGTGTCATACGAATTACAACTTTATTTTCATTTCTATAACACCTCTTATCGCATGAGAATATTGAAATATAATGTTACTTCCAGATGTACGGCGGGTCCGCCCCCGGTCGCGGCGCGGCGGAGGCGGGCAGCCTGTCCTCGTACACCTCCTCCCCCTCCACCCCCGTGCAGTCCCCCCCGCCCCCCCCGCCCCCGCCCCTGCACGCGCGCCTCTACCCCCCGCTGGAGCACTCGCCCGCGCTGCACAGGCTGGCTCCTCATCAGCACCAGGTAACTAGAGATACCACTCCCGAACTTCTTTGCCTTTGTTCGACTGCCTTATTTTTATTTTTTTATTTAATTTGACCGATGGACCAAGGCAGTAACCGAATGGTGGCCAAGAGATTTGCGGCGGCCTCGAGGCAGACCACCGGCCCGATGGTCAGACGACATTGCTAGGGCGGTAGGAGAACAGTGGGTCCGGCTGGCACAACACCGCCAAGAGTGGCGTGATAGAGAAGAGGCCTTTACCCAGCAGTGGGTGTTACCGGCTGATTAGATAGATAGATAGATAAATTTAATTTGTTATACTTAAATTTTTTAATTAATATATCATTTAATTCATTGACATTTTGTAAATCCATGAATTGCATGCCTTAGTATTAGGCGAAATACATTAGGATTAGGAGGAGGGAGGGTGTATGTACTTAATGTTTATTCTTCCTTTCCCCAGCAGCCCTCCAACTGGGCAGCGTCAGGCGTGTCGTCCCCACCGCACGCGTCCACGCCCCACGCGGGCGTCGCCTCGCTCGCCGCCGCCGGCCCGGTGCTGCAGAACGGGCATCATCACGTCGTGTTCGCACAGGGTGGCATGGTAAGATTATAATAAAGGGGGTAAATTCAGAAATAAGGGTTAATTTAGAACGAAAATTACTCCCAAGTCGTGTGACAGGGCATGGTAAGATAATAACAAACAGGGTGGCATGGTAAGATTATAATAAAGGGGGTAAACTCAGAAATAAGGGTTAATTTAGAACGAAAATTACTCCCAAGTCGTGTGACAGGGCATGGTAAGATAATAACAAAAAAGGGGGTAAAGTTGAAAATGGGGCTAAAAATAGAACAGACAATTTTCCACGTGTTGTTCACACAGGGAGGCATGGTAAGATAATAACAATAAAAGGAAGGCAAAGATAGAACATTCCAAAAAACGGGGTAAAGTTAAAAATAGGGGTAGAGATAGAACAGAATATTCCACGTGTTGTTTTTACGTGGTAAGAGAAATAACAATAAAAGGATGGCAAAGATAGAACATTCCAAAAAACGGGGTAAAGTTAAAAATAGGTGTAAAGATAGGATTCTTTAAATCTAAATGGGGTAAAGCCAGAAATGGGGGTAAATATAGAATAGCAATGTTTTTCATAGTCTTCGTTCCATAATATAATTTTACTGTAAAACGGGGTAAAATTAGAAATCAAGGTAAATGTTACAAGTCTGAGTTTGAAGGTAAAGACCGTGAATTAAAATAAGAAATAAGGAGTCATTCGAACTATTAATTAAATTGGAGGGTAGTTCAAAAAAGGGTAGAGGAATGGTAGAATTGAAAGAGAAGTTAATATATTGGGATAATCATGGAAAAATGCTAAAAATAACTTGTGCTAATATGGGTTTGTAACATTAATATATAAATGCAATTAGAATTTAGCATTTAGTATAGAGGGCATGTATTTTAGCATGTAATGTAACTAATTCTCATGTTTTGTGTTAAATTTTCTGGATTTTCTTGTGTTTTACAAAATAGATAATTTGAGTTTAATTAAATGTGGTATCAATAATTTTCACTGACAGACAACTGTGAATTTTTTTTATCTTTTTTTTTAAGTGTGGTAATCCTGGGTTCTAATCCCGGCACAACATAATGTCATAAAGTGCATTAATCTTTTTATAATTATTATTATCTTTATATTCTTATTGATACCACAATTAATTTTGTAAATATATTTTTTGTTTTTGTGTTTTTTAATCAGCGAGCAGTGTTGATCTTGTTGCCTTTCTAGTATTTGAAGTGAATTTGTATTTATAGCATGTATTTATTAGATATTTTGTAGATAGTCCATTTCAGAAATAGCGCTACCCCTTAATAATGTAACAAACATACCCCCTTTGACCCCCTTTTTGTAGTATACATTTAACATTACGAATTTTGTTATTAAATATCTGATTCTACACATTTGACATCATAAAACATCCCTTTTTACCCCATTTAATGGAACTGCTTTACGAGCAAAATCATTTTTAGTTATTTTAAAATTATTCGTTTAACATCTTAGTTTTTTTTAGTCCCTTTTTCTAACACGCGTAAACACATTTCAATCGCGTCATGATCTTCTTGACCGTCTTTTATTTTACCCCGGATTTTATTACATTATTCGTTTCTCAATTTTAAATTTTATATTCTCTAAATCGACCCCCTTTCTAAAACTTTACAATTGCCCCTTCATTACCCCTCTTTTCACAACCCTTAACGTCCTCCCACATTATACAACTTTCCCTCTTATTCTCTTCATTTTAACATAGCTATTTTGACCCCCTCAAAACTTACCCCATTTGACCCCCTTTCGGCAACCGGCTCACCACTGCCGCTACATAACACCATCATAATAGGGCGCGCCGGAGCAGCGTCAGCTCGACGAGGCGATGGTGTTTCTGAGGGAGCATAGCGATGTCGTGGTACGTATATCTTGTGGTTTTGTCTACGGGGATTGTGGTACTTAGTACATTTTTAGTATGCTAGTTTAAGAAAAGTTAACTTACAGTGAATATTTCTAATATAACCGTTTATTTCATAAGATTAAGAATAAAATGTATTACTTAGATTTATAGACTAGCTGCTCCCCGCGGCTTCCCACGCGTGGGACCCGAATTAAATGTAGCCTACGTTCTTTCCCGAGGTCTAGTCTGTCTCTGTACAAAGTTTCATCAAAATTGGTTCAGGCGTGAAAGCGTAACAGACAGACATTGTACGTTTCGGATTCATAATATTAGTAGGGTTTATTATTAGTTATTTTATGACTGAAATGACAGACAAAAATGAAATAAAATTTAGTAAAACTGTAAAACAAACTAAATACCACAATCTTGTAATGTTTCAAAGTTATTTTGTGTAAATAGTTTAATACTTTTTGGTAGCATGATCTATAACGTCCAGTCTTAATAATCTATCTATCCGTGGTTTTGCTTACGAAGTAAGAAAATTGTCATTTTTGGTATAGAAAATTGAAATTTTTAGTATATTAGAAGTAATGTCATGTCAAATCTAACCACAGTAAGCAAAACCACAGATAGAGAGGTTATTGAGGCTGGACAAGAGGCTTGAATTTTTGGCTTTTTTGGGTAAATAATACTTTTTTTTCTTATGAAAACTAGACTATTCTCTCACATTTATGATATTAGTAGTATATATTGGGGGCAATTCTGAGTGTCGCAAAAGCTAAACTAAGCTAACTAAAATTGTTGCCGTCCTTTTTATTTCCATCGCTATGAAAGGGACGGCAACAATTTTAGTTAGCTTAGTTTAGCTTTTGCGACACTCAGAATTGCCGCTATTGTATATCTTCACTGTAGTCGTTGATATATTGTCAGACATGTGAGCGCCAAGTTTAAGTTTAGTAGTATTGGATACTGTCCTCGATACCGAGTCAAGTATCACAAATGTATTAAAATCCAGCGCAGCGCCTCCCCCGGTAACTTGCATGAACTAAACATTCCATACATTTAGAACACGTGAGCGAGGATAGATTACTACACAAAAACCGCCGGTATGGGTCGCGTCACGTAAAAAGAGCGCTGGCTGTCAAACTGCTCCGTGGTCGATGATTGGTGGAGAGGTGTTGCGGCGCACTTCATACCATTGATTTAGCGAGTGCTATTGGTTCGTCAGCGAGTGAACACAGGCGCAAACATACCCCCGCTACTTCCCCGACCAAGCTCTTTTTACGTGGCGCGACCTATAACCCTACTGGTGTGGTATATTGTAATGCTCAACTCACACCAAAAGAGCGGCGAAGGGCAGCGAAGCGGAGCGCAGTTTCAGTGTCATATGAACTAACCTTATTTCCATTACTATAATACTTATTATCGCAGAGAAGGCGCGCGTATTCGAATTCGCCGGAATTCCCGCGGCGCCGCGGGCATCCGCGCGACTCGTTCGTGTTTCTCATGCGATAATAAGTACTATAGTAATGAAAATAAAGTTAAATTCATATGACACTGAAACTTCGCTGCTCTTCTGCTCTTCGCCGCTCTTTTGGTGTGGTATATTGTAAGTGGTCGTGTAACGTGAGGGGTTGTCTCAGGGCGCGAGGATGGAGGAACGGCTGGACGACGCCATCAACGTGCTGCGGAACCACGCGGAGGCGCCGGACCTGTACCCCCAAGAGCTGCATCAGCCACCACCAGGTCAGGGCTGTTCTGGAGAATGTCGATTCTGTTGTAACACTGACTGAATTGACACTAAGTGCTTTGTTACACTAGACCGCAATTCCGTCGCCGAACTTCGGCGGCGGAACGCCAATACATGTTATTGCATATAAAATACAAATAACGGGCACACTACACGGAAGATCGGTCGTTCCGCGGGTAGTTTTATTCACAGTCGCTTCAATTTTACTTTTTTATATCTTATTTCTTGATTCTTGCTAGACATGTCAGTCTGAATTTTGTTTGAAAACTTTAACGCGTTGGAAATAAGTCTCATGGATTTAGCAATAATATAACTGGTCAGTGTTACAACAGAATCAGTGTCAATGTTTATCACTTTGCAACTACGCCCAGCACGGAAAAGAATAGAGTAGAAGTTCAGCTGCTATGATATAGGTAACGAGCGTCGCGGGACGAACTTGGATGTAGCTAGCACAGGACCATAAAGCAAAGGTCACCCAGCAGTAGGTGAAGACAGAATGATGATGATGATGATGATGCTGAGAGTAGAAGAATAGAGACTAAATGAGACCATCAGAGAAAAACAATCAACAAAATCGGTTTACATTTGGTTGACATATCGCGTAACATACAAATTAAAACACATACAGTAGAATTGACCTCCTACTTTTAAGGTCTGTTACTCCTACTTTTAATACAGCTTTATATCTTTTATTAATAGCAATTCCTAGACTCTATCTCCCTCTAATACATTTAGCGGCGTTAGCCTGTCATCACTACGCAGTGGACATACACAAACCATCCTATTTAAAATACTCACAAAATTATATTATTATTTCATCTTTACTAAAATAGTAAGTAATCTTACTTATGTTTAATGAAGATCTAAGAATAATTTAATTTTCAGTTTCCCGGTTAGGCGTGGGTCCCCCCTTACCACATTTGCACACGGAACCACCTGTCAAAATGGAAAGACAACTACTGCCAAATACTAGTAAGTATTCACTTCTTGGTCACTCGTAGATAAGGAACAGTTAGCACCTAGTAGAGACCCTTGGGGTACTCCAATAATATAAACGAAATAGGTATCGGTGAAAAAAGGTTTTGGAATATTTTAAACTGTGTCTCTCTATACATGGAAGATATTGAAGCAACTTACAGCTAGGGACCTAAAATAAACTCTTGGGCACTCCAAAAATGTATGAACTGTGCTATAAAACGAATTTGTCGAATGACTGAAACTCGCTCAAACGGCTCAACGCTCAAACGGCTGGACGGAAGTGACACAAATCCGTCCAGCCGTTTGAGCGTGAAGGAGTAACAAACATTCACACTTACACACAAACTTTCACCTTTATAATATTAGTAGGATGTGTTATGTATGCTAATCTCTTCGTATTGTCCCCTCAGAGAAGCGCAAGGAGCCCCCGGACTCCGGCGTGGACTCCAAGCCCTCCTCCTCGGGCTCGGCCGACGCGCTCGGCAAGCCGCCCGGCGGGAAGCGAAGCCGCAGATAGTGAGTATCTGTTCATCTCTTTCTTATACACCTGTTTCTTATACCTGTTTCTTTCATCCGTGTCATACGAGTATTACTCTTCATCTTTTTCTTATATACCTGTTTCTCTCATTCGTATCATACGAGTATTACTTTTCATCTCTTTCTTATATACCTGTTTCTCTCATTCGTATCATACGAGTATTACTCTTTATCTCTTTCTTATACACCTGTTTCTTATATACCTGTTTCTCTCATCCGTATCATACGAGTATTACTCTTCATCTCTTTCTTATACACCTGTTTCTTATATACCTGTTTCTTTCATGAACGTAACCGACGACGCACTGATATCTATCGTCTTTTCACTTGTAAGACCATATAAATTTTCGCCCTGATTGTGTACACAGGCGAATGGCATTCACGAAGGGAGGCCTATGCCCAGCAGTGGGTTAAAAGTGGCTGATGATGATGATGATGATGATGTGTACACTTGTCTCAGATTGAATCCAAGTTGTATTAAAGCAAAAATCACAGTAAATCGCGAAAATAACTGTCAATTAATATGACAGTAATTAAGTAAGATCAAAAACAACTGTCAGATTTAACGCTGCTTAAGTAAATTTGTAAGTAACCTATTTAATTACTGTCATACTTGACAGTTGTTTTCGCGATTTACTGTGATATTTGCTTTGATACAATTCGAGACAAGTTACACAATCAGGGGGCCGATGATCAATCGATGCGTAGTCTTGAAAATATTTTGAGATCCATTTATTTATCATCATTGATAATAATGATAAGTATTTACGAACCAACTTTCTTCAATTGTTTTCTATGATATATTTATAAATATTGTTTCACGGTACTTACCATGACATGTCCCAATTAGTACGCTAGCGTGTAGATTCGACAGATGTATAAATTTTTTCACAGCGCCCCTAGCGGCTAGATCTAGTACTAAAAGTGTAAATTTTTTAACTACACGCTAGCGCGCGTGTAGTGACAAGTCATGGTAATGACGCTTTTAATTTATAAATCGTAAATACTTGTTACTCACCTCCATTTTTGTTTCAGTAATCCATCTAATGTACCCAGGTGAGAATTAGCATAGATAATAGATAACATCATCATCAATTCACCTTTTTGATAGTTGTTTATGGAAAGTCGTGAAATGGCTCACAAAAGTGGAAATGGCCTTTAAATTAGTAATAAGTATCTCAGAGAGAATTTCAGACAATTGTGTCTGAATTTTTTTAAAACTACTGATTATAGTGGCAATTCGGAGTATCACAAAAGCTAAACTTAACTAACTAAAAATGTTGCCGTCCCTTTCATAGCGATGGGAATAAAAAGGATGGCATTAATTTTAGTTAGTTTAGTTTAGCTTTTGCGACACACCTAATTGCCACTAATATCTTATTTCTAATTGAACATAATTCATACTGTAGGTAGGTTTTATCTTCAATTCTATATATTATATTACTTGATACAGTGGCAGTGGCTTCAGTTGCTCGTCAGCTGACGAGGACGATGTTGATCCTCACACGAAGGCGGCGAGGGAGAAGGAGCGGCGGCAAGCCAACAATGTTAGAGAGAGGTATGATTAATTTTATTTTGTGTGAGGTCAAGGTCAAGGTCAGGGTCACTGTGACCTTAAGCTGATATTAAGTGGGTGATGGACGTGCGAGTAAGCTCGATGACCTTAATCGCCGATGCGTGACCCTAAAAGTCCGCGTACTTACGGTTATACACAGGCAGAAAAGGTCGTCAAGCCATAAGTACGCGTACTTGTACGTCTGACACGCATTTTAGAGGTTCAGAAATCGTCCGCTACTGAGGATGATATTGATCTGCACACGAAAGCGCCATGGTATGCGTCATCTATGCATAATTTTGTTTCTTTAAATGGCAAGCCATCAGTTATAGAGAGAAGTACGTGAGGTCAAGGTCGAGGTCACGGTAGAGAGAAGAAAGAAAGAAAAAAAATAACCTATTGTGTCCCTTCACTTAGAAAAGGTCGCTCTTATAACTCTCCACTGATCCCTATCACTTTTTTATAACAATTAATTAATATTTATAATTTCCTTCCAGGATACGGATAAGGGATATAAACGAAGCGCTGAAGGAGCTAGGCAGGATGTGTATGACGCACCTCAAGAGCGACAAGCCGCAGACCAAGCTCGGCATCCTCAACATGGCGGTCGAGGTCATCATGACCTTGGAGCAGCAAGTTAGAGGTCAGTATTTATAGAAGGTCAAAAATATATGATCATTTTCAAGGTCAAGGTCAGGGTCAAGGTCATCATGACCTTGTGGATAGCGTAAACATACAAAGAATGTCACAGTAAGCAACACAAAGATAGGTTATTGAGACAGGCCGACCCGAGATATTTCAAGGTCAAGGTCAGGGTCAATGTCACCATGACCTTGTGGATAGCGTAAACATACAAAGAATGTCACAGTAAGCAACACCAAAGATAGATAGCTAATAGTGGCAATTCGGAGTGTCGCAAAAGCTAAACTAAACTAATTAAAATAATGCCATCCTTATTATTCCCCTTGCTATGAAAGGGACGGCAACATTTTTGGTTAGTTAAGTTTAGCTTTTGCGACACTCCGAATTGCCACTAATAAAGACATACCTATAGTTTTTTGATTGAGAAAAACTAGCAGGTGTGTTCAACGTAAAAACTCAAAACAACCTCCTAACATAACATTTCCTTTCAGAACGCAACTTAAACCCTAAAGCGGCGTGTCTCAAGCGACGCGAGGAGGAGAAGGCGGAGGAGGCGCCCAAACTACTCGCCGCGCCCCTACACTACCAACCCATGCCGGTGAGTAGCTATAAGAGATACAAAAGACAACCATATGCTAGTGACTTAAGGCTCAACTCACACCAAAAGAGCGGCGAAGAGCAGCGAAGCGGAGCGCAATTTCAGTGTCATATGAGTTTTAACTTTATTTGCATTACTATAATACTTATCATCGCAGAGAAGGCGCGCGTATTCGAATTCGCCGGAATTTCGCGCGACTCGTTCGAGTTTCTCATGCGATAATAAGTATTATAGTAATGAAAATAAAGTTGAAATTCGTATGACACTGAAACTGCGCTCCGCTTCGCTGCTCTTCGATGCTCTTTTGGTGCGAGTTGAGCCTAAAAGGAAAGTTATAATCAGTTTAATTTGATTAAGATTTTGTGAAAGAAACAAAATAACACAAACATTTGTTTGTTAATTTATTTTTGTTTTTGTTTATATTTACGCCATTTAGTGTCACTCTAGAATAGGTCTACGCTAACATCCAGGTCTTTCCACAGGGCATGGGCCAAATACCTGGAGCGCCCCCCTCCGCCCCGCCGCACTCTGCGCCCCAATAGCGGCCCCCCACCCCCCCGGACTGCGCACTGCACAACGGTTGCCAACGAATACTGTTAATGCGACAACGGTTACGGTGAACGGCCAACGGTAGCAGATAAATGCAGGATTGAGTTGGTTAGTGGCCGACGGACGCGGTTTGTGGCCAACGGTAACCGTTTGTGGCCAACGGTAACCGTTTGTGGCCAACGGTAACCGTTTGTGGCCAACGGTAACCGTTTGTGGCCAACGGTAACCGTTTGTGGCCAACGGATGCTGTTAGTAACCGTACGTAGTCAAGTAACCATGGTCGGTGTTGGTTAATTCGTCCGAAATCGGTTATTAACCGTAAAACTGAAAAGTGAAATAGTGAAGTTACAACTGCCATAGGTGCATGAATAGACACTGTTAAACATTATCAAAATTGGTTTAGTCTCGTCAAAACTCGTCGTATTGGCTGGCTACATTATCCAAGGGTGAATATTTATTTACATTTAATTTTATTATGAAAATAATAAAAATAGAATGACAGTAGGTTCATAATAAAGTAAATTATTTGTGGTGCTAACGTTTTATTTAAAGTTATGACAGGTTAGTCTGAATAGCGTCAACTTTTTGTTAAAATTGTCATATCATCGATAGATGATGAAATTAAATGTAAATGAAAATAAATGTAATAAATGTTTTGTCAATGGTAAAATTGTATTTTTAGCCATTGGTGAAGCCAGAAACCCATATTTTATCAACTGACTCAAAAAGATGGTCAAAATTATTTAGTATTTAAGATTTAATTTAGCCCGTTGATCGGGAATGGGACTTGACTTTTTTCTTCCCATCTGAAAGCCATATTTTACATTTATTTTTATGTCATACGTATGTATGAGTTTTTAGTGACTACGTCTAGGCCATCTTTGAAATGACTCTGTTTAAAGGGTAAATAATATGTAGCCAGCCAGAAAAGGATTAAAATATATAAAAAAGTACCCAGTGGTTAAACAGAGATACTTGGAATTTTACATGTTTTTTTGTTTAAAACTCATATTTTATTTATTTTTACATTTATGTTGAATGTACATTTAGTACCTACCTACTGAATCGATTCGTCTTTTTTTTCTTTACTTTGATCTACTTATCCCAAAGTTTTTTTTATTACAATAAGCATCGATTTTTTTTATACTTTTATTTCCAATTTTACTTGGAACTTTATTTTATATAAAAAACCTGTACAATTTTAACTGTCTCAGTTAGAAAACGATGAATTTTCCGAAAAAAAATTTACTAATGCAGTGCGTAGTGAAATAATTCGGACTTACATAATATTAATTGTAAGTGTGTATATTATTAGTTTTAGGACATAGTTTTCTATAAAGTGACTATGAGAGAAAAAAACCCGAGATTTTTCCGCGAGGAAACTCCGAACATCCTGTATAATACTAGAATAGATAAATATAGGTATAGGTATATGAGAAGAATATTTTAACTACCGATTTTTTATTTTTAAAATCTTTTTGCTGCCATAAGCTTAGGTTAAGCGTTCGAAGTCCATTATCGAGTTTAAAAGTACTTTGATAGTTTGAACTCTTGAGGTATTTTTCTTCTTGCATATCCACTGTTTACACTTATTTTAATATCACCTAACCACAAGCTTGACAATAATCGATGGACTTCGAATTTGCGCAAAATGTGATTACGTTCAATTGTGTCGTATTTAAATAGTTTTGCGCTGTCTTCATTGATTTGTTTGAAACGTACAATCTCCTTTCATTCAAATTATTCTTTAGTTTTTCATGAAGCAAATGAATGAACACAGCGCAGTTAAGTGTTAATATGGCTGCTAACTTAAGAAAAGTACTTAAGTATTTCGTTTTCTACCAAAACTCCAGTGAATTATTGCATATTTTTGTTTTTAAAATGGTTTTCTCTGCCCAGGGGAGCTTGTAGTATTATTTTTTTAACATTCTTTATTGGTAGCTGTTGGTGAGTGAAAATTGTGGAGTTGAGGGCGGGCGATCATTCGTTTAATTTTTATTTAAATTCTTGGTAAATTATTAAAAAAACAGTTGAAAGTACTCGTGTACTCGACAATGCTGCATTTAGTTGAAAAAAGTGGATGGTTGCCCAAAATAATGACATTTCGAAATCATAATATCAAAATCTGAATCAGCATAATTGTTTATGTAAATAAATTAATATTTAAATATTGAACGCTCAATTGATTTTGTGTTGTATCTGAAATTTTCGGCTGATTTATTTTTGATTTTCTTAAATTATTTTTTGATTTATTTTCAGCGTTTCAATGATATGTACTTTTGTACTGTGGGGCTACACACGATGCTTTTAGTTTCGGCGATTAAGTTGTTTTTATTCGCGCAATCTAGCGATTGACACTCCACTAATTTGGTACTGTCATTATTCTCAAATATTGAAATTTTATGCACAATGATGATGCAAATGCAATGAAAATAAAAAATTGACAAACATAGACATCGAAGCGCGCTATAAACGTAACAAGTTACTTGTTTGTCTTTCGAGATAGAAATAGATCTTAAAACATAATGTTCTGCAATAATGTGCTTTAAACTTACAAAGGTTCGTTTATGCCTAAACATCTAAGATTACTAAACCAATTTGACAGCACTAAAATTGATGCCATCCTTTTTATTTCGATCGTTATGAAAGGGACGGCAACACTTTTAGTGCTGTCAAATTAGGTTAGTTAAGTTTTGGCGACATCCAGAATTGCCACTAATGTCTACTGAGCTAGATATACATTGATTTAGTAATTTATTAACACAGGTATTAATAATTATTTGCGACAGAACGTAGCAATTTGCCTAAATTTTACAGTCGTATTTAAAAATAGCCGATATTGAAAGTGTCGTGCGTGCCTTTTAATGAGCGATTACATATTGTACTAAAGTTGGTTACAACGAGGAAAGTACGGTAAACGTAGTCGATTCACTTCAATATAATTTCAAAATAAATAAAATTTTCAATTCTGCTTCAAAATCGGGAAAAACAGAATTGAAAATTTTATCTAAATCTGGGTTATTCCCATAGGTCTTAACTTTTTAGTTAAAGTATAACTTGTATTATATTATTTTAAGGTTATTTTTGTAATTTTAAAAATCATTTCTCTCCGATTTGTAATTAAATCATTTACTTTACGTATTGATTTTGTTCGGCATGATTTAATTGAATTATTTTTAATGTTGTTTGTAAAGTGACAAACAAGACGCATTGAGTGAAATAGTATTTCTTTGTTTTGTTCTATTAAAACATTGGTCATTTGACTCACATTCAAATTAAGTGTCGGGCACGATCTTAAGCACAGTATACACCGTCCCTAAGGGGTAGACAGAATTCAATCACTTAGCTATCATTAGTTTTTAAGTCATTCGAAATTTTTAGTTTAGTTTAGTTGACTTTCTCTTCCATTTTAGTGTTGATTAAGATTTTTTAATTATTATCTATAATTTGTTGTCTATGCGTACTTTAAGATTAATCTGTGCGCGAGAATTTTATTCTAAATGCGGGTAGAACTGAAAGGCGCCATTTTAAAGAGTGAATGTTTAGTTCTCTAGTAAAAACAGAGATGGCGTTGTTCAGTGTTACTCGCGTTTGGAATGTATCGAGTAATTTATTTGGCAATATTGAAGCTCAGATGTATAAGAATGGTCCGTAATGTTCAATCAAAATCCTGGTGATTTAGAGGCTTTTTGTTATTTTTTGTTTGTTTTATCCAGCGGCCAGGGGGCGACACTGTATCATAGAGCATTTTTGGTATTTCCCGTTCAAATGCATAGTATAAATATAATTACAACAAAGGTCTAATTATAAAAATGAATAATATTAATTAAATATAAATGTGCCATTCATTTTGCTAATTTCGTGTTTTATTTCCTCCCGAGAATCTTGGTTTCCTAAAGAGATCTACATACTCCTGTTCTAACTGAATGAATCCTATACGCATCCGCTGGCATAACGCACATAAATTGGCGGGATGTCAAGGCAATAAAATCAGCAATAAAAATATTGTTTTTCGATGCAAATAAAATTGGCTTGACCTACTGCTTGTTTTATAATATTTTTGGTGGATATTTTTTTCTCTTTTCACTTACTCAGTTATTATCTTTAGACCTAGACGACTTCTGTGGCGTAGTGGGTGAAAGCCCGCCTGAGACGCAGGGGTTGCGGGTTCGATCCCCGCTGCGGGACAAAAGTTTGTATGATCTGCAAATATTTGTCTCTAGTCTGGGTGTTTTCTGTATATATTTAAAAATGTATTTAAGTAGTGTATCAGTCATCCATCTGGTCACCATAACACACTAGCACAGCCACACAGCATTAAATTACTTAGCTTGGGACTAGATGACGCTGTGTGGAATGTCCAAGGATATTTATTTTATCTGTCATTTTATTATTAGCTATGATTAGATTAGGCTGAAATACCTTGAGGATTGTATAGAAATAAAACAATATAATTATATACAAAGCAAAAATATATTGTTTATATGGATGAATGATTATCTTGTTGAACAGTCGGAGACTTCGCTCGGATCAGGCGAGTAAGTAACGCTTCTCAGCTCGTACGAGAAGCTAGCGTTGTCATGTCCTAGCTCGTGAATTTCCGAGTCACGGGTGGGTGACCGCGCATCGTCGCATGGAGGCAGCGCCGCCGTGTCGAGGTCGGCCTTGCGGGACACGATGAGCCGGATGTCGGAGTGTAGATACAGCTGACCGCTCGATGAACTCATGAATCTGAAACGCAAATAACAATCACTTATTTTCGTGCTTTAGCGCGTTCACTGCCCATTACGCACGTGGGTCAGTTGCGAGCTTGGCCACGGTCCTCTCCTTTGGAAACGACCGTGGTAGCTCGGCCGGAAATGGGTTAAACAGCTGAAAGGAATGCTAATTTTGTATGGCTGGCTGGTGCATATTTTAAGATACATAATTTAACAATTTTCATATCTAAAAATTTAAGCGCTTTAACATGAGCTGTAAACGGTGAAGGGAAACATCGTGAGGAAACCAGTAAGCTTTCTAATAGCGTCGATAGGCTTGTTATTTAATAAATAAATAAATCTGTTGTATCACCTGAGATGTATAAGATATCTGAGCCTGGTGGCTTGCGGGGCCTGGTGCAGGGTCCGCTGCCGGAGGAAGGTCCGGGCGGCCGGGGGCATGCGGGACAGGTCGTACAGCACCACGAACATCTTGACGAGCGTGCCGAGCGGGTTGAACAGCGAGACCTGCACCGTGCCCGCGCGGGACACACGGTACGCGCCGCCCGACAGGCTGATGTGGCCCTGGAATTCAAGAATGCTTGGATATTGCACACAGCGCCATCTAGTTACAAGTTAGACAGGCTGATGTGGCCCTGGAATTAACCTGTCGAATTATTACTGCACACCTGGTGTTCATAAAGTTTGGAAGCCCCGCGTGTTTCGTGCACACTTATGGCCCTGGAAATCCTTGGATTTTTTGATATAGCACACAGCGCCATCTAGTTACAAGCTGAGTAACTTAAGACAGGCTGATGTGGCCCTGGAATTAAAGAATGCTTGGATATTGCACACAGCGCCATCTAGTTACAAGCTGAGTAATTTACTGGAGTTAACGAATGCTTGGATATTGCACACAGCGCCATCTAGTTACAAGCTGAATAACTTAATGCTTCTGTTACGGTTTTTGTAGTCACAAAAGAGTGGTGTATAAAAAACTTGAGACAAATATTTGCAGATCATACAAACATTTGTCCCGCAGCGGGAATCGAACCTGCAACCTCCTTGTCTCAGGCGGTCACACAGGTTTCTACCCACTGCGATCATCACACATAGGTAGTCGCTACGACTCACAGTGTAAGCTTGCGGCGCGTAGAACCGTACGGCAGCGGGCAGGCGGCGGTGCGGCGCGCAGAAGGCGGGGCCGGACGCCGCCAGCTCGGCCGTGAAGCCCTGCACGCACGCCACGCACGGGAGTCGACCCTGCAGGAGCGACTCCTCGTAACTACCTGCAATATATCATTCATTTCATTAAAATATCTCATAACTATAGGCGATTACTAGACGCTAGAGCGATTGGTGCATTGTGCCAACGTGGACGTTTTTTTTTCAATCATAAATACTTTTCTACGAAAATCCGGTTTTCAAACGTAGAGATGAGGTTAATTACCACTGAGACGTCAGGCGTGCTGACGTGAGCTAGGTACTGTTGAGACGTCAGGCGTGCTGACGTGAGCTAGGTACTGTTGAGACGTCAGGCGTGCTGACGTGAGCTAGGTACCATTGAGACGTCAGGCGTGCTGACGTGAGCTAGGTACCATTGAGACGTCAGGCGTGCTGACGTGAGCTAGACACCACTGAGACGTCAGGCGTGCTGACGTGAGCTAGGCACCACTGAGACGTCAGGCGTGCTGACGTGAGCTAGGTATTATTGAGACGTCATAATTGTCTTGCCCTGCTAAACAGGTAATGAAAAGCCGAGTCTTACCGAGCAGTCCCGAGCCGGAGCCGAACTTGGAGCGCGGGGCGCGGCGCGGGGGGGGCGCGCGCGGGGAGGGGGGCGGCGAGCCCGCGAGGGACGGACAGAGGGCGCTGGAAGGATACAAAACAAGTTTAAAAAAAAATAAGATTAAAAAAAAAGACCTTTAATTGACAATAACGACAACAAAACAAAAATTTCAATTATCAAATCTGGTGCAGACTTTCCGAAGTCACGGAAATACATTTCAGCGATTCATCACACTATCACACTAATCAGACTATCACACTATCACACTAATATTATAAAGGTGAAAGTGTGTGTGCAAGTATGTAAGTGTGTTTGTTACTCTTTCACTCTCAAACGGCTGGACGGATTTGAATGAAATTTGGTACCAGAATTGCTTATACCCTGGATTAAAGAATAGGTGTTAAAAATATAGCACAATAAAAAAACAATAAACCTTTTAATCCCAGAAATGCCGTTGATTGAATCATCAAAATCGAAACAGCTGTTTCCTCGTCTCAGAGGCGCCGGGCTGCTAGTCAGAGGCAAGCCAGTCTTCGAATGAAAGACCATGGACGACGCGTCGAAACCCCATCGAAATCGGTCCATCTCTGACGCCTCGTTCTTCGGGTCGGGGAAGATGAAGCCATCTTTGGACGATTCTAGATTTTCTTGGCAGTTTGACTCTTTTTTAGGTAAAGAGAATTTGAAATCTGTTTGTTCCTCTTTCGGTGACTCGATCTGGAAATGTATGAATAAGAGATTAAGATAGAAGATAAGAGATTCATCTGATGAGAATCTTCGGAAATGAATTGAAATGCACTTCAATTCACAAAATTAAAGTCAGTACCTAAGTAGGTATAATAAAAAAAATTTTTTGATCATATTTCTTTTTTGAATTAAGTAAGTTACTTTTTAGGCCGCCTTAAGGCCTCCGTCATGGCTTTAACGACTTTAAAAGCCGGGACCGACAATTTAACTTATTTTTTAATTGTTTTATGTACTTACCTCATGTTTATCAATAGTTCCATAATCACACAAAACATAATCATCATCACTAGTCGAGAATGTCTTCTGACGTTTCGATTCAATCTGCGAGAAATCTTCTCTCTCTTTCTCGGGACTGTCAGTCTTGCTATCCTTGTCAGTCAATAATTCATTTCCCACACTTTCTCTGTCTAGACTGTCAAGCTTTTCTGTCAAGCAATCTTTAAACTGACCGTTATTTTCATTGTTCAATTGATCAGTTTTTATTTCCTTGTCTTTTATAAATGGGTTGTCTGATTTCTGCGCTTTGTCTAAAGTATCTTCAACATCTGTGTCTTTTAACGTAGAAAACACAGTATCATCAGTTTTAAGATGCAAATCTTGTATATCCCTTTCCTTTCTGTCCGTTACTATCTTCTCTAACTTATCCATTTTAAGAAAAAAACGGCGTAACTTAGGCCTCTTTATTATATCATTACCTACACTATCAATATTATCACATTTCTGTTTTTTAGACTTATTTGCGTTCGCGTCGTCAATTTTCCTCCTGACACCATTCTCTTGGAGCGAAGCGAGGTTGTAATTCCCGTCAGATCTGACCATACCGACGCATGTATCACATTTAATCTCTAAAGGGTTGCCACATTGGCACACAAAATCTGTCTGCGTGGCAACTGTGTTAGTTTTCAAAATAGGCGGAGTATAATCAGTGTCTATAAAAGGCGATTTAGTTTCGATCCTGCTAGCGGGTAGTGTGAGATAAGTTTGGTTCCTATAACAGCCGATAGCCCTGAATCTATCGAATCTAGACGCTTGGAGGATTGGTATAGATGTAGTCTCTTTCTTAACCTCTCCCTCCGAGGAAGTGCTATCACAGAGTTTGCGTATCTCCTTCCTAACGCGACGCTTGTATTTGGCCATTTCTATTCGCTTCTCGTCGAGTTTCGTTTGTGTTTTATCCTTGTCCGATTCGTCGTCACAGTTGCATTTGTGTTTGCCGCTCTCGCTGCAAGGCGTGTGCATTCTATCGTCGACAACTTTGTCTTTGTCGATGAAGAGATACTCCGTGGAGCCAGGGTTGGAGATGATGGAGAGCCTCCGGGAAGGTGTTCCTATGTTAGAGTTGATAGCACCATCGAATTTTCTAGAACCTGGCGACAGAAATGTGTCGGTTAGTTGGGTGTCATGGAGTGAGTTGAGGGTAAAAGATAGTTTAGAAATCGATCAGTGCGTGACACAAATCTCGTCTTTGACCGCAGTGAGTGAGTGAATGATTGAGTGAGTGAGTGGATGAGTATGTGATGGAATGAGTGAGTGAATTAATGAGTAAGTGAGTAAATTAATGTGTAAATGAGAGTCTGAATTAGTGTGCGAATGAGTAAGTGAGGGTATGACTAAGTGAACGCGAGTGAATGAGTGAGTGAGTGACTGAGCGAGTGAATGATTGAATGAGTAAGTAAGTGAAAGAATGAATGATTGAATGAGTTAGTGACTGAGTGAGTGATGAGTAACTGAGTGAGGAAATCAGTGAGTACCTAAGTGAATAAGTGAGTGAGATAATAAGTGAGTGACTGAATGAGTAAGTGAATAAGTGAGTGGGTAAATGAAAAGTGAGTGACTGAATGACTAAATGACGGAATGAGTGGGTGAGTGACGAATGAGTCAGTAGGTGAGTGAGTAACTGAATGAGTGCATGAGTGAGTGTACGCACCTATAGTGAGATCTGTCAGGCGGTGCGCGAGCTCGTCCGCGGCGCGTGCGCAGGCGCAGGGCGCGGCCGGGATGGACGCGAGGCGCGGGAGACTCGACATTACCACCTTCAGGTACTTGCCGCTGCCTGGAACAACAAGTCATGTTTCATACATATGCAGATTAACAGCACAGAGGTTTATTGTATGAGGGGGGGGAGATTTATTGTATCAGAGATTTTTAGGCCGCCCAAAGGCCTGCGCTCAGCTGACAATGCCACTTGTTAGCTGAGCGGTCAACCATCCAAGTTGTGACCGCTCAGAAGGTTGCATAACCCATTCCTGGCCCAACTCTCACGATGCTGCCTGGGCAGGGCCGTTGCCGACTCGCTACTAGACGACGTGTGTCATGGGCAGTGAACGCGTAACTTCGACGATCTATCAAGAACGTCTTAGCTTCGCCAAGTGACAAACCCGACAAAAGAGGGGTTGGAAGACGTAGAACATCATGGCTTCGCAACATTAGAGAGTGGACAGGAGTAATAAAAATAAATGAATAAATATCTTTGGACATTCCACACAGCGTCATCTAGTCCCAAGCTAAGCAACTTAATGTTTGTGTTGTGGTAACCAGATGACTGATATACTACATAGATACATTTTTTTGTAAATACATACATAATTATACATAGGAAAACAACCAGACCCGGAACAAATATCTGCAGAACATGCAAACATTCGTCCCGTGGAGGGGATCGAAGCCGCAAACTCCGCGTCTCAGGCGGGCTTTCGCCCACTGCGCCACAGTAGAAGATCTGTTAAGACTAGACAAAGATAATAGATGACAGCTAACTTTCAGTTTTTTTTGACAAAAACGCTTGGGACTAAACGTGCTCCGCTCCGACTCAGTTTATATTTACTTAGTATTAAGAGTGGACCGCTGAAACAAAGCTAGGCCCACACCACCAGGTTCTTGCCTGATTCTGTCCCTGGTGTAGGGAGTCGCGTTGGAACAGGCATTAGAATCACCTAGTTTTAAGAACGTGACATGTCAAAGTGGTCTATAAACGATTGTACTGAATAAATACATTTTGATTTTGATTTTGATTTCAGTAATGGAGAGGCACCGAACGAAGAAGAAGACTTTTGTGGTAGTTTATTTGTTTTGCAGGATTAGGAATATTTTTATATTTTTTCCTATTTTTTGAGGCTTTTGCCCTGCAGTGGGACGATTATGGCTGAATAATAATAATAATAATATTTTTCCTATATATGCACGCACACCCACACTTTAAACTGCGTCTCTCTGTCCCTATTGGGGTTTGCTGGAGGAGAACTATTTTTAGGGTAAGCTCGCCTTTGTAACCTGTCTAGTTTTAAGCTCTTTTTAGATGTTTATTTTGTGCAATAAAGTAATAAATGAAAAAATGAAATATGACCACGACTGTATCCCGGGAGCGGTAGACATTTCTTTCAGATCATTAGGCAATTTTTAGATCTTTTCGAAGATGTCTAAGGGGGTAGTCAGAGGTATGTCCAAATACATATTTGGTACAAGCCCACTTTTTGCAGAAGTTAACTTTCCATACGTGACAGGTTGCAAGCCCATCGACGCTATTAGAGAGCTAACTGGTTTCCTCACGTTGTCTGGTTTGTATATCCTGTAATATTATTATTGACGACCTCTGTGGCGCAGTGGGCGAAAGCCCGCCTGAGACGCAGAGGTTGCGGGTTCAATTCCCGCTGCGGGACAAATGTTTGCATGATCTGCAAATATTTGTTTCGTGTCTGGGTGTTTTCTATGTATAATATGTATGTATTTACAAAAAAAAATGTATCTATGTAGTTTATCAGTCATCTGGTTACCATAACACAAGCATTAAATTGCTTAGCTTGGGACTAGATGACGCCGTGTGAAATGTCCAAGGATATTTATATTTATTTATTTATTTATTATTATTATTACTTACCGATATCGGTGAGGGGGAAGGTGTGGTCGGTGGGAGGTTTGGCGAAGGTGGCACTGCACTCGGCCGGGGTCCGCACAGAGTATACCACGTTCAGTTTCCGCTCGTCCGCGCTCGCTTCCACCTTCTTGATGACCTCGCGACTTGTTTTCCTCCTGAAAGGCAATAGCGAGTGTTGTTGGAATTGACAACCGTGTTGGCCAAGATGATAAGTACTTAGACTTTCGATCCGAAGGTCGTGAGTTCGAATCCGGCCGTGCATCAATGGTCTTTTCGTGTCGAAAAATAGATATGCACTATAACACGAGCTTTTAACGGTGAAGGAAAACATCGTGAGGAAACCCGCGGCTAGTCAGCCCCACACGTATTGAGCATTGTCTCTCCTGTGGATATGTCCGACAGCTGAGAGGATGGTTTAGGTGCTACAAGCCTCCATCTCAACAATGTCCCAGGCACTACAGTGTCCCGTTAAGTGTAGGCAAAGCTTGCCTCCTGACTCTGTATAAATCATCTAGTAAAGATGTAAAGGCCTAAGTTTTTTTTTTTGTTGGAATCAGAATCAGAATCAGAAATATTTTATTGCAAAACTGTTGTACACTGACAGTTTGAAAATGTTCGTCCCCTTAGAGTCAGTTTTCGCTTGTACCTACTATATAATAATAGTGTATTATATAATCTGTGCTTGTACCAAATAAAAAAAACAAATTGATACAAATTGATTCTTGCAATTGCAAGAATCAATTTGTATTATGCTTGATGCGGGTACCACCCATTGGCTATGTTGGAACCAAGATAAACTGAGACTCCAATGGGTTCCCAGAATCCTGGACGGTTTTTGAACATAAACGGAGCATTGCCATTGACCATTCTATTCGTAGCCAATGTTGAAGCCAATGTGTGGTGCCCGCATGAGACGCAGAAATTGCAGGTTCGATCCCCGCTGCGGGATAGTGTTTGTATGATCTGCAAATTTTGTCTCGGTTTTTGTGAAGGTAATCCTCGCTCACGTGTCAAGTATTCTAAATGTATGGAATGTTTAGTTCATGCAAGTTACCGGGGGCGGCGCTGCACTGGATGTTCATACATTTGTGATACTTGACTCGGTATCGAGGACAGTATCCAATACTACAGTAAACTGGTGTTAACCCCCCGTCATGTTTGACTTTCGATCATGCGTTTCTCGTGACGGTTGGCGTTTTTGTGTGGGTTCTGTCTCTCTTTCTCTGTGTACATTTATGGGTGTGTCTTTGAGCATGTGTGTGTGTGTGTATGTTACCTGCGCTCGTGTGTGTGTCTGTGCGGCTGTGTGCGCGCGCGCCAGGCCGCGAGCTGGGAGAAGTGGAGCTGGGAGCGCACCGCGTTCAGTAGCCACGGGGAACTGATGGCGGCCGGACTCTCACTCCTATAATAATAATTACCTATCCTTAAACATATTCCCAAGGTATATGATTATATATGATTATCGGTGATCGCGAGAAGTGGAAGGACATGGGGGAGACATTTTCCCAGCAGTGGGACACAGTAGTGGCAATTCGGAGTATCGCAAAAGCTAAACTTAACTAACCAAAAATGTTGGCGTCCCTTTCATAGCGATGGGAATAAAAAGGATGGCATTAATTTTAGTTAGTTTAGTTTAGCTTTTGCGATAAGTACTCCGAATTGCCACAATTATAGGTTTAAAAAAAATATTCCCATGGATTGAAAATGGACAAAAGCGATTACTGAATGGTGGCCCAGGGACGCTCAACGACCAAGAGGCAGACCACCCGATGGTCGAACAACATCGTCAACGTGGTCGGGAATCAGTGGATGAGACTCGCGAGGGATCGGAGACAGTGGCGTGATAAAGAGGAGGCCTATACCCAGCAGTAGGTAAAAATGGGCTGAAATGATAATGATACATCCCCAGAAATTTGACCGAGAGGAAGGGCGATAGGCTTTTGCCTTCTCAGGCCCGGATCCAGAGGTGAGAGGGGTTAACTGGGACACTTCCCGGCACCTAAGCCAGGATGGCTTAGGTGCTCAGTTCAGCCGACCATATCCACGAATATAGCGGTACAATGGGCGGCCTTATCGCTAAAAGCGAGCAACATCTCTTCCAAGCAACCTTGGGATGAAGAAGAAATTTAAATTGGTAATATAAATAATTTCGAAGCGAAAAATCCAATACCCACGGCCGGGATTCGAACCCACGACCCACGAATCGAGAGGTCGAGGTTCATCCCACTCTGAAAACACGGCTCTTGAATGAGAAATGTTATGACAATCAGGCACAATTCGTATGAACCCATACATACTTGTCCAGAACTGTTGTCATGGTCCAACGCTCGAGGAGTAAGCCCCGGAGGGGGTAGGCAGGGTCAGATCCACCCAGGGAGTGGCATTCTGAACAGGACGGGGCGAGAATCACCTGGAAAGAGAAAGTAATTCATTTACATTTTATCATCAGAAGAAGCGTGGCGAAGCTTGCTAAGACGTTCCATATAGATCGTCGAAGTTAAGCAACGTTCTGAGCGGTCAACTAGTTGGATGGGGGACCGCAAGTGGCATTACCAGCTGAGCGCTTCCGTGCTTCGGAGGGCACGTTAAATTGTCGGTCCCGGCTTTTAAAGTCGTTAAGCCATGACGGAGGCCTTTCGGTGGCCTAAAAACTCTCCAGAGTTGGCCATATGCTCATACGAACGAACTAACGAGTAAGTATTCCAAATCAAGTAACACGAAAGTAAAAAAATCAAAAAACGGAAAAAAAAAATTGTAATACTAATTATTAGCATGGACGACATAGTTGCCGTACAGACAGGGTAAGACCTGGATGCAAAAGGCCCAAAGTAGAGCTGATTGGCGGTTATGGAAGGAGGCTTATGCCCAGCAGTGGGTCACAAAAAGCTGAATATGATGATGATGATGATTATTATTAGCAGAATTTTGTCTACCGCACCGTACTGGTACAGTCGTAATCATATTTCATTTTTGTTCTAAGACTTACCTCGACGCAGATGGGGACATTGTCAGTCCACAGCGCGTTGATGTGGTTACGGAATGTGTTTTCAAATCTGTCCTCGTCCTCATCCACCTTCGGCTGCGTCTGGATCAGCACCTGGAAGGTAATAAATAAATAAATAGTAATATAATAAATATCCTTGGACATTTCACACGGCGTCATCTAGGCCCATGCTAAGCTTAAGGCCGTTTGTCCACCGGCGCCGTCACCGGGACGTCAACGAGAACGAGATTATTTCGGGCTGAGTTTAAGATGACGTGACGGCCACGCGGCTATAGTTAGTCTATGTATCAGTACTTCGGTGCCGTCATCTCGTTGACGTCCCGGTGACGGCGGCGGTGGACAAACGGCCTAACGCTTGTGTTATGGTAACCAGATGACTGATATACTACATAGATAAATTTCTTTTTGTAAATACATACATATTATAGATAGAAAAACAACCAGACCCGGAACAAATACCTGCAGAACATGCAAACATTTGTCGCATGGGATCGAACCCGCAACCTCTGCGTCCTAGGCATTCGCCCACTGCGCCACAGAAGAACTGAAGTACTAAGTGAAAGACTAGCCTTCCTAATGCTGGAATTCTCTACTAGCTATTGATGGGCTGGTCCTAGGTGTGAGGTTACCTGATGGCTTGTGCTGGAGTCATTACAGGTTCCGGTGCTGGATTTAGCGCAGTGATAGACCAGTATCTGCTGTACGAGGTGTAAAGTTACCCGCGGCTAGTCAGCCCCACATGTATTGACCATTGTCTTTCCTGTGGATATGTCCGGCAGCTGAGAGGATGGTTTAGGTGCTACAAGCCTCCATCTCAACAATGTCCCAGGCACTAGTGTCCTGTTAAGTGTAGGCAAACGCTTGCCTCTTGACTGCTTGACTCTGTATAAATCATCTAGTAAAGATGTAAAGGAGAGTTAGCTGTACGAGGTGTGAGGTTACCTGGTGGCTGCTGCTGGGCTTGCTGGAGTCAATAACTGTTAATTATATTATAATTATATTAGTCATTAACTGAGAGCTGGACTAAGTGTAGTGATAGACCAGTATCTGCTGTACCAGGTGTAATAATAAATTATATATAAATATCCCTGGACATTCCACACGACGTCATCTAGTCCCAAGCCTTCAAGTGGAAGACTAGATAGAGGGCTGGTCCTAGATGTGAGGTTACCTGATGACTGGTGCTGGGCTTGTGTTGCTGCGGGTCGGAGCGCGCGCGCAGGATCAGCTGACCCAGCTGCAGCAGCAGGCCAGGTCCGCCCGCGGGCGCCGCCGGCTCCGAACAGAGCATCTGAGGAAGACATGGTACATGAGTTTCCTGTTGGAATAATACGATTTTAGCAAATAGAATTCATATTCATTTATTGCTTCAAGTTGGTACATAAATGCAAATAAGCTGGAAATTAACGCTCTGTATAGATCGCGCCACGTAAAAAGAGCGCTGGCTGTCAAACTGCTCCGTGGTCGATGATTGGTGGAGAGGTGTTGCGGCGCACTTCATACCATTAATTTAGCGAGTGCTATTGGTTCGTCAGCGAGTGAACACAGGCGCAAACATACCCCCGCCACCTGATGTATAAATCATCTAGTAACGATGTAAAGGCCTGAGTTCACATCTTTGTTAAAGGTTTCGTTGCAACTAGGTCAGTATGCCAGAGGGCGCTGCAGTGCCGAACTGTGTCACCGGGTCAAGGGTGCGCCCTGGTTGCGGGTTGCTATGTCCCGATTCAGATATAGGGACAAAGAAAACGGTACCTTTGATAAACTGTGCTTTCAGAACGAAGAGAATAGTTCAGTCATCCAGCAAATGCATAATAAGTAAACAAAAAAGTTTCTCAGTTGTTTTAAACGTTCTCAATTATTGGGGATTTGTATGATTTGTGTGACTATAAACTGGGTCAAAAAACCAACCCTTAGGAAGCATACGAACGAACGAGGAAGCAATTCAATTTTATGAATACCTAACACTTTGTCCTATTTGGGTCCTATTTGGGTCCTAATTTCTACAAACAATCTTACAAATTTTAACTGGATTAAGAAATTGCCCAACTAACGTACCTCAACGTTATATACAATCTTCAGTTTAACATGTTTTGGATGCATGCCAGTGGTAGCGGATTAGAACATAAATATACATACATTACATACTATATACATAACATAGATTACTATCACTCACGGACCGATTTCTAAATTATCTAAGTAGTTGAGTTGAAGTAACAGAGATTGTGCCAACTTACATCCAAATTAAATAACCTTTGGTTTTGCTTACTGTCAGTAGTCGTTTTTTGTATGAAAGAAATGTCAAATATCTACCCACAGTAAGCAAATTCAAAGATAGATAAGTTATTGAGACTAGCCGTTAGTAAATTACCATCCAATCCATCCTCATAAACTTTTGCATGTATAATATTAGTTGTTACTCTAAGCAAAGACGATTAATATCTAGAAGACAGACAAAGGCCATACACAAAATCGTAACCCTGTCCCGCAGTACCAGATAACCTGGAAACTTTAAAACATCAATTTTATCCAAGAAATTTCAATACTTAGTAGTAGGTAGCAACAACATTCAATATAAAAAAAATTTTAGGTAATTTTAACTAGAAAGTAATTGAAATTTCTTGGATAAAATTGATGTTTTAAAGTTTCCAGGCTATCTGGTACGGGTTACGATTTTGTGTATGGCCTTTGTCTGTCTTCTAGATATTAATCGTCTTTGCTCTAAGTTGTAAATAAATAATTGTCTAAATGTCAGGCAGGTTGCAAGCCCATGATCGAATATGTATTTTTTATCAGTAATTGTTTCATAACAAAACAAGGAAAGCCATCAAGATAAGCAATCAGCTGATAACCAAGGCCAGTTGGCACGGTTTATAGACGTATAGTCGCCAATTGTTAGCAAGTTCGTATGAGCAAGTGGCAAACTCAGCCCCTGATTGTGTAACTTGTCTCGGATTGTATCAAGTTGTATCAAAGCAAAAATGACAAGAAATCGCGACATAACTGTCATATTTAACGCTGCATTAAGGTGTCTGTATGCGTGAAACTAGCGTCGCCGCCTATTTTATTTTATTATTACGTTCAACAAAGGAATTTTAAGAAACTGAATGTTCAGTCTGTGAAACCGTTCATAAAAATAATATCATCGAAAACAACGGTCAAATATGACAGTAAATTTGTAAGTATAGGTCGCGCCACGTAAAAAGAGCGCTGAGGCCCTCAGCCTGAGGGGAAGTAGAGGGGGTATGTTTGCGCCTGTGTTCACTCGCTGAGGAACCAATAGCACTCGCTAAATCAATGGTATGAAGTGCGCCGCAACACCTCTTCACCAATCATCGACCACTGCGCAGTTTGACAGCCAGCGCTCTTTTTACGTGGCGCGACCTATAACTTACGGTCATGTGACAGCTGTTTTCGCGCTTTACAGTGATTTAGCTTTGATACAACTTAGTTACATACAATCTGAGACAAGTGTACACAATCAGGGGGCTGGTGACGGCGTTTTTAGGCCTAAAAGTGTGCCCTCCGAAGCACGAAACGCCATGACAAAAGCACGTGCGACCACGCACGGCACTAGATAGCAACATGGTTTTGTTCTAGAAAGTACCACAGATGATATAACGCGAGATAGCTTGCACTTAGTGTATTGATAAGAGAGCATTGTGCAATTACTGATAGGAAACGTTGGAAAGTGTTGATTGACCCAATGTGGAGGTCACAGCGGTGTCACGTTCATGCAGAAACGTTGAAGGAAAACATCGACAGAATTTTATTGTATTCTTGTGACGTGTTTTGTAAGGTATCGTAAAAGGGTCAGGCCCGGATCTGAGATTTTTTTATCAGGGGCAAAACCACCCTAGTTCTGGATCTAGGGTGGTTTTTTTTAAGCCAGCCTGAATAGGGTAATTAAAAGTGCTTTCTCATAGAACTTAATCATTTACAAACTAACTGGCATGACAGACATTTCCCTGTCCAAAAATACATTTATTTCGTCAATTTTGAAGGATTTCCAAATTTGTATCCGGAAAAAAAGGCTTACAAAAAAATCATCAATATGTCCAGCCGCTGTTCGATTTATGATTAATTGATTCGAAATTCGATGATTTTAAACGAAATTCAGAACGGTTGAATTCTATCGGCTTACCATCAGCATTTAATTGAATTATTAATAATTTTTTTAGATCATTTTTAATAAACTCTCTTGATGATCTTTAAATTAATAATATTATTGTAAACAATACCAGTTATCCCCATAGCAACTTTTCTTAAAAACAGAAGATAAAATAGTTGGCAGACACTACTGATAAATCTAGCAAAATACCACGTCACGATTCAGTCAGACATGACGTCAGTTTGTTTTGACGCACTTCAAGACGTGTTTTACACGCTTCCATATGACTGGAATGTATGTATGTAAGAAGCCCTAATAACAATGGATTTTAATCACATAAACAGATACAAATTCAGACCTCTAAGATGACATGGAAACGTCTTAATAAAAAACTTAGGCTTTTACATCTTTACTAGTTGATATACACAGCGTCAGGAGGCAATCTTTGCCTATACAGACACTGTAGTGCCTAGGACATTGTTGAGATGGATTGTGTATGCATGCCCTAAGTATGCATGCCCACCACTTAACTAATCCATCCTCTCAGCTTAGGCGGTATCGAGAAAATGGTCAATACGTGTGGGGCTGACTAGCTGCGGGTTTCCTCACGTTTTATTTCAGCGTTTTTTAATGCGCATATAATTATTTCGAAACGAAAAATCGAACGATTCGAACCCACGACTTTCGGATCCAAAGTCGAGGTACTACCCTACTGGGCCACCACGGCTCTCAAACGTGGTTATTATGCTCTTGTTTTTCGCGTCCAACACCTGCATCAGAGCACAGATAAAAGAAGCAACAAACAAAGTACCTAGGTATGTGTACTAATTTTGATTTGTCAAAAAAACCATAACACCTTGTAGTTGAGTAAATGCACTTTGCAAATGCGACCTCTGTATTATGCTTCAGTGTTAAAGAAGGAAATGGCGGATGGAAAATAATTAGAATGAAAAAGCAAGAAAGAAGATAGCGCTATCTCCTTCGTATCATTGTTTTTAATGAGTCATCCTGACATAGTTAGATAAATGCAAATATCTAAATCACCTACTTCCTACTGACATTTTGCGAAAGTATAATAAAAGTAAGTAGATACCTGAATGATTCGTATAGATCGGTACTTTTTTTTTGTCATTGCCTGAAAACACGAAAAAACGCAATTTTTTCAAAATGAAGCTAGATCGATTTATCGGCCCGAAACCCCCTATATTAATCAAAACAGCATAATGTACTAAATTGCAGGAAAATCGTTAAAACCGTTTCCGGAAACAATTTTTTTTGATAAGTATCCCTCCCTCATAAATTTTTGCATTTATAATATTAGTATGATAATATCCTTGGACATTCCACACGGCGTCATCTAGTCTCAAGCTAAGCAACTTAATGCTTGTGTTATGGTAACCAGATGACTGATATACTACATAGATACATTTTTTTTCTAAATACATACTATTATAGATAGAAAAACATCCAGACCCGGAACAAATATCTGCAGAACATACAAACATTTGTCCCGCGGCGGGGATCGAACCCGCAACCTCCGTATCTCAGTCGGGCCTTCACCCAACTGTACCACAGAGGTCGTCATGATATTTCATAATTTCATGAGGACAGTAACAAAATGGACGTTCCGTTACGGAGTCAACTTATGTCCACTCGTGACCTATTTTTGGTACAACATATCAGTTTATACGTGTGTCATAGTCATCTGCCCCTAGATTGTGTACACTTGTCTCGGATTGTATCCAAGTTGTACCAAAGCAAAGATCAGTAAAACATATGCAAACGGGTATTTATCACGAATTTTACCTTTAATATTCACCGTTATTATTCACCATTATTCGTGATAAATACCCGTTTGCATATGTTTTATAATGTGTTCTGATCTCGAAAGTTTAAAAAAGACAAAAGATCAGTAAATCGCGAAAACAACTGTAAAATAGGTATGACAGTAATTAAGTAAGTTACTTACTAATTTACTTACCTACGGCTAGTCTCAATAACCTGTTTTGCTTACTACGGGTAAATATTTGTAATTTTTTCCATACAAAAAACGTCAAATAGCTACTGACCGTAAGCAAAACCAAGGATAGATAGGTTATTGAGACTGGCTGTTAATCATCAGCGTTCTGCTGATCTTTGCTTTGATACAACTTGGAAACCGAGACAAGTGTAGAGGTGACAAGAGTAGGTACACAATCAGGGGGCTGTTAATATTTTATCGTGCGAAGCCAAAAAAAAAAAAAAAAAAAAAAAAAAAAATATTTTATCTACTTACTAGCTTACCGTAGCTTCCTGGATACATAGTCTATGTGGTTATTCCGGGTCATAAACTATGTATATTCAAAGTTTCAGCCAAATCCGTCTAGTAGTTTTCCCTGGTGTAGGGAGTCGCGTTGGAACAGGCATTAGAATCACCTAGCATGTAAAACGATACTTAAGTGATCCTTGAGGTCCTACAAGAATAAATGATTTTTCTTTCTTTCTTTCTTTCAGAGCAAACACCCACACAATCATACAAACTTTCGCGTTTATGATATTAGTGGGATCATTTTGATTTTGCTAACTTACTAACAATTGATTCTATTAGTTAACAAATTAAAGCTAAAAATAACAATATAACACTATCAAATCATCAAAACACAAACATAAAACATGATTTTACTGATAGCGCGGAAGCCATTATGGTAGAAAGAGAAGGACACACGTGTAACGGTAGAGCGAGACAGAGTATTATTTGTCAACATTATTCCGTTTTAATTTTGGAACGTGGTTTAGATCTTCCGCGTCGTACGAAAACAATTTGGGTTCTGCATTTCTGACATTTTTGAACGAAATTAGAACAAAGATTTAATTTTTATTTTGCAATATCATTTTTGAACACAAAGAAAAAATATTGGAGCAGTTTTCAACTCGCGGGAAAAAAAGGTTATGATTACGAGTTTGTAGTGTGTAGGTACCTATTTATTGTACTTGCGTCTCTATTTCAAGCGAAGCTCCTGAACAGCTGAACCGATTTTTATGTTTTAAGTATATGAAGTGTCTTCATTTAGAGAGTTTTTAGTTTTAGCTATGTTTTAAGAAAATCAGCACATCTGTTTTTAGATCATCAGTTTTTTTCTAGTTTCCCTCAGAGATCGGATCAATTTATAATTTCTATATTACCTAACTTAATAAAGCAGTAATAATTTTCTTTTTCACAGACTTAAAAAAAAAATCGTCGGAATCTTTTGTTATTCAGATTACTCGATGACGCCTTGACCGATTTTGAAAATTCTTTTTTTATTTGAAAAGGTATTTTTCCCAGTTGGTCCTATAAAAAAATGGTGAGAATCTGACGAAGATCTTCAGAGTTCTGAGCAGCACCTAAAAAAGAAATTTTTCTTACAAAACTGAAGTTTGTTTTTATTTTTTGTAATTTTGCTGCTTGTTTTTCCAAAGAAGTTTTTATGTTGGTTTTACAGAGAAAACGAAAAGTTGGAGAGTTTTTATTACTTTTTGTTTTGGTCGCTCGTCAAAGTTTTTTTTTACAAAACCTTAAATAGATTGGACAGAGTCAGGTAGGTGACCGAATACAAAAAGTTTATAATGTATAGATACTTTTTTTTTGTACATTTGGCTCTAAACGGACTTGGCAAGGTTTTTTAGTATTTTTTACTTATCTCAAGACAAGACACAATTTCAAATCTTCAGTTTATAAAAGCTACCATTATAATACCAATATATACCTATCTACCGGGTACTCAGAGATGCGTCAAATTATATATTTCAAACACACCCTTTTTGTAATTAAATATGTAAGTACCTAACATATTCATATTTAATCACCCGGGGCTTCGCTAGCGTGATACTTACCTGGATAAAAAGTTGACCATGTATTGTGTGTGTGTGTGTGTTTGTTTTAAGTACCATCCGAGGACGTGCGTATGAATACACAAGGAACAACCGAGGACATTTTCAAACCGAGGACTTTTTCGACGGTCCTCGGTTTGACTTGGCCATAGATTCGTATTGTTCAAGCAATTCTGGACCTTTCTGTATATATAATAAGGAAAAGTACCCGAAACCTCGGTTTGGTCAAGAAAATTCATAATCTTACACAGGCAAAATGTATCCACCAGGTGGCGCCTCTGTCGCCTTATACACACCCCCTATACATTAATTTCACTTTTGATGTATGAACCGAGGTCTTTTGTGTTAACTTTAACACAAAGGTCCTCGGTTATGTAGCTTTTCTAGCAGAATGTGTGTTAGTCCTCGGTTTGATAGCTTTTCTAAACAGTATGTATCTATTATAGTCCTCGTTCTGATAGTTTTCTTGGTGTGTAAGCAACGGGTGTCGTACCATCAAAATATGACGACTATTATGAAAATAGGACGTTGCGGATATATACATTGAATGGGAACTTTTAAAAATCGAGGTGAGGTAGCTCTAGCCTAGAGGCTATAGACTGCCTCCTCATCATTTGTGCAAATGCTACAATTTGCACAAGTGATGAGGAGGCAGTCTGTGTTTAGAATATATACTGCAGTAGGTATATATTCTAAACAAACATACTGCCATCTCAGCCTGATTATATGCAAAATAGTCTATATCTGCGTGTGACGTCACTCTACTCGAGACACAGATTAGTTTCAATTTAGTATGAAAGAATTTCATACGATTCGCGCTTTTCTTCGCCGCGCCGAACTAAAAACATTATTCAAGCTTAGAAGTTTGTTTTTCATTTTTTCTTTTTGGACATTATGGAAGCAGGGTATACAGGGTGAATTTTTGAGACGGGACAGTAAGGGCAGGTACCTTAAACGTTATAGTTACAGGAAAACGTTTTTAGGAGACTATCCATAAATTTTTAAAATATTCTGAACTGCATTTAGATTTTGGAAAAAATGTACAGTCAGCAAGAAAATGGTAATTTTACACAAAAACTTTTTTTGATGCCAATCGATCCTGTTTCATATAAGGATCTTCTTCTTCTTCTTCTTTATTTTGGCTTCGCCGGCTTTTGCCACGCATTTAGCCACTACCATGTGTATATATAATTCGTCATAGTCAGCGTCAGTAAAGATGTGGGTTCTTTACTGCAGCTTTTTACATGGACTTCTTGAGGGAACTCGAAATGCAATGATATACAGTTTTGTTTCATTTGCCTACACTTATGTACGTTCACGAACACTTAACAGTTAATAATCCACCATTATTACATATTAACATTCGCCAAAACACAAATTTCGGAAAATAAAACAAATAAGACAACATGCCATCTTGAATTCCCGTCAAAAAGCCTCATATAAGGATCAAAAGTCTACTAGACCGACTGAGGTTTGAGTACTAGAAATGTCAGAAATCGCAAAAAACTTTTTCCATACATTTCGGTAGAAGAGCCAAACTCCAAAATTAGTCAAACTTTTTGTTATGGGTACATCTGCTATAATCTGATATAAAGAAAAAAAAGGCTGGCTGAAAAAACAGGTCAGTAAAAAAAGTTTTAAATTTCAAACTTCGAATTCTTGGTTTATTTCAGGTCATTGTTATGTTTGATATGAGAAAATTCTAGATTGTTAGTTGCAATTAATTTATGTAGGTACATACTTCTTGCTAAAAAATTTAATTTTATTAAAATGTCATTTTGAGCAATTTATTTCGTAGATCGTCTAAATGTAGTTATTGCTGTCTGTGTCTAAAGTACAACATATTAAAATGATTTATTTTATTTTAATTGTTTCAATTCTAATGTTGTATAAGATTATTGATGCAACTTTGATGATTTTCTACTTTGGTAGGCGCTTTTGCGTCTAGGTACAGAAAGCCACGAGGCCAGCTAGACACTCGCCATTAGGACTCTCATTTATTTATTTATTTATTTATTTATTTGAATCTCCAACATTGTAAACACCAATACAAAACATTTAAAATAGACGAACAAAAGAAACAAGCCAAGTATCACAATAATTATACAATAATATTCTCACTAATTATCATAGGCGTATTTCCTTATAAACCGTACAATTCCGAAAAAAGTTTTTCGCGATTTCTGACATTTCTAGTACTCAAACCTCAGTCGATCTAGTAGAGACTTTTGATCCTTATAAGAAACAGGATCGATTGGCATCAAAAAAAGTTTTTGTGTAAAATTACCATTTTCTTGCTGACTGTACATTTTTTCCAAAATCTGTAAATGCAGTTCCGAATATTTTAAAAATTAATGGATAGTCTCCAAAAAACGTTTTCCTGTGTATAACGTTTAAGGTACCTACCCTTACTGTCCCGTCTCAAAAATTCACCCTGTATGCTTGTTTAATATTGTACATAAAAGGCCTCACTTATCATCTCCACATCCTCATCCCCATATCCTCATATCATCCTCATCCTCATATCCTCATCTTCATATCATCCTTCCTTCTCACCCTCGTTGGTCGAGGATATGAGAATGAGGATGAAGATGAGAGGATGATAATATGAGGATGATGATAATTATGAGGATATGAGGATGAGGATATGAGGATGAGGATATGAGGATGAGGATATGAGGATGAGGATATGAGGATGAGGATATGAGGATGAGGATATGAGGATGAGGATATGAGGATATGAGGATGAGGATATGAGGATGAGGATATGAGGATGAGGCTATGAGGATGAGGATATGAGGATATGAGGATGAGGATATGAGGATATGAGGATGAGGATATGAGGATGAGGATATGAGGATGAGGATATGAGGATGAGGATATGAGGATGAGGATATGAGGATGAGGATATGAGGATGAGGATGAGGATATGAGTGTATGAGGATGAGGATATGGGGATAAGAATATGAGGATGAGGATTCAACTATTTGTATTATCATCGATCATTGATAAGTGTGCAAAGTTTTAATTTAATTTAGCACTTTTAAAGCAACATCTGCATGTTCGTCATGAGCACTAAACGCGTTAAGTCAGATTTTCGTGTTTAACTATTTGTATTGTCATCGATCATTAATAAGTGTGCAGTATGCAAAGTTTTACTTTAATCCGGAGCTTTCGAGGCATCATTCACATATGCGTCATGGGCACTGAACGCGTTAAATCAAATTTTCATTGGTAGGCCTCTTGTGTACAACACATTGGTAATCAAAAATTCTATAATCATAGCCATAAGTACTTTCCATAACGGTAAACTATTGGACCGCCCGCGCACAAATTCATCTTCTAATAAACTAAATCGTTAAAAGATCACTTTTTTTAGGCATTAGAATCACCTAGCATGTAAAACGATACTTAAGTGATCCTTGAGGTCCTACAAGAATAAATGATTTTTCTTTTCTTTTTCTTTTTCTTTTCTTTTTGTTAGTATAAGCACAGATAAAAGAATACTAGTAATAAGTAAGGCCTTTTATGTACAATATTAAACAAACATAATACCCTGCTTCCATAATGTCCAAAAAGAAAAAATAAAAACAGACTTCTAAGCTTGAATAATGTTTTTAGTTCGGCGCGGCGAAGAAAAGCGCGAACCGTATGAAATTCTTTCATACTAAATTGAAACTAATCTGTGTCTCGAGTAGAGTGACGTCACACGCAGAAATCTCAGCCTTTTGATTCTATTATCGACAGTGCCTACCGCCACGCGGTTGTTCTTTGAAAATTATTTGAAAACGAAAACGAAAAAACGCCGTCTCGTCTTTAGGATAATACCTACTAAATTTTAAAATAGAAATAGATATAAAAATATTCATTCGTAGATAATCTTGCACGTAAAATGGTTTAGGTAGATTTCCCTTGTCCTCACTTTGTACAAGGCCTGCTTGGAAAACTGACCTCAGTTTGGTTATGGTAAGTCTAACACACCGTCCTCACTTTGTACAAGATAATAAGAAATATTGTGTTAAGACAGTCCTCGGAAGGGTGTCTCAGGTCTTACGTGAGACGTCCTCGGTTCGCGTACACAAAGTCCTCACTTTGTTCATCGCTAGTCACGTTCGACTGTGTATTTCGAGTCCTCGGTTTGGCATTCGTAATTCATACGAAAAAATATTGAGATAGCAATATACCAATGAGCTCATCACTCTAGATTTGTTATTCTGTCTCTTTCTGTGTTATTCAATTATACCTACGAGCTCTACAAATCCGTTATTTTGAGAGTCCTCGGTTCGGTCAAGTCCAACTTAGGTCCTCGTAAGGGTGTCTATACAAACAAGGGTGTGTGTGGAGTATGTGTGTGTGTGTATGTGTGTGAGGGAGAGGGTGTGTTTGTTTTAAGTACCATCCGAGGACGTGCGTATGAATACACAAGGAACAACCGAGGACATTTTCAAACCGAGGACTTTTTCGACGGTCCTCGGTTTGACTTGGCCATAGATTCGTATTGTTCAAGCAATTTTGAACCTTTCTGTATATATAATAAGGAAAAGTACCCGAAACCTCGGTTTGGTCAAGAAAATTCATAATCTTACACAGGCAAAATGTATCCACCAGGTGGCGCCTCTGTCGCCTTACACACACCCCCTATACATTCATTTCACTTTTGATGTATGAACCGAGGTCTTTTGTGTTAACTTTAACACAAAGGTCCTCGGTTATGTAGCTTTTCTAGCAGAATGTGTGTTAGTCCTCGGTTTGATAGCTTTTCTAAACAGTATGTATCTATTATAGTCCTCGTTCTGACAGTTTTCTTGGTGTGTAAGCAACGGGTGTCGTACCATCAAAATATGACGACTATTATGAAAATAGGACGTTGCGGATAATTATGTACATTGAATTGGAACTTTTAAAAATCGAGGTGAGGTAGTTCTAGCCCAGAGGCTATAGACTGCCTCCTCATTACTTGTGCAATTGCTACAATTTGCACAAGTGATGAGGAGGCAATCTGTGTGTTTAGAATATACAGGGTGAATTTTTGAGACGGGACAGTAAGGGCAGGTACCTTAAACGTTATAGTTACAGGAAAACGTTTTTAGGAGACTATCTATTAATTTTTAAAATATTCTGAACTGCATTTACAGATTTTGGAAAAAATGCACAGTCAGCAAGAAAATGGTCATTTTACACAAAAACTTTTTTTGATGCCAATCGATCCTGTTTCTTATAAGGACCGACCGACTGAGGTTTGAGTACTAGAAATGTCAGAAATCGCAAAAAACTTTTTCCATACATTTCGGTAAAAGAGCCAAACTTCAAAATTAGCCAATTTTTTTGCTATGTGTAGATCCGCTATAATCCGATATAAAGAAAGTATACAGGATATTGCAGTAGGTATATATTCTAAACAAACATACTGCCATCTCAGCCTGATTATATGCAAAATAGTCTAGTTTTCTGTTTCTAGGTTCAGTGCCATAGTTAAAACTTACTTCACGATATTTAATCATGAAAAACTATTTAAATTACTCCATTTGATAAAATGGATTTAAGAAATATCTAGCTGCTGCTACCTGGAATACTTGCAATATCTAGAATGATAGGTAGGTATACCTACACAAATAAATAACACTGTGTACGATAATGAAAATATATTACATATTAATAATTTAAAATTTAAGCATCAACATTATGGGAAAAAAATAAAAAATGTCATAATTTTTTAATTGAAATGGAAAAAAGAAAAAAAAAGGAATTAGAAAAGAAATGCACTAACAAATTAACATAATGGAGAAGTTTCCTAAACTTAAAAATCCATTTTTTTTAATTTTATTAGCAAGATCTTAAGAATTTACGAGTGGTATAAAAATATAGGAGGTGAAAGAATTTTTGGAATATCTTGAAAAATGACAAAGTCATTCAACTTTTACGGCGGCTTAAAAATAATAGAATCAAAAGGCTGAGATTTCTGCGTGTGACGTCACTCTACTCGAGACACAGATTAGTTTCAATTTAGTATGAAAGAATTTCATACGACTCGCGCTTTTCTTCGCCGCGCCGAACTAAAAACATTATTCAAGCTTAGAAGTTTGTTTTTCATTTTTCTTTTTGGACATTATGGAAGCAGGGTATATGCTTGTTTAATATTGTCCATTAAAGGCCTTACTTATCATCTCCACATCCTCATCCCCATATCTTCATATCATCATCCTCATCCTCATCCTCATATCCTCATCTTCATATCATCCTTCCTTCTCACCCTCGTTGGTCGAGGATATGAGAATGAGGATATGAGGATGAAGATGAGAGGATGATAATATGAGGATGATGATATGAGGATATGAGGATGAGGATATGAAGATGAGGATATGAGGATGAGGATATGAGGATGAGGATATGATGATGAGGATATGAGGATGAGGATGAGATGATGAGGATATGAGTGTATGATGATGAGGATATGGGGATAAGAATATGAGGATGAGGATTCAACTATTTGTATTATCATCGATCATTGATAAGTGTGCAAAGTTTTAATTTAATTTAGCACTTTTGAAGCAACATCTGCATGTTCGTCATGAGCACTGAACGCGTTAAGTCAGATTTTCGTGTTTAACTATTTGTATTGTCATCGATCATAATAAGTGTGCAGTATGCAAAGTTTTACTTTAATCCGGAGCTTTCGAGGCATCATTCACATATGCGTCATGGGCACTGAACGCGTTAAATCAAATTTTCATTGGTAGGTATCTTGTGTACAACACATTGGTAATCAAAAATTCTATAATCATAGCCATAAGTACTTTCCATAACGGTAAACTATTGGACCGCCCGCGCACAAATTCATCTTCTAATAAACTAAATCGTCAAAAGATCACTTTTTTGTTAGTATAAGTAAGGCCTTTTATGTACAATATTAAACAAGCATATACCCTGCTTCCATAATGTCCAAAAAGAAAAATGAAAAACAGACTTCTAAGCTTGAATAATGTTTTTAGTTCGGCGCGGCGAAGAAAAGCGCGAGTCGTATGAAATTCTTTCATACTAAATTGAAACTAATCTGTGTCTCGAGTAGAGTGACGTCACACGCAGAAATCTCAGCCTTTTGATTCTATTATCGACAGTGCCTACCGCCACGCGGTTGTTCTTTGAAAATTATTTGAAAACGAAAAGACGCCGACTCGTCTTTAGGATAATACCTACTAAATTTTAAAATAGAAATACGTGTAAGAAATAGATATAAAAATATTCATTCGTAGATAATCTTGCACGTAAAATGGTTTAGGTAGATTTTCCTTGTCCTCACTTTGTACAAGGCCTGCTTGGAAAACTGACCTCAGTTTGGTTATGGTAAGTCTAACACACCGTCCTCACTTTGTACAAGATAATAAGAAATATTGTGTTAAAACAGTCCTCGGAAGGGTGTCTCAGGTCTTACGTGAGACGTCCTCGGTTCGCGTACACAAAGTCCTCACTTTGTTCATCGCTAGTCACGTTCGACTGTGTATTTCGAGTCCTCGGTTTGGTATTAGTAATTCATACGAAAAAATATTGAGATAGCAATATACTTGTGAGCTCATCACTCCAGATTTGTTATTCTGTCTCTTTCTGTGTTATTCAATTATACCTACGAGCTTTACAAATCCGTTTTTTTGAGAGTCCTCGGTTCGGTCAAGTCCAACTTAGGTCCTCGTAAGGGTGTCTATACAAACAAGGGTGTGTGTGTGACAATTCAGGGGCAGATCATAAGCTTAAGTAGATTTCAGTACATTTCAAGTTGCAGCAAATTTAATTTAATAGTTTTTGCGTAAAAGAGTATCCATCTATCCTCTATTTCTCACAAAGATAGCTTATACCCTGGATTAACACATACCTAAGGTTTTTTTATCCCGGTATTCCCACGGGAACGGGAACTTTTAACCGCGGGTAACACCGCGGGGCGCCGCTAGTTAGGAATATATAAAAATCAACAGAAAGTTATTGTTTTAAGTTCAAAGTTTGTTTACAAACCTGGCACGAGAATTTGGGTGAAGTATTAGCTTATGCAAGTACTATCACCCAAAGCACCGCTTCACCACCTTAAGGGTGCTTTTTCTGTGACGCAACTAGCAGTTTACACCGCTTTGCAACATTCGAACACCAATAGCAACAAAGTATTTCGGTGCTTTGTTATAAAGTTTGAAGAACAAATAATAACAGTAAGTTTTTAACAATGGTAAAAGTCATCAAACAATTATTGCTTTTAGATGTTTATGACTCCGATTGGTCAAAATAAAAAGGGCAGGATCAGCTAGCTAACATCTTGCAAGCTAAACTGTTTCAAAATTGGTAAAGCGACGCTTTTGGTGATAGTACTTCCGCCACATAAATAAATAACCTACAACGAACTCTGGAACTTTTATAGGCAATTATTAATTAGGTACTTATTTAAAACTCTTTACCTATTTTTAATATTGGCACCCGCCATGTTTTTTACGCCTGGTTACCGATGACGTCATTAATTGCGCAACACCGTTATACCGAAGAGTAAAAAGTACCAGGCTATCAGCAAAGACTAGGAGTTGATTGATGAACTCATTCATACAACCACAATTGGAATTGAACCTTAACTTAACTGGAATAGGGCTGGGTATTGCTTGAGAAGATTGATTAAAAAAACGGCATAGGAAATGTTATATTTTATGATCTTAAAGCGATTGGAATAAGGTTGAAAATGTTGTGATTAATGATTAGAATTCAAAACTTGTATCTTGTATAGTAATGTTTGCATAACTTTGCCAATTAATTCAATTCGTATTGTTTTTTAATGTAATTGTACATTTATCAACACTTCAGCGGTTGCACAGATGGGTGACCGCTATCCGTATGCTTCAGAGAGCACGTAGCTCAACGGTGTCGTTTAACCCGTGTGATAAGAGGGAAGTTATAAGTTTGTAGCTACTTATATCTGTGTCTTGTCTGAGCTGAGGCAACAATATAAGGTATCTAAGCAATTTTGTGACTTGATTCTTTATGACTTATAACTTGAAATAACACATAGGCTACTTTTTATCCGGGTAAGTACCGCGCGAGCGAAGCCGCGGGCGGTAAGTAGTATGTTATTTCCTAAATTCAATTTCATCACTACGATGATTATAATGATTAATCTAAAAAGCCCTTTCAAATGAGATAATTCACATCTTTGACCGGGTTTAGGCAAAGCGACTCTTACAACATTTTAGCCATGTTGCCCCTATTCTTTCAAATTTACACCTTATTCCCATAACATTATGATCGAACTCTATCCATCAATAGATTTTACGACTACAACCTTCAATGAATGCCAACACAAAACACAATCAAAAATCAGTCTTATCTTTTGGAAATAAAATTTATAATCAGACCATTACTTACGACCTTTGGACTCGCGCGGAACACAAGGTAATCTAACCTTAAGTGGATGTAGACTCTAGTGCTACAGAAATAGAGACTAGTTTGGTTTGTGCGTGTAAAGTGCAGTGTGACGTCACGACTGTACCGCGCCCTTTTGACCTAGTTTTTGTTGCTAAGCGGAATATGGCGGTATAGTAGGTACCTACTTAGTAATACCTACACTATTAAGGGTTTTTTTAGAGCTATGTTGGTGAAGTGGGATTGTGCATAAGGTTTTATGTTTTAACCGACGTCAAAAAAGAAGAGGTTCTATGCTCCACTGTTTTTTATAATTTAAAGTGACCAGTTGACGAACCACGACTCTATTTGTGTGCTTACTGAAATATTTTTTTGTTTGAAAGAGTATACTTTCAAGGAGGTCACAGTGAAACATGAAACCTCATTCTTTGAGGTTCCATGTTTCACTGTGCATAAATTCCACCATAATGTTTTTTTTTGTGTGTCCGCGGATAACTTCGTCGTTTATGAACCGATTTTGATGATTCTTTTTTTATTGGAAAGAAGATATTCCAAGGGATGTTCCATAAAAAAGTTATGAGGATCTGATGAGGATCTTCGGAGTTATGCACAGAAATGTACCTCAAGAGCTCGAAACTCTCTTTACGAAATTGTAGTCGATTTAATACAAATATGAATTTTGCCACTTGCAAAAACAACATACGAAATAATCAGTGAACCTATAATAAATATAAATAAAACATGGAACCATATTCTTTTTTCAAGTCGGCTAAACAGACCCCAACACAACAGTTTTAACAATCTTAACTCTAGGAAGTCTCTAATGCCGGGTTGCAATATTCAACTTACTAATAACCGTGGATCTGTCGCCATAGTAATATTGTTATCTGTCAAAGTGTCCTACATTTTTTGTTGTCTAAACAAAGTTGCTATGGCGATCAATCTACGATCATTCGTAAGTTTTATATTGAAACCGGCCGTAAGTTCACTATGAACAGAATTACTATACCTATATTTATATCAACAAGCGCAGGCGCAGACATAAAGTCTACGTTACTGCGTCTATCGCAATCTGGGGCCTTGGCACCGATCTTAGTGGTCACGTTTTCGAACGTAGCGTAGGTATCATTAAATCGCTTTGTTTTACTATCACTAAAAGCTCGCGGCCGTAACCGAAAGATTGTAGACAGTAGCCCCTATTCATATTTAACTGTCAGAAAGATTGCTTATTTTGACGACCTTTGTAGCGCAGTGGGTGAAGACCCGCCTGAGACGCGGAGGTTGAGGGTTCTATCCCCGCCGCGGGACAAACGTTTGATATTTATAAATACATGGACACGGGGTTACCTAAAAACGGTAAATAACGCGATAAAACCCCGTGACAATGTATTTAGGGAGTCGCGTTGGAACAGGCATTAGAATCACCTAGCATGTAAAACGAAACTTAAGTGATCCTTGAGGTCCTACAAGAATAAATGATTTTTCTTTCTTTCTTTCTTTCTTTCTTTTATAAATATTAATTATGAATTGTGATCGCGAAAGTTGAAAAACTAAATGTTTGATATTTCCCGGTCTGGTTGTTTTTCTATCTACACTACAGATAAAAGAGAATGTTTATTTATGTCGCCTCCTGATGCAAAGACAATTGCATCAGTTTGCCTACGCTCGCCTTCATTCGCGTTGGCGTAGGCTCGGCCAACATGTATTGCAGGTTTTATAATTAAACTTTATCAATAATAACACGATATAATGACGACCCCTGTGGCGCGGTGGGCGAAGGCTCGCCTGAGGCGCAGAGGTTGCGGGTTCGATCCCCGTTCGATCCCTTACAAATGTTTGTATGTTCTACAGATATTTGTTCCGGGTCTGGATGTTTTTCTATCCATAGAATGGTATGTATTTACAAAAAAAAATATTTTAGTAGTATATCAGTCATCTGGTTACCATAACACAAGCATTAAGTTGCTTAGCTTGGGACTAGATCACGCCGTGTAAAATGTCCAAGGATATTTATTTTTATTTAAATAATAAACAACTAACCACACAGATATACCACTGAAAACCAGCGCTCCAACAGTCATGATGCTGCTTGGAGCAAATGCTGAGGGGTAGCCTTATTTTCTTGTCACTCGAATGTCAATAAGTATTTTCATTTGTATGTTACCCATGTTTATGTTGATGGAAAATAAAAACTTTTTCTATTCTAAACCGCATTTAATGATAATACATTATCGTGTGTAAAAATATTAAAACCACAACCGTTGTAGCTGATATTTATCTACGATAATACAGGAAATAGTTGGTTTGAAATTAAATACTGCCAAATACACACATATTTGGTACATGCCCACATTATGCAGATGTGATACGTGACGGGTTGCAAGCCCATCGACGCGTTAGGAAGCAACAGATTTAATAGTATTATTTTATCTGTGGTTTTAGCTAAAGTAAGTTCGTATAAGCAAGTGGCCAACTCTGGTGACGGAGTTTTTTAGGCCGCCGTAGAGCCTCCGTCATGGCTTGACGACTTTAAAAGCCGGGACCGACGGTTGTGGTTTTAGCTAAAGTAGGTTTACTAAACCAATATGCATAAAACGGGCTTTATGCTTATTGGTTTTAATGACATTTTGCTTTGCGACTCTGTCGCTCGACACGAAATTCACATGTCCCGCGCGATGTCGCCCGACACGTCGCTTGGGACATTTATTATGGGTCGCGCAACTTTTCTCTAGTCGATCTAGTATTCTTTTATCTGTGTCGATGCTCTGCGAGCGTGTCGGCTATTGAAAACGCGTCATATGTCGCGGGACATTGTCGCACAACTTTTGCAGAGACAAAGTGAATGTCGGGCGATTTTGTCCCGCAACATGTCCCCTAGTGAAAATGGGGATGAATTGTAGTGCTCCTTTTTTAACTCCTACAAAAAAAGGGTTGTTTTGTGTACTTGTAAGTTAAATTACCGAAAAAAAAAGCCGTGTTGGCCAAGTGGATAAGTACTTCGACTTTCGATCCGAAGGTCGTGGGTTCGAATCCGGCCGTGCATCAATGGACTTTTCGCGTCGAAAAATTTATATGTACTTTAACACGAGCTTTAAACGGTGAAGGAAAACATCGTGAGGAAACCCGCGGCTAGTCAGCCCCACACGTATTGACCATTGTCTCTCCTGTGGATATGTCCGGCAGCTGAGAGGATGGTTTAGGTGCTACAAGCCTCCATCTCAACAATGTCCCAGGCACTACAGTGCTTGCCTTGTAAAGCTTGCCTCCTGACGCTGTTTAAATCATCTAGTAAATATGTAAAGGCCTGATACAAGTTAAATTAATATACACACCCTAATATATTTAAAAGCAAAGGTACTGGTGTAAAGTAGAGTTGAAAGAAGCAATAAGGTCGCGGAAACCAGGCCGTGTGACGTCACGAGTGAAAGTGCCCACCGAGTCAACAGACATCATGAGAAATATGAAAACTTTGCTCATAAGCGATGGAATTTTAATTAGTAAATTAAGAATTGCATAGGTACCTACTTTATTCCTGATGAAATATATAAAAAAAAAATTGAAACTTTGTTCATTCCGGTCAACTAAGATTGGCACTTACTGTAGGCAAAGACGATTGATATCTAGAAGACAGACAAAGGCCATACACAAAATCGTAACCCGTACCAGATAGCCTGGAAACTTTAAAACATCAATTTTATCCAAGAAATTTCAATTACTTTCTAGTTAAAATTACCTAAAATTTTTTTTGTATTGAATATTGTTGCTACCTACTACTAAGTATTGAAATTTCTTGGATAAAATTGATGTTTTAAAGTTTCCAGGCTATCTGGTACTGCGGGATCAGGGTTACGATTTTGTGTATGGCCTTTGTCTGTCTTCTAGATATTAATCGTCTTTGACTGTAGGTATTAGAGTAGGTAGATACCTACCTCATCTTTCCCATGTCCAGCATCAGATTCCTCTTCACCACCACATATTTGAAGAAAATTGGCACACTTACCTGAAAGAAAGATACAATTATTAATTTTTGAATAAATAACAGTGAACAGATGCAACGATTTTGAGTGTTCCGCATATCCTACTATGGATGGATGTTTGTTACTCTTTCACGCGAAAACTACTGAACGGATTTGGCTGAAACTTGGAATATACATAGATTATGACTGGGAATAACACATAAGCTACTTTTGTTCCCGTATTCCCACGGGAACGACAACTACCGCGGGTAACACCGCGGGGCGCAGCTAGTAATTGAATATCGTAGATTACTACAGTATTTTATATCGTAAATTATAAAAATAATTATTTCGGTTTATTTATGCCTACCTACTTAATCTGTTTTTATCAAATTAATTCATAATTCATAATTCATAATTATTTTATTGTTCAACATAGGTTAACATTACAGTTCTTGGTCAATATAAAGTAGAGCCTCTATGTTACCAACTTAGGTCGGTGTACAATAATTAGGTATGTCAGGTAATTATAATAACAGATAGACAATTAAAATATGTGTCATGCAACATTACATTCATTAAAAAATAATTACCTACATAATATAATTAACAAAATTAAACTAAAATAACCAAATAAACATTACAAATTCATTTTAAGAGTCAAATGGGAATAGTAATTAATATTTTTAAGTCAACCTAGGTACTAATTCCTTTACTGAGTAAAAACATTTTTCTGTCAACCATAACTTTAATTTTTTCGTAAAACTAGGTAAAGGTAATTTTCTAATGTCATTAGGTATTGCATTATAAACACATCCACACATAACATAGCTGCTATTTAAATACATTTTTGTTCGTGGGATTTTTGGCATCACAATTCTGTCATTGTGTCGTGTGCTTCTTGGGTACAACTCAGCAGCCTTTACAAATAAATGATTATGTTTTTTGACGAATAAAGCAGACTCCAGTATGTACAGGCTAGGCAGGGTGAGGAGCCCGTAATAAAAAATAATGTCTTGCGAGATGCTTGCAAGAGTTAAAATTGTATTTTTATCAAGTAAGTATAGGTACATGTACAGTGACGGTTTGAAAATGTTCGTCGGTTTTCAACTTGATTCGGTTAACGAGTACGAGCACATAATTCCTTTTGAAACTTGAAAAAGGAACGTCACTGGTACAATAAAAATTGATTCTTGCAATCTGGTGCAAGCGAAAACCGACTCTAAGGTGACGAACATTTTCAAACCGTCAGTGTACAAAATAAACCACCAACCAACGGTGCACGAGATCTCGTTCGGGACGAACTATACTACTAGTATAGAACCATCAAAAACAACCCAGCAGGAATATCAATACACGATGAAACCGCAGGTCAAATACATACAAATTCAGTTCGTTCAGTTCGTTCACTCCCTTTGTAGTCTGTTCGTTGACCCAGGTCAGTATAAGTCTAGACTTCGGACTTCCACCCTAAGGCTGCGTTTCCATTGACGCGGAGCTGTGCGGAGATAAGCGGAGAATAGCGGTGAAAAGTGGTGAGTGTTTCCACTGATACGGAGCGGAGCGGAACGGAGCCGTTTCGCTCTCCTAGCTACCCTCCGCAACGCACCGCCCCGCTGTCCTCCGCTCCGCATCACCTCGCTTTCTATGAATTTTATATGAATCCGTTCAGCTCTGCCCCGCTCCGCTCGTGCTGTTTCTATTGAAGCGGAGCAGAGATTTCGAGCATAGTGATTGGTCAATTCATGTCAAGTCATGCACCGCTAAGCACCGCTCCGCACAGCTCCGCGTCAATGGAAACGCAGCCTAAGTTCTCTTTGGGGTAGGTCTAGGTCTAGCCATCCAGATGTTTCGGGGGAAGAAAAATTGAATTTTATTACTGATTTTTGGAATCAGAGATAAGAGATAATACTGTTCTGTACTGGTGTAGGGAGTCGCGTTGGAACAACAGGCATTAGAATCACCTAGCATGTAAGACGAAACTGAAGTGATCCTTGAGGTCCTATCAAAATAACCGATTTTCTTTCTTTCTTTCCTTCGTGTGCATAGATTCTTAGCAGCCTCAGCTTAGTCCATAAACAAGATTGGTTTTACAGTAGATAGATACCCTATCGATCTCTAGAAAGTCTATAATGTTTCTGAGTAACGGGGTTAATGCTCGCTCACACTAAAGAATATATTTATTTTCATGCATTCTTAAGTAGTCCTTCAACAAAAACTTGATAAAAGGTGGATGCCACGGCTGTTAGCCGAAAAAGGGACAATCGTGAATTCATGAATAAACTAATAAATTCAAAGACATCAATCGAATGACATTGACAATCTCAATGGCGAGTGCTCGCGACTCCCTAAGCAGGACACAAATGTTTGGATCTGAAGATATTTATGTGATTTTTTGGGTAAGTAAAAATGGAGTTGGACTGGACATGTGCGTCGATGTAAGCGTGTCTTCTATTCTACTGATGACCACGACTGTTGTAGTGACGTTTAATACAGTAAGAAAGAAAGAAAAAATCATTTATTCTGGTAGGACCTCAAGGATCACTTAAGTTTCGTTTTACATGCTGGTGATTCTAATGCCTGTTCCAACGCGACTCCCTACACCAGGGAAAGAATCAGGCAAGAACCTGGTGGTGTGTTGGAATGTGTTGGAACAGGCAGAAGAATCCCCTAGTTTTAAGAACGTGACATGTCAATGTGGTCTATAAACTCGTACTGAATAAATACATTTTGAATTTGAATTTATGCTATAGCTCGGTCATCGGTATAACCAATGTTTGAACCTATTCTACTATTTCAACAAAAATACTGTCATTCTGAATAAAACAAAGGCGCAATGGCAGACGTTATAAATTAGTTGAATAGTCTGCTGTTCAAGCGAAGTGACAACTGGTGGAGAGTTAATGCCCGGTTCCTATATTCAGCGTACGGATGACCGTCGATCTATCTTAATAAAAGCATATTTTGCATGGCGCCAAAGATATAACAAGTTACCCAGGCATATTATAGAAACAACGTCCCAACAAGCTTTTAAATTTAAAGTTAAAAGTCTGCTTTTACAAAAAGCATATTATTGTGTTGATAATTATTTATGTGACAAATTTGATGCTATCTGACATAAAAATGTTTATATTAATCAATTAAGTAATTCTTTTGACATTCACTCTCTATTCTATTTTTTATTTATTTTTTGTGTCATTCTTAGAAGTTAATTTTGTATGGATTTATGTGTTACCTACTATTGCATGCTGAAAAGCTGACTATGGTTGATCTGTATTCTTTTATTAATTTAACATGTCTACTTTTTGTTGTACCCATTTTCGCAATAAATGAATTATGAATTATGAATCTATCTCTATTCTCTATAGCAACGTTGTCTAAACAACACAAAATGTATGACACTTTTTGACAGATAACAACGTTGCTATGACGATCGATCTACGGTCATCCGTACGTTGGATATAGGAACCGGGCATAAATGAATGTCCGAGAACCGGATACAAGAGGTATCGTCAGCATCAAAATAAAGAGCGATTCAATAAGACCTTAGAAGATTCCATGGTCACTATCAGTTTTATAAGAGCTAAATGTTTTTACTTCTGGTATTATGCGGCCATGAATAATCAGAGCTACAAATACAGTGTAGAGTCTACTTTTATTTTCGATGATGACATCTTCTAACGGCTAGTCTCAATAACCTATCTATCCTTGGTCAAAGATATATAGGTTATTGAGATTGGCTGTAAATAATCTCAACCTCAAACATGCAAAGGTAGATAATTCTAAGTAACGGACAATCATAAGTATTATGTGGTTTTGCCAAATTATCTAACCACGCGAGATCTCGTAAAATGTCAGTTATTCAAAAAACGATAAAGAAAATCAACAAATAACACCACAGGATAAGTAAGACAAAGAAAATAAACTCGTAAACAATCCACATTAAACAAATCAATTTTGTTTTCTAATACTCACTAGAACTGAATAAACAAAACATTATCAATTTATCACACACTATCACAGTATCGTATACAAAAAAAATAACTACGCGTGCATTGCTGACGTCTGCACGATGCAGCGGTTGTGGACCAACTGAGCGAAAACTCGCGTCAACAGGTTTAATTTTTGACTACCCACAGTAACCACCTTGTCTAGACGGTAGGGGGGGCAAAGTTCACACTTAAAGGTCTATGCACTTTGGTTTCTAATATAACGAGCATAATGCACATGGAGATTTCATATTTTATTAGGTGCTAGGTAGGACTGTGAAGGGAAACATCATTGTGGTGATGCAATAGGCATAATGCATACGTATCAAGCGATCGCCTTTAGGCCGGGCTGCCTGACCACTCGGCCACGGAACAGGACACGGACACGGGATGTACCAAATATCCGGGGTATTTAAAAAAAATATTTTTATATTTACTTCTTTTAACATTTTTATATACTTAATCAACTTTCATTTCGTAAGGAGAGAATAATTTCCTGAACTCTCAAATAACATAAAACCTCTTCCTTTTTTGAAGTCGGTTAAAAATAACTCTAAACAAAATCTAAATCAAATCAAAATGTATATACCTATTCAGTACGATCGTTTATAGACCACTTTGACATGTCACGTTCTTAAAACTAGGGGATTCTACTGCCTGTTCCAATCTTCCAATGTTATTTTATACTACACGTCAAATCAGCGCGCTTATACCCGTACCGTTTTCAATTGGCCACAAAGAACCCTAAATAATGAAGTGATACACTGCTGACAAAGGTCAAACACCTTTTATTGAACCAAGAATTGACTAGTATCTGTCTGTGGCCTAATATTAAAATGAAAACAAGTGACTTTTTAAATTATGATTATTATTTTTTATAAAACAGACTCTAATGTTACTTAAGCACTTGATTGCAATGTTACTAATTAAAAAAATAGCAGGTACTTAAGTAATTATTTCAAAATCGAGACACATAATATTTCAACATTTTACGTGATATAATAGCCCTCTTTAAACAGACACTGTTTGACACTTGTCACGTGATTTGACCATTGATTTAATTTTGGATGATAGGTAGGTACTTGAATTATAATGACGTCATGGCAGTGGCTAAATGCGTGGCAAAAGCCGGCGAAGCCAAAATAAAGAAGAAGAAGAAAAAGAACTGCGTTCGAAAAACCGTGTCACCCGCTTCAAACTTAAAACACCCCTTTTTTCGTCATTGGTTAAAAAATCAAGAGACCACACAAAATGGCTGCCAATATGGTTCAAAAATAGCGAAATAAAGTTTTTTGTTCTTGTTGCAACCTGTCGGGCTGGTGACCTCACGCGGGGTCGTTGAACTCGCTTTTGGCGTCCTGTCTGTTAACTGGTCCTTTCTTTGTTGTTTTTACTCGTTAACGTCATGGTGCTTTTGTTGGCTAATGAGGTAAAGTGGGGTCGAACGAGTTTCGGGATGCGGGGTTCGAATCCCGCATAAATGTTTTTATCTTTACGAAATTAATATTTTGTTACGAGTTCAGGGTAAAGGAAATGGTGAAGAGACCAGCTTTTCAATTAAATAAATTAAATATCTTTGGACATTTCACACGGCGTCATCAAGTCCCAAGCTAAGCAACTTAATGCTTGTGTTATGTTAACCAGATGACTGATATAATACTTAGATATACATTTTTTTTTTGTAAATACATACAATTATAGATAGAAAAACATCCAGACCCGGAACAAATATCTGCAGAACTTGCAAACATTTGTCCCGCGGCGGGATTCGAACCCGCAACCCGCGTCTCAGACGAGCATTCGCCCACTGCGCCACAGAGGTCGTCATAGGCGATGTGTCTGCAAGCTGGGTCACGATGTTTTCCTACACCATTCAGCTCGTGTGCACATTGTACCTATATATTTTACGAAATAGAATAGATTTTTATTTTATTTTCCATCAACATAAACATGGGTAATGAGAAATATTGACAATAGAGTGACAAGAAAATAAGGCCCTCAGCATTTAATTAATGAAATTAAAATTGTATGCGAAAAATAGGGTTCGAACCTGCGAAGTCGAGGCACTAACCCCAAGTGGGTTGGACCCAACATGTTGCGTTTACGATGTCGCAGACATAATTTAAAACGCAGTTATAAGTACTAGGGTTTAAAAACCCTACAGGGTTCAGGAACCCCAGACAGATACGGTTGGACTCTTTACATTTTACTCGCAGTGAATTCTAGTGATGTGCTATTGTCGATGTATTTATCGATTTACGGATAGTTACGGATGCGATTTACGGATGAGAATTATGTTTTAGTTTTAGCTTAGTTACCAAATACAAATACAAATACAAAATGATTTATTATCTCCAAAAAAATTACACAAGGAATACAAAATAAAATTTAATCTAGGTACCAGCGTAGAGATAAAGGGAATAAATTCAGCATGAGCTGCATGTAAAAACATACAAAAACATACCAAGTTATTTGACTAAAATTTAGGTTAATACTTTGTTATTCATAGACAAACTAATATTCTGTTTAAAGTCTTCACACACAAATTTCATACAGTTAGAACACTTGACACGTGAGCGAGGATAGATTACTATACTACACAAAAACCGCCGGTAACTCTACAGCTGTTAATGCTTGCAGTCACATATCTAAATTGAGACCGCTCAGAACGTTGCTTATCTTCAACGACCAAGAACGACTAATGCCGGGTTCTTATATCCAACTAACGGATGTCCGTAGGTCGGTCGTCATAGCAACGTTGTTATCTGTCAAAAAGTCTCATACATTTTGTGTTGAATAAACAACGTTTCTATGACGACCGACCTACGGACATCCGTTAGTTGGATATAGGAACCCGGCATTAGCAAGCTACGCCACGCTTCATAATAAAATCAATCGTAATATTCATGACATTTCCTACGGTTCGCTTTAATTATAAAACCGTGTGACCTTAGCGGTTCATTTGCGCCGTTCCGTTTCTGTAACACGTGTCTAGGTATTTTTATAACTGGGGCGAGGATCTAACTGCATTACGTTGTTCTTTTATCGTGTTCTTTGTTGAGTTTACTTCAAGAATAAATAAATAATAAATAAATAAATATCCCTGGACATCCCACACAGCTGACACAGCGTCATCTCAAGAAATGTTTAAAATGAGTGAATGAGGCGGAAGAGGTGTGTCAGGACAGGATAGCAACAAGTGCAAGCAGCTAATTCGTGCTCTCTATAATAAATAATAAATATCCTTGGACATTTTACACGGCGTCATCTAGTCCCAAGCTAAATTATAATAACCAGATGACCGAGATAAAACTTAGATACTTACATTTTTTTGTAAATACATACATATTATAGATAGAAAAACATTATTATCTATGCCGATCCCGATGGGAAAGAGGCATGATTTTATGTATTGGATGTAATGTAAGTGTTCGATATAGCTACAGGCCAATTCTACTAATTTACATCGTCTATGATTCCACTACGTTTTGTAATGTTGTTGAAATTAATTAAGTAGAATTGGCCTGCTGCTATATCGAATACATAAAATCATACCTCTGACTACCCCCTTAGACATCTTCGAAAAGATCTAAAAATTGCCCAATGATCTGAAAGAAATGTCTATCGCTCCCGGGATATAGTCGTGATCATATTTCATTTTTCTTTCCTAATTATGTATATTCTGATAGTAGAATATGTTTTTCAAATATTCGTTCTACCGCAGACCGAATAATAACTAAAACGTACAATTGTCCCAATACTTTGCACAAAATTAATATTGTATGGAGCGTTAGTATTGTAGGTACCTACCTACGTACCTAGTACCTACGCAGTTTCTAATAGTATAGCGTTACAGAGGTATGACGTCACAAATAAGTAAATATTACCTGTATTTGTCAAGTAGGTACACCGTAGTTTTTTTAGATATTTTAATTATTTCTTCACTGTTCTTCACCTAACATTACTACAAGTTAAAAAGGACCTAAACTTATTTACTTCATAAATTAATAGTCCCTAGCCCGGCTGGTATTCGAACCAATGGCCTTCAGATCGAATGTCAAACCACTATTCCATTCGGCCAACACTGCTAGAGGTAGGATAAATAAAGTAAAAATATCGAATGTCAAGCCACTATTCCATTCCATTCCACTGCTATAGGAATATGATACAAAGTAAAAAAATGTTAATATTATGATACAAAGTACAAACCCGTAAATACCAACAGTGGAATTAAACAAATAGTATTTTATTTGTCATCGACTCCACACCACAATGAGCGGTCGGAACTTCGGAAGTGATTCACGAGTTACGAATCACGAGACACGCTGGATTATTAGTTCAATATTATTTTAAATAGCTTTATCTCACAACAAAGACGATGAATACCAAGAAGACAGTGCTAGCTGAATTATGTTGATGGAAAATAAAAACTTTTTCTATTCTATTCTATTAAAAATCAAAGATAGAATATATCTGAAAGTCAACAGAATCTTAGGACTTGAAGTCAGCAGGCGTATCAACAAAAAGTGACCGACATGGTCTGCACCAATGTCAACGAACTGGTTGTGATTTTGTGAACAAAAAATCAACCTACAGATACGATGTTATAATACTGAAAAAAATGTTAACAGGTAGGTACATAGACATACTTCTGAGGTCGAATCTAGCTAAAGATCGATTATAGAATGTACGTAACGTAATTTAATAATTACCAAACTATATTATTTCAAACCAAATATTTCAAAATAACATCATAGAACGACACCTAACGACACTACTTACCAACTAATCAGTTTAATTACCTAATTGACCATAATTACCTAATTAGTGAGAAGATACGAATGGAATGACTGTTATGAATACTTAAAAACAACTAAATACCAAACAACAAAATACTCAAGGCAATGTATTAAATATAAATTATATTCACATCACATAGCGTAATTTATTCATAAAGCTAAGTAACTTAATGCTTGTGTTATTGGTAACCAGCCCCCTGATCGTGTAACTTGTCTCGGATTGTATCCAAGTTGTATCAAAGCAAAATTCACAGTAAATCGCGAAAACAACTGTCAAATAAGACAGTAATTAAGTAAGTTACTTAGTAATTTACATAATCAGCCTTTAATCTGTCAGTTATTTTCGCGATTTACTGTGATTTTTGCTTTGATACAACTTGGATACAACCAGAGACAAGTTACACAATCCAGGGGCTGATGACTGATATACCTACCACATATTCTTTTGTTTGGAAATATATTTAAAATACTTACATCAAAAACACCCGGGCCCGGAACAAATATCTGCAGAACATACAAACATTTGTCCTGGAAATCGCCAGTTTACAGTAGCATTAGATACTGTCCTTGATACCTACCGAGTCAAGTATCACAAATGTATGAAAATCCAGTGCAGCGCCTCCCCCGGTAACTTGCATGAACTAAACATTCCATACATTTAGAATACTTGACACGTGAGCGAGGATAGATTACTATAAATAATAAATACATATCCTTGGACATTTCACACGGCGTCATCGAGTCCCAAGCTAAGCAATTTAATGCTTGTGTTATGGTAACCAGATGACTGATAAACTACATAGATACATTTTTTTTTGTAAATACATACATATTATACATAGAAAACACCCAGACACGAAACAAATATTTGCAGATCATGCAAACGTTTGTCCCGGAGCGGGGATCGAACCCGCAACCTCCGCGTCTCAGGCGGGCTTTCGCCCACTGCGCCACAGAGGTCGTCACTATACTACACAAAAACCGCCGGTAACCCTACTGTTCTGTCACTATCTTTGTACTACGTCGTCGTCGCTAGAAAGTAGATATTGCTATCTCCACGAACTACATTGCAATTTTATTGTAGGTTATATGACTTTGTTTACGAAAGTAGCTTGAAGATAGGCCAGTTCATAGGCCGAAGGCCTTCTTTTTGGCTTAGCGACTGATATACCCAGGAAAAATGTATTATTTTGCTTGTGTATAATAATGTTTTCACATTTAATTACAACACATCGCATTGAATGCATTAAACCCTAACATTAGAGCATAATTGACGACTTGTGTGTGACGCAGTGGGTGACAGTGACAGCCCACCTGAGACGCAGAGGTTGCGGGTTTAATACCTGCTGCGGGACAAATGTTTGAACTCTGCAAATATTAGTTTCTTCTCTGGGTGTTTTCTATGTATAAATGTATGTATTTGTATTTACAAAGAAATGTATATAAGTAGTATTAAGTATCAGATTCCTTAGTCATCTTGTTACCATTATAACACAATGTCCAAGGATATTTATTTAGTTTTAGGATTATTCTTTTGCGTATTAAAATGGGGGGAGATTTTTGCTCAACGTAATAGGTACCGCTAAAAATCCGAAATTTATAAAAAAAATAAGAAATTTATAAAATCATCAATTTCTTAACTCTAACATTTTCAAATTAACATAATATTTTCTATAGCTGATTTTATCTTAGTTATAGTAGTGCTATAGTGATCAAAAAAGAACTAGTGAGAGAACAGGTGAACAACCCGCAGTGCATAGCCTCGACGCAAATAGAAAACATCGATAACAATTTAATGCACACATCGACATCGATTGACATGGTCCCAACCCAAGGACCACTTACGGTCACTTTATATATCTGTGGTTAATTTGACATGAATTTTTTACAAACAAAATATTAAAAAAAAACTATTTTACTAACTGCAAGTATCGTTAATAAAACATAATTATATCAAAAATCAGCTTACTCTATACCTGGATAAAAGTGTGTTGTTATTATGATACTCCCTGCGCCCCGCGGTGTTTCCCGCGGTGAATAGTTCCCGTTCCCGTGGGAATACCGAGATCAAAAGTAGCCTATTATTTAGATAAGATAAGCAATCCTGGTACCAAATTTCATTCAAACCCGTCCAGCTGTTTTAGCGTGAAAGAGTAACAAACACACTTACACACAAACTTTCACCTTTACAATATTAGTGTGATAGATTGCATCAATATGTAAATAAATGTAAATAAATATTTTTCTATTTCTATTTTTTTCTAATACATAAAATAATGATTTCCAAACACATTTTACACTGTGAAACATCGAAATTGTTTAGCAATGGTACGTTTCCGCTAATTAGTTACAAAACAGTTTCAGGTAAGGTAACGGACGCCAGCGAAAGTAATCTAGCACGCCTACCAATGCACATGCAATGCAGACTGCAGTATTAGCAACGGTATCCATTTGCAAAAAACACAGGCCTCTACATGATACAGTAAGTCTACTCTACAAACCGAAAACGACGCATCGTGTCAATAATCGCAGGTCAGTGTTGGTGATAACTAAATTCGGAAGATTATAACACAAGCTGACCTGCGATGATTGTCACGAAGCATCGTATTTGGTTTAAAGAGTAGAGGGGCAGATGGTTCATTCGTTCGTTCGTATGAGCAAGTGGCCAACTCTGGTGACGGATTTAAGGCCGCCTGAAGGCCTCCGTCATGGCTTAGTGACTTAAGAAGCCGGGAACGAGAATTGATTGATCTTGATCGTGCGTGATCGTGCCCTCGGAAGTATATAAACGCTCAGTTGTTAATACCTATCTGTTGCCTAACTAATTTACCTATCTGTGTGTCAATAAACAAGTCTATCTATCTATCTAGCTGCAGTAACAAAAAGCTGAGACTGGTCCCTTTTGACTCACCCACTTCAGCACAGGCCTATTGCATTACCTACCTTTTTATATTATTTTCCTTTTTGTACTATTCTGTGTTTAGTTAAGTTCTTCTACTCTGTACTTAAACCTTTCCGTCTGTGCTGTAATGTGTGTGTGTGTCAATAAAGTCTTTATCTATCTATCTATCTAATACCACTTGCGGACACGGACACCCATCTAAATTGTGACTGATCAGATCAGATCAAGCCTGTTCCATCTCAACGATGTCCCAGGCACTACAGTGTCCCGTTAAGAGTAGGCAAAGCTTGCCTCCTGACTCTGTATAAATCATCTGTAAAGATGTAAAGGCCTAAGCTTCAGATCAGAATGTTGCTTAATTTCAACGATCTATCAAGACAAGCTTCACCACGAGCGCTTAAAAATACTACAAATCTTATTAAGCCAAGGATAAATATTAACCACATGGTCAAAGCCGCAGGAAGTCAGCAATCTTAGGTTACACATACGTTTTGTGACGTCACACTGTAATGAGATAAAGGTAAACCTTTGTTACAGAACAATAGATAGGAAGGTAGGGAGCTATTGTGTTTCATTTATTGTAATTGCCACGAATCGAGGTTTTAAACGTCACTTTGTTTTACCGGAAAGTATATTGTTTATACATTTTCAACTTTCGGGCACCACTCATTGGCTTCAACTTGGTTCCAACTTTGGCTACAAATAGGATGGCCAATGGCAATGCTCCGTTTAATCGTCCAAGATCGATCCCCATATTGGAGTGTTGCAGCCAACACGTTCCAACCCTCCAATGTGTGGTGCCCGCATCAAGTTTGAGTGTTGTTTAACTGATCAAATGATATTCAAACTAACAATAACAAGGATCTTCGAAGTTATGAAGGGAAATGCATACCGAGAGTGAAGGAAATTGCTCTCTTCTTACGAAATTGAAGTCGGAATAATAACATTTTCAATTTTACCACTCGTTTCGATGAAAGCCACAGACAGATACTAGTCAATACTAGTCAAAATTACAGACAATGAAATAGTTCCACACTAATTTAGTTCATAGGGATGATCTGTTTCCGTAAAACTGAAAAACTGACGCTACATCACTTAGTTACGGTTACGGCGAATGCAATAGGTTTATATTTTTTTCTGTAAAACACCGTATTTGAATCGTAAATTCTCGTTCATTACGTTGATCAAGGATGACGTCACAAAGCTTTAGCCGCGTGGAACAAATGAATCATTTTACAAACTCGTAGTAAGACACGAAGTAACAATAATATTCTTACATCATTTAGTTTATTTATTTATGCAGTGGGACGATACACTCTTAATAATAAGATAGTTTTTATGTAAAATAAACATTCGTGCAAATAAATGACATTTATCATTTAAATAACGCTATAAAACCCCGTGTCCTCTATACCTCAGGCAAGAAATGTGTTAATTATTTATTTATTTATTAACCAGCACGTTTACAAACACCAATTACGCTAATTATAAAAACATACAGGTCACATATCAAGCTTCAGAAACAAAGAAAAAATATGGATTAGGTAGGGTTAATGCAATTTTATTAAAAGATGTTTAGTGTTAGACAGTGGTAGGTCCAGAGTCCATTGGCAGATGCCCAGATTTTGCAATCATATCAACCATGTTATAATAACCGATATAAATTGTGTATTTATAAAGTAAACACGAGTATAATGACACGCTGATGCGGAAATTGAACCCGCTACATATGGAGGTCATCTAAATTTGGAAGCGTCAAGCTCCAATCGTTTTGTTTATGAGTGTAAAACTTGGTTACCTTTAAATTGTGAATTTGTTATCCTCGGAACAGTAATACATTAAATTTATTTATTGATAATAATCAGCCATGGTCATCCCACTGTAGGGCGTAAAGCCTCTCTTCTGCCACTCCTTTTCCATGCCATGTACTGAGAATTCAGCTCGTCACGCCATCTCATTCTAGGCCTTATAAATTACTAGCTGCGCCCCGCGATGTTACCCGCAGTAGTTCCCGTTCCCGTGCAAATACCGGGATAAAAAGTAGCCTATGTGTTATTCCCGGTCATAATGAGTGGAACTATGATGAGTTCTATATGAGTGGCCTGGCCATCTCTGGTGACGCGAGTTTTTAGGCCGTTGTTTTTAATAGATGTTATAGCTGTAATAACGTCGCCAATGAATCTAATCAATGTTTACGTAAACTCTTGATACCTCCAATTTCACTATCAATGGTTGACTTACCTTTAAGGGCTTCGCACACAGCAGCTATAATGTAAAGATGTAAATTATAGCACGATACATCTCATTACATCTTTCCATAGAAATCGTCAAAATGTAAAAATATACATTATAGCTGTCGTGTGTGGTCTCGTGACGGTTTCTATGGAAAGATGTAATGAGATGTATCATGCTATAATGTACATCTTTACATTATATATAGCTGCTGTGTGTGAAGCCCTTAAAGGTAAGTCTTTATAGATTATTATCAGCAACAGCAACTCCGGATATTCGGCGTTTTGGCTTGCGAATCTTGCGATGTTATACGAAATCCAGTATCCGGCCAAACTGATAATCGTTGCATCATTAGCGAAGCTTACGTCGATGCATTGCAAATATGTATATCATACCAACCTACCTAGATAATTGAGTAAAGTAGTAGGTAAGGTTAATAATGGCAATTCGGAGTATCGCAAAAGCTAAACTAAACTAACCAAAAATGTTGCCGTCCCTTTCATAGCGGTGGGAGTAAAAAGGATGGCATTAATTTTAGTTAGTTTTTGCGACACTCCGAATTGCCACTGATATCTCAATTAAATTTTGTTTCGTCTTATCGCCTAATGAGATTGAGAACAAAAATAATGAATGACTAATTTATTAATTACCTACAAACGATAACTCTGTAAAATATTTTGAGGTCATTCAGTGTTACTACTCCATTTAGATAAAGTTAAATCTAAAAAATAACTAGATTGATTATATTTATAACTTATACATATCTATATACTTACGTATATTTGACGATCTCTGTGGCGCAGTGGGCGAAGGCTCGCCTGAGACGCGGAGGTTGTGGGTTCGAATCCCGCCGCGGGACAAATGTTTGCAAGTTCTGCAGATATTTGTTCCGGGTCTGGATGTTTTTCTACTTATAATATGTAAGTATTTACAAAAAAAATGTATCTAAGTAGTAAGTATTATATTAGTCATCTGGTTACCAAAACACAAGCATTAAGTTGCTTAGCTTGGGTGGGACTAGATGACGCCGTGTGAAATGTCCAAAGATATTTATTTATATTGTATTTTTAAATTTGATGTATTAAGCCCAGTACTAAGTTTTTAAAATGCTTAATCAAACCTAGTTATTATTTTTGATGAAAAATGATGAAAGTCTGATAAAACTTTTACAATAATTTCACAGTTAATGAGTCATATAATATACCTAATAACAAATAGCCACATAGTGTAAAAGTTTCATCATATTGGTAAACCCCAATCCATCAACTACTATACCTAGTGGCTATTCTGGATGTCGCCAAAACAAAACTTAGCTAAAATTTGACAGCACTAAAAATGTTACCGTCCTTTTCATAACGATCGAAATCAAAAGGATGGCATCAATTTTAGTGCTGTCAAATTGGTTTAGTTAAAGTTTTGGCGTCATCCAGAATTGCCACTAATATTTAACCTAGAAGTAAGTAATCGACAACTTAAAATTGACAGTGATTATATTAGGTTTTAAGTACTCACCTACACTGATCTAAAATATAACTTTAGTCACCCACCTACGTAGGTACCATGTTTTACAATCGATGAAACCTATATAGGTACTTACTTACCTACCTACCTTTTTACAGGTAGGTATAGGTAGGTCGTATGAGCAAGTGGGCAACTCTATTGATGGAGATTTTAAATAGCAAAAAAGAACCCATAAAAAAGAAAAATCATTTTGATTTGCAGAGCGCACAAACTTAATTTTGTAATCTCTTTTTGTAATTAGGTACCTACCTATCGCAACTTATTGGTAATATACCTACTTTACAATGTCTACTGACTTTCAATAAGTAATCATTATTACGTACCCGTTTTCATAAAAAAAACATAGGTAAGTACTAAGTAGGTAGGTACCTAGTTTCCGAAAACCGTTTCCGTAAAGACAGTCTCGATCTTTCCGTAACTATCGATAAAGTGCACACAACACACAACACTAGTAACCAGTTTGAAAGGGCCTAATATACCTGGTAGGGCCCGTTATACAAAAGGTAAAAAATCGCATCTCGTCTTAGTACAAAGTTAAAATAAAACAGCTGTTTTTTACAGCCATTTTGATGCATATTTTTGACGAAAGTGGGTATCAGCTGATTTTTGTTTAGACGTGGCGTTTTCATGTTGAAAATTATAAACGGGAGCCGATATATGCAAATACATTTACGCAATAAAAACATTTTCTCGGATAGCGTTGCAAGTGCCGTTTGAAAAAGTCACTTTCCAATTTCACACGCGCAATGTAAGCTACTAGCAAATCGGGTTCTTAGTACTCCAGCTATATAGTTAGCTAACTTTCTAACTCCCAGGATGCAATGCGAATAATAGAACATTCTGTACATAACTCACTATAATAAAACCAAGCATATGTTTTGAACTCACCTCTTTAGCAAGCGATGTGGCCGTCACTCCAAAAGAAACACCTGGGCTATAATATAACACTACGATAGACGTTTCTTTTTCTCCTAAAATGCATTATTACACTGCAACAATATGTCCGGGACGCTAAAAGCAGTCCTAAATTGAGATTTTATTGGAAAGAAGTCGCGACAAAGCGAGCGTCTAGATTTCGCTCGCTACGATCACACACTGGCTGGAAGGAAAGTCAGCTGTGCTCACTTTGTTCTCATTGGTAAATCGATGGAAATCTCGACAGCACACATGCAGTTTTTATGCCTTCTCTTTCTGTTTTTCGTCTATCCCGCTCTTAGTTTAACGACCTTGATTTGGTTTTTCACCAGTATCTTGAGCTATTTTGACCAATTTTGCCCACCAATATCAGTTTTAGGACCAAAGCTTTGGTTTTTGCTTGGTTTTTCGATCAAATACGAGCTAGGGACTCCAAAGTGATACGTATGGGAAACAAAGCAGTGTCAACAAGTATGCGTGTGTTTGTGAGGGAACAAAGAAAACAGATCATATTGACAAACGTACGGAGGGCTCTGATTGGCGGAATTTCAGCTGTTTTTGACATGGTCGTAGCCTCCTGATTGTTTTATCAAAGCTTCGCTAGATGGAGTAAGTATCTGTCCAACAATAGTGAAATCAGACAATATTAATGATAAAATAGTTGTTGAGAAATCGATTTTAGATAAGATATTTACAAAATTATTTAGGAAATTGAAATATTTTCATGCATTCAGATAATTTTCTCCATAATCAGATGCTGTTTTGACTAAATTAGGAACTAATTGGACTGTTGCTTGACCGTCGACGCCCCGTTACCATAACAACGAGGTTTTGTTTACTTCAAAACCCGACTAAAAACAAGACGTCTAGAATCTTTACTTACAGGGAAAGAAAACTCGACTCTTTAATTTCTCCAGAACTTCGTAACATCCTCATGTCAAATTGTGTTTGATCGAAGTTTTTCAAAAGTTGAAAATATTTAGAAAACAGAAAAGTGAATGAAAAATGGACGCAACGGAATTACTAGCTCGTGAGGATGAATTCAAAAGACTAAATAAGCAACTGGAGAAGAAGACTGAGAGCCTAATGCGTGAAATTGAACATGTTATGGTAAGTTATCTTGGACGTTTCTAAACAATCAAAGCTACTGCGTTATAACTTCAACTTTTCATTGATATTTCTAAACCAACGTCACCATTATATTGTATTATCTAGTATCTGTTTTAAGTAGATTCATCTCACTAATTCCATTTCACTAAACGTGTAGGTACAACCTCTATTACATTTAAAAATTATTTTCATTCTAACACCCACAAATCACACCTAAAAATTTATAGGCAGGTAGGTACAAAATTTATGTAGAAACGTGCTTTGTGAATAATTAAATAATACTGGACATTTCACTCAAAATCTTCTAGCCCCAAAGTGTTGAATATAGGTGCCCTAAAGGCCTCTGCTCTGCATAAGACTGTAGACCTTCTGTACTAATAACTAGGATCTAGGATATTATGACTACATAGTAGAGGATATTCTTAATTTATAGATCATACAATTAAAATTAAAATAAATATTTGAACAGAACAGTGATTGACACTGATTTGCAGCCTTTAATTTGTTTTTATTAATTTTAGCTTGTGTTCAGAGTTCTCACTCAAGAGTGAATCGTGTCAACCGGTGATTCACCAATCAGTGTCTGTAGAGAACTGTCTAAAAAACAATAGGTACTTGAGTGAAGACTCAAGTCTGAGTGCAAACTCTGAATACATTAGATCCATCTTCCAGTATACCTAGACTATTAATACTAAAATAACTATTTTATGTTTCAGCAAAAACAAGATTTCTTTTCAGAATTCTCACCATCCCTTAGCCCAAGTCATCAGAAAATTAAAAAACATTGTTGTACACCAATCTCATCACCCGATTCACTAACGCCCGTGAAGAAACCAATCAGAAAGAAGAGTTTAAATTTAGAACAGCCAAGTTCTCAATTTGATTTTCAAATGCAGAATTCACAAATTGAGAAAAATTGTGGAAATCAAAATGAATGTAGTAAACAGAAAGTTGTTTGTGATTGTTGTCCGATTAAGAGTAATGGAGATATAGAGTTTTTATTGGCTTTTGTGTCTGTTAATGTAAAAGACAAAGTGTTGCCGCCATCTTTTTCTAAGGGTAAGTTCTTTTAAGTCTAAGGTAAAAACTTAAATACTTTAGATTTATCAACTAGAAAAGGCTGGTTATCTTCAAACTCCTGAACAGATTTTCATAAATATAGATAGAGCCTTAATGGCAATTCGGAGTGTCGCAAAAGCTAAACTAAACTAACTAAAATTAATGCCATCCTTTTTATTCCCATCGCTATGAAAGGGACGGCAACTTTTTTGGTTGTTTAGCTTTTGCGATAGGTACCTACTCCAAATTGCCACTATTAAGTAGGTATGTCTGCTATCGAACAAAAAAAATAAAATCAGTTTATTCTTTCAGTAGCGACGCTACCTTATAATAACTGTTCGCTTCAGTCAACTAAGATTGAGCTACTTTTTGCGAATTTATTATTTACCTTTTTCAGACAGAGTTACCGTTGAAAGCGTGTGCAAATTCTTATCAACGAAAATAAAGTTGATGCAAGAACAAATAGACAAATTACAGGCTGTTATTGATAGAAAGGTATGTTTTAATATTTAAACACGTAGTACTGATGAGACCTGAGGCCCTAGCCATGTTACATTTCGACAATCGCTTTCGATTAGAAACTAAAAAAAATGTATAGGAATTGACATTCGATGACGAAAACTCGAGCGATCAGAAATGTCAAATCAAAGGTGCAGCGATGATAGAAATCGAATCGCTTCATAGCGAATGCCGGTTGGCTAGGCCCTCAGAGATGTGTGTTCGATTCTGCGAGTGGAAGTTAAAGGGGGGGCCTTTGCCCAGCAGTGGGACATGATAGCAAAAAAAAATATTTATTATTAGGTACCTAGGTACTTTAATTGTTAAATTTTATTATCAGTATGGAAAAAGAGATCTGTAATGATGAAAATGTCTGAAGGGGTAGACAGAGACGTCCTAAATTTATTTTTATTTACATGCCCACTTGCAGAATTCCACATTCCATACGTGACAGGTTGCAACCCCATTGCCGCTGTTACGTTTATTAATAGTTACGTTGATTAAGTTATTTCAATTAATAACTTTAATGGATGAATGATTGAAACCAATCGATTAGATAAGCTAGTGTCATTGACATGGTTTAAACATTTTGTATGAGAAATGTTTTTCTTTTATTATATTTTTGCCCAATGTTTTTAATATTTTATTCTCCTATTCGGGATGGAGACAAATCCAACAAATCAAAAACCATCAAAATCGGTCCAGCCGTTCTGGTGTTAAAAGTGTTGGAACAAACACAAACCCGATTTTGTTTTAAATAATATTACTAAAGATTTACTTAAGTATTATATTTATTTTTCAGGCATCGCAATGCGAAGGACATTTAACACAGCTAGCTGAGTTTGAAAGCGAACGACTCTCGCTATTAAATCGCTCAAACAACATGAAATCCAGCACAGCCGATATGCGCGCTAAATACATGGCTCTGCAGAAACGACTTGAAGTAAGTAAATATAACAATACCCTAAACCCATAATGGACCTAGTATATTAGTACCCTTCCTCTAAGCCTAACCCTTAATATATAAGACGACCTCTGTGGCGCAATGGGCGAAGGCCCGACTGAGACCCGGAGGTTGCGGGTTCGAATCCCGCCGCGGGACAAATGATTGTATGTTCTGCAGATATTTGTTCCGGGTCTGGATGTTTTTCTATCTATATATCTATATGTATGTATTTATAAAAAAAAAATGTATCAAAGTATTATATCAGTCATCTGGTTACCATAACACAAGCATTAAGTTTCTTAGCTTGGAACTAGATGGCGCTGTGTGAAATGTCCAAGGGTATTTAATTATTACTAGCTGCGCCCCGCGGTGTTACCCGCGATAATTCTCGTTCCCGTGAGGATACCGGGATCAAAAGTAGCCTATGTGTTATTCCTATTCATAATCTTTGTATATTCCAAGTTTCAGCCAAATCCGTTCAGTAGTTTTCGCGTGAAAGAGCAACAAACATCCATCCATCCATACTTACAAACTTTCGCGTTTATAATATTAGTTCGTTCGTTCGTTCGTATGAGCAAGTGGCCAACTCTGGTGACGGAGTTTTTAGGCCGCCTAAAGGCCTCCGTCATGGCTTAACGACATTAAAAGCCGGGACCGACAATTTAACGTGCCCTCCGAAGCACGGAAGCGCTCAGATGAAAATGCCACTTGCCCATCCAAGTAGTGACCACTCAGAACGTTGCTTAACTTCGACGATCTATCAAGAACGTCTAAGCAAGCTTTGCCACGAGCGCTTCATAATATTAGTAGGATAATAGGATTATTTCTAGGAGAAAGAGAAGTTATACAAAGAGCAGCGGAGCGAGACAGACAAGCTGTCATCGGAGTTGAAGCGCGGTGTAACCAGGCTCGCGGCCGCGGAGGCTCGGGCTGGGCAGCAAGAACAGCAAGTGCAAGCGCTGAGGCATCAGCTGGAAAGCGCTAGGAGAGCTGAAAAGGTAACACACAGGCCTTTACATCTTTACTAGATGATTTATACAGAGTCAGGAGGCCTTTGCCTACATACGGACACTGTAGTGCCTGGGACATTGTTGAGATGGAGAATTGTTACTAACTCGCCCGCGGCTTCGCTCACGTGGTACCTACCTTGATAAAATATAGCCTATGTTCATTCGGAAAGTTCATGCTACACATCGGTGAAAGAATTTTTGAAATCGGATGAGTAATTTCGGAGATTACCCCAAACCACAGATAAAAGAATACAAACAAACAAACCAATTTTACCTCTTTATAATATGAGTATAGATGTTATTACTTTTTGTAGTTTTTACACTTTTATAGTTATTTATACAGTAGTGCGTTTCTATTTTACCAGGAATTTCGAGAATCCACTCGGAGTCTCTCATCATCGCATCAAACCGCCATCTCTCGGCTGGAAGCGCAAATAAAAACACTCACGTCGCGCGCTGACAAGCAAGCGGGGCTTATAGACAACTTGCGCAAACAAAACTTACTGCTGGCAACAGATGGCGCTGTTAAATGTTTGGAGCGGGATTATTGTAACTTTTTGAATCAGGATTTGTAAATACACTGATAAAAGTATATTTTTTGTTTATATTCATTAATACACTAAAATATTGCCTAATTACTACGATAACTTACCTCATACCTATTTAATTAAACATCGTATCACAGCACAAATAATTTAGTAGGTAGGTACACTTTTAGCAAGGAATATCTACATGGTCCGATGGTCCTTGCTATTAGCAAGGACGTTAAAGGGAATATCGATATATCTATATCGTCCTTGCTATTAGTAATCTACTAATCGTTTAGCAAATGACGCAGTGTAAGAATTTTTCGATATGTATTTTAAAATATCTTTTATCCAAAAAAGATAAATTGGATTCCGGTGAAACTTCTCCATCTCCACTCGGCCTATAAGTGTGATGCCGAGCATGGTGAATTGTAGGTAGGTAGGTACCTACTTACCTACACCAAAGACGATAATGGTCTAAAATAATCTATGCCTACACTTATTAACAAAATAGGGAGGGACTAGGTAGGTACCCTACAAAATAGTGGTTACCAAAGATTATTTTACATAAGTAAATAAAATCGCGCCTCTTTCCCATGGGGGTGCAAATACCACGGATCTCCACTTTTTCAACTTAGTAAGTATAGGTACCTACCTACCTACCTACCAAACACATTTTTTTTGTTCATAGTAGATAGTAATTAGTAGGTAATTACCTAACATAGATTATTTTAAATTACTTTTTATTTATTTACATAAGTATACATTTCTATATTAAATCCTCAGAATACTGTATTCTGAGATTAAATCATTTCCAATGCCTTAAATATTAAGCATAGTCTTCACTAACATAGATTCCTATATCGTAGCTAAGGCCCCGTCCTCGCTCGCTCTTCATTCGCAGGTTCACGAAGGCATGCCCGACCCCACCAGCAGTGATGTTGATAGACGCCTTCGAATGCCCGTTATCCAACGCCTGAATACCCTGGAATAATAATAAAAACTAGTTATGTTCACGAACACTCAACAGTTAATAATCCATCCACCATTATTAGGTACCTACACATTAACATTCGCTAAAACACAAGTTTCGGAAAATAAAACAAAAAGACAACATGACTTCTCAAATTTCCGCCAAAAAGCCCCTGAGCAAGTGGCATTTGACAGCATTAAAATTGATGCATCCTTTTCATTTTGATCGCTAAGAGAGGGACGGCAACATTTTTAGTGTTTACAAATTGCTTCTTCTAAAATCGTATGGCGCAGGTGGCCAACTCTAGTGACGAAGTTTTTAGGCCGCCGAAGGCCTCCGTCCCATGACGGAGGCCTTTAGGCGGTAAAACTCAAAACTTCAAAAGCCGGGACCAACAATTTAACGTGCCCTCTAAAGAATGGAAGCGCTCAGCCAAGTTATGACCATTGCACTCAGAACGTTGCTTATCTTCAACGATCTTTCCACGAAGTTTGGATCACTAGTTAGTTACCTGTATTTTCCTCTGATCTGCTTGTGAATAGAAGTAATATTTCACTCTCTTCATGAAAGGTATCGCGTTGTATTCGACAGACTCGTGCTTGGCCAGCCTCACTCTATTCGCCACATTACCCACGACCAAGTGATCACACTTAACGGTAACACTTAATAATGTAATAACCAAAAGTAATATTAAAACCTTCATTTTGTTTAAAATTAAATTACGCGTCGATTTGATGTCGATCTGGCACTAACTAAAAGTATAGGTCGGTGTTATCTAAGGTTAGTATTGATTGGTTTTAGGGTTCCACCATATTTTAGTAAATCTTAAAAATATAGGAGCAACTTCTTAATGTACCTATCTTAGTATGTAGGTACTTTAAGTAACTTTAATGCGTTCGAATCCCAGAACATATAATGAAATGAACCTCCTTTTTTAAGTCGGCTTAAAAAAGACTATAGTGTAGTTTGTAGCTAGGTAAACGTAGTGTTTTTATTCTCTTTGCTTGTAGCCAAAGAGAATAAAATAACTACCTACGTTTACTTGTATTTGACCAAGTAGAGGACCTCGTCTTTCGAATCGAATGTCGTTTGTTTGAATGCCAGCTGCGTGAACTGCAAAACAATGAAAATGAATTTGAAAAAATGAATTTTTAAACTTTGACTGTGAGTTCTAAATGGTGAAGGAAAACATATTGAAAGGCAATCCAATTTTGTCAGCTTTAAACGTAGTTATTGATATTTTTTCAATGGATAAAGTTAAGATGGTTTTAAATGGCGGTCGAACCTCAACAATGCACCAGCCACTGCAGTTAGCGTCCAAATGTAGGCATAGAGCTTCCTGACGTTGTCATCTGATAAAGAAGTAAAAGTCCCCTTTGTAACTTCAGATATCGACCTCTTACGTACAGAACCCGACACTTAATGTGCAACTCGCTCTTGGCACCTAGTTTTCCTTGTGTATATGACGTCATCGCAATGGAGTGAGAACACATTGTGATTCATTCAGATTCTTCGATTCAAGATCAAATGACTAGGTACCTACCTATCTTAGTTACTTAGAATTTTACTGTCATCATATCGAGCGCTAGTTAATGCTCTACCCTACCAGTATTCAGAGACCCTGACTCAAGCGTCGATTGCTGTTCAGCTAAACTCTGCTTGAGCGTTGAATATCGCTTTTAGCATCACAATATATCTCGAGATTCGACCTCTGCGGCGCAGTGGGTGAAGGCCGGATATGTTCCCTTTACGTCGAGTCCCATTACGTCGAGTTTATAAGACCATTGTTATATTGGAATGTTACTGTTTCGCTTCCTATTCCCATAACGTCGAGTTTGGAAAGGTACAATTGTAGCAAAAATAATAATCAGTCACTTTTCAATAAAAAATCACATTCGTTTTATAATAAAGGCATAATACATTAGTTTTATTTTTCTCGCCACAGAGGCAATAAAAACGTGGTGTCGATCACCGCTCGACGTAGAGAGACTCGACGTAAAGGGAACATAGGCCGGCCTGAGACGTAGAGGTTGCGGATTGCGGACTCGATTCCCGTCGTGTGACAATGTTTGTATGTTCTACATATATTTTGTTTCAGGTCTGGATGTCTTTTTATCTACTTTTAATTATGTAAGGTAGGTACTCGTAGTAGTAGGTAGGTACATAACCTACTTGTTATGTTATCAGAACAAGCATTAAGTTGCTTAGCTTGGGTCTAAAGACGCTGTGTAAAATGTCCAAGGATGTTTACTTATTTAATTAGCCTAGTCTTCTTAGACCTTATATAGCATGGATTCTGACCTTAGATTTCTATATAGCCGTGTTGACCGAGTAGGATAAGAGCCTTGACTTTTAATAGGTACCTACCTATATAGGTCGTCTCTTTGAATTCCGGTGTGCATCAAGGGTATTTTCCTTTTAGGAAAATATGAGCTCTAAACATAGGTACCTACCTAATGCGGGCAACCACACATTGGAGTGTTGGAACGTGTTGGTTCCAACACTCCAATGTGTGAATCGATCTTGGACGGTGATTGGACACAAACGGAGCATTGCCATTGGCCATTCTATTCGTAGCCAATGTTGAAACCAAGTTGAAGCCAATGTGTGGTGCCCGCATAATGGGGTAGGTACCTACCCATCGCTGAAGTGTAGGTACCATCGAGGTAAAGACCCATCGACAAAATGTACCGTCGAGGTAGGACATCGGAGTATGAGACTCGAGGGAAATGAGGAGAAAATTAATGTTTTTGGCTTGCTTTTTATGATGTTAGTCGCGAAATATCATTAAAATCACCTAGCTTTTAAGACGTTTCACTGTGATCGAATAAATCCTAGGTAGGTATTCCAAAATTATCAATAAGAACCATTTGAATTTTATTTTGCGTCTTACCTACATTAAGCAAAAATTTTCGAAAAAAATGCACGACTGGATTCGAATCCACGATAGATCGAAAGTTACCACATAGCTTAACCGTAAAAACTTTTCGTAAAATCCTCTACTAAATATTTTCCTCTAAACGTCAAAATACAGAATGACACTGTCAAAAACAGAACAGCATCTTTACCAAAATATTTGCAAATTGTTGATTTATTTATAACAAGATTTACTGGCGTTTGTATTAGGATATTTGGACATGGAAAGATTTGTATTTAAGATTTTTTGGTAAGTATAATACTAGCTCTTGCCCGCAGTTTTGCAATGCCTATAATGCTAAACCAGTAGGCCTAACATGTGCAACGCGTCGAGACGACAAAATGCAATATCTCGATAATGTCAAACTGCTCTAACGTACTATGTTAGAGCAGGAGAGAATATTTTATCGACGACGAGATGATTTCTCGTGGTTGCACAAGTTAGGCCCGCAGGTCACGATATAGGTAGGTACCTAGGTAAGTCTATTTCAAGTGTCATCCAAAACGGCCCTCTGGCTAAGGCATGGATTGGATCAAAAATATCTTTCCCCATAAGATTTGAACAACTTTCAGTAACATGGAAATTCATTGAATTTCTGTTAGTCCCAAAACTTTGAATATTATTACTATTAGGAGCCCGTATCATCCCACTGCAGGGCAAAGGCCTCCCTTCCTTCTCTCTCTCCTCTATTATGAGCTAGTGTGGTCCATTGTGGACAGTAGGAGTCAAGCTCGTCTCTCCACCGCCGCCGCGGTCTGCCGCGAATTATTTCATTTGAATAATGAAATAATAATTAATAATTTAACTTCCAGCAAGAAGAATTTGAGATCTTTACGACAAAGGGTTACTAAAAGTCATGTTAGAACTTTTGTAGAGGTAGGCTAGGCAGATAGAGGATTTCCGCTGTCTAGTACCCTTTTGCATCAGACGTTTAATATTATGGCTAACAACCTAATTTAATAATAACATGCCTGAGACGCAGAGGTTGCGGGTTCGATCCCCGCTGACAAATGTTTGCATGATCTGCAAATATTTGTTTAGGGTCTGGGTGTTTTCTATGTAAGTATAATATGTATGTATTTACAAAAAAAAATGTATCTATGTAGTATATCAGTCATCTGGTTACCATAACACAAGCATTAAATTGCTTAGCTTGGGACTAGATGACGCCGCTAGATGATTTAATCATTAAGTTACAATAACCCATTTGCTGTAAGAGTCTATGTGTCACCATGAACAGCTTAAAAGGTACCTTAAGGTGGCCCTTCCCGGTGCGTCTATCATCGACGCGGGCATAGCTAAAAAGCTTGTTGTTTCATCCAGCGCAATGGTAGAAAAAGAAGCAAAGCGAAAAAAGAGAGATAGCGCCTCAGCGCTCGGCATTCCGTAGGTAATTTCGCCGCTCACTCGCTCACTCGAAAAATAGTGTGCGGAAATTTCATAAAAAGTGTTCCAGGAAATACGTTTTTTTCAGTAAGCCTTACAAGTTTGTAAAATAAATATTAGTCGTTTAGAATCTCCATAAGATTTGCAAGGTTTCTATGACAATATTTTCTTTACGTTTACAATTTATGAGTACATTATGAACGGCCAAAGTTCAGGTAAAATTTTTGCTAAAAGCAGGTTTTTGGAAGCTTATACTGAATTTGTTTCTCAAAATTTTGATTTTTAGTTTCGATAGAAACCTAGATATAGTGCACAAGATACCTATTAGTCCAATAGTTTAAAAGAAAGATCTGTTACTACGGCATAATCACGTACGAGCGTTTGTATGAAAAGTGAGCCGGGTTGACCGCTCTTAATTAATGATTTATATGCTAATTATAATCAGTTTTTGTTTCCATTTTAGTGTATTTTATTTAGCTATGGTGGTTAACTGCCGTTATATTATAAACTCTAAAAGTACTAATGATATACATGGAATTGGAAACGAATCAGAACATGAAAACAAAGGAAAACGAGAACAGAAAGCTACTACAGAGATCGACAAAATTCTAGCAAATGTTAATGCAAAAATCAATAATTTGAAAGAAGAATACAGCACAGAGAAATATAAGACATTATTATCAAACCTTGATAAAATAATATATGACTACCCTCGTAAAACAACTAGTAAAACTACAGTCGCTACTAAAGACACTACAGAAGATCAAGACTTTATAGGTACAGCACAGATCGAAGCATTACTAAATGATATAAAAGCTAGAGCAATACAGATGGTTGCTGAACAAAACCCATCTGTAACAGATATGATTACAAATACAGTAACTGAAGCTACTTTCGAAGCCGACCCAATTCTAACCCACTTGGAAGTAACCAGCCCAGGCTACGCATTAACTACGTTTGTCTGCTTGAATAATATAGAGAATATAGATAAAAGAACTGCAAAGGAATCGAAATATGTTATAGTTTCTGGCGATAACAAACATAGCATTTCCGTGCGGTCAGTTAAAGAAAATGCGTATACAATAGCACAGAACGTAGAAGATATACTGCAGAAGGAATTGAAAAGTATCTACAAGAAGGTAAAGGAAAAGGTGTCGAAAGATTTTCACAAGGAAGTCCAAACTGCAAAATCGACGATAAAGAGTCATACTTCGAAAATAATTGATCAAGTCACAAAAATAGGAGGGTCTAAATCTCATCTTACTCCTAAAACAACAACTGGGTCAAGACATAGTCGCGGAAACAAATATACAAAAAAAGTCAGTACATTGAAAGAAGAAGAGACTACTGCAGCACCAACTATAGATGACTTCGCAATGCTGACACTATACGAACAAATATTAGCCAAAACTCACGAAGATAACGTAATGAAAATGCTTGCAACAAACAAGAAAAGGAAAGTCGATGAAACGATTAGACTCTCCAAACGAAACCCAGAGACACTGGCGGATCTAACGCTAAAGAGGGATATCAAAAGAATGTATGACGATGGGAATAATATTCCAGATATTGATTATAATAATGACATGTCACCAGAAGCAACTAACGATTATCCAACTGGTTCAAGTCCAGTAGCTAATCAATCTAGTAAGCAAGTGCGTACAGAATCAACGCCTACCGAAGACACCAGTTACGAAGGTCTCAGTGATAAATTAGCATACAAAGACTATGTAAATGGATTCAAAGACTATCTTAAGTTTCAAAGAGATGAAGCTAAACAAAACTTCTCAGCTCTCATCAAATACCAAGCACATAAACATCACAATGTAGATGATATAGGAAAGTTTATTTTAAATAAAATACCACAGATACCTAAGAGGAAAAGAAGACATTTTTTCGATGACAGCGATATTGATGATCAAGATATATCAACGAAAGGTGATGATTCATGGTTCAAAAAACATTTCTACATGTTCGTTGATAACGGACCCCCAAAGAAATATCACACTTCTGAGACAGTGGAATTCAGAGATGTGACTGAAGCTAATAGGGTTGAATACCCTAATGCTATTGAGAAACCATATCCGCAAAGTGGACGCCATGATAAAAATAATAATCTGTTAGGGAATGTCAATTTGGATGAGCTTTCTCGAGTTTTGGAAGACCGCAAAAGGTTTACTTCGAATTTACCATATTTCAGTAAGTAATGTTTATTTTGATTTTCTCGTAGCTTAGATAATTACCTATTATAGAATAATTAGCAAACCTTGTTAATTCAATCATGAATGTTGCAGATGATGACATAATTGGTTCTACTCCAGAAACAAGAAAAATAGAAGAAAATGGTTTTAGGTTCAGTGTTAACGCGCCAAAAATAATTAGTAAATTCTTTGGAAAACGTCAAAAAGAACCAGATAATAATGATTCAGAAACTGACAACAGCAAAGATCGTACTTTAAAATATGACGATGACAATTTCTTGTTCAATACTGACTTGACTAGGCTTCAAAGAAATGCTGTAAAAGAGATAAGTGTTGAAGAAGAGTCAAACGAAACACATACTACTTTATTGAATAAACAAAATGCAAAAACTGATAAAACAAAAAACAAAAATGCAAAAGTAGGGTGTGTTAGTATTGTCACACAGCCAACAGCAATTGTAAACCTACATAAAAGTGACTCGAAAGGAGGTAAAGTTCAAAGGCTTTTAAACAAACTACGTTTTCACAAAAGGAAGAAGAATCACAAAAAGAAGAAAGATAAACGACACTGCACACGAGTGCAAAGATTCAATCCGTTAAGAAAACTAAAAGACATGTTTATGCCAAAGCCAAATGAAAGAGTAGGGAGTAGAATAGGGACGAATGAAAATACAGATTATGATATCATGCAAGCTCACATAGACACTTTCAAACCGGTGAAATATGATAAACTTCCAAGTATAGATGAACTGAGGATTCAAGTACCGAACATAACGGGAGATAAAATGGCTATTCAGGCTGACATAGTAAAAACTGATAACGAATGGCCTGCGAAGGATGACACTACGAGATTTAACAAGATTTTGGCTGATGCTGAGACTAGTGCAGCTATGAATGACTATACTTTACCAAGTAAGCGTTTTAATTATATAATAGCTACAGTCTATTCTTCTACATTGAAATTTCTGTGGAAATAATTATTTTTCTGTATAAGATATTGTGTAGGTATAATAAGAAATTCAGGAATAAAGTCCGTGACTGAATTTCTAAAGTCAGATATTAGTTTTTTGTCTGATTAACTGATTATACACAAATCAAGGCTCTAGAATGATATAAAATATTCTATAATTTTTAGGTCCACGTCAGTTCCATTACACTCCTGAAAAACAACCAAAACCCGAATATACAACGAGAAAAATAAAAAACAAACAAAAGATTAACAAAAATGCTTTCTCGACTGATAAAATCATGAACGTCAACGTTAAAACATTAGATAAAATGGAAGACATATTTACTATTTCACCAACAGTAGACGATTTAAGAAATGAACTTGATATTATACAAATGACAATATCTTCACAGAGTAATAAGGAAAGTCCGAAGATCAAAGGCAAACCTGAATCTCAACGGGAAGGGATTGGACATGTCATCAACGAAGATAACAAAGATGTCGATGATATAACAATAAAAGCTAAAATAACAAGGGTAGCTAAATACCCGATATCTAAATTCAAACACAATAAAGCAAATATCAAACCAACCGGAGGCAATTCAAAATTATACGAGTTTGCTGACAATGATAGCTATTTAAATGTTCACGAAGAGTCATTTACTTTCGCGGTGACAGAAAGAAACGCTCCAAGATTTGAACAATACAAGAAAATAAACAAATATGGTGTAGAAATGAGTCCCATTGTTGCAAGTACTATGAAACTCATTGAAGAAGAAGATCCGGTCACCTTAAAACAATTAGTCAGCAATTACAAAAAATATCCTGATTATTTCCATGATCTTGTTAGATGGAACAATGATATACTTGGCTTTGATAAAGTATCTATTCCTACATGGCAAGATATATTAAAGAATATACAAGGTGCTGACGAATATACTACTCCTAACGTAGGATTGATACAGAAAGAACTTTCTGAAATCAATGAACATTTAGCACATTACAATATAGGAAGGATCGAAGGTAAAGAAATTGGAATAGAAAAAGATCCGATGAGAAATGATGTAGCAAGCGATATAGGATCATATGTAACATCAAACCCAAAAAACGATGCGAAAGTAAAAAATATTAAAGTGGAAACCGGGAGTAACAAAATCAATAATAAACAAACTTTTAGAGATTACGATGAATATGTATATAATTCGAAAAGTTATTCCAACCACAAATCCCAAGATATTATTAATGTTTTAAACAATCTTTATACGAAGCATAATAACTACGGAATCAAAAAAGGCAATTCTAAATGCAAAAACAATCAAGGTACGTTATAAAAGTTTACTACACTACTATAATAAGAGTTTCTGGTGCAATTAAACTCACAAAATCAACTTAATTGAGATTTGCCTGCATTGTCCAGGGACAAATACCTTAAAAACTGGGTGACTCTAATCGCGACAACAGTGCAGAAAAAAAGCAAGAAACACGGTTTGATAGCTTCCTTTCCAGTTCAAGTCAAATCTCCAGTCGGTGAACCGAAGGGTGACTGATATACCTTTACAAAAATAGTGAACTATCTGTAGGGATAATGATTTTAGTAAATATTTATTGAATTAACGAATTGATGTTACAGGTGCATTAATAAACGGCAGTAATACAGCTATAGCTTCCACTCCTACATACGATGAAGTGTACTTTGAGGATGATACAAATAGCTGGGCTCCGAAGAAATTATGTGAGCAACTAATTACTTAATTTAAAGAAAACCTACACTTGGCTAGAAGAGACGACGGAATAAGGATAAAGGCTATTATTGATATAGGCGGCAAGGAAGCAGACCGAAATACATTGTAAACGAGTGAATGTCACTGGCGAGGAAACGGAGAAAAAGGTGTAGTAAAAGAGAGGCTTAAACTCAGCAGTAGATGGAAATGGGCTGTCAATGATGATGATTATTAAAGTAAATGTAACACCTTTGTTAATGTGTGCCTTCTAGGCACTACAGCGTCCGTTGAGCACTCAACAATATGCTCACACCTGCCTGATGCCATAAACATTAGTAGAAGTTCTAATATTTTCGTCCATGGTGAAGAATGAGAAAATATGAAAACTTAATCAAATTATGTACATCATTGCAAATTTGCAATGCATTAAATTATCGACATAATACATTTGCTTCAAAGAATATAAATTTTTTCAGCTAAAAACTCGGTCAAAACTCCAAAGTCTAAGCACAAGGAATCTCGGGTAAGTTCACTATGGCTAAATTGAGCCTGTTATGGAGGAATATCGTAGGTAGGTACATAGTATTATTATGTATTGTACATCCACTCAAATTACTTAAACCATAACAAAAAAAAAATCTAGATCTAGATTTGTATAGGTAAACACAGCTAAGAATACTCAAAATAAAACTAAGTAAAATTATTTCATCCGTTCAGACACAGATACCTACTTGTCCCTTTTACGTCAGGGCTCAAAATGTATAATTGTGTATTTCTAGCCGATAGCAAAAGTAAACAAAATGCCAAAGCAGTTCTACAACACGCCATTGCCAATGAAAAGCGAGAACTTCAAGAAGTTTCTGAAAGAAAACGGTCTTGACATAGAAAGTCTTACATCACCCAATAACGATAATGATATGCCTGTTGTCACAGAGAAATGGCATTCGAAAATGAATTCACTGTCTAAAATAATGAATACAAATAATATAACCAACACAAATGTAATTAAAGAAAAATTGAAAGTAACTGAAAGTATTCAGAAAACAACGAAAAGGTATAAAGATGATATTATCAATAATATTGATTATGAATCGTATCCTGAAAATCAAATTGAATATCTCAATGATTTAGAACAAGATCTCATTGATGATAATGTAAATATTAGACAAAAAAGGTTTAATGTACACGATTACGATTCGTATACAGACAGCGCTTTGATTAGTAAAGAGAAAATTCAAGACTTTAAAAATAAACTGAGCAATTTATTTGATAAGAAACCTGAAGAAGAATCGGGGAGTTCAGACTCAGTTACAGATAATAATGATGACCTTGAGATAACTATAATAAATCTCGATGACGTAGAGAGTGAAAACAACAACAATGAATTAGTTACTAAACCTAATTCACAAGTATTGGTAAAAGTGAATGCTACAACCAAAAACATTGCTAAACTTGATGATTTAAGTACTGCAAAAGCTAAGGAGAAAGAAAGTGAGACAGAGAAAGAGAAAACAAAATTGCTTCACACTCCTAATCCTTTAAAAGCTGATGAAAAACAAGCAAATATATCTGATGTTGTATCTACAACAGAGAAATCTAAAGATTCAGAATTAGGAGATTTAACTATGATTCTTGAAGAGCTACCTAGTGACTTTAAAGGTAAAAATAAAGAAGGAAACCTACCCAGGACACTCCAAATAAGCAGTATTAGCTACAAATACGATGTTGTTTATAATGCACCAACAATTGTTGATAGAGAAGCAATGAGTGATGAACACAATGAGATCGGTAAAGGATTATTTGAAACTGTTATATTCATCATAGTTATTAACAAAACAAATCAATAATATTAGAATAGAAGTACCTATCCGAGTTAACATTTACGAACTGCCTAACGAATAAATAATTTACGAACCTACAATAAATAGTATTTTCATCAACATTATAATTATTATCTGCACTGATGAAGACGCGACAGCGAAAAGTGACCATACAGTGAATCTCTTTTATCCAGATGAAGATTCTCTGGATGAATCATTGTCGGTAGTCAAATCAAAGGTTTTTTTTACCATTCCTTAAGTTAGTGATGGTGATTTCATAATGACTGATATTTTATTCAGATAAAACAACTCCGTTCGTGAAAATTGCCAAAGAACTCGGTGATAATTTGAAGAAAAACACAAATAGTGAGTAAGTGGATGATAAATACTTTCAGAGGTATTTAGTGTTCAAAATATTACAACAATACAATAATATAATCGTTTATATTGTGTCACAAAAATAACATTACGAAGATGGTCTGAATTTTAGTATTGCCTTGATCATGTTAAAGTTTTTAGGATGGACGGAGTGACTGATCCGAAATCGAGAGTTGCAAGATCAGGTACGTACCTAAAATAAACATAATTACACTCATTGTTAGAGCTATAACTCTTCCACGTAGGTACTTTCACCACGTAAACGTGTACGTACGTATCAAATTTAATTAAATAAAAAGAAGAAACATAATAATGGATCACGACTGTTTATTTAGATTTTTAGATTCTTTTGAAGATGTCTAAGGGGGTAGCCAGAGGTTTATATTTTTATTTATGTATTGTGATTTGTGAGAGAAATAATAAACAATTTGTATTTGTATTTGTATTTATGTCCATTAATATAGATAATTCACTTCTCAGCAACGACAACGAAAAAGAGAAGCACGTTCAGTCAAACGATACATTTTACGAAAATGAAGAAGCCACGAAGCAAACGACTATTTCAAATAATACCAAGTAAGTATAAAAATTAAGTAGGTACCTACCTAGGTACCTGTTCTATTTCTAAAACTTTTACTAACACAACTAATAATATATAGAAAAATAAACTAGTAAATAAATATCCTTGGATAGTTCACACAGCGTCAAATAACCAGCAAATTTAAAGTAATTTGCATAATTATATTCATTGATCTTATTTTGCTTGCAGTCTTGAAGGAAAAGCTAAAGAAATTAGGAAGAAAAAAGAGCTCAATTTTGTCTATGGAAACAACAACAATGAAAGAGACTACAACGTCTTTGAAAGTTAATGGTAAGTGTGCGAAGCGCTTGTGGCGTTGTTTGCTTTCGATCTTGATAGATCGTTGAAGGCAGCAAGCACAATTAGGATGGGTGACCGCAACGGGCATTAATAGCTGAGTGCTCCGCGTCTGGGCTTTTAAAGTCGTTAAGCCATGACAGCCTTTGAGCGACCCAAATGTTCATCGCTTAAGGTCTTTTACGATTTACAAGAGTTACAAGTTTCTACTGGGTAGGTAGGTATCTGTGTCTGTCTGAGGCAATGTACTCTCCTACCTACTCGTAGTTACTAAACAGATGAACCCATTTTGATGAAGTTTGTATATAAAGTGAGTATTATGATGCTGTTCCAAGAAAAACTGCTCAGCCGTTTGAAGATCATTTTCTATTTTTGACCGATTTCAAAAGAGGAGGAGGTTCTAGGTATATTGCGCTGATTGTATTTTTATCTAGTTAGGGATGTATCTTCGATTTTTATTCTTCGATTAAATTACTTATTTAATTTTTTCTGTTTTGTTATCTACAGCAATTAAAACATCTACTGAAACAAGCAAACTAACAAAAAGAAATGAATTAGCCTCGGAATTGAAATTCAATTATGATAATTTATTTGATTATAAGTTGTTTACGATTGATGAAAAGAGAAATGCGGAGATAGAGGTTAGTAATGTAGGTACCTACATCCAAAATTATGTCTGCTAGCAATATTGTACAATTTAGTTCGATAATCTAAAAAATAATCTTAAATTGTATCAACCTAAATTACAGAACAATATAACATCTATGAACACTCCAAACACAATAACTAGTAAAAATGTAGATGATACTAATAATGTAATACCATTTAGAAAAGACGAGTTAGATGCCCATCTAAAGGATTGGTCCACAGTAGCCCAAAACAGGGATGAATGGAGAGAAGGAAGGGAGGCCTTTGCCCTGCAGTGGGACATTACAGGCTCATAACATAACATAACATTTAGAAAAGAGGACGTTAAAGATTCTGCAAATTATGACATTTAAATACACTATGCCCGGTGGGTGGACGATATCGAGGCCATAGAGGGAAAGGCATGGATGTGAACGGCACAGGGCCGATAAGAGTGGCGTTTGAGGGAGGAGGCTTATACCCAGCAGTGGGCTATAATTGAAGCTGCCAATGATGATGATGATGAAATACACTATTGGATATAGTTATTGAAACTAATAATAATTGAATTGTTACAGGCATACTATGAATCAGGTTCTGACAAAACACTAGCTGACATGGCAACAGTCACAAAACTAAAAAGTTCTACCGAAAGTACAAATACTAAAGTAAATACTTATAATAAATCTAAGAGAGATGTTAACAGCGAAGTTCATACAGCTAAAGACGTAGCTGCTCTTGAAGTGATAGTAGATTTAATGAGAAACACGCTAAGCTATGCAGATAAAAGCCCTGCCAATACCACTCCTAATAATCTAATGGCACTATTGCGAAGTAAGACAGATGATAAAACAAAGATGGACCAAACGACAAATTCTATACAAGTACACATTGCTATCCCTTACGATATATCAAATAAAAAGAGGTGCTTAGATACTGCTAAAGTCAGAAAAGTTTTTACTGCCAAATTGGCGACACCTGTAGACCTGGAATATCAAATACATTCTGTAGAACATAACATAGCTTCGACCACGAAAGCTGCTGAATATGGCCTTTCTCCAGGAACGTATTTACTAGTCGAAGATGCGAATAAAGCTGGCTACGCTTTTAAACCTGTAGAAATGCCTTTAGAAATGAAGGAAGAAGTTACAGAAAAAGTGGAAGAAACCAAAGCTGATAAAATGAGAGTAAGCAAAGAGTTCGTGACCGCTGTTAATAAATACTTGATGCAACTATATGAGAACATATCAGCTTCAAATGAAAATATAATTGCTAGCCGTAAGGTTAGAGATACGCGCTGGGATAAAATTAAGAAATATTTTGGACATGATAGAGTTTGTAAATGCAAATGTAAAGCAAATAAACCAATGTGTAGTACTTGCGCGGCTTGTGACTCAGTTATCAAAGAGCTTGTATTCGAATTCGAGAATCTCGCTAAATACATGAGCGATCATTGTACAGAAATCCAAACATTTTTCTGGATGAACCCAAGTAGTGGGCGAGCACTAAGAGATACAGTACATAAAATAGATAAATCTTTGAATGATTACTACAAAAGAGTTAAAGGAAAATGTAGTGGATGTAAATGCAAGACATTTGCTACCTTTATTGACAAGCGAGGTTTTAAGAATAAGAAAGTAACTAGAAACTATATTGGGGAACCGTTATTGAAAGATCTTAAATCTTTAAACGATCATTTAGATATCTCAGCGAGCTTCATTCCTTATAATGCAATCTTAAGAGAGAAAGGCGATGAGTTAGTTAATGCTGTTAACAATTGTATTGCCACAAAGTCAATCGTTAAAAGAACTGATAGTAACAAAAGAAAATACAATAAAGATGTGTACACTCTTGACAATATCAGCGTAAACATAATCTGTAGTCCAGATACGTCAAGTGTTTCAGTGACTCCAGTTAACACTTACCACGATAAAACTGTCCAAACTACAATGACAGAGAATGAAAACATACAACGTGATTATGATATAGATAAGAGAAACTGCAATAAACGCAAACCTAATCTTGGAAGAAAAATAAAACCGCTATTGAACAACCTTTTCACATATTATGTAACACAAACTGAAGCGAATACATTCAAAAGGGAAGCTAAATATAATCAGATCGAATCTCCACTGATAGCAGACACAGGTGGATCCTTTTGGCATGATTATCTAAACAAAGGTAATGATGAAAAAAATAATGAGTGTAAAACACCGGATTTCGAAGTATCAGTCGTGGAAACGAATTCTGAAAAGGCACCAGCAGCGCTATCTACACAATTCTCGTTCAAAGACAAACTAAAAAATATTCGTAAAAGTAAAGCAGAAACTACTGAGACTACGAATCAATTAGTAACAGACACAACAGATGCTGCAACAAGCTACAACATGAATGAGCTTTTCAAACTGATCAACACGATAAAAGTTACAGAAGATCAAATTACGTTTACGGATCCAACAATAAGAACACATAAGAATCACACAAGGCATAAGACAAAGAAAATTAAAACTAAGAAACATAAGAAAATTCATAAAACGAATAAAACTAAGATGCATTATAAACACAAAACAAAAACTACTAAAATGTTAAAAGCACAGATCGATTCCAACGATACTGCTTCTAATAACGGTAAAACAATATCGAAGGAAATAACAGCTGAATTACCCAAGAAAGAAAGTACATTCGCATCGTACAATATAGAAAACATAACATCATCTTACAAAGATGTAAACAGTTTACCAAAAGTAGAAACTAAACTAAAATCCACGACAACGAAAATGAATTTATTCGATAAAATCAGAAAGGCCACACTCGGTTTTCTCAGCAACATTAAAACAGGAAACAATATTAGAGACAATACTTCAGTAAAATATGAAAAACTAATTAACCTTAATACTAAAGATGACAAAACAGCTAGCCAAAACACTGCCCAAGACACTACTGTAGAAAAAAATGAAAAACTAATTAACCTTGATACTAAAGATGACAAAAAAGCTAGCGAAGAACAAACAAATATAATTTCCGGCACCACAACACAAATGAATCCAACTATACTGATTATTAACGATAAAAATACAATTAATAATGTAAAAGAAAAGTCAAAATTCAGAAGTATTTTGCTATCTCTTCTCAACCTTGAAAGTTCCAAGATAGATCAAGAAAAAGAGAGATTAAATGAGAGTGAAATGTTGCCTGATGCAGCTCAAAACTTGTCTCATGAAGATTTCGAAACAGAACATACTGATCTCAAGGTACAGCCAAAGAAGTAAGTTATTAGGTACTATTACTATAGGCCTATAGGAAGCGCTCGTGGCGAAGCTTGCTAAGACGTTCTTATATATAGATCGTCGAAGTTAAGCAACGTTCTGAGCGGTCACTACTTGGATGGGTGACCGCAAGTGGCATTTTCATCTGAGCGCTTCCGTGCTTCGGAGGGCACGTTAAATTGTCGGTCCCGGCTTTTAAAGTCGTTAAGCCATGACGGAGGCCTTTAGGCGGCCTAAAAACTCCGTCACCAGAGTTGGCCACTTGCTCATACGACGAACGAACGAACTATATAAGTATATAGGCCGCGCCACGTAAAAAAAGCGCGGTCGGGGAAGTAGCGGGGGTATGGACAGCTAAGCTGAGAGGATGGTTTAGGTGCTACAAGCCTATTCCATCTCAACAATGTCCCAGGCACTAGTTTCCCGTTATGTGTAGGCGAAGCTTGCCTCCTGACTCTGTATAAAATAATCATCTAGTAAAGATGTAAAGGCCCATTTTTTTAGCCCATCCTGTCCCATTGTTGGGCAAAGGCCTCCTCCACTTTCGCCAGTCACGCTGATCCAGTGCATTCGTCTGCCAGCCCCTTTCAAAGGCGTCTAGTTCGTCTTAAAAAATAAACCCAGGCCTTTACATCTTTTCTAGGTGATTTAGGTATAGAGTCAGGAGGCAAGCTTTGCTTATACTTAACAGGACACTGTAGTGCCTGGGACGTTGTTGAGATTGAATAGGCTTGAGATGTAATAGACGGCCATATCCACAGGAAATACAATGGTCAATACTTGTGGGGCTGACTAGCCGTGAAAAAAAACATCGTGAAACAATACCACCAGGTATTAGGGTGTCTATCACCAGTTTACCGTAGTATTAAATTCTATCCTCGATACCGAGTCAAGTGTTACAAATGTATGAGAATCCAGTGCAGCGCCGCTCGCGGTAACTTGCAACTAATAATTTCATACATTTGAAATACTTGACGAGGTAGCGAGGATAGTTAACTATTCCACTCCAACAGTTTTACAATAAAAATTTAACCATTCAACAGTTTTACAATAAAAATGTATCTTATCTTATCCAAAACTGATGGTAGGCGCCCTGGATAAACCTCCTAACCTGCTAAACGTGTCACCAGGGCTACTTCTGAGCTGGACTACGGTACAGCGCACAGCATCCAGGGTATGGAGCCGGAGTTGGAGCTGCCGTCACCCCCCGGGCTGGAGGTGAAACCGGGGCTATTGGAGAGAGTGGCGCAAAAGTTTCTGGTCAAAGCTGTCAGCGATAAGGTAATCTGTCAAAAACAGTGTCATTACCACGACTTGCCAAACTTCGCGTGTAGGTATAGGTCACGCACGCACGCCACGTAAAAAGAGCGCTGGCTGTCTAACTGCTCCGTGGTCGATGATTGGTGGAGAGGTGTTGCGGCGCACTTCATACCATTGATTTAGCGAGTGCTATTGGTTCGTCTGCGAGTGAACACAGGCGCAAACATACCCCCGCTACTTCCCCTCAGCGCTCTTTTTACGTGGCGCGACCTATACACCGTTCTGTTTGCAAATAGGTATGTAATTATAATATTTTGCGAAGGAAGCTGCTACATCGACTCCGAACAAGACAAAACTCCAGCGTTATCATTCCAAGACGGTGAAGCAGAGGTCTAAACGATTAACTAATGAAGGTAACAATATTTATTGAAGGTAGGTTTTATGAAGGTAACAATGGTGTCAATTCACATGTCGCCAAAACTAAACTAATTTTACAGACAGCACTAAAATTGATTTTTCTTTTAATCGTTATGAAACGGACGGCAACATAATTTAGTGCTGTCAAATTAGTTTAGATTAGTTTTGGCGACCTCTAACGGCTAGTCTCAATAATCCATCTATCTTTGGTTTTGCTTACTGCGGGTAGATATAATTTGACATTTCTTCTATACAAAAAACGTCAAATAGCTACTGGCAGTAAGCAGAACCAAAGATAGATAGGTTATTGAGATTGGCTGTTAATTGACACCAATACCTCCTTATTAGGTACCTACCTGTGTTAAAACTAGGAATAAGTATAGGTAGGTACCTAGATTTTGAAAAAAATTACCTATAGCTAAGTAGGCTTTTCAAATGCCACGCCGCGGGTGAAAACTACCCAGTAATACAATAATTATGTTTTATTATTTAATGAGTGGATATAGTGTAGATAGATACCTAATAAAAAATCTAACTTAGACCAATTGTTTCAAGAGACTGAACCAACGAAAATCATGAACCTCAACTCAAATGGTCCAAGAAGAGATGAGTTAAAAGAATCACAAATTAAATCCTCTTATTTTAAAAATATGGAGAATTCTTTAGCAAGAAACTCACACAAAGATAATAGCCGTAATTATATAATCCTACAAGAAACTACAGAAAAATCAATAAAAATTTACAACAAACCCGAATTTGACAGCTACGTTCGAAATGAGAATGGTATTTACAGATTGAGAAGACAAAATGATTCTTCAAATAAAAGAGAAAATAATAGAAGTTTAAAAAGAATGCAGCAAAATTCTATAACTGACCGGTTCAAAAGAGAGAGGAAAAAACACAAAAGATCGAATGCAGAAATTAAAAACAGCGAACGTTTGTCTGTGGTAAGTTACCTACTTATAAATACCTACTTCTTAGAGAAAGTAAGAAATAGAGCGCTGCATATTCCTTTCTCAGTCACACAAAAACAATGAAGAATATAAACAACATTCTTGTGAGTAAAAGAGACAAAGCATTAGATCTTTTGTCCCTCATCGCGTGCCGCTTTTTTATATGGCCGGAAACTTGATGCGCCGAATTTTGTACTAAGTACGAAACTATAGATTCATTGCAATTTTTGTCCCTCTGGGCAGCACGCTCACTGTTCGTCCAGGTACTATACTAGGTCCATGTACTTACTCAATATTAACGAACATTTTTTTAAACTATTGTATTTTTTCAGTGGCTACATCATTCTGCCGGTTTCTTCGTGGCGACAATCACTAGTTTCTACATAGTATTGGCAACTTTTGCGGCTGTCATAAACTGGGTCTTTGGTAGATGAATTTAAAAAAAAAATTAAGCTTGAATTTCTTTCATAATTAAACTTTATGGGCGGCTTAATATGATTTAATATTGATAAATAGATATTCTTTTCAGGTCAATAAATGTATTTACGTAACATTTTGTGTTGTGCAAGACGCCAAACGCGATTTGTAATTTTAAATACGTTTAGGCTAGCTTAAATACAATTAGCAACCGTTGTGCAAGCCGCCCTATAGGTATAGCCATTCTACTAGTCTCAAACCCATTTTTCGACACAGCTTTTAAAATCTGACTACCTACCTAGACGTAATATTTTCAAGTTTTTGTCCTTTCCTGTAGGTCTCTAAACAAATGTGTTATAATTTTATATAAATGTATTTTGTTTAAGTGTTCTTTACTATACGATATTTGCTAAGAGTCACTTTGTTGTTAGTGTATTTTAATAAATTAGATAAGATTTCATTTAATTGTTGTTTTTATTTTAAAAGGTCAACGAACCGTACCTAACCTAACCCAGGCTACCACCACCCATACATAAGAAATAGGAAAGTTAGCACTACAAATCATAAACATCTAGAATGTTCACTGATTACAAAAAACAAACTAAATCATAATAAATTTATTACCTAAGTACAAAAGTTACATAAAAACTTTCAGAAATCGATAAATAACAACTAAATCTATAGTAGTTTTCCCGCGACCCGATACCATTGGCTAAGCGTTTAAATATAATATTGTAACAATTATATCTAAACTTGTGTCAATACAGATGTCGGTCGCAAAAACTAAACTAATTTGACAGCACTAAATGCCATCCTTTTCATTTCGATCGTTATGAAAGGGACGGCAACATTTTTAGTGCTGACAAATTAGTTTAGTTTTGGCGACATCAGAATTGACACCCTAACTATTTATAATAAATACAGATTTATATTAAAATTAGATGACGTTTAAGAATAGATTCATGTACTACTATAGTCTCAATTCTCGTTGATGTACAATTGAAATCTAAAATGTATCATGAAATGCAATTATACTAACTGTGTATTATAGTTATTCTATAATTAATTTTATACACCGCGCTTATCACACTAATAGTGGCAATTCTGAGTGTCGCAAAAGCTAAACTAAGCTAACTAAAATTGTTGCCGTCCCTTTCATAGCGATGGGAATAAAAAGGATGGCAATAATTTTAGTTAGCGTAGTTTAGCTTTTGCGACACTCAGAATTGCCCCCAATAATACCTATACCTAAAGGTGAAAGTTTGTTTGTGTTTGTTACTCTTTCACGCTCAAACGGCTGGACGGATTTGAATGGAATTTGGTACCAGGATAGCTTATATTCTGGATTAACAATACTCTTGATTTCGGTATTATCACGGGAATGGGAACTTTTCACCGCGGGTAAAACCGCGCGGCGCAGCTAGTGAATGATAAAACACAAGAAACGATGTATCATAATCATAGCCTAACGTTTTAACAGGTAATTTGTATCATAACCACATTATACACCTGGCTCAAGTATAATTTATGATGTATCTATACAGAGAAGCGCGTATGTATTTGATGTATCATACATATCATACATTACAAGTACCTTTAATATGAATGTATCCATACATAGAAGCTCGTATGTATTTGATGTATCATAAATTATACAGTGGGCAAGTTATGATGTATCTATACAGAGATGTGGTGTATTTTATGTATAGTATCATAACAACATTATACACATTACAAGTATATGATGTATGTATCCATACTAAGAAACGCGTATACACCACTATTTTGTAACTTTAAAAAAGGTCAGTGCACTCAGTGTCTGCTATTGATAAAGATAAAGATAAAGATTTAGGGTCTTATGCATAAAAAGGAGCTATTACAGCTTTACTGATGACTTAACTAATACGCATCTAAAATCTATTTTAGGCTTACAGAACGTTTTAAGAAAAGTTTTATTCATAATCAAAATGTAAACCTCTCATAACTAAAGTTGATTTATAACAACAAAATGTTACCATTATAATGAAAATATTGTTTAAAATACTGCATGATCACGCTTTACAAGCCAGTAAAAAGAGAATTCGATAGACAAACTGTTTTTGATCTGTGGTTTTGAAGTACATAATGTCAAAACATTATCTTCTTCATTGTCATTTTTCCATTCGTTTCGTTTCGGTATGAAATAAACAAACAAAAACGAAAGTAAATAAAAGAGCTCATAGTGGATATTGGCTTGAAGATAATAGGGTAAGTACTTACATACCTATTTATATACATAGTACCTACTGGTATACTACCACTTTGATGTAGTACATAAACTAAATATGATTGTTGATTTGTTTCAGCATGAAAGAAACTGTCTCCTGCAGAATTAATTGCTGCGGAAATCAAGTACAGGAAGAAGCTGGACAAAGCATCTCTAAAAATGAATGAATAAAAATAGAAAGTCAAGAATTCGATTTTTTATGAAATGTAGCAGACGTGGAAGTCACTCAATAGGCTGCCCATGTTGTTTGCTTTAGAAGCCAACAAATGGGAAACAATCAACAATAGGCAAATCTAGTGCCAGTACGGAGCCTGCACATAGGCAATGCCATGCTTGCTCTCCTGCCCACTGTGCCCTGCCACTTGCACCCGGGACCAGCTCAACCAAGCGACAGATGAAGCCATGAAGTTGTAAAATACTGGACAAAGTGAAATTATGTGTGCCATTGAGTCAATTTGAATGAATGAGCTTTTTTTTGAACAAATTGAGACTTTATCAATAGTAACTTTACCTACAGCAGGGAAATACATATTTTCTATTGTTTTTACAAGTTGTTAAAATAATGTTTTTCAAAATGCTATTCTTATTACTTACAATAAATAAATACATTTTGCAGTTGGAAAAAGCAGTATTTTTTATTTGTTCCACTGAGGCTGTAGAAGCGGCTGATAAGCCGTGATGGTAGACAGCATCTTTCTATAAATAGCAAATAATTAAACCTATCGTTAGATTTTGCCCTAATACTATTATAATATTCAGTAGGTACCTAATACCTTCTATTTTTTACCTAGACTAGACCTACCCTAGTAGCCATATACCTCAAGACGATCCCTACGCCTCCAGCTCTTCAGCTGGTAGGTTGTAGGTATTGTATAGTATAGTTTTGGTAAGTAATCGGATATTTTAGCTCATCTTCCTATGGTGTGAAACTGATGATGTAAATCTTGCGAAGTTTTTTCTATCAATATCATTTTCGTTTCCATAAAAAAAACTATTTACATCTTCAATAGTGAAATTCACAGCCAAAGCATTATTTATATTTTCTCCAACAACAATTTTCAGCAAGCCAAACAGCTGATCGATCTAATGTCGGCCATTTTTTACGCTATTAGAGAGATAAAGTAGGGTATTGGAGATGATAAGTTTACAACGCTTATAATCTAGGTATTAGAGCTAAAACGTGATTATGAATGGTAAATTTTTAAAGAATGTTTTAGAGAGCTTGGATCTGCGTCATAAATGGACAAAATTGATTATGCATGAGACCGAAAGACTTTATTTCTCTATTGATCACATTTATGAAGAAAAAAAACTGAAAAAAATGATTTTTTTTTAAATATTCTTAGGGAAGGTTCATATCTGACGTAAAATACGCCGAGCGTATCATCTAGCGTACTAACATAATCATCGGTTGAGTGTGAACGGTCAAGTGTTTTTCTATACATTTGTCTGTTCTGGCGTATAATACGCGACGCATGTTCAGTCAGTTAAGAACCTTCCCTAAAACACAATAATGAATTACTTTTTTTTATCCCAAAACACAAAATAATTACTCGTTAATTATACTTACCTACACTACCTAACTGATGTTTAACTCCAATAAGATCCATTTATAAATCGCTTGCGATCTCGCTAACGCGCTTGCGCATTTTAATAAAATTACTTCAATATTTGTGCACATTCAAACCTTGATAAGTTTGTGATAAATAAATATCCTTGGACATTCCACACAGCGTCATCTAGTCCCAAGCTAAGCAATTTAATGCTTGTGTTATGGTGACCACATGCATGACTGATAATACTACATAGATATTTTTTTTTTTGTAAATACATACATATTATACATAGAAAGACAACCAGACTCGGAACAAATATCTGCAGAACATGCAAACATTTGTCCCGCGGCGGGGATCGAACCCGCAACCTCCGCGTCTCAGGCGGGTCTTCGCCCACTGCGCCACAGAGGTCGTCAATATATAATATTAACATTTTCTGACAGTGCTTTTATTATCAGTAGCATCTGCTGTAACTGCTACATTTTGTTTGGTAGCCACAAAATAGTAGTGTATATCTGATGTATCATAACCACATTATACAGTGGCCGAGTATATGATGTATCAGAAAAATATACATAGAAGCGCGAAGCAGCCGCGGGGGCGGGGGCGGGGGCGGGGGGCTCACTCCTCGTCCGGGGGCTCCGCCGGGGGCTCGGGCTCCTCCTCGCGGGGGACCACGCCCTCCAACTCTGAAGACAAAACAAAAACAATAAGACGGTAAGTTTTTTTTGACAGTATAAAAAAGCGGTGTTGGCCAAGTGGATACGATAAGGTCGTGGGTTCGAATCCGGCCGTGCATCAATAGACTTTTAGGGTCGAAAAATGTATATGCACCTTAACACGAGCTTTAAACGGTGAAACCCGCGGCTAGTCAGCTCCACACGTATTGAACATTGTCTTTCCTGTGGATATGTCCGGCAGCTGAGAGGATGGTTTAGGTGCTACAAGCCTCCATCTCAACAATGTCCCAGGCACTACAGTGTCCCGTTAAGTGTAGGCAAAGATTGCCTCCTGACTCTGTATAAATAATCTAGTAAAGAAGTAATGGCCTGAGTTCTGAACTTCAGAGGGCTCGTAATCTCCTGGCTTAAAAGGCGTTAAGCCATCATGAAAGAAAGAAAGAAAGAAAAGAAAGAAAAATCATTTATTCTTGTAGGACCTCAAGGATCACTTAAGTATCGTTTTACATGCTAGGTGATTCTAATGCCTGTCATACCCGTGGGCGCCGGCGGGTCTGCGGTGGCGGCGGCCAGGTTGGTGACAGACTTGGACTTGAAGCACTGGAAGTCCACGTGACGACTCTTCGCCTCCTCCTTCTCCCACGACATGTGGATAAAGGGACGTTGGACGTAGTTGTAGATGACCTAGAAATAAATAAATATTCTAGGATATTGCACACAGCGCCATCTAGTTCCTAGCTATGGAACTTAATGCTTATGTTATGGTAACAAGATGGCTGATATCAAGGACGATAAAGGTTAGGACTGATAATGTTCATACTAGCACAGATTATATAATACACTAGTACAGATGCCTCATGTAGAACATTGAAAACAATCCTGAATTAGCGGGCAATTCGTCGGGCTATCCCGTTTTACCTGTGTTTCTGAGTCAGCGCCATCTAGAGTTCATGTCATGTAATTTTATTTTATTTTGTATTGGTTTTATTTTATCGTCCTTGCTATTGGTGGGTTATAAAGTGGTTAATGCACACCTCAGCTCTGCCTCCGGGTCGTTTGCGCACTTTCTCCTTGTAAGTCGGGTAACCTTCAACTCCAAGACGTATTTTCTTCAAACCTCGCTCTTTCATTACTTGTTTAGCTACATCTCTGAAAATTAACATTAATTAATTAAATTATATCACACTAATATATTATAAAGGTGAAAGTTTGTGTGTGTGTTTGTTACTCTTTCACGCTCAAACGGCTGGACGGATTTGAAGGAAATTTGGTACCAGAATTGCTTACACCAAGAAAAGGCTACTTTTAATCCTGGTATTCCCACGGGAACGAGAACTATTCACCGCGGGTACGGGTAACGACGCGGGGCGCAGCCAGTAGGTAAAATATGCATAGAAGAAATATTCTAAGCCGTTCTGGCCAAGTGGATAAGTACTTTGCCTTCCGATCCGAAGGTCGTGGGTTCGAATCTTCCATGCATCAATGGACTTCTCTTGTCGAAAAATGTATATGCAACTAGCTAGGCCCACACCACCAGGTTCTTGCCTGTCTCTCCCTGTGTAGAGTCGCGTTGGAACAGGCATTAGAATCACCTAGCATGTAAGACGAAACTGAAGTGATCCTTGAGGTTCTAACAAAATAATATTGGCACTCACCTTTTCCGTCTTCATGATTTGGTTATAGCAAAGACGATTAATATCTAGAAGACAGACAAAGGCCATACACAAAATCGTAACCCTAAAAAATAGCCTGAAAACTCTAAAACATCAATTTCATCCAAGAAATTTCAATTACTTTCTAGTTAAAAATGTTTAAATATTGAATATTGTTGCTACCTACTACTAAGTATTGAAATTTCTTGGATAAAATTGATGTTTTAAAGTTTTCAGGCTATCTGGTACTGCGGGATCGGGTTACGATTTTGTGTATGGCCTTTGTCTGTCTTCTAGATATTAATCGTCTTTGGTTATAGGAACAGGCAAAGATGCTTCAGAACAAACAAAGAGATCTTGATCTTAAACATTTCAAAAAGATCCTAATGATCTTTCTGTGTCTCGAAGCTACTATTAAATGACTAACCTGTTTTCAATATACTTGAAGAATCGGTACAGGGGTGTGGAAAGTACCGTCTGACTGTATTCGTCACCCATCTGCGGCGGGTACTGCTCGTCCCATTCTACTGAATCGTCATCTAGTAGCACTACTACGTGGCATTCTCTGGAAGGTCAAAGGTCAATTTAAGAGGTCAAAGGTCAAACATAACTTCAAGGTCAAAGGTCAAAATATAGGTTAATTTAAAACAGAACTCTATTTTCTTACCTGTCTCCGCGCCGAGCTGATTCCACCATCAGAGGAAGGATGAGTTGTTCTAGGAAGGACTCGAACTGGCGTCTAGCGCCCTCGTTTGATAACTCATGTAGGAGGCCTCGAAGGTTCTGTAAAGGAGTTATATAGATAGTAAACCTCTATAGATCTCTTTGAGCTAACTGAAGATGGCATTTATGGGGCATAAGTTATACCTCATAAATGCCATCTTCCATAACCGAGTATCATCACAAGATTTTATAAAACCCAAAGTTCAGTGGCTAAAAGTGCTTAACTAAGCACTCCAGCTTCAAGAGGATCTTTAAATCAATACAGGTTAAAACCCGTCGGAATCGAAAATATTGATAAGTTTTTAATTCTCAATTCAACCTAGACAGTCGGGATACTTGTGGAATAACGTTGTTGAGCGACCAATGGGATGATTAAGACTAATTTTAAATAACTGTTAATTTTAAATCTAATTATTTCTTAAAGACATGTTACCTGACATCGAACAGTGTTTGCATCAAATGGCACCAGTAAATAGTCACAGGCCTCCCTCAGCTCCTGAACAGAGACAGTCGGTGGACATCGGATGGTGCCTCCGCGATAGTACTCCAGGATAGCTCGGAACACAGTAGCTGATATACCTTCCGCTACCTCATACTCCCCTCTTTCGTTAGGATGAGTGAATTCTATACCTAAAGGATAAAGTAAGGGTATTTATTTAATCGTTGATGATTGGTAGACTTTTAACAAGAGTATGGAAAAACTAACACCTCACCGTTAGGACCAAGATACTGGATTTAGCCGAAACCTAAACCTAAACGTCAAAAACCATACTAAAGACAGATTCAATATTTATTATAATCCTAAACAGGTTGTTAAAGGCAAGCAGTCAACATTTATTCATTTCCAAATTGTTCCTGGCATAACAATGAACTTTCAAACAAAGAAAACTTTTAAAACTCTTTACCTGAACTAAACATCCTTCCAAGCATTGTATTAGGGTGGGCAGTGAACTGAGCAGGATCCACCACGAACCTCGTATTATCTACCACCAGGGTGATCCTATCCTCACACTGGTTCTGTGCCTTTCCATTCCTCGGCTGGTCAGCTGTGGAGGTCGACGGGGTAGCTAGTTTTGGAGGCATCGCGCAAGTTCTGGGACGAATATTCGGCCCGTTGCGTTTTGATAGTCTCTTTCTTCGCTCCTCGTCCAGTCTGTAGTTTTTATCGTCGTCTGAATCGCTACTGCTATCGGGATAGAAGAACGATCTCCTCTCCGTCATGGCCTCTAGGCCATCCACTTGTGAGTCGGACATGTGAGCGTGCTCGTGCCGAGCCCTCACATCACGGTCAACGCTGCTGTGTCTTCGACCTTTTGATGGTATTGTGGAAATTTCTATTTTGCTGAGGTGATTGCACGAACTTTTCTCTGCGATTTTTTATTTTGACATTTGTTAGGAATTGGGGTTGGCAGCAACAAAAATTGAGATTATGTTGTTGTCACTGTTGCCAGTGTCTGTAGAAGTGATGGATGTTATAGCATAGATGTCTGTTCGATTTTAGTTGTTTCTGTTTGTCACGTGCGATTACTCGATTAACGTCATGTTAGGAAATAATTAACTGTTAAAATCAGGTTAAAATTGATAACCTTTAGAAAGGTCAAGATCAAACAATATCAATGCAAAACACCCTTCTTGTCAGTATCAATGACATTCATTCTGCTAAATTGCAAAACGAAAATTTATTTTGATCGATATCCAGTAATCGAATCAAAACGCATTCCAAAAAACGGAGCCAAATTCTTCATGAATGAAATGAAATGAATCGATCGGCTGTTGACCTTACTACCAGTGTCAAACGCGGAGTTTGGTTAATTTTATTGTTTTTTGATAAATTTCTAAAAACAACTAAACCCACCTATTGGAGCTGTGAACTAATGTGATAATTTATCTAATACCAAAGTGCCGGACTGTAGTTTGTAAGAAAAACTAGTGACCTATCGGTGTTTGTTTGACGCTAGGGCGTCGTTCGTTTTAAGTGTAAAAATAGCAGTAAATGGATCAATTAGGAGAATATCATGACCCGGACTACCCGGAGGCGGCTGTATGTGTCAAGGAGGAGCCCCCAAGTCTGTCTGAAGAAGAAAAAGTTGAGAAAATCAAAACGATAATTCGCCGGGAGTTTTCGTATGAATTGGAGGCTAGAGAGAACGAAGTTAAGGTCATAGATCAACGGTAAGCTTAATATCCGACCAAGAAAATACTTTAATCCCTTCCTTTACCTAATTACCAGCGAGACAATGAAAGAAATGTTGAAAACATGACCATGTGTCGGTTTGTTCTCTATGTATAATACATGTTATTTTGTCGCTTTTGGCGCATTGTTTTGATTGCATTAATTTTCCGTTATCATGTTTTGAACTGTTTATTATTTTTGATAACACTATTGCATTACATTTATGTAAACATAAGTACCTGAGTAAAGTTTTAGCGAAATTCAATGGTATTGCTCTAGTCCTTGGCCATATAACCTTAAAAATTGCCTAAAATGTAGATTATTGGTTTCTTTTGATAGACAGTAGTGGCAATTCGGAGTGTCGCAAAAGCTAAACTAAACTAACTAAAATTAATGCCATCCTTTTTATTCCCATCGCTATGAAAGGGACGGCAACATTTTTGGTTAGTTAAGTTTAGCTTTTGCGATACTCCGAATTGGCACTAGTATGGGTACAGTCGTAAAAAATAAATATCCTTGGACATTCCACACAGCTTCATCTAGTTCCGAGCTAAGCAATTTAATAACTGTGTTATGGTAACCAGATGACTGACATACCATACTTAATTGTTTTTGTAAATACAACATAGAAAACACCCAGACTCGAAAAGTGTGTGTGTTAACTATACACAGGGTCAAAGAAGCAGATGTGACCTATGTCCAGCTGTGAATGATGTAAATGATAACTGTATTGTATAGTTATTTTTTAGATAAAATAAATGTTTCATTAATTTCAGGATGTCCTCATCACGCCGACTGCTGCACAGGCTGCGGTACTCCATCGTGAACAAGTACTACTCAGATCAGAAGATGCATCTCAACTCCGCTCAGATCCAGGATGAGATTGCTGTTCAGAGGGACCCTAGGGCTAAAGCGGAGGTAAGGATTCCGGGGTTGATGTTTCTAGATGAAGCGAAAGGACACCTATGAAAGGGCAGAAATGGCACTGGCCTCTTCGCGCTTAATCCCACTTCCACACAACGTATCAGCTTATGGTCGTAAGACCGATTGCAGATAAAAGGAAGAGAAAAAAAAAATGTTTCTAGGTGATGTTGATGGGTTTTTTTATATCTTTATTTAAAGGAACTATGCGTCGCATTGCGACGATGACAGTTCTATCGTACCTTCTTTTAATTTTTCACTACTTAACCAGCTCGAAAATGGCTCTGTAGAGCATTTGAGCCGCATCTGAGGGTGATGCAGTTAGTAAGTATAATTATGTATGCAGGGTTCTGTCGTTCGCGTAAAGGTCGCGCCACGTAAAAAGAGCGTTGGCTGTCAAACTGCTCCGTGGTCGATGATTGGTGGAGAGGTGTTGCGGCGCACTTCATACCATTGATTTAGTGAGTGCTATTGGTTCGTCAGCGAGCGAACACAGGCGCAAACATACCCCCGCTACTTCCCCGACCAAGCCCTTTTTACGTGGCGTGACCTATACCCGGCCCTAATTCATAATTTATGTATTTAAAAATTACAAATTCTTATTTCACAGATCAGCAGCATGTTGCGTGACGGGCAGCAGAACATCCATCCTTCTCTGAAGAAGTTGCTGGGCAAGGAGACGGTGGACATTGACGAGATATTCCGCACGAGAGGACCTAGGAACAAAACTAGGAAGAACTATTCTGTGAGTTTGTTGACGACCTCTGTGGCGCAGTGGGCGAAGGCTAGACTGAAAGAAAGAAAAAATCATTTATTCTTGTAGGACCTCAAGGAACATGCTAGGTGATTCTAATGCCTTTTCCAACGCGACTCCCTACACCAGGGAAAGAATCAGGCAAGAACCTGGTGGTGTGGGCCTAGCTTTTTTTAAAAGCGATCCCTTAACAATCTAAAATAATCTAAATAGTCAAGCTTCAGTGGGAAGCCAGTCGAACAAAGTAAGGCATGTCAAAGAAAGTTAGTAAATATATATTCTATTATTCTATCTTCTATCTATATCTATACATATATAATATTATAAAGAGGTAAAGTTTGTTTGTTTGTTTGTTTGTTTGTATGTTTGGGGTAATCTCCTAAACTACTTATCCGATTTCAAAAATTCTTTCACCTATTTGTAGCTTAGACTTTCCGAATGAACATAGGCTATATTTTATCAAGGTAGGTACCACGTGAGCGTAGCCACGGGCAAGTTAGCTAGTTCTAAATAAATATATATTCTATTCTATTCAATTTCTTTGTTACAGGCAATGCTACAAAAGCGTAACTACACAATATCAGCGGATGCCACCAAGTCCCTCCGGCCGGACGAGGAGCCCTGCACCAGCCAGCCGCCCGCCCCGCTCAAGAAGGTGCCGCGGCACATGGAGCCCCGGGCAACCAATGTGGTCACACTCGACGAGGCAACCAGGAACCAAATGAAGCATCGCTATAGGTTTATCATTGGTGAGTTGCCTGCTTTTATGTTTTTCCCTTAAACGAAACGGTGAAGTGAACATCAAAACTTAAAATCAAAATTTCTTGATTCAGTAAAATCGTTTTGTTTTCGTGACTAACTGTGTGTCGTGGGCCGGCAGTGGATCAGGCAAGAAAGAAAGAAAGAAAGAAAGAAAATCATTTATTCTTGTAGGACCTCAAGGATCACTTAAGTATCGTTTTACATGCTAGGTGATTCTAATGCCTGTTCCAACGCGACTCCCTACACCAGGGAAAGAATCAGGCAAGAACCTGGTGGTGTGGGCCTAGCTTTTTTTTAAAAGCGATCCCTTAACAATCTAAAATAATCTAAATAGTCAAGCTTCAGTGGGAAGCCAGTCGAACAAAGTAAGGCATGTCAAAAAAAGTAAAAGTAATTGTAAAGTTAACAAGATAACACCTCAACAAAATGTTGTCTGGCATCACACGCTACACTTGGCCGACTTAAGTGGTAGGTACCTACTTATCAAGGAAGTAAAGATATTGTATACCATCAACCGTCGAGGGGCAGAGCGACATCAGGCCACGTAATTTTATCATTAATAAAAGCCTCAATGGAATAATACGCTTTCTCTACAAGAATATTCTTTATGTACGTTTTAAACCTTCGAGTCGGTAGGTTAGTTACGTTGATTGGGAGTTTATTGTAAAAACGTACAGTATTTCCCATAAAAGAACCGTTTACTTTTTCTAGTCTAAATTTAGGCACACATAGTTTATTTTTATTTCTAGTGTTAATTTTGTGCACATCATTTTTTTTCTTAAAGTTGTTTATATATTTGTGAGTGTGCAATAAGTTTACATAAATATATTGCGAAAAAACAGTAAGAATATTTATTTCTTTGAATCGCTCTCTTAAAGAGTCCCGACGTTTCATTTTGTAAATGGCACGGACAGCTCGCTTTTGTAAAACGAAAATAGTTTGAATATCTGCTGCTTTACCCCAAAGAAAAATACCATACGACATCACACTATGGAAATAACTGAAATATACTAACTTAGCTGTTCCTTCGTCAGTAAGTTGCCTAATCGTACGCACTGCATAAGCCGCGGAGCTAAGCCTACCTGCAAGTGTTTCAATATGCGGTCCCCACTGCACTTTGGAGTCAATTGTAAGACCTAAGAAAACAGTTGAATCAACAAGATTAAGTGCTTCCCCATTTAATTTAATTTTTGTAGGTTTTTGAACCACGTTAGGCAAAGTGAATTTAATACATTTAGTTTTTTTGGCATTAAGTAAGAGGTTATTAGCAGTGAACCAGTTTGAGACTTGGGATAAAGAGGCATTAACATCATCATAATTATCTTTAGACCTATCAACTTTAAAAAGTAAAGATGTATCATCAGCAAAAAGAACAATGTCACACATGTCTTTTACAAAAGAAGGAAGGTCGTTTATGTACACTAGAAACAGAAAAGGGCCTAGTATCGAGCCCTGTGGCACACCCATATCAATAACTGACCCTGAGGACTTTTCACCTCCTACTTCAACTTTAAGGAGTCTCTCAGAAAGATAAGATCGAATCAGGTTAATAGCTTGGTTTACGACACCATAGTACTTTAATTTGGAGATTAAAGTCGCATGACACACGCAGTCGAACGCTTTCGACAGATCGCAGAAAACTCCGACTACGTCTTGTGAGTTCTCAAAGGCATCATAAATGTGCTTTAGAAGCAATGTACCTGCATCGGTTGTTGATCTACCTCTCGTAAATCCAAATTGGTGCTGGTGTAAAAGTCCGTTGAGATTAAAGTGAGAGAGCAGTTGATTGAGAATTAGTTTTTCAAAAATTTTACTTAACGCAGGCAGAATCGATATTGGTCTATAATTAGCGGGGTCAGTTTCATTACCAGATTTGAATAAAGGAATAACTTTACTCATCTTCATTAGATTGGGAAAAACTCCCTCGTCAATGCAATTGTTAAATATATAAGCTAAACAAGGAGCAATATCACCAACAATAGTAGCTAATATCTTAGTCGAAATTCCCCATAAATCTTCAGTGTTTTTAATATTCAGTGTTTTAAATATTTTGACAATATTGTCTGCGTTAACATAACTAAATCTGAATTCATTATTACCCTGAGCAACACTGCATTCCAAAAGGCCGTATGCTATAGTGGCGGATGAATTTAATGACTGGGTCACCACATGTGGTATATTAGAGAAAAAATTATCAAAAGCGTGAGCGACCTCATCGCTTTTAGTTAATAAATGATCATTGACTTTTAGATTTATCTGTTTGTGGCCACGTTTTGTCTTACCAGTCTCATTGTTGATCAATTTCCAAGTGGCTTTAATTTTGTTAGGTGCTGTTTCAATTTTATTTTTTAAAAACATTGATTTTGCTACCTGACATACTTTTTTGAATGTTTTAGAATAATTCTTAATGTAAAGGTTATGTGAAGGATCGTGGAGCATTAGTTCCCTTGTAGAATACAGATCATAAAGTTTATTTCTACTTCTATAAATACCAGGTGTTGCCCAGTCTGCAAAGCTTGCACTAGTTTTAGCTATACAAGTATTTAATTTAAATATTTCCTTATGCTCCTCAGTAATTAAATTAGATAAACAGTTAAACAGCTCATTCGGGTCTTCTATACAAGGCAAAAGTGACATTTTAAGTTCTATGCAACCCTTAAACTTTGTAATACGACTCGCTGTGATAGGTCGGTAAGTGAATTTATGAGGTTCATTTAGTATGCAATTAGGAAATTTAACACTTTGACCATAATGATCTGATCCAAACTTTTTTATTAAGTTCTTACTAATTGGTTCACAACTACTAAAAATATTGTCTAGACATGTGGCTGTTGTTATAGTTACCCTAGTTGGTTCATTGAAAAGATGCGTCAGATTAAAACATTTGAACAAGTTAATGAACCTTTCAGACAGAGAATCTAAAATAATGTCTATATTAAAATCCCCGCAGACAAGCGCAGGACCGGGAGAAATGGCAAGAACGAAGGGAGGCCTACACCCAGCAGTGGGAGAGATTGGGATGCGGATGATGATGATGTCATTATTTACCCACCCGCAGAGTACTGTATGTATGTATGTATGTATGTATGGGGACTCCCTTTTCCGCATTTAGACTCAAAGGCGGTCCTTTATGCGTGGGGATGACCTGGCTCACTAGTAGTGAAGCCAGCCTAGCTCCTCCCAGAAGCACAGAAGTTTCCTGGGGTCTTCACAGGCTTCGAGGAGCGACCTCAGAGTACTTTGTAATGTATATAAAGTTATACCTAAACGTATGATTTTATTATCTTTGGTTATACCATGGTTATACTTCGTTTGACAGGTACGAAACCCGCTTGAACATTTTGTATGGGAAAATGATTTTTCTTTTATTTTGTTTTTATTTTTTTCAGGCAACACATCCAAGTACGTCCCGGCCGCGTCTCGCCTCGACCGCTCCACTCACAAGTGGCTGGTCTACATCCGCGGCGCGCGCGAGCCCGACCCCTCCCCGCTGCTGGCGGCCGCGAGGGTCACCCTGCACCACTCCTACGCGCCGCATCACAGGGTCACACTCGAGTGAGTAGCTTTACAGGAGTTTCATTATAAATTAAAAATCTTACTAAAAGTTAGCTCCAGCAGGATTCGAACCTGCGTAGATACAAGCGATCGCTCTTAAGCCGAGCTGCCTGACCACTAGGCTACGGAACCTTAACGCCGAGCGCTGAAATTATCAGTAAGATGATTTCTCGGTTAAAGCACCGATTTATAGGAGTTGTGTGGCGATTGAAGGTGATTTTGTGGCGTTTAGCAGTGTTTTAGTGATATTTAGCAGTGTTTTTGTGAGATTTAGCGTTGTTTTAGTGACATTTAGCAGTGTTTTAGTGACATTTAGCAGTATTATAGTGTCATAGAGATTCCGTAGCCGGGTCTATTAGGCACTCCGGCTTAATCACTTGATGCGGGTATGAATCCCGTTTAAGAAAATTTTGATAAGAGTTTTCAATTTCTTGTCACTTTAAAGTCCAGTCCCTCTAAAGTGGGTAGTCAGAATGACTAATCAATCTCTTTGTTTCAGCAAACACCCGTTCCACGTCAGCCGTCGCGGCTGGGGTGAGTTTCCAGCTAAAATAGAACTCCATTTCACATTGCCAGAGAGGAACCGGCCCGCGTGCGTCGAACATAACATCAAGCTCGATAGGAATTACACTGGAATGCAGACCTTAGGTATGTACGTATAGAATAGAATAGAATAGAAATAAGTTTATTTGACACACACACCACAAAACAAAAGACAAAGAAAGAATAAAAAAACAGTGACAAAAGCATTGAGATGTATTATAGAGCCACAATCAGACAAATAAAATGTAAACGCCAAAACTCGGCGCACGCTATGTAGTGCGCAGAGTTTTTCTTTTTTGCGTACAAGCGACATTGAGCATTAAAACAAACGATATAACGTCTACATTCAAATGTCAAATGTCATTGTAGAACATTGAATTTGCACGCACATTTTTAGAGTGTTGTCAGCTATGAGATTGTGACTCTTTAATACATCTCAATGGACAAAAGGGATAAAAATAAAGTTAAAAATGAAACAAAACAAAGCAAAAAGCAAAATAACTAACACTAACAGACTAATTAAAATTTAGGAACCTATGTACGTAGCTGATTTTCAGCCTTATTTTTCCTTGTAATACGGCGGTGTTGGCCAAGTGGATAAGTACTTCGACTTTCGATCCGAAGGTGAGTTCGAATCCGGCCGTGCATCAATGGACTTTTCGTGTCGAAAAATTTATATGCACTTTAACAGGAGCTTTAAACGGTGAAGGAAAACTTCGTGAGGAAACCCGCGGTTAGTCAGCCCCACATGTATTGAGCATTGTCTCTCCTGTGGATATGTCCGGCAGCTGAGAGGATGGTTTAGGTGCTACAAGCCTCCATCTCAACAATGTCCCAGGCACTACAGTGTTTCGTTAAGTGTAGGCAAAGCTTGCCTCCTGACTCTGTATCAATCATCTAGAAAGGCCTAAAAGTAATGTAATAACTACCCTAACTAGAGGGTTGATTTAGGGTTGACACACTTACCGCACAGATAGGTATGAAGATAGGTAAGTACACAAAGCAGGAGGCATAATCTGAGCGGTCACAACTTGGATGGGTGACCGCAAGTGGCATTATCAGCTGAGCGCTTCAAAAAAAAGTGTGAAAGTGTGTTTGTTACCATTTCACGCTCAAACGGCTGGACGGATTTGATTGAAATTTGGTACCGGTATATACCCTGGATTAAAGAATAGGCTACTTTTGATCCCGGTATTACCTCAGGAACGGAAACTATTCACCGCGGGTAACACAGTGCAGCTAGTAATTCATATTTTTATTTATTTCAGGTTCAGAAACAATTGTAGACGTCTGGCTCTACAGCACACCAGACATGTTACAATACGAATACATAGAGGACGACCACACACTCACAGACATACAAACAAACATACCAGACGCACAGACAGACATACAAACAGAAACGAAAATCAAGGAAGAAGATAAAGAAGATGTAATGGACGAACAATCTGACTGGATGGATTTCTTCAAAACACCGACAGAGTTAGACGTGGATGAAATGTTTATAAAACCAGCGAAAGAGATTGAAGTTAAAAAGGAAATTGAGCCGATGGAAATAGAAGAATTCGAAGAGAAAATAGACACGGAAGTTAAAGATATACAGAGTATGCTACAAGTGCCGACAGAGATATTAAATCAACCGACATCTACGAAAAAGCGTATCGTTAAATATATAAATCCAACGACAGGCAAGATATACTACCTCGAGATGGATAGAGAATTGGATTTAACGAAAGTACAGGAGATTATAATTAATAATACAACAACAAAAATAAGTCCCATCAAATCGAATGGGTTAAAGAACTTTAGGAAGAAAAAGGGGGTTTCTCTGCTGAAGCCTGAAGTGAAAAATCAGTTGAAGACAGAGAATTCTATCAAGATTGATAGAGTGAAACAGAATTTTCCACATCTGGAGAACGATCATTGTTACTTGTTCAATCCTAAAGTTAATGAATTTGATAATATTGAAGTTAAGAAAGAAGAAAGCTTGTATGACAGTTTGGTTTCTGTTATGTGCAGGTTAGTTTATCAGTTACGCTATCTATAGATCGTAATCATACCAGTTAAGCTATCTGTAGGTATTTTTGATGTTTAAACCACAATTATGTATTTAGGTATTTCATTATAAATGAAAAATCTTACTAAAAGTTTTTACGGCTTTGACGGGATTCGAACCCGCGAGATACAGGCGATCACCCTTAAGCCAGGCTGCCTTGCTACTCAGCCACGAAGCCTATGACGCCGAAGACGAAACTATTAGAAAGATGATATTTCGGTTAAAGCACCGATGAGCGCCATCTACAGGTATTCTAGAGGAATTAGATACACCTGCTCATTGAGCGAAATTGCATTCAGCTCAAATGACTAGAGATATCGCTATAGCTATTTCTATATTCTATTGGTTGTTTTTCTATGTATAATATGTATGTATTTACAAAAAAAAATATCAATGTACATATATATCAGTCATCTGGTTACCATAACACAAGCATTAAGTTGCTTAGCTTGGGACTAGATGACGCCGTGTGGAATGTCCAAAGATATTTATTTTATTTTTGATTATAGTGTTTGATTATAGTTTATATAACAGGTTCACGGATGTAAGATGCGCAGTGAACCACCTAGTGCGTCGTATTCCCCTCATCAGCTCGCAAGCGCGCGACCCCGACTTCTCCCGCCACTTCCCCTTCGTCGTCGAGAGCAGCGAGAGGTACTGGAAGCTGGATTACGCGAAACGGAGGAACATTGAGGTATGTTTGTATGTGCTGGTTTCAAGAACACTAACGGCCGGTTTCAATATTAAACTTACGAATGATCGTAGATTGATCGCCATAGCAACTTTGTTTAGACAACAAAAAATGTAGGACACTTTTTGACAGATAACAATATTACTATGACGACAGATCCACGATTATTAATAAGTTGAATAATGGCAACCCGGCATAAAAAAGAGATAGTTACCATGATTTGTGGATTTCCGAAAATCGGAAAGCCGTGTCTGCCTACCCCTTTGGGAAAGGCGTGATTTTATTATGTGGATATAATATGGTATATAAACATATAACATTATATGGTGTCCAGATGACTGATATAATACTTAGATGATTTTTTTTTCGTAAATACATAAAAACATTTTTTTTTAAACCTATAGTGTGTCCCACTGCTGGGCAAAGGTCTCCCCCATATCCTTCAACTTCTTGCGATCACCGGCCGCTTCCCACCATTCCTCCTGGAAGGCAACAATGTCGTCACGCCAGCGCCTTTTGGGCCTTCCTCGGCGTCAATACAATACATACAATTAAGATATAAAAACACCCAGACCCGGAACAAATATCTGCAGAACATACATTTGTCCCGCAGCGGGGATCGAACCCGCAACCTCCGCGTCCCAGGCCTTCGCCCACTGCGCCACAAAGGTCGTCATGTCTAACATGAATTCTTCATTCCAGTGGTCCCGAGCAAAGCTAATAAACAAACTCGTTACCGACCATTTCGGCTCGACATGGCGGACGAAACAAATACTCCTGTACATAAGACTCCACGGCCACTATCCTATCCGGACAGAAATCGTCAAGTCCGAGCACGAATGGTCCTCATGGAACGACGAGCAGACCATAAAAGACCAATACCCCAACCCCTCCGACATAACCTCACTTTCGATCTTCAAGTTCGATGACAGTTTGAACGATACCGTCGTGCTGTCAGACGATGAAGACATTGACGTTTTGGGTGACGCTGTCAAAGTCAGTGTCAAGAAGGAGGCGGCGGAAACGTCGAGCCTGCGCGTGCTGCCCGTCGATGATGATGATGATAGGCTGAGGTTCATGTTTATTGAGAGGAAGTGCTCTGACATCGGTATTGAGTTGAGGAATGAAGATATTGGAAATGGATATTCTTATAGGTAAGTTAACGACCAATTATTAAACTACTGCGCCCCAATAGTTCCCGTGGGAGTATCGGGATTAAAAGTAGCCTATGTGTTAATCCAGGGTAGAAGCTATTAAGCTAACGACCAATTATTTAACTACTAGCTGCGCCCTAATAGTTTCCGTGGTGTACCGGGATCAAAAGTAGCCTATGTGTTAATTCAGAATATAAGCTATCCTGGTACCAAATTTCATTCAAATCTGCCCAGCCGTTTGAGCGTGAGGGAGTAACGAACATTCACACGTACACACACAATCTGAAAACTGTTTTTTTTATACGTGACAGATTGCAAGCCCATCGACGCTGTTAGAAGGCTAACTGGTTTCCTCACGGTTTCCTTAAAGACTGCCCTGAATGCACGGCCGGATTTGAACCCACGACCTTCGGATCGAAAGTCGGTTTACTAATCAACTTGGTCAACCATCTATACTTCTATACTAATATTATAAAGAGGTAATGTTGGTGTGTTTGTTTGTTTGTATGTTTGGGGTAATCTCCGAAACTACTCATCCGATTTCAAAAATTCTTTCACCGATGTGTAGCATTGACTTTCCGAATGAACATAGGCTATATTTTATCAAGGTAGGTACCACGTGAGCGAAGTCACGGGCAAGTAAGCTAGTCTTATAAATAAATACTTACGATTGTGTTTCAGTGCCGTGCACGCAGTGTTATTATCAGCTATGAAGAGTTTCGCTGATGAGATGATACGAAGCGGCCTCGCAGAGAAACGAAGACAAGACAACCCGCAGTCTGTGCCTAGTATATGGACCGGGTAAGTTGGAAACTAACCTTATATACTTATGGTCTTATTTATAAAGATTTGTCAATTTTATATAGATTTAAAATATGTTTTTTTCTTGTTACTCTTATGAAAAGAGATAGCAACAGATTTAATAGTGGCAATTCGGAGTATCGCTAAAGCTAAACTTAACTAACCAAAAATGTTGCCGTCCCTTTCATAGCGATGGGAATAAAAAGGATGGCATTAATTTTAGTTAGTTTAGTTAAGCTTTTGCGACACTCTGAATATACAGTAAAGTATGTATTATGTATTGTTTCAGTACGAGTTCGTCCCGCCTCGCTCTCTCGCTCGCGCATGCGTGGCAGGGCGCGCGTCGCGGCAGGCTGCGCGTTATCTGCGCCGCGGACACGGCCACGCAGACCACTACATACACCAGCGTTTAATAAACATCTGCATAAGATACTAGAATTTTATTTAATCCTGATTTTCAAATACCTCTGACTACCCCCTTAGACATCTTCAAAAGGATCTGAAAGAAATGTCTACCGCTCCCTGGGATACAGTCGTGATAAACATCTGCATAAGATACTAGAATTTTATTTAATCCTAAAAGTAAGTAAGTTCGTATGAGCAAATGGCTAACTCTGGTGACGGAGTTTTTAGGCCGCCTTGAGGCCTCCGTCATGGCTTAACGACTTTTAAAAGCCGGGACCGACAATTTTACGTGCCCTCCGAAGCTTTATTTAATCCTGATTTTGAAATAAATAAATAAATAAATAAATATCCTTGGACATTCCACACGGCGTCATCGAGTCCCAAGCTAAGCAATTTAATGCTTGTGTTATGGTAACCAGATGACTGATAAACTACATAGATACATTTTTTTTTCGTAAATACATACATATTATACATAGAAAACACCCAGACACGAAACAAATATTTGCAGGTCATGCAAACATTTGTCCCGCAGCGGGGATCGAACCCGCAACCTCCGCGTCTCAGGCGGGCTTTCGCCCACTGCGCCACAGAGGTCGTCCTCTGACTACCCCCTTAGACATCATCGAAAGGATCTAAAAATTGCATTAAGATTTGAAAGAAATGTCTACCGCTCCCTGGGATACAGTCGTGATCATATTTCATTTATTTTTTTTCATTTCATTTGAAATAAAGTTAAAATTACATCTCAATCGGCCTGATTGTGTAACTTGTCTCGCTCGATTGTATCAAAGTAAAAATCACAGTAAACCGCGAAAACAACTGTCACATGACAGTAAGTAAGTAAGTTCGTATGAGCAAGTGTACAACTCTGGTGACGGAGTTTTTATAAAGTAATAGTCAGTTACTTATGTGTGAATGATACAAAAGTCATTCAAAATGTTTTAAAATTTACCTATTAAATTTTACTGGGTCAAAACTGACTACTTGATCGAATTTTCAAAAGCAAATTAGCTTGGAAGAAGATGCCTAATACTTTAGGTAGGTATATAAAAAGAAATAATAAACAAATTACGCCAAAAATAATTTAATAAATAAAATAATTTAACAATCAACAATCATGCAAATAAATAACCAAACACTCTTATGGCCACAAGTTAAGATAAGATAAGATAAGATAAGATACGTTTATTTGCCAGAACATATGATACCTACATCAGGTCTTACATTCTAATATTATGTCCAATTACATTCTACCATGCAGGCATGCAAATATTCAGTCAATTAATTTTTAATTAGGTAGGTACATTATAATAAAAGAAGCATTTAATTTTCCTACAATAATTCAATGTCCCTATAGTCAAAATATTGATTTAATGAATAATAGCATTTAATATTAAGCCATTTTTTTAATTTTATTCTAAAAAGATCACCTGACAGGCTCTTTAAGTCTTCTGGTAGATTATTATATATTTTAATTGTCATGTAGTATGCTTGATTCTGTGTCATTTTTAAATTGTATTTTGGGTTATGCAGTCTGTTGTTTGACATGTCCCTCAGTCTTCTAGACCTTAATTCGTGATTTTTTATAAAGAGTTCTGGATGCTGTTTAACGAGTTCTACCGATTGTTTGATATATAGGCAGGGGAGAGGAAGTATGCGATACTTTTGGAACAGTGGCTTGCACGGATCCAAATAATGTGCTCCGCACAAAGAACGTATGCATCGCTTCTGGGCCCTGAATGCTCTTTCGATGTCAACACTATTGCCCCATAAAAGGAGACCATACTGTAGAGCCGAGCCTATATGACCATGATATGCACTGAGCGCTGTTTAGCTATTGTGCGAGTCTAACAACTAAAACTAATTATTTTAATAATTTATAATAATACATAAAATACTGGGTGTGTTAAATTTGATAAAGCTTATGATTTTCTTGTACAAATGCTATATATTTTATTCACTGTTAATATTTAAAACTAAATTGCAAAAAAATGCGGGCCACCCGTTCGCTTTCACCTTAAGAAAAGGACGAAAATATTACTTTTGTCTCTTTATCACACGAGTTTTCTATAATCCTTCCTTGTTTTGTGACTGGAAAGTAACAAAAAAATGTGCTTTGTCTACGATAAGGCGAATCAATAATAATAAAACTGGTCTTATTCTATCTGACTGTCATTGCGTAGTGGTTTATGTAGGTCTGGTGTAAGAGGGGTTGCGGATTTGACCCCGGTATGGGGCATTTTGAAGGTCCACGTCGACTTCAACGTCAGTTTCCTGTAAACGAAATACATACATACATACATGCATAAAATCACTCCTCTTTCCAATGGGGGTAGGCAGAGAGTCAGACCACGGATCACTTTCTAGTCAGTAAAATCACTTTCTCGTCATTTAGTTTCGTTTGCAAACTTCTAACTTCCTACCTAGGCGTGACGTCACGCCTTAGTAAAAGGCGTATTACACTTGCGAGCGTTTTGGCGTCAAACACGAAATGTGTTTTTAAAAACTCAATTTTAGGCTGATACATTTTTCGATAAATAAGGGGATGATGATCCACCTGCTAGATGGATGGACGACATAGTTGCCGTACAGGGTAAGACCTGGATGCAAAAGGCCCAAAGTAGAGCTGATTGGCGGTTATGGAAGGAGGCTTATGCCCAGCAGTGGGACACAAAAAGCTGAATATGATGATGATGATGAAGGGGTTTTTTATTCAAAGGAGACCGATTGAATGGTTTTTCAAAATTAGTCATTGTTTAAGCAAACAAATAGGTAGGGGAGGTCCGGGCAAAGTGGACACCTTAACGTTTGATCGGCTATAGGAAGAGAACCAATATACATATAAATAAAACAATTGTTTTATGAGATTCAGCATTTATTAAAGTTTTAAATATAATTAACAGAAATTGCTAAACAGAAGTACTTTAATTGGAATTACTAAAAATATTGCAACATGTTCCGCTATCCACTTTGCCCAATGTACCGGGTAAAGTGAATAGGATGATAGGGCAAAGTGAATACAAATATTTAGCATAGTTTTAAACTATTTATTGGGCTTGATTTGTCTTTCTTTTGTATTTGTACACCATCTAAAACAATTAAGTTCAATATTTAATTAAAAATTCCCAGTAATCCCTTCATCAACTAGAGCATAATGATAATAATGATTATGATGATGTCAGTTTGATCCCCACTTCATTATCTTGTAAACAACTAAACCGATTTTGATAAAACATGTTTAACATGTTTTACAGCTATGAATCACAGCTAGACAACCTGTTTTTATTTAAAATAACACACTCTTTACAGAAGGGTGTCAAAAATAGGTAGATAAGCCAATCAGGGCAAAGCGAATACCGTATCCACTTTGCCCGTGATCACTTTGCCTTACTCCTAGTTTTTTTAATAATCCCAACCTAAAATCAAAATAAGTAACAACAAACTAGCAAAACTCTCAGAATATTTACTTGAAAATATGCTATTAGCGGACACAATTGTAAAAAGCAATATGTTTAGCTTATAAATGAGTTTTTGAAGTTTTACTTACCTCGAAAAGTCGTAAGAAATCTTCAGAATTTGTATTTTTTAATTTTTCTCTCGAATGCGACACGAAGCTTCGCTAGCTCTGTTTGCGTACGACTGAGGGGGAGCGGGTAAGTGTCATGGAGCGAGTTGTGCGTCTAGCGACGTGTTTTTGACGAGTAAACGAGGGTATTCGCTTTGCCTGGGCTATTCACTTTGCCCGGACTTCCCCTACCCGTTCCTTTTTATGCAGTTTCCCCCCGCGCCCCTCAGCCGCGAAGAGGGCATCGGCACTTGGCCGTTGACACTCAATCAGTTCACATCATAACTATCTTATAATTAACCTATTCTGTAACTGTACCAATAGCAGCAAATTTATTTATTAATATATTTTATACATTGTTGGAGAGGAGTTTTGGGCGTTGATGTCTGCGACACAGTTTTATACTTCTGCAGATGTCATCGACTTACAATGTTTGTACCTTTGCTTATTTGTTCCAAATAAAGTTTTTAGGTATTATTATTAAAAAAAAAAAAAAAAAAAAAAAAAAGTTTCATTACCATGAACAGAAGCCCCAACCACTCCAACAGTCATTATTTTTATTATAAACGCTTTAAAGTTGTAGAGAAGTGCCACTAAGATGTTATCTGAAGTGTATAATATCATCTTGAGTAGGCGCCGCGCATTCAACTACCTAGGTACCCACTTATAGGTAAGTATGTTCTTAAGTAGGTAGCTATACAATAGTAGCAATTCGGAGTGTCGCAAAAGCTAAACTTAACTAACTAAAAATGTTGCCGTCCCTTTCATAGCGATGGAAATAAAAATGATGGCATTAATTTTAGTTAGTTTAGTTTTTAGCTTTTGCGACACTCCGAATTGCCACTAGTGTCCCGTTAAGTGTAGGCAAAGTCAATCATCTAGTAAAGATGTAAAGGTATGAGTTTTTTTACTATTTTTATGATAATGGAGTCAAATCAGATGTCGCAAAAACTAATTTGACAGCAGTAAAATTGATCATAAAATTGATGACATCCTTTCTATTTCTATATGGCAACATTTTTAGTGCTGTCAAATTAGTTTAGTTTTGGCGACATCTGAATTGACAGCAATACTCAGCAATACTGACCTCGGGCTCCATGCTCCTGGACCAGGGTCCCCAGCCGTGGGACTCGTGTTCGTCCTCGTGGTCGTAATGATGCTGATGCTGGGCATGCTCGTAATATATCACCTGTAAAGAGAATAAAATACCCATTCATTCATGGGTTCTACCTATTTCAGGTTCTTGCCTGATTCTTTCCCTGGTGTAGTAGGTCGCGTTGGAACAGGCAGTAGAATCTCCTAGTTTTAAGAACGTGACATGTCAAAGTGGTCTATAAACGATCGTATAGGTACTGAATAAATACATTTTAAATGTTGAATTTTTGAATTTCAGATCTGAAGATTGCTTGAACAATTTCTTCAAACCCTGTCCCGTCGTTTTGGAGTCTATAGGGAACATGTGCGTACATTTGTTATATTTTAGAGGCATTTTACCTAATGCTCAGATGCTTGTTATATTTTTTGCCATCTTTTTTCATTGGCATCATTCTACAGGGTGTAAAAAGACGTCTACCGAAAACGAAACGGGGTGGTACAGCACCCCAAAAGACATCTAAAGAAACATTAGTTGTCTGAAAAAAGACCGCGGGCGGTCGATGACCGCGGGCGAGATCAGCTGTTCGCTGTCGTACGAGCGTAATATGATATGCGTAATATTGCTGTTTCTTTAATTTACTTGTTTATTTCCTTTATTAAATTATCTAATTAGGTGGAAATGGTCTTATTATGTTGTACGATGTGTATGTGACTAAAAAAAAAAAAAAAAATATTTAAGGTAAAAAAAATTTTTTTTCGCTAATTATGTTCAGTACTATGGTCTGATTGCAACCCATCAGTTTTCGGTAGTAGTCTTTTTACACCCCGTATAGTAAGAAAAAAATACGTTAGGTATCTAAAGACTAGCTAAATTGTTATGAGCAACCAAGGCCATTCCGACCATCTCATTCTTTTTCTTTCCACCCAAAGGTTGTCTGAAAGAGATCGCTTCTTAGCGATAACACCTATTGTACAATTATTCTTAAGGTTTACTAGTTCTTACGTTTTTTTGTAAATGTAGGTACAATAAAGTAGGTATTTTCATTCATTCATTGATTCAAGACCATGGATTTAAGAGAGCGCCATATGCAAATTAGTCGTCGAAATCCTTATTCATCTCAGTATACCTATGTGAAAGCTACGTCAACAATTTGCATCAGGACTAGATAGGTACTAGCAAAGACAATGCACTAAGGGGGGTTACTTAGTTTACCGTAGTATTGGATACTGTCCTCGATACTGTCAAGTATCACAAATGTATGAAAATCCAGTGCAGCGCCTCCCCCGGTAACTTGCATGAACTAAACATTCCATACATTTATACCGGGTTGCAATATTCAACTTACTAATAACCGTGGATCTGTCGCCATAGTAATATTGTTATTGTCAAAAAGTGTCCTACATTTTTTGTTGTCTAAACAAAGTTGCTATGACGACCAACCTACGGACATCCGTTAGTTGGCTATAGGAACCCGGCATTAGAATACTTGACACGTGAGCGAGGATAGATTACTATACCTACTATCTACTACTATATAGTAACCCTACTGGATAGTTTGGATAGTTCTTAGCGCGGTCAATGCCCCAGGCAGTGTAAACAATAAGTAGTAGGGTATCTTGCCTTCTTCGAGTCACAGTGAAAGTTGAAAGGACCTGACGGGTCGGTTCATGCTAGTACCTATAGTAGGTACCTATATTATCTGTGGTTCATGATCGTTTGCCGTTTACTGGTAGAACTTAACATTAGCACAAATTAATGCTTTCAAATTGACATTTACAGAATTTTATCGCGTAATTTACCTTTTATTATTTCCCGAGTTTCCCGACGTTTCGGCTGTGTTGCAACAACCGTAGTCGAGGGCGAACAACAGTTCGCTAACAGTTTAAAAGCATGAATAATAATTGTGATCGCGAAAGTTTAAGAAAGACTAGCACAAATTAACTTTTGCAAAATGCATGTACCAAATGTGTATTTAGACATGCCTCTGACTACCCCATTAGACATGTTTAAAGGATCTAAAAATGTCTAAAGATCTGAAAGAATATGTCTACCGTCTCTCGGGAATACAGCTCGTTATCATATTTAATTTTCATTTTCATCATTTTCTATGTAGGTATGTACCTATTTAGCAAAAAAAAATGTATCTATGTAGTATAATTAGTTCTCTAATAGCGTCGATGGGCTTGCAACCTGTCACGTATGGAAAGTTAACTTCTGCAAGATGTGGGCATGTACCAAATATATATTTGGACATACCTCTGACTACCCCCTTAGACATCTTCAAAAGGATCTAAAAATTGCATAAAGATCCCTGGGATACAGTCGTGATCATATATTTTTTTTTTTTCATGTAGTATAATATAATTATCAGTCATCTGGTTACCATAACACAAGCATTAAAATGCTTAGCTTGGGACTAGATGACGCCGTGTGGAATGTCCAGGGATATTTATTTATTTATTTGGAACTAGCTGCGCCCCGCGGTTTTACCCGCAGTAGTTCCCGTTCCCGTGGGAATACCGGGATCAAAAGCCTATGTGTTATTCCCGGTCATAAACTATGTATATTCAAAGTTTCAGCTAAATCCGTTCAGTAGTTTTCGCGTGAAAGAGTGACAAACATCCATCCATCCATACTTACAAACTTTCACGTTTATAATACTAGTAGGATTCTCAATCACTCAATCACTCAATCACTCAATCACTCAATCACTCAATCACTCAAGCACTCAATCATCTCAATTTGGCGCCAATGAATCCAGCGCTCCAACAGTCATGATGCTGCTTGGAGCAAATGCTGAGGGGTAGCCTTATTTTCTTGTCACTCGATTGTGAATAAGTATTTTTCATTTGTATGTTACCCATGTTTATGTTGATGGAAAATAAAAACTTTTTCTATTCTATTCTATAATCAATGGCCTTTAAAATCCTAAATTTTCAGTGTTCTAGTAGACCTAGACACCTTCTTCGCAAATACCCAAAAATTTTCTAAACTTTTTTCTAAATCACTAGATTATATTACTTTGCAAACTCATCGTGAATCAATATGTACCGTCACGAACACATTGCCCTGCTTTTATTCCGTCGATCACACTTATGCATAGATTATTTTTTATATATATTAAAAAGGTTGCTGACTGACTGATTGTAAAAATCACTTCAAAAATCACTAAACTGCGTATGATTTCATCGGTGCTTTAACCGATAAAATCATCTTACTAATAAATAAATATCCTTGGACATTCCACACGGCGTCATCTAGTCCCAAGCTAAGCAAATGCTTGTGTTATGGTAACCAGATGACTGATAAACTACATAGGTAGATAATTTTTTTTTGTAAGTACATACATATTATACATAGAACTAATGGTTTCAGGCCTCGGCTTACAGGGTCCGTAGCCTGTGATCAGGCAGCTCGGCTTAAGAGCGATCGCTTGTATCTACGCAGGTTCGAATCCTGCCGGAGCCGTTAACTTTTAGTAAGATTTTTCATTTAGTACCTACCCTTTTAAACAATAAAAAAAATCAATATCGCACAATATCGGTCTATTTTTGAAGGAATAATCAGTGAACATACATTAAAATAATACATAAGTAGATACAGTGGAAACAGAACCTCTTCCTTTTAAAAAGACGGTTAAAAAGAAGCCACGGGTGACCGCTAGTGACGAAGCTTGCTTTAAGTGGGCTACGGGGTCGTTTTCTCAACGGATGCCATGCTTTTTATATCACGCTTTTTCCTTCGACATACTTAAAGCTTGTTTCAATCGACTGGTAATGTTTAAGGTTATGTGGATTATTTTGCCGTAAGGTAGACGGATTTTGATAAATAAATAATTAGATAGTTTGTTTGTTGATTATTTGTTCGTTCGTATGAGCAAGTGGCCAACTCTGGTGATGGAGTTTTAAGGCCTCCGTTATGGCTTAACGACTTTAAAAGCCGGGACCGACAATTTAACGTGCCCTCCGAAGCACGGAAGCGCTCAGTTGATAATGCCACTTGCGGTCATCCAAGTTGTGACCATTCAGAACGTTGCTTAACTTCGACGATCTATCAAGAACGTCTTAGCAAGCTTCGCCACGAGCACTTCTGTTTATTTTTATGTTTAGGGTACGTAATCTCCGAAACTACTCATCCGATTTCAATTATTTTTGTCACCGATCGATGTGTAGTATGGACTTTATAACGTTTTCACATTGGCTATATTATATCAAGGTAGGTACCGTGCGAGTGAAGCCGCGGGCGAGTAAGCTGGTATAATATACTTAAAGTAGGGATAGGGAAGTAAAAAAAATCTTAACTTAAAAAACTGTTTGTTGTGTCACCATACAAAAGACATCAACGCGCTCAAAATGACTGTACTATTTTACCCGACTCTGAAAAAAGTTAATTAAAGAATGCCTGTACTTCAGAGGGCATGTTTAATTGTCAGCTTTTAAAGTCGTTAAGCCATGACGGAGGCCTTAAGGCGGCCTAAAAACTCCGTCACCAGAGTTGGCCACTTGCTCATACGAAGTTACTTTTTACTTTACTTATACTTTTTTTTTTTTAGGTTATAAAAAAACTAGCTGCGCCCCGCGGTGTTACCCGCGGTGAATAGATCTCGTTCCCGTGGGAATACCGGGATCTAAAGTAGATTTTTTTTTATTCCAATAAGCAATCCTGGTACCAAATTTCATTCAAATCCGTCCAGCTGTTTGAGCATGAAAGAGAAACAAACACACTTACATATTTCATTATAAATGAAAAATCTTACTAAAAGTTATCGGCTCCGGCAGGATTCGAACCTGCGCAGATACAAGCGATCGCTCTTAAGCCGAGCTGCCTGACCACTAGGCTACGGACCCAGTACGCCGAGGCCTGAAACTATTATTAAGATGATTTTTATCGGTTTAAGCACACACTTATATAATTACACACACACAACATTTTACCTTTATAATATTACCCCCTTATGCATATTGGTTTAGTAAACCTACTTTAGCTAAAACGGATATAAAATCTGTTGCTATCTCTTTTCATTGACATAGGAGTAACAAGAAAAAAACATTCTATAAATCTATATTAAATTGACAATTCTTTATGAATAGGCCGTTAGTGTGATGTGATGTTTGTTTAAATTAGTATAAGATTGTAGACAGGACACCATATCTGCTATTTTCTATTTTCTAAATTCCAACTATAGGTTTGTCCCTTTCTGTGTTCAATGTTAACAATTATGCCATCCCTTTCTTTCGCGAAGAACCTAGAAAGCTAAAGGGTCACCTCCAACCGGATTCAAATGAGGTTATAGATCGCATATTCATGACCTAAGACGGAAGTCAATTGCACGACTGTGCTCATCAGATAGTACATTCAAATAAACATAAAATTAATTATTAATATTTTCTGACTTTTAACCTGTCTTTGGCGCTTTCATTTTAGACGTTTCGTGTCGGACGGCTGCCGTGCGGCAACGGTGCGTTTGTCAAAAGCCAGAAAATATAGCATCAGATAATACTTATTACTTATGTGAAAGTTTGAGAAATTGCAGGATTTTTTTTTCTAAAAAATTTAAAAAGCCGTGTTGGTCAAGTGGATTCGTACCTCGACTTTCGATCCGAAGGTCGTGGGTTAAAATCCGGCCGTGCATCAATGAACTTTTCGCATTGAAAAATTTATATGCGCTATAACACGAGCTTATAACGGTGAAGGAAAACATCGTGAGGAAACCAGTTAGCTCTCTAATAGCGTCGATGGGCTTGCAACCTGTCATGTACCAAATTTGTATGTATTTGGACATACCTCTGACTACCCCCTTAGACATCTTCAAAAAGATCTAAAAATTGCCTATTGATCTGAAAGAAATGTCTACCGCTCCCGGGATACAGTCGTGATCATATTTCATTTTCATTTCAAAAAATTCTCAAAATAACATAAGGAACATTATGTTTACTTAGTTTTGTCAATGGTGTGCACTCAAATTGATGCCATCCTTTTTATTTCGATCGTTATGAAAGGGACGGCAACATTTTTAGTGCTGTCAAATTAGTTTAGTTTAGCTTTAGCGACATCTGAATTGACATAATTTTTTATAGGATAAGGTGGGCAATAAAGAGAAGAATATACCTACATAATTTATGACCTCAAATAACATTTAAGCTACTTTTTATCCGGATTACCACGCGAGTAAAGCCGCGGCAGCTTGTAATGATCTACACGTGAAAGTCTGTGTAAATATTTCCCTGCACTTTTCTAAGTTTGTTTTTAATTAGGTAGGTACCTACTACGTGCTAAAATTAAAAGAAAGTAGTATCACATTACAGTCAATATGTCATATTTTCACCATGACTATTAAAATAATTTATTTGGCTAAGCGAGATTTTGTGACAAGGTCAGTTCTTGTTTATAAGCTTGTTGTATGAATAACTACTTAGCTATAACTAGCTTACTCGCCCTACTTACCTCGCCTACATAGGTACCTTGATAAAATATAGCCTATGTTCATTCGAAAAGGCCAAGGCCAAGGCAAGGTAAAATTATGTCGTAACAACTCATAATACCACCTACAGAAAATTAAAAACAAGAGACAGCGGGAATAATTTTTAACTATTTTATTCATATTTACGGGGACACGGTATACGGGGACAACGGGAATAGACGGCTATACCTACATCGGTAAAAGAATTTTTGAAATCGGATGAGTAGTTTATAAAAGGGAGCACACAGAGAGAGAAAAACTGAAAATTAATAGTACTATACTGTATAGTATTATAATCTGTGGTTTTAGAAAGGTACTTACTTTCTGTGGTTGGTGTTGATGTTTGTTCTTCAGATCAATCCATAATCTGGCCAGGTTGATGGCCAGGCCCAGAACGGCCACGATGAAGAATTTCACCTAGAAAAAAAAAAAAAAATATTAAAAAAAATTGTTTTCGTAACATGTGATATAATTATAGGAGTTTTTGTTAAAAAAAACGCCGTGTTGGCTAAGTGGATAAGTACTTCGACTTTCGATCCGAAGGTCGTGATTTCGAATCCGGCCGTGCATCAATGGACTTTTCGTGTCGAAAAAATTATATGCACTTCGAGCTAAAGGAAAACATCGTGAGGAAACCCGCGGCTAGTCAGCCCCACACGTATCGAGCATTGTCTCTCCTGTGGACATGTCCGACAGCTGAGAGGATGGTTTAGGTGCTACAAGCCTCCATCTCAACAATGTCCCAGGCACTACAGTGTCCCGTTAAGTGTAGGCAAAGCTTTCCTCCTGACTCTGTATAAATCATCTAGTAAAGATGTAAAGGTAGCTTATTTTCTTGTCACTCGATTGTCAATAAGTATTTTTTATTTATATGTTACCCATGTTTATGTTGATGGAAAATAAAAACTTTTTCTATTCTATTCTATTCTTTACCTGTAACTTAAAGGATAGAATCTGTAGTAGTGTTCCGATCTTAGCCTTCAGAACCGCTCCTAGGATCAGCAGCTTCAATATCGCCTTCTTTTTCTTCTTCTTTTTGCCTCTCTGCTCTATAATATTAATTAAATATTTTATTCTCATAATTTCATGTCCAGTCGCCATTATATTTCAAACATACATTTCATTTTTTTTAGAAAGATGTAATTATTTATAATATTTTATATTTTGTATTATAGATTTAAACCACACTTAGGTAGGATTTCATTATAAATCGTTCGATCGTTCGTTCGTATGAGCAAGTTCATTCATATTATCATTATTTTATTGAAGCGCTCGTGGCGAAGATTGCTAAGACGTTCTTGATAAATCGTCGAAGTTAAGCAACGTTCTGAGCGGTCACTATATGGATTGAACCGCAAATGGCATTATCAGCTGAGCGCTTCCGTGCTTCGGAGTGCACGTTAAATTGTCGGTCCCGGCTTTTAAAGTCGTTTAGCCATGACGGAGGCCTTTAGGCGGCCTAAAAACTCCGTCACCAATTGGCCACTTGCTCATACGAACTTACTTTTTTTTATTGAAAATGTATAGATGGTAATGGCTTTAGTTGATGAGCAAATAGTGTAATTATTGCACGATTATTGCTTAATGTCAAAATCCCCTTTCAAGATTTTGGGAATTTTGTAATTATGAAAAAACAAAACCGCTACTTTGACAAAAGACATGCTATAATTGCAATCACAAACTAAAAAATTAACTTTCTCAGACCATTAAATATTGCGTGCTAAAAAATGATATAAATCATGCCCATGCTAAAAATGTATGCCAATGCGAACTATATTGTACCCTTAATCATAATCCAATTTCAACTAAACGTTCATGTATAATAGGCATTGAGGTACAATCTATAGAGCCACAATCAGACAAATAAAATGTCCGCGCCAAAACTCGGCGCACGCTACGTAGTGCGCCGAGTTTTATTTTTACGTACAAGCGACATTGAACATTAAAACAAATAACATAACATCTATATTCAAATGTCAAATGTCATAATTCATTTATTGCGAAAATGGGTACAACAAATGTCGACATGTTAAAATAAAAAAACATACAGATCAACCATAGTCAGTTTTTCAGCATGCAATAGTAGGTAACACATAAATCCATGTCATTGTAGAACATTGAATTTGCTCGGACATTTTTTGAGTGTTGTCAGCTACTAGATTGTGACTCTTTAGTACCTATAGTAACTCAATGATAATAGGCATTCAAAATGGACATGCTTTAACAATTTACCAAAAGTTGATAGCTAGAGATTATATCTGAAAATGGAAAATGTATAGAAAATTACATAACTTATTACATATAATATCATACGAAAAACGTTGACTTGAAAAAAGCCGTGTTAGCCAAGTGGATAAGTACTTCGACTTTCGAGGGTCGTGAGTTCGAATCCGGCCGTGCATCAATGGACTTTTCGTGTCGAAAAATGTATATGCACTTTGACACGAGCTTTTAACGGTGAAGAAAAACATTGTGAGGAAACAGAAATCAGCTAATCAGCTAATCAGCCCCACACAGTATTGGCCATTGTCTCTCCTGTGGATATGTCCGGCAGCTGAGAGGATGGTTTAGGTGCTACAAGCCTCCATTTCAACAATGTCCCAGGCACTACAGTGTCCCGTTAAGTGTAGGCAAAGCTTGCCTCCTGACTCTGTATAAATCATCTAGTTGTTGTTGTTTTTAGCCTGTAGTGTCCCACTGCTGGGCAAAGACCTCCCCTCGAGTTTTCCACTCGTTCGGTCTAACACCATTGCCTGCCACTGATCATCGCTAAAGATGTCCAAATCATCTAGTAATAAAAAAATTATACCCTTAAAACATTGAGATGTAGGTAATATAGAGCCACAATCAGACAAATAAAATGTAAACGCCAAAACTCGGCGCACACTACGTAGTGCGCAGAGTTTTTCTTTTTTGCGTACAAGCGACATTGAACATTAAAACAAACGACATAACGTCTACATTCAAATGTCAAGTCATTGTAGAACATTGAATTTGCACGCACATTTTTTTAGTGTTGTCAGCTATTAGATTGTGACTCTTTAATACATCTCAATGCCTTAAAACAAATAACCAAGACCATCACCTTGAAACGAGCTCTTGTCCTGCACCTCATTCTCCTTATTCTCAGCCTCCAACGCCTGATCCGCCAACACATCTAACGTCTCACTGCCCAACCCCCACAAATCAGCTACAACACCCCTTGCTTCTTCACCCCTTGCTTCACCCCTATCATAAACAATGTCCCCCTTTTCATCTCCCTTCACTTCCCCCTCTTCACCATACTCCTGTGGTACATTCTCCCCTATAACCCAAGATTGCCTTCCGTTGGGGAAGCTACGACCTTTTCCTTCTTTCTGTGCTTTCCTTGCTGGCATCATCACTGGATGGAGGAGGTGGATCTTGGGAGGTTTCTGCTTTTTCTTCTTCTTTTTCTCCGCTCCAGCTGATATGGTGATGCTGTCGATGCCGCCGCCTCCGTGCTTTTTGGGTTGGAAGGCTCTGTGGACAATTTTGAAGGTCAAGATCAGGAGACTCTGATTTGCTTCAGAATCTGTGAGTATGAGATGTTTCCTCTTACTTTACTTTGTAGTGGCACAGATAAAATATAGGCAATTCAGGATGTCGCCAAAACTTAATTAAACTAATTTGACAGCACTAAAAATGATGCCATCCTCTTTATTTCGATCGTTATGAAAGGGACGGCAACATTTTTAGTGCTGTCAAATTAGGTTGGTTAAGTTTTGGTGACATCCAGAATTGCCACTATTCTTGTTAAAATTTCTTAAACTTTTGCGATCACAATTAATATTTATACATACGCGGTGTTTTATCGCGTTATTTAAAGAAATTACCATTATTATATTATTATATTTAAAAGGAATAAGTAAATAACGCGATAAAACCCCGTCTCCATGTATTTATAAATATAATATTTCTTGTTTTTGTTTAACTTTTTGCAAACTACATTCAAGACTGTCAAGACTTAACCTTGGATGGAATAGTTCAAGTTAACTGCTATGTTGCACTGATGCTGTCAATAAAATAGCATCTTAAGAGCAATTAGCTTTCGAATTAAACCATAACTTGATGTAGGTACAATTAAATGATAACTCGGCCACATGTGAAAGTTACTTTCGATTGAGTTGTTTTAATGCATCGACTTGACTTTACTGCAAAACGGATGCCAATTACCTATAGCTTTATTTAAATTATATTGAATTATGTGATAAATAAGTCAGTTATAAAATAATATTTTTAAATTGAATGTTTTGTCGTGAAAATAATATTATGGTTATAAGTAGGTAATACATTTTTACGTCGTATTATATCGTCCACCGGCTCAATGGGTAGATGACATCCGCAAAACAGTGGGTTGCACGTGGCTAAGACTAGCGCAGGATAGAGGCGAATGCCATTCACGAAGGGAGGCCTATGCCCAGCAGTGGGTTAAAAGTGGCTGATGATGAATACATTTTTATAAAAAGTTTATGATCAATTTTGATTGGGCTTTATTAAATGTAGACGCGAACAAAGTGTTTTTATATTTTATACTAGCTTGCTCGCCCATGGCTTAGCTCGCGTGGTAAATATAGCCTACCATGGTAAAATATAGCCTATATATTCGGAAAGTCCATGCTACACATCGGTGAAATAATTTTTGAAATCGGATGAGTAGTTTCGGAGATTACCCCAAACATCAAACAATCAAATCAACTTTACCTCTTTAAAATATTAGTATAGATTGGCCCTTAGGTAAATAACATTATTTTGTCTCTTTTTTAATGCCTTCCTGCCTCCTCAAAGTGAAATTATGAACTGCAAATAAACCTATAAAACACTTACAAAACAAAGTCAAAACAACATCCGTATTCATGACGCATCACCGGTTCAGTGGGCGTTTCCCTTAACGGTTCTAGGTCATGTATGCACAGGGAAGAAAGTAGCTTCGGTCATCCGATTTCACGAGTGAAACCGAGTGTGCAAATTAATTAGTAAATATCACATATTAGGTACTTTTTTTGATAGTGAGTGCTCTTCTATTAATTTGAGTGGAATTTTATTGTGATGGGTTCAGCCTTACTAGCCCAGTCAATGTCAAATTGGCCCAAATAGGGGTAAAGGTCGCGCCTCGTAAAAAGAGCTTGGTCGGGGAAGTAGCGGGGGTATGTTTGCGCCTGTGTTCACTCGCTGACGAACCAATAGCACTCGCTAAATCAATGGTATGAAGTGCGCCGCACCTCTCCACCAATCATCGACCACGGAGCAGTTTGACAGCCAGCGCTCTTGTTATGTGGCGCGACCTAAATACCCTTGCATAAATTCCCAACAAGCTGAACATTTGCAGGGACAGATGTCCGCTTGGTACGCGGAGGTTGCGGGTTTCATCCCCGCCACGGGACAAAATGTTTGTACTTATAAACTACAAATATTTGTCTCGAGTCTGGTGTTTTCTATATTATAATGTGTAGTTACCTATAAATAAATAAATACTTAAATAAATATCCTTGGACATTCCACACGGCGTCATCTAGTCCCAAGCTAAGCAATTTAATGCTTGTGTTATGGTAACCAGATGACTGATATACTACATAGATACATTTTTTTTTGTAAATACCTACATACATATTATACTTACATAGAAAAAACCTATGTATGTATTTAGAAAAAAAAATATCTAAGTGTTTAAAATATGTTTATAAATATGTTTTCAAGTCGCGATAGTTTAAAAAGTTTTAAGTATATCTAAGTGTTATATCATCTGGTTACCATAACACAAGCATTAAGTTGCTTAGCTTGGAACTAGATGACGCTGTGTGGAATGTCCAAGGATATTGTTTCTGTACCTGGCCACTCCATTGTGTAAGATCTCAGCGAGCGAAGCGAGGGACTCCTCGACATCTTCTCCGATCTTCGAAGGCAGTTCTTCAAAGGACCTGCCTGATGTTGAGATCTCAGCATCAGCAGCCTCTGTGGAAGACATTACTGTGTAATAAGGATGATCAAAAGCTTAAAAGAAGATCTATATTGAATGAATGAATGAATGAAACGTTTATTTGGCATATACATACATAAAATGACGCCTCTTTCCCATGGGGGTAGGCAGAGAGCACGGATCTACACTTGCTACGATCCTGACAAACTTCTTTCGCCTCATTCACCCTCATTACATTCTTCATACACGCTCTCCGGTTTAGGGTACATTATTTGGCACAATACAAAGAAAATGAAAAAAAACTTAATTATACAAACAAAAAACTTAAGGTGGTTGTATGTGACAAACTAGTGCCGCCGCCTATTTTATTTTATTACTACCTACGTTGAAAAAAGGAATTTAAAAAAGCTTAATGTTCCTTTGAACCAGATTTTTTCATAATGACAGTTAAATTCTCAAAGATCTCTAAAATATCTAAAAAATTAAAAGAAAAAATTTTTCCAAGTGCGAGTCGGACTCGCGCACGAAAAGTTCCGTACCATTAAGTGAATATTTCAAGCGTCTACACATGTTGTCGTAATATCGAACAAAAGACGGCAAAAAAAACACGTTTGTTGTAGTGATTTTTGTGTGTGGAGCCCCCCTTCAATATTTATTTTATTTTGTTTTTAGTATTTGTAATATTGTTATAGCGGCAACAGAAATACATCATGAGACAGAGAGACAGCAGAGTTTTAGTAAAAGGGTCCCGTTTTTACCCTTTGGGTACGAATCCCTAAAATAAGAATGAAAGAAATAAATATATTTATTTTGTTATTAAGTACATATTATAGGAAACACATTAGGTACCTACATATAAAAGGAAAAAGAAAAAAAAAACAAGAAAAATGACAAAAATGGCTACTACTACCTAGTATTCTTTTATCTGTGCTACTACTCAGCATGATTCGACAGGAACCAATTAACCTGCCCAAGCGCTGGTCTTCCGTAGCGCCGATATATTCCCAACCACCCCAGTAACCTCCCCATCAATGGGGTGGTTGGGAAAAAAAATCCCATCCACCCCATTACTCAAGTCAATGGGGTGGATGGGAATTTTCGCATTGACTTGAGTAAACCACCCCACTGATTTTTACCGTAGGTAAAATGGCAAGACCAAGTAACCCAACCCGAGAAGCCAGACGCGGATACGATGACAATCGTGCTCATAATTTCAACCTTTCTAGACACGAGATCACCGCGATGCAAACCACATCGTCTGTAAGTAGGATTACCGGTAGCTTAGCCTTTATACGAGCAACTTTAGGCAATTATTAGTTGCAATTCGGAGTATCGCAAAAACTTAACTAACCAAAAATGTTGCCGTCCCTTTCATAGCGATGGGAATAAAAAGGATGGGATTAATTTTAGTTAGTTTAGTTTAGCTTTTGCGACACTTCGAATTGCCACTATTGTTTTCATAAAACTGTTACTATCACAGTTTTCAATATTATCGAAATAGACAAGCTCCTATAAAACAAAGCTGAATTGTTCTGTATATGAAACAAACACATTTACAAAACAGAATGATATTCCCTACAGACATTAATTTGATAAACTATGGCAATATCGTGAGGAAACCTGCGGTTAGTCAGCCCCACACGTATTGACCAGTCTCTCCTGTGGATATGTGCGGCAGCTGAGAGGATGGTTTAGGTGCTACTAGCCTTCCATCTCACAATGTCCCAGGCACTACAGTGTCCCGTTAAGTGTAGACAAAGATTGCCTCCTGACTCTGTATAAATCTAGTAAAGATGAAAGTAAAGGCCAACGTTATGGCAACTTTTATTACCCATGTCAATTTAAATCGTTCGTTTGCAAAACTCTTGTAAAACGGGCACAAACTGTACGATAAACCAGTAAACGTTTACAAATCTATGTCTATGTTTTAACAAGTGGCAAAATTAAAAATTAAAACCGAATATGATCACGACATTTCTTGCAGATCTTAATGCAGTTTTTAGATCCTTTTGAAGATGTCTAAGGGGGTAGTCAGAGGTATGTCCAAATACATACATATTTGGTACATGCCCGCATTTTGCAGTTTACTTTTAAAAACATTTTTTTCAATAGGTACCTTCGCTGAGATTATTGTCGATACAAAAAAAACAAACACTTGGCATGTTCGTGCTAGCTTAGCTACATAGATAAATTAATGAATTGGTAATTGAAAGTTAAATGCGTTCAACCATTAATAATGCATTAACCACTGCACAGCGAAATTTATTATCCAAATAATAAATATTTATAAATTTTACAAATATGAATCTTCAATAAGTATGGCGGGAGACGATAAAAAAGAATATGATTACGCTATCGCGTTCAGTGCCCATGACGCACGTGACCAAGTTGTATGGACTTCAGAGAGCCCGTGGAAACTTACGGCCAATTTCAATAACATGTTGACATTTAACTATCAGTTGAAATCTCTACTTTTATTCGCTGTCAATGCATTTTTTCGTTTCAATAAACGAATTTAGATAGGAATTCTTATCCGCGACTATTGGTCTACTTTTTGGAGGGCAAATCGCTTAGCAGAGATAGTAGATGTATGGGAAAATAAATAAAGCGTTTCAATAACATTTTTTAGTTGAACTTCAGTTGTGATTGGATTATTGAAGGATCAAAGATATTTTAATAGTTTGGCCTGATCCAAAAATAGGGCTGTTATAAATTTAACCGTTCTGATATATAGGTAAACTTTATAAAAGAAAGAAAGAAAGAAAAATCTTTTAAAAATAATACATAAGGTACCCGTATACCTAAACATGTTTTATCAAAATCGGTTGAGTTACCAGATATTGGGGGGAGAAAATGGAGATTTCAAAATATACCCAAGTTTAGTTTCACATGACATGTAAGGAAATTGTGTGTAGAATGCAAACTAAAAAATAGTATAGGTACTTATTATAATCAAAATGGTAAAAATGGTAGTACTTAGTTAGTGTCTGTGGTTACGGGGGTTATAGGTCGCGCCACGTAAAAAGAGCGCTGGCTGTCAAACTGCTCCGTGGTCGATGATTGGTGGAAAGGTGTTGCGGCGCACTTCATACCATTGATTTAGCGAGTGCTATTGGTTCGTCAGCGAGTGAACACAGCCGCAAACATACCCCCGCTACTTCCCCGACCAAGCTCTTTTTACGTGGCACGCTATACTTAGGTACTTACTTTTAATAATTAGTTAGGTCATTTTTTGAGAAAATTATTTTTGGAATTGTAAATTTGATTTTGACCAAATCGTTTTGACCTAGGTAATCTACAAGTTCACAGGTGGAGAGAGTGTTACACTTTCGTTTCTCAAACAATGCTCGTGGGAAGTTGATGCTGTTTGTATAGCTCATGCTCATATTAAATACAAGATACAATGGTGTCAATTCAAATGTCGCCAAAACTAAACTAAACTTATTTTACAGCACTAGAAATGTTGCCGTCCCTTTCATAACGATCGAAATAAAAAGGATGGCATCAATTTTAGTGCTGTCAAATTAGCTTAGTTTAGTTTTTGCGCCATCTAAATTGACACCAATTTCATCCAAATATCCCATAAACGAGGATTATAAAAAAAAAGTGAAATATGATCACGACTGTATCCCGGGAGCGGTAGACATTTCTTTCAAATTTAATGCAATTTTTAGATCCTTTTTGGAAGATGTCTAAGGGGGTAGTCAGAGGTATGTCCAAATACATATTTGGTACATGCCCACATCTTGCAACTCTTCATACGTGACAGGTTGCAAGCCCATCGACGCTATTAGAGAGCTAACTGGTTTCCTCACAATGTTTTCCTTCACCGATAAAAGCCCGTGTTAAAGCGCATATACATTTTTCATTGCGAAAAGTTCATTGATGCACGCCCGGATTCGAACCCACGACCTTCGGTTCGAAAGTCGAAGTCCTAATCCACTTGACCAACACGGATTTTTACAATCGTAGCAACAAAATAGTGGTGTATAAAATAATACAAGGTGTAAAACACCATCTCACACAAAACCTCGTTAACTTAAACCGCGTTCACATGTCGCGTGTTCATACACCATGATATGCAAATGATTATCATAACATTTTATTGCCCTCACACCAATGTTAAATCACCTTAGAAGAAAGTGAAAATGTACGAAACAACATTTTTGTTACCAAATTATAATAATCTAAAGAAAGCATTATGACGACATTTTATGTAGGTTTAAGAAAGTTTGTATTTATCTAGACAACCTCTGTGGCGCAGTGGGCCAAAGCCCGCCTGAGACGCAGAGGTTGCGGGTTCGATCCCTGCTGCGGGACAAATGTTTGCATGATCTGCAAATATTTGTTTTGTGTCTGGGTGTTTTCTATGTATAATATGTAGGTATGTATTTACAAAAAAAAAAATGTATCTATGTAGTTTATCAGTCATCTGGTTACCATAACACAAGCATTAAATTGCTTAGCTTGGGACTAGATGACGCCGTGTGAAATGTCCAAGGATATTTATTTATTTATTATTATTTATGTTTTGCTTCGCAATATCGTTTACTAAAATCTTTTCTATAGATTATTTAATTACTTTTAACTTTAATATAAGTAGGAATAATACGTCACAATAACAATATCATATTATTTTCTACGAAATAGTTAATCCAATTATAGGTAACATGAATAAAATAGAGACTCGAACCAACTGTTTTCTTTTTTTGACATTTACATCTTTACTAGACTAACAGCGTCAAATGGCAATTTATGCGTACACTAAACGGGACACTGTACCTAATGCCTGGGACATTGTTGAGATGGAGTAGACTTGCCCAGCACCTAACTAAACCATCCTCTAAGCAAACTTGGCCTTACCAGGAAAGAACATGCTCAATACGGGGGCCGATTAAGATGTAGGTTTCCTCAAGAATTTTTACTTTACTGTTTTTAAACTCGTCTATGTCTTGTTGTCTATGTCTTGTCTATACCTAAAATGTTTCAAAATAAAAACTCCTTCAAATCAAACGTTGAGGCACACCTAACACTTTTTAAAAAATAAAAAAATTCTATTAGCGTGTTTTTTATTTCACTATCAGAAATATTATACCTGTTAAACATTTTTAAATTCTAATTTGTGGGTTCAGAGGATTATCAACAACAAACAACAACCTCTTTATATTATAAAGAAAAGATAAATTTATACAACAAACTAAAACCTCTTTAGATTATAAAGATAAATTAGCTGATATTCTTAATCCGGTTAAACCGCCGTTAAGTACCTACCTACTTACATTATACATTGTATAGGCTTTGTCAGTCTGTGTTGGGTTAGTGGTGGCTTGACATTCAAGTTATAGGCCGTGGCTTTGAATCTCGGCAACTCGAACTAAAAAGCTTACTCGGTCGCGGCCTTCGCCCCCGTAGTAGGTAGGTACACCTAGGTATATCTTCAGCTTATCGATGTTAAGAAAATAAATCTTGTTAAACAAGAGTATTTAAAAAAAAATAATAATAATAGGTACTCTTGAGTACAAGAGTATTTTTTTTTTCTTCATAATGAGTAGGTGAGTTAACTTATGTTTACATAGTAATTCTGCTGTAAAAATATCTTACCAACAAAGTCATTTGTAAAATTAAATATTGTGTCCAACCTGCTGGCAAATAAAGTTTCTTAATAGAAATACCTTTAGTGCTACTTTTAAAAATTGCAATAGTAATTTCTTAATAATAATTCAATAAGAAAAACGTGTTTTATTGTCTGTAAAAAAATAATAATTGAAGAGCGAATAATTGCATTTAATGCATTTAATGCTCCATGCTCTTACCTACATGAATAACTAAGTGTTACTGAGCCACCCATTAATTTAATTAATCTTGGAATTACTAAGATTTCTAGCAAGCTTTGTCAGATACAACACGTTTGGAACATGGTTTTTCTTGTGTAGGTATAAGGTTTATTTGTGACGCGGCCTAAAAATTCTGGAACAAGAATTGACACTTGCGCATACGAACTAGTGTATTACCTAAGTGTAGGCAGAGATCCCTCATGAAATAAAATGTAGGTTGGTTCGTTTGTTCGTAGTTATAGGTTGGTAATGTATATTACCACAGATAAAATAATACTAGATATTACTTAATAGTTTTTAAGAACAATTCTTGACATGAATAATGCATTAAATCTAATAAGTGAGGAAATCCAATTTTAAGTAGGTATTTTTCTTGGTACGTTTTTTGTCAAAGTTATTTGTTATGCAAAGGTTTTTTCTATTGACGTACGTTCCTAACTATTTCCCACAAATGTAAAACATAGTTAGTCACTTAAAAACTGTTAGTTAGGTAAGTACCTAAGTACTTAGGTACCTACTTATAAGTTACTTAGTTGGTTTTTCAATAAAAATGTAACCTTTATTTATTTTTTAATATAAGTACCTAGGTAGTAGATACGGTTTCAAGTTAATACATATCAGAATCATCTTATAAAATTATTATTTAAAATTTTTACCTTGCCAACTTCTCCGTTCTTGATCCACCTTCTCGTTCCAACTATCCAGAAGTTTCCCAGCTTTCTCTCTCGCACACGACCACGCCTCTTCCTCCCCAATACAACCCCAGATCGACATTAAACTAGGGGCTATACTTTTACCGAAATTCATAACATATTCATACGATGTTTCTATCAACGTCGCACTATGAACATGACCTAACCCTATTAAAAATAAGAAGAGCGCGAACTGTTTTCCCGCCATTCTAAACGTCACTTGACATTTATATTGAAACTTTTTTACAAAATTTTTTTTGTTAGAATTTTTCGAGTTTTTTTTTTAATTTCTTCGATGGCTACGGCTTGTGAAAGGTGGTTTCCCACTAGCGATCAAGAACTAACTGACTTGCGTTGGCCGTGTCAATGGATAGCATAAAAAGACTACTTTCTTTTGCAACCGGTTTAGTCTTTGGCAATTACGTGTGTGATGAGAGCAGGTGAAAATTAGTTTTCATTGGGATCCGGGTGAACAAGGTTAAGTAGGTTCTATTTTCGCCATTCAGCCTTTGTATTAAGTTTTTTTTTAAGTGGATCGATTACCTGCATTATTGTATGTAACTATTAACCAGTTTTCTATTTAATGTTTTAACTATTTCTAATACAATACAATAAACAAACAAACTTTAAATTGAATAAATATTTTTTGTAATTTATTTTTGCTCAACAAATGCCTACTTACACAACAATTGAAGCCCCTAATTAAAGAAATAACAACCTCATTTTATGGCCGAATATTAAAAAAACGTTTTTACATAAAAGTTATGCTAACAAAGCAAATGGCAACATTCGTTTTTTATGAAAACAGACCTCTTTCGTAAACTTAGAGAACAAACATAGAAAAAAAAAACCATAGAAGCTTATCTTTTTTGAAGTTGGTTAAATCGACGCTGGCCAAGTGCGACTATGACGTGACAAATGCGCACAGAAGCTCATTGCATGCAGCTTTGCCACGATCGTGTGTCATGGGCACTGAACGCGTATAAAAAGGCATAATGTTTTGATTGTAATGACTTAGAAGCTTAGGTAAATAGGTACCCACGAACTAGGTTAATTTGTCTGATTCCTAAAAATATGGGTCTTGAAATTGATCTTTTAAGAGCTTGATGAACTTATAAAATAGTAACTGGAGTAAAGTAAATACCTACCTAATGTTAGAAGAAGGTCGCCTTAACTTTACAAGAGCAATGTAACACGTTTGCTTTGATTAATTTTTAGGCGCATGGCCGCACTAATCTAATTATTTGGTTGTCAAAAAAACTGATATTTTTTCTAAGATTCATTCTAGATTTAAATTCAGAATTTCTTAAAGTAAAGTAACTGATATTTTTTCTAAGATTCATTCTAGATTTAAATTCAGAATTTCATAATAAGTAACTGACGTACACAAAAACTTATTTTATTTTATTATTACGTTGAACAAAGGAATTTTTGTTTTTGTTCAACGTACCTTCATATAAAATAGGCGGCTGCGCTAGTTCGACGCATACAAGTAAAAAGCAACAATACTTCTGCAAAAACATCAAGGGAAGGCTAAATATACCTAGATACCTACTTCAAGATAAATTATAATGAATAATATTGATTCTTATGAATTTTCTCTACTTCCTAAAACCGACTAGCTACTTAAAAGTCAAGGATTCAACAAACCGGAAGAACGATATTTAAAACTATCTTAGCTTCTTGGCTCAGCCAAGAAGCTAAGATAGTTTTAAATAGCCAAGTTGGCTGTCATAATTTTCTGTCTGTGTCTAAAATCTTGCTATTAGGTAGGTATCCGTAATGTATTTTGTAAGTATTATGTATTATTATAGGTAGGTAGGTACTTATATTAAATATTATTTTGTAGGTAGGTACTTTTAATGGCTTTTTATTAAATTTGAGGTAAGTAAATTAGGTAGTATAAAGATTTTAAATAATACCTCAGTCTAATCAAGCTAGCTATTCATCTAGCTAAGCTATCAAATCTCGACCACTACTGTCAGGTTTTACAGTAAAACTATATTTACCTACTGTCAAATCTGATACTAAACAATATAAAAATGTTGTATCGTCCTAAAATCCTGCAACTTTTTGTTTTTATATTTAAAACGAGTTTATTTTGCTAAATAAAATAGGTAAGGTCAAGCGCGAGTTGTATCTGCACCTTGTGGTTCCGTATCTAGTTGTTCTAACTCTGGTTTAGTTGAAAATGATAACTAAGTACATTTCCTTCACATTTTCCATGTGTATTATGTATCTATACTTCTATACTATTATTATAAAGAGGTAAAGTTGGTTTGTTTGTTTGTATGTTTGGGATAATCTCCAAAATTACTCATCCTATTTCAAAAATTCTTTCACCGATTTGTAGCATGGACTTTCCGAATGAACATAGGCATTTTATCAAGGTAGGTATCCCGCGATAAGGAGTAGCGAAAACAGAGTTTGGTGGCCACCAAGTGCAACTTCGCTACTTCTCCTAAACTATACAAAATGAAACTAATAGGTACAGAGGTATTAAAAAAAAGCTTATGATAGGTTTCACAAACTGTAGGGTGAACTCATCTAATTCTGTGACTCGCCTAATTCGGTGATATTGGGTTTGAGCGCTATTACCGGGCTGTACGATTGAAATCAAGGACTTTAAATACAACCTTTTGTCTCTGTAATAAAGCTCAAATTCGTCTGTAAAGTTTGGGGACGATCGAGTGAGCGAGAAAACAACAATTAACGGTTTTGTCAGTTCGCGCGCAAATCTCGCCGGTTTCGGCTGTGTTTGTGAAATGGTGGCGAATTTTGCTGTATTTATGTAAGTATTTAACAGATTTCTTAGCTTCTTTCTAATAAAGTGAATTGTAATTGATATTCCCTTGATGTGGCAGTAAAAAGTTTGTCATAATTCTGCGTCGTTTTAGTGTTAGAGCTTATTTTGTTCGTCATAAATATTAGCGTTTTAGCGGTTGAGTGGTTTCTGTGCTATCACAGAATTATAGTAGTTATGTACAATTATTTGTGGTTTTAACTGAAAGAATTGACTTAATTTGAGTTAAGTAGACAAGATTGATGTTATTTTATTAGTTTTATCTTGTCTTAATTAAAATGACGACTTTGAGCCAATATTATATATTTTGCTATCACGGAATTGAGTAACACTTTAATGTTACTTGTCACGTAATTACGTGAGTAGTTTGATTACTAAATTTCGCAGCATTTGTTTTATTAATACGAGCTACAAATTTAAACAGACGCTAAAATCTAAGCAGGTACCTATGTATTTATCATTATAATTTGCTTGTTTACTTTCAGATATTATGGATGACCCCAACAAGAAGAACAGAAAATACTCTGAGTTCGATCTCGGAGCCGAAGAATAATTCTAAAAGATTATTATCTAAATTTTATGATATTAACTTTGTAAAACTTAAATAAAGTTAACTTGTCTAATTCCGTTATATCAGAATTAAAGTAGTAGCTATCACGGACTTAAAGAGGTCACCACGGAATTAGGCAAGTTGACGTGCTTTGGTAAATTTGGTATAACTCTTAGGTTTCTAGAAAAAAATGCGATTAATTGCGCCTATATTCCTCATAAAATACTGATTAAAACTCTGGCTAAGTCTGAATTAAAGTAATTAATAAATTTATTGTTATTTTATTAATCAATTGCTTTTGTCACGAAATTAGATGAGTTGACCCTACATTCAGTTTTTTAAAATTCCTTTGTTAGTTTCACCCATAAAGGCACCTTAAGAGATTAGTGGTGTCTACTCTTCACCTTAACTGACAGTTTAGTTAACTAGGGAACTTACTAAGATAATAGTGAAACTTAACTAACTAAAAATGTTGCCGTCCCTTTCATAGCGATGGGAATAAAAAGGATGGCACTAATTTTAGTTAGTTTAGTTTAGCTTTTGCGACACTCCGAATTGCCACTATTGTGACACAGGTGCTTAGTTTATTACTTTTCCAATCAAGTAATTTTTATTTTCCTTATTACTTTTTAATGGAAATATTTTTAGGTATATTATTTATTTTAATATAAAAGAAAGACGAGTTAGATGCCCATCTAAAGGATTGGTTCACAGTGGCCCAAAACAGGGATGAATGGAGAGAAGGAAGGGAGGCCTTTGCCCTGCAGTGGGACATTACAGGCTCATAATAACACTGTCTTGTTCTGTATAGTGTGTTTTTGTAGTATTAAACAGTTGTTTTCTCGTTTTTATATATTTCCTTATTGTTATTTTTATGGCGACGTTCAGGATCTTGTCGCATGACCAAAATTGTAAACATTACTTAGATACACTTAAATATAAGAAGGTTTTTGTTGTTATTACTTGTATTGTTTTTACAATGAAGCATCATGCTGAGTACTAGCCATTTTTGTCATTTTTCATCAAACATATTAATAAAAGAATTTTTGAAATCAGATGAGTAGTTTCGGAGATTACCCAAAACATACAAACAAACCAACTTTACCTCTTTTTAAAATTTGTATAGAAAAATAATATATTAAGTATAATATTTATATGACACAGGGAACCCTAATAAATCCATGTAGTAATGATCTATCATACACTAAACTGCACGCATCAGCGAATACCGGAATACCTGTTGTATCGCATTGTAGTTAGCTCATGCTTTAGTGTGGTGCCGACCTCGCAACCTCTGCCCGCGTTAAACAAAACAAAATGTATCTAGAATAATACATTATTTCGTATCAAACGTCCAAAGGTGTGTGAAATATACAAATGCATTTGTTGGATTGTGATTTTATTTAGTTATTTGAAAAGTATATAACTGAAATCTTTGAGTCATAGATAATTGTTATTTTTTAGTTGGAATAAAAATAAATTCAAAGTAAGATGATTTAAAGATAATAAAATTATGTGACTGGCTATATAAACTATAGTGTTTTTGAATGAAAAGTGGTTAAAAAGTGTAAAACCGGTAAAATAACCAGTGATTTTCAACCAAAGAACTTTAAAACTTTGAACTTAATTATAAAAGGTGATATTTATACCAAAAACTGAAAACTGATAATATAATAACTGAACTTAGTGATTGTATGTTCAAAAGAGAACTTAATGTGTGAAAACATTAAAAAATAACGGAATAAATGTGTTTTTTTATAAAAAACTGATTTTAAATAAGTGACGGAAAATTTTCAAAATGGCGGATGTTATGATCCCAATTGACTATGAAGAGAAAAAATGCAGAACGGGATTAGCTCTTAGAACATTGATGCATATTGCGTATGTTTTGATAAACTACGGTGTCACGTTGTACGGGACGTATATCGGCCTTTCGATTAGTGGTGAGGTCGCTGAAATACCACTCATCAAGGAAATGCAGAAATTCATATTGTTTTTCTTCACAAATTGGAATTATGTGAGTACCTAATTTGTATTTTTGGGATTTTTTATTAACTTACGATATCAATATTTAAAAAAAATCAATTTTTTTTTGCACATAAGTACCTACTTACCTCTGACTACCCCTCAGACATTTTCAAATGAACTGAAATGTGTAAAAGGATCTAAAAGAATATGCCTACCGCACCTAGGCACAGGGGGGTTAACGCCAGTTTACCGTAGTATTGGATAGGTACCTACTGTACCTACTCGATACCGAGTCAAGTATCACAAATGTATGAAAATCCAGTGCAGCGCCTCCCCCGGTACCTTGCATGAACTAAACATTCCATACATTTAGAATAAACACGTGAGCGAGGATAGATTATACTACACAAAAACCGGTACCTAACCCTGCAGTCGTATCGTAATCTTTAGAAATATCCATGGTTGACCATGGTATTATCATTTGCACCATAACATTCACTAGGAACTTGTTATTAATCAATTATTGCTATTAATTAATATTTCACGGTCATTATTACAAAATTGAGTCAACTATATAGTTGGACGTAATTGACTGATTGCAAACAATAGCAGGTTGTAAAATAGCCGTTACTGTAATATTTACGATTGACTGACTTCTCACCTACTTGTAAGGTCTGTGTGGTCGTGTTCTATAGCACTACTTACTACCTAGGTACATATATGTATGCTATATATATACTACACTACAGTGTAGGTAGTATATTATGATGCTGCTGGAGCAAATGCTGAGGGGTAGCCTTATTTTCTTGTCACTCGATTATCAATCAAATCAAAATCAAAATCAATAATATATAATATTGACGACCTCTGTGGCGCGGTGGGCGAAGGCTCGTCTGAGACGCGGAGGTTGCGGGTTCGATCCCCGCCACGGGACAAATGTTTGTATGTTCTACAGATATTTGTTCCGGGTCTGGACGTTTTTCTATCTATAAATGTTTGTATTTAAAAAAAAAAACCTAAGTAGTACCTATATCAGTCATCTGGTTACCATAACACAAGCATTTAGTTGCTTAGCTTGGGACTAGATGACGCCGTGTGAAATGTCCAAGGATATTTATTTTATTTTTTTATTTTTATATCATTCTCCTTATCCCACGCTAAGTGGGGTCGGCACATGTTTTTCTCTTCCACTCTCCTCTATCACTCGCTTAACTCTGATCTCTTGTACAGTTATGTAAATATTTAGTAGTTTGTTTAGTCGAGTAAGTACCTACTTTTGACGACCTCTGTGGCGTGAAAGCCTGCCTGAGACGCAGAGGTTGCGGGTTCAATTCCCGCTGCGGGAGAAATGTTAATATAATTATGATCTGCAACATTTATCTCGAGTCTGGGTGTTTTCGGTATAATATGTATGTATTTGCAAAAAAATTATATTATACTTAGGTAGTAGGTTTATTATTAATCAGTTAACACATAAGCATTCAATTACTTAGCCTGGGACTAGATGACGCTGTGTGGAATGTCCAAGGATATTTATTTATTACAATATTACAAGTAAATCATAAAAAAATCGCTAGATAATAATAATTAAGATATTTTTTGCTAAGTTCACAGGCAATTGTAAAAAACAAAACAAACAAAAATACGACAAAAAAACGTCATAATTGGATACAGGACGTCATAATTAAGTCTATAACATAAAATATGGCCATGAGTATATTACAAGTTAACTTAGAAAAAAAATATTATAGAAACTACAAAAAATTTGAAAGAGAGTGTTTTTATTTATGTTCTACGATAGTTAAGTAGGTACGTCAATTAGGGCTTCGTTCACCATCCTCAAGTAAAGTGTTGATTCAAATCAGGAACAAATTACATGGTGAAGTAGGGGTACAACAAGGAACGTTGACTACCGCAAAAGTTGAAAACTGAGTAGCAGATTAGTTACATAACGAGTAACGTTACGCCAAATGTCATCTATACTTCTATACTAATATTATAAAGAGGTTTGTTTGTTTGTTTGTATGTTTGGGGTAATCTTCGAAACTACTCATCCGATTTCAAAATTTTTTTCACCAATTTGTAGCTTAGACTTTCCGAATGAACATAGGCTATATTTTATCAAGGTAGGTACTACGTGAGCGAAGCCACGAGCAAGTTAGCTAGTGTTCAAAATAAAAAAAATTGTAGGTACGTATAACATCCATGTTTCAAAGTTTCCAGGCTATCTGGTGCTGCCACCTACTTTAAACTCCCGTTTTGGGCCATTTTTAGGATAACGATTTTGTGTATGGCCTTTGTCTGTCTTCTTGATATTAATCGTCTTTGATCTGGAGTAAGGCCCCTGTCCTGACCGTTTTGGGTACATAATTATTGACCAAAACAACATTTCGTAGTCCCCTATTTACTCCCCAAAAACGAGACTAATTGTTTTTTTTTTCAAACCTCCAGCTACGCCTCTAGGAGCTCAGCTCTTGTCGGTGTAATAATGCAATTTCCTCCATAAACTTTTTTCCAATGCGATCTCTTTTACTTCTTGATACGACATGACAGCGACCTTCTCTTTTATCTGACTTATGTAATTAATGTTGGAACAGGCATTAGAATCACCTAGCATGTAAAACGATACTTAAGTGATCCTTGAGGTCCTACAAGAATAAATGATTTTTCTTTCTTTCTTTCTTTCAATTCTTGGTCTTCCCCTTCCTCGCCTTCCTTCTACTTTTCCTTCTAAGTATGATGTTCCTTATAAAGTTACGTTCTTCTTAAAACTTTTTACCTTCCCTACGTTCTCATATTTTAGTAAATATGCGTAATTTTTGTTGTCTGTCTAATTTTGCCACTATCAATATTACTTATGAGATCATTCTGGGGGGCTCAAATAGCCGTATCGAACAATTCTGCTGATAGAAGTCATTTTTTAAATTCGAACAATAATTTAGCACCTTATTCTTAATAGGTATGACATAAGAAAGATATTGCTATAACGGCCTTTTTAAGCCCTGGTATCACTAAGTATCTAAAAATAAAGCAAGAAAACCAGATCATCATTCTAAATCCAAATAAAACTGCAAAAAGGTTTGAAAACTTGTTCGTATGAAACAAGTTCTCCTTGAATGTTAATTAATACAAGGAGTATTAAATCTTGTGAAGACTGCACTGCGACTATCTACTTCTTTCCTATTAACTATAGGAAATATATATTATATATAATATCTTAAGTTTTTATATATATAATATATTAGGGACATCTGTGACTCACAAAAGGTTCCAACGGAAGATCAGCGTTGTCTTGTCTTGCGCAAAACAGCAAATGCTGAGTTGGACGCCTATTTGGGACACATTGTGTATTTTTAAATTATGTTTTTGTGTATTGTTTTAGTTTGTGTGTGTGTCAAATAAATGCTTTTTCTTTCTTTCATTATATTTTAACCCATCCAAGTAGTGACCGCTCAGAACGTTGCTTAACTTCGATGATCTATCAAGAACGTCTTAGCAAGCATCGCCACGAGCGCTTCACTATTGAGAATTGACGGAGTAATCAGTGTATTTAAATAAATATAGTGGAACATACTCAGTTCTATTAGAACCTCCTCCTTTTTTTAAGACGGTTAAAAGTACTCGTGTTTTCTCTCGTCTATTGATCATAAAATAAAATAAAAAAGCTTTATTTTCCTTACACAATTTTAAACTAACTAAAATAAACTAACAATCTTTTAAATTTAAACGTATTTTATATTAGATGTTAGGTATATTAATATGAGATGTGTAACGTTTTACGTGCAAGTATCATAACGATTGATAAATCATACCAAAACTCGCAACGACAGGAAGCTGATATTAACCTTGGAATAGATCATTGCGTTAAGTTTCTGCTAAGTATATGTATATTCACGGTCAACTTATTTTGCAGTTATCAATTAAATAAACATTTCCAACTTCCGTAAATCTAGTTAATAGAATAGAATAGATTATAATCTTTATTGAATTAAAAATACCCACATAAATTATAATACATTTTAATGAGCAATTCTTGTATATAAGTATATATTCTACGACGACCTCTGTGGTACAGTGGGTGAAAGCCCGCCTGAGACGCAGAGGTTGCGGGTTCGATCCCCGCTGCAGGACACATTTGTATGCTCTTCAAATATTTGTTTTGTGTCTGGGTGTTTTCTATGTATAATATGTACCTATGTATTTACAAAAAAAAAATGTATCTAAGTCGTTTATCAGTCATCTGGTTACCATAACACAAGCATTAAATTGCTTAGCTTGGGACTAGATGCGTCTCAGGCGGGCTTTCGCGCCACAGAGGTCGTCAAAGATCGGTCATCCAGGTACTAGCTATTAATTGACTTAAATCTGTTGCTATCTCTTTTCATGGACATAAAGAGTACTTAACAAGAAAAAAACATTCTTTAAACCTAATCTTTATAAGACCAAATGAATTTAAACGTCACAGAAAGTTATTTCTGAAAGTCACGTAAATTCTGTGATTAGATTTTATTAATCAGAATAATAACGTGATTCTTATAAAACACGTAAACCTAGTATCTCGATAAATCAAATGTATATTATATACTTACTCATGTCTCTTATAGAATTATATATAAGTAGGTACTACTATTTCCTCAAACATTGTGGTGTCCCAACGGGGCTCTTGTTGTACCAACTTGAAACAATAAATGAATATGTATATAAATAATTATTAGGAATTAAATATCCTTGGACATTTCACACAGCGTCATCTAGGTATAATAACAAGCTAAGCAACTTAATGCTTTTGTTATGGACGGATGACTGATTATAGTTACTACTTATATACATTTTGTTTTGTAAATACATAAAAATTATAGATAGAAAAACACGAAGATCTGGAACTAATATTAGCAGAAGATGACCAAGTTGCACTTGGTGGCCACCAAACTCTGTTTTCACTATTCCTCCTAAACTATACAAAAAGAAACTATTACATAGGTAGGTATTAAAAAAAAGCTTATGATAGGTTTCACAAACTGTACATTCAGTTTTTAAAATTCCTTTGTAAAAATAAAATAGGCGGTGGCGCTAGTTTCACCCATACAGGCACCTTAAGGTACAGCACTGTAATGCACAGTGTACGACACAAATGTTATGGTCGACTCAAGAAAAAATTTCAATATCTGCCCCCTGATTGTGTAACTTGTCTCGGGTTTCATCCAAGTTGTATCAAAGCAAAAATCACAGTAAATCGCGAAAATAACTGTCAAATATGACTGTAATTATGTAAGTTACTTCCTAATTTACTAACGGCTAGTCTCAATAACCTGTCTATCTTTTGTTTTGCTTACTGCGGGTAGATATTTGACATTTCTTCCATACAAAAAACGTCAAATAGCTACAGACAGTAAGCAAAACCAAAGATAGATAGGTTATTGAGATTGGCTGTTAATCAGCGTTAAATCTGACAGTTCTTTTCGCGATTTACTGTGATTTTTGCTTTGATACAACTTGGATACAATCCGAGACAAGTTACACAATCAGGGGCAGATAGGTTTACAATTTACTTTTAAATAATCGTGTTTATTCAACGTCAAGGAGTTATATAAAGTAATTTTATTGTGTGCAAATGAATAAACTGACTGACTCGAAGGTCGAAGTGAAATTATACACCATGACTTAACGATTAATATCACTTACAATACAAATTGAAGCGCTGTGGCGAAGCTTGCTAAGATTCTTGTTCTTGATAGATCGTCGAAGTTAAGTGTGTGCCATAGCGCCGAGGAATGAGCGGGAGAGTGAATAATGTTTTTACTCGTGAGTGAGAAGCGCAGAACGATAGACACGCAACATAATTTATAGCGAAAAAACAGTTTTTATTTAATTACAAGTTAATTAAACAAGCAATCGAAAAATTAAAAAACCAGAACTAAATGAATACTTCTAGGCTATTTGTCAAAACATAAAACCAACAAAAATAGCGTTCTGTTCCTGAGATAAATAGCAAACTGTGTGAAAAACATGTATTTTTCAAAAAAATATATGATCGAGAAAACTTTTACCAATCGTGTTTCTAAAAAACCACAACGCAAGATAAAAGTTCAAAGTTTAATTTCTCCAAACATTATAAGGTGGTATCTTTCACGGATTTTGAGATCTAATACGATTCAAACCACATATTTGCTACCTACGGCCTCTTAAGCAACGTTCTGAGCGGTCACTACTTGGATGGGTGACCGCAAGTGGCATTTATATCTGAGCGCTTCCGTGCTTCGGAGGGCACGTTAAATTGTGATCTATCAAGTTGTTGATCTATCAAGAACGTCTTAGCAAGCTTCGCCACGAGCGCTTCTTACATTCATATCCTCTTTCACACAATCCATCCACTTATGTCCCGGATCTCACAGACAAACTCACAAATGGTAGCTAGTGTTTTTATAAATAGCATGCTTGCAGAGGTTTTTCCACTCTTCAGCAAAACAACAGTTTCAATTAAATGCTGGTAAACAAACTGCATGGGCGGATGGGCGTATAGACATACTGCACGGTTGAAGTCAAAATGCTATAAGTAGTGATTAAAATTTTGAGCACGTAGGTATTACTTTTTTATTATTAAAAATTAACACTAGAGACTCTACTTCCCGTTATTATTTTAGTTATGAACTGATTAAATAGCTTTTGGTATCACGAAAAACGAGTAAAAACGCCAAAAGCACGCTTAATAAGTATAAGTACATAGGTACCTACCTCATTATATACTCTCAAAAAAATCCTCATTAAAAAAAGAAATATGTTGGTACGAAGTGCGCGGGATCAGCTTTTATCTATTTAAGTGAACCCCTATTTCTTCGTATCACGCTATAACTCTGACCGATTTGTCTAATTCTGATCTTGGAATATTTGTGGAAGTTCAGGGAAGGTGTAGTGTGCCGGGTCAGCTTGTAGGTATACCTAATATAAAAAATTGTCGGGCAATATTAAAGGTGAAATTCGTGACAAATACCCGTTCGCATATTTTTTATAAACAATAGGTTCTTAAAACATGGTTATTTTACAGGCACTATTCTGCGATCTTTTGTAGGTACCTACTGCAATCATGAAGTCTCAATGCACCCATGAAGTCCGTTAATAACCAGCCTTATCGCAATTATAGTCATCATCTGTTATTAAACTTGATTGTATCTCTGAGTTTATTTTTATTGCCTTTTTTGCGGTTACTTTTAGCTCTACTAAAGACAAACCAAGCATGAAACTAAAAATACTTACGTCATAACAGAGTCTTAGCTTGTGTTGAACCTTTTTAATTGTCAATCAAAAAGGTTATTGTTTGCCGGAGAACGTTTAAATAAATGTTCCTCTAAAATGGCTACTTATTTTCGACTTCCGCATTGTTAGAACTTCACCAACGCTAAGAAGTTCGGACCCTTACAGAAAATAGATTTACCTTATAAGTACTTTTAATAATAGGTATTTGCTTGTGTATTTAAACAACCAAATCTAATGTCAATCATTGGGAAAGGCAACAAAGTTGGTTACCATTAGAACTACAGAAAGTTGAGCTGGCTTCTATTTTACGAAGTGTAATGGATTTTTTTACAGCGCCTTAACGAAATGATATAGTTATATTTATAAAACGTTTGCTTTTACTTTTGCTGCAGGCTGTGTGTTCTTTATTTAGAAATACAATTTCCAGGCTTGAACATTTTAATGTCAATTTAGATGTTGCCAAAACTAAACTAAACTAATTTGACTGTAGTGCCTGAGACATGATTGAGATGGAATGGGCTCTAACCTAACCTAACCCACATAATTATTCTCAGCTAAATAAAAAATATGCTGTACTGTAGGTATATACGAAACTATGTAAAAAACGTCAATTTCATAGGTTATACCTATTGTCCCACCACAAGAATCGAATCCCTATTATGCCACAGGTATTCATTTTGTGTTGGTGACTTAAGTAATTCTATCGATCGTTTTTAATACCTGTAGGTAGATAAGGCGAATGACCTGACATCCTACGGCTTCTAATGCTCTGCATCAAGTTGCATAGTACCTAGATACTTATTACTGGTTCTTTACTGGATACTTTAATAGTGAGTATAGTTGAAGAGTACATAGCATGTATTGAGTTGGTGGACGTCCTACGCTGCGCTCGCCACTCCGTCTCCATTCAAGAACTTTTTTTTTTTTTTTTAAAGTATTATTAATTATTACTATTACTATCTAGCCCATACTGTCCCATTGTTGGGCAAAGGCCTCCCCCCACTTTCGTCAGTCACGCCGATCCAGTGCCTTCGTCCGCCAGTCCCTCTCAATTTTATTTATTTATTAATAAGCACGGCTACAAACACCAATTACGCTAATTATAAAAACATACAGGAGTCAAATATCAAGCTTCAGAAACAAAGAGAAAGAAAAACTAAAAATATGGCGTCTAGTTCGTCCGGCATCTTCATATTATGAATGATTACTTTAAAATTTTCATAAACCGTTTATATCTTAACTGTACTGATCGTAGGTACACTAATTAGACAGGTTGACGAATGAGAAGAATATTTTTTTTAGTTTCGCAAACTGGTCAGAAAAACCCAGTTTCAAAAGTGTTCAAGGGCCTCACTCCGGATCAACGAGTTTAGGCTCAACTCAACTGTTGCTTTTAGGCTCAACTCACCCGAAAATTGTCACGAAACTTCGTTTTCGTTGATCCGGAGTAAGGCTCCAGTTGGCGAACCACTCAATTCATTCAAATTGCAGCAAATTGCATGTAACTACTTAGGTACTTAGGTAAATTATGTTAGATACCAAGTATTGCGTTTCCGTCGTTTTAAACCGACTTTAAAAAAGGAGGAGGTCCTATGTTCCACTTCATTTTATATTGAGTACCTAGGTAGGTACTTTTTTATGTCACTGATTCATCAATAGTGGATCGATACTGTGTATTTGGATAATACCTCTGACTACCCCTTACATCTTCAAAGGATCATTATATGCTGAGAGAACCACACTTTGGAAATACTCGTAAGGACATTGACCTTTGAATAACATTAATTTAGCAAAATTGTAGGTACTCTGCTCATCAAACAAAGCTTGTCCTAAATGGGAACCAAACCTGCAACCTAAAAGGTAAAACCAACTGACATTTAAGGTCAGTCAATGTCAAATCCTTGCAATTCTAAATAAGCTATAAATATATTAAATTATCGGTTGTTTTGAATCATGGGAAACCCAACTTACAAATAACTTTATATAACTTATATAACACTAGTTCTGCTTTGCGGTTTCACCTGCATTTATTTAAGGTGCCGGTGCCCGGTGCACTGTAGGTATGCGTGAAATGAAATTTAAAAAAAAATGTTTTCGTTTGTGAAACCTTTATTATAGGTTTAAGCTTTTTTTTTAATAAGTACATCTGTAATAGTTTTATTTTGTTTTGTATTATCATAACATCACTTCATTGCCTTAAATAAACTTTTAAAACATAACAACCAGACACAGATCTACCTATATTCATCACACTATTTGTCCTGGGTGGGAATCGAATCGAACTAACAGCATAGAAGGCTACTACTATTCTGATAGTTGTTTTTTTTTATATTCTTTGTTTTTTTTCATTCTTTATATTACCTACATTTATTTTTATAATTCTTACGTGTTCTTGGGGACAATAAATGTATTTTCTTTCTTTCTTTCTTTCTTTCTTTCTTACTATTACCAACTGAGCTAAAATTAATAATTACTTATATGTTATTTTTATTCAGTAGGTAAAGATATTTATTGTTTTATTTCAATGTTATATCAAATCAATGTTAAATCAATGTTATATTATTTAATTTCAATGTTATATTATTTGCACGCAAAAAATAAACAAACACACAGCCTTTTAGAATATTATAGGTACCTATATTAGCGTAATAATTTAGGTACTAAAATGCCATTTTCATAAATCTTTAAATCTGCGTTCTTGATACACGTCGACATTCTTAAAGTTAAAAAATAAAATATGACACGAAATATAATGTCTTATGTTTTTTCACGGTGTTACATTAGGTTTTTATATTTTAGTATCCGAGTACGGTTTTGATTTGTTATTTAATTTGGCCAGGGGGGGTCAACTTCCTTAGCATCAAATGCAAACACCAGGGCACAGTTTGCCATAAGAGAGAACGCTATACGTAAGACAGAGACAGCTTAATTTATGCTTTAAATCAGTGGAATATAGCCCGACAGAAAATTGAGCTTGGAACAAAATTCGTTCGCTTTGCCGCCATTTTTGTTTTGTCATTGATTGAGTTTTGTGTGCGGTTTTGTGAACTAAATTATCGTCTTTCTAGTGGTAATTTTCAAAATTCTAACTTTTCACGATGTATGCTTCAGAACTAGGTACAAAGAAAATGCGCAAAAATGTCATATCGCTGCTGCAAATGACGAGTGTGAACTTGCGTTTCCACAGATTTCCTCTACCCGGTAAACATGGATCCTTGAAGTAAGTGCCCGGGCTTTTGAAATTCCATTTAAATTTACTTACACAAACCTATGTCTAATTTGTTCATTCAATGATTTCAGGGCACGAGTATGGGCCATTACTGCTACCCAGCTGGGAACTGAGAAGTCACCTAGAAGCTTAAATCAACAGCATAAAATGCTATGCAGTACCTAAGCAATTCGATGACGGATCATACACCAGCAGTAGTTCTAGGAAACGATTGAACAACTTTGCTATTCCAATTGGAACAGAAAGTATAATGTTGAAGCTACGCCAGGATCAAAGTTCAACTTCAAGAACAAGCCACACTAACAAACCCGACTATCCTAGATGTGGATTTTCAAGTAAGTTCATTTTCATTAATGAAACAATTGTTATTATGTACTTTTAATTTTATGCTAGATTAGATACCTATTTAATTTCGCCCGTGAGTCTCAGTCAACTACTTTAGTAGGTATCACCTATCATGTAAGACGAAACTGAAGTGATCCTCGAGGTCCTACCAGAATAAATGATTTTTCTTTCTATATTTCGTTCTTTGATTGGATTGACTTTCCCAATAGTAGTGAAGCCTTTTATTTCATTGGCCGGCAATTTTAACTTTTAGGCCCAACTTTGTTTGTAGCCTGAAGAAAATCCTTTATCTTCTTAATTATTGTTTAGTAAGATAAAGCGTCAGACAGAGCCCATTTTTTTTAATAAAAAAAAAATTTTTTGATTTCTAGGCATTGGTGACAGACTACTGTACCTGTTGAAGAATCAACTTTAGAAATATCAACTACAACAGTACCAGAGGTTAGTAGACAGTGTCTATCTATGAAAATCAAAATCTATCTATCAAAAGGTTGAAAATAAAAAAATTTAATAATCTTGGTTTCAATATTTCTTTATAAAATAAAATTATTTTAATCATGGCGTTTAATTTTTTTTAGGTTCCAAAGACTGCAAAAGGAATAAGGGAGTTGGATCTAAGTAGATCTGCAGATTTGACCCCTAGAAAACGCAAACTTTATGCAAAATGCAGAAGAAACTTGAGGAAAATAATAAGACTACGAAAAAAATGAAGAAACAGCGTCATTCGGTCTTACGCAGGTTAATAGCCAGATGAAAATGTAAAAACTAATGGATCAATGCATAACTGGGTCTTTTGCCTTATTGCTGAAAATGAGTGGATGCTTGAGCACTATGAAAAAAATAAAATGTTTCTAATAATGTCAACAATTGCTATATTGTGTCAAACGCTTTTGTGTATAGAAAAATAGGCAATTCTCAGAAGATGCGTCAAGAAAAGCCACCAATCTTAAAATAAATATTCTTCAAACAAAACATTTAAAAAGGGTTGTATTCTTTTAATCGAATTATATTTTATCATAAAAACAAAACTTAATTCAGTTAAAATAAACGAATTTCTCATATCAGAAATGATTAAGTGATGTTTTCATGGTACCTACCTTTATACATTATTATACTAATGACTATCTATCAGAAGAATGGTCAATAATAATGTATTACATTGGCCATTCTTCTGATAGATAGTTACAGCGAATTCATACAACGGATCGAAATCCATTTTATTTGAATCGAGCGCAACAAAATTTAAAAATTCCCGCCAAACGTAAGTTTCTCTTGTCAAAAGATGGGGCGCTAGTGTGCTTTCGTGTTGGCATTTATTTTGTATGAAGTCGTGCTTCTTCTCGTCAGAGTAAATATGTTCTGTGAATTTGGCTGAAGAAAATTTGAAAATTAATTAGTTTTATTTGCTGCGAACATTTTACTACGCGTATCTGACACATTGGAGTTTTGTAAGTACCTACCTATATTATTATTTTTATTAAATAGTCTAAGGCCTGTATTCAGAGACCTGACTCAAGCGTCGATTTGAACTCGGTTCAGCGGAACTCTGCGTAAGCATTGATTCGTTGCTTAAGTATCGTTTGTATTCAAGAACGTTGCTTGAGTAAATGCTCAGCTAAATCGAGTCTCAAGTGTCGATTCCTTTTTGTTTATGAATTCAGTCTGTTCTCATTTACATTTTTAATTTATTTTGTACTTCCATTTCGTTATACGCAGAAATTCAAAATGCCTGGATGAAAAATTAATGGCGACTCTCGAAAGTGAAGTAAAAATAACGTGTAACGGAACGACTTTAGAAAACTGACAAATTCATTCATTCATACGTCAGTCGTCAAGCAAGTCAATCAAATTTCAACAATCGCAAATCGCGGGATGAAAATGTGAAATCAATGAATTTATTTTTAAGCTTTGACCAAAGACAGGTAATACTGCTTGGTTATCGGCGGTAGTGCTTCTTGCCCTGGTCTGATGCATTATGTAGTGTTTGTAGACACAAACGTTGTGGAAGATAGCCCCAGCACTCGTTGAAGATGACGAGACACGAAGGATCTCTCTCAACAAGCTTAGCCTGGACATGATCTAACGATTAGCTGTTTCCCGTGACTCCTATAAACTTTAATACGTTTTAAATAAGTGTGTGTAAAATATTAAATAAAAACATTATGGTAGTTTTGTCAATATATTTTTTATTTTACCCCAGCCAAACCAAATGTGTTTAGGTTATGTACGTAGGTAGAATTTTCGACATAAATAAAGTAGGTAAGTAATCCTTATGAGTACCTACCTACCAAGACTAAACTAATAGTATTCTTTTATCTGTGCTAATACTAACTATAAATTCACAAGTCCTTATAACATTTGTCTGTATGAAACAGAAACAAGGTCCCCATGCATATTTTGAAGTCTTGTCTTGTGTGTCCGTTATTCTAGCATGCTTAGATGACCTCGAAAATACAACGAATCGAATATATTATCCATTTTTACTGAAAACAAAACAAAAATGCTATCTGAGTAAATGCTCAAGCGTGGTCCAGACCACTCTCAAGCATTTACTCAGATTCCTTTGAAAAATGTCAAACTCAAGCATCGATTTCACTTGATTGAGGTTTTTGAATAAGGAATTACTCAGGTGAACTCGACTCAGCTGAACTCGACTCAGCTGAACTCTGATCAGCAAAACTACTCTCAAGTAACGTTCTTGAATAAGAAACGATACTTAAATCGACGCTCAAGCACAGATCGACGCTTAAGTAAGGTCTCTGAATACAGGCCTAAAAGACTCGTAGGCCGGTATTCAGAGACCTTACTCAAGCGTCGATCTGTGCTTGAGCGTCGATTTAAGTATCGTTTCTTATTCAAGAACGTTACTTGAGAGTAGTTTTGCTGATCAGAGTTCAGCTGAGTCGAGTTCAGCTGAGTCGAGTTCACCTGAGTAATTCCTTATTCAGAAACCTCAATCAAATGAAATCGATGCTTGAGTTTGACATTTTTCAAAGGAATCTGAGTAAATGCTTGAGAGTGGTCTGGACCACGCTTGAGCATTTACTCAGATAGCATTTTTGTTTTGTTTTCAGTAAAAATGGATAATATATTCGATTCGTTGTATTTTCGAGGTCATCTAAGCATGCTAGAATAACGGACACACAAGACAAGACTTCAAAATATGCATGGGGACCTTGTTTCTGTTTCATACAGACAAATGTTATAAGGACTTGTGAATTTATAGTTAGTATTAGCACAGATAAAAGAATACTATTAGTTTAGTCTTGGTAGGTACTCATAAGGATTACTTACCTACTTTATTTATGTCGAAAATTCTACCTACGTACATAACCTAAACACATTTGGTTTGGCTGGGGTAAAATAAAAAATATATTGACAAAATTACCATAATGTTTTTATTTAATATTTTACACACACTTATTTAAAACGTATTAAATAAAGTTTATAGGAGTCACGGGAAACAGCTAATCGTTAGATCATGTCCAGGCTAAGCTTGTTGAGAGAGATCCTTCGTGTCTCGTCATCTTCAACGAGTGCTGGTGCTATCTTCCACAACGTTTGTGTCTACAAACACTAACATGATGCATCAGACCAGGGCAAGAAGCACTACCGCCGATAACCAAGCAGTATTACCTGTCTTTGGTCAAAGCGTAAAAATAAATTCATTGATTTCACATTTTCATCCCGCGATTTGGCGATTGTTGAAATTTGATTGACTTGCTTGACGACTGACGTATGAATGAATGAATTTGTCAGTTTTCTAAAGTCGTTCCGTTACACGTTATTTTTACTTCACTTTCGAGAGTCGCCATTAATTTTTCATCCAGGCATTTTGAATTTCTGCGTATAACGGAATGGAAGTACAAAATAATTTAAAAATGTAAATGAGAACAGACTGAATTCATAAACAAAAAGGAATCGACACTTGAGACTCGATTTAGCTGAGCATTTACTCAAGCAACGTTCTTGAATACAAACGATACTTAAGCAACGAATCAATGCTTAAGCAGAGTTCGCCTGAACCGAGTTCAAATCGACGCTTGAGTCAGGTCTCTGAATACCGGCCGTATAATTTATTTATTTATTTATTCAAAAAAATATATTATATATAATATTATCCCAGGGGGAATACACGCAGTGCTGGCAGACCACATGCTAGATGGGTGGATGATATTGTTAGGGTCGCCAACAAGACCTGGATGCGATCGGCTCAACACCGAAACGAGTGGCAGTCATTGGAGGAGGCCTACACCCAGCAGTGGGTTGACACAGGCTGAAAATGATGATGATGATGATGATATAATATTAGTACCTATAATAAAGCAGATGCATTTTTTTGGTTCAACGCGCTCTCAGTGACTAGGCAGTCGCATTTGAAAAATCTTTCTGCACTGGATAGTTTCATTGATAATAGAGAATGGCAACCAAACAAAAACATCTCTCTCTCATAAAAAATCTTTACTTATATCAAAGACGATTAATATCTAGAAGACAGACAAAGGCCATACACAAAATCGTAACCCGATCCCGCAGTACCAGATAGCCTGAAAACTTTAAAACATTAATTTTATCCAAGAAATTTCAATACTTAGTAGTAGGTAGCAACAATATTCAATATTTAAACATTTTTAACTAGAAAGTAAATGAAATTTCTTGGATAAAATTGATGTTTTAGCGTTTTCAGGCTATTTTTTAGGGTTACGATTTTGTGTATGGCCTTTGTCTGTCTTCTAGATATTAATCGTCTTTGCTTATATTAAATAGCACACGGGAAATTACTCACGTAAAATTATCGTCGATTTAGATACCGACAATGTTTCGATTCTTCCGGAGAATCTTCATCTGGGTATGAGTGTACTCCTGGCGGTCGCGTCTCACACAAATAGTGAGTAATTTCCCGTGTGCTATTATAATGTCTAATACAACTTTAAAAAAAAACTTATTTCATGTCATAGACATGTCAAAGTGGTCTATAAACGATCGTACTGAATAAATACATTTTGATTTAGATTTTTGATTTTAACATAATTTGACCATTACTTATTATTACGGAAACAAATAGATACAATAATAATGATTGTTATAATTAACTGATATAATTTAGTCTTCCGTTTCTTAATTTAGAAGAAAAACAGGTATTTGACACAAAGGTTACAGTAAACATGTAAATGATTAAATTACCTAAGTTAAACTAGGTGTGTACCAACTCTATAACGAGTCGTTAAACAACGGTGTGTCAAGGTTGTAATAAATTGTACTTTGAAAGCAGTTTAATACTTAAAATTGCGGGTTACTTTTCAAAATAAGGTTTTTTCATAATTTATTATTTTTTGTGCATCACTGTCAATATTTGTGGGGTGAATGTACTTTTGACGACAATTTTTTAAAAACTTCATCATAAATGTAGGTAGATGTGTGGAAACCCAGGACTTACCCAGCTAATTGTAAATAAATAAATAAAAATAAATATCCTAGGACATTTACATGGCGTCATCTAGTCCCAAGCTAAGCAACTTAATGCTTGTGTTATGGTAACCAGACGACTGATATAAATACTTAGATACCTACATTGTTGTAAATACATACATTTATAGATATAAAAACATCCAGACCCGGAACAAATATCTGCAGAACATACAAATATTGTCCCGTGACCTCCGCGTCTCAGGCGGGCCTTCGCCCACTGCGCCACAGAGGTCGTCAAGCTGTTGACCATAACCGTGTCTTAGATGTGGCTGGTTGAGCTGGAAGGATGGTTATAGTAACGTGTGTGTATTATATTGTCCATTATCCATCCGTAGGTTGTCTGGTAGAGATCGCTTTTTAGCGATAAGACCGCCGATTGTATGTCATAGGAAAGTTTTTTTGTTGTTTTTTATGTATATGATATATTTGTAAATTATGGTGTGCAATAAAGTATTTTCTATCTATTTACCTATACAAGGGGGGGGGGGGGGTCTAAGGGGTATGCACCCCGAATAGATGGTGTTAGAAGCCTTATCCATTATCAGCGTTTTTGTGTAGTAATAGTAGGTAATCTATCCTCGCTCACGTGTCAAGTATTCTAAATGTATGGAATATTTAGTTCATGCAAGTTACCGGGAGAGGCGCTGCACTGGATGTTCATACATTTGTGATACTTGACTCGGTATCGAGGACAGTATCCAATACTACGGTAAACTGGCGCTAACCCCCCGTGGGTCCCGAGTGTAGGCATTCATTACTACCGGCGTAAAAATCCAGTAAAGTCGTAAACTAAGGTTAATCCTATGATTAAAGATTGGTGAACTTGGAACCGGTAATATTTTATGATCTTGTATAACTAGTTTAAAAAATGATTGTTTCAATTTAAAAGTAGTTACATATTCATATTGGTAGCGAGTCTGATGTGTCCCTTATTTAAATAAAAATTATAAATTAAAATAAAATCATTATTTGAATAAATAAAATAAAAATTGTCCGTCACTCAAATCGAAAAAAATATTAGTTAAGTACCTACTTAGTTATTTTCAAAATATAATTTTTTTTCGTAAAAATGAGCAAAATACTTATGCATACAGTTTTTTATTATAATGAGTTTGTTTCATAAGCGACCATTTGGGGAACCACTCCTTAAAAATTTGCACATTTTTGATTGACATTTCACATAAAAATGGAAGTCAAAGAAACTTCAAGAAACTGCGGGTTGATTTTCAAAATAAGGTTTATTCATCATTTATTATTTTTGGTGCATCACGGTATTGCCAATATTTGTGGGGTGAATGTACTTTTGACGGCTAGCGAGTATGAGTTGCCAGTTGTTAAACAAATTTGGACATGCGCCTATGGATATGGTACAAATTGGAATTATGTAAGTATTTTTTAATCTCTTCTTTAAAGTAAGCTCTCTTTAAGGTGCATTTCTGGACATAACTCCGAAGATCCTCATCAGACCCTCTTAATTTTTTAATGGAACACCCCTTGGAATATCTTCTTTACAATAAAAAAAGAATCATCAAAATCCGTTATCCGCGAACAAACACAAAAATATATTATTTAAGTATATTAAACGGTAGGTACTAATTGAAAAACCTTTTTTTTTTTTAAGTCGATTAAAAAGCAAAAATATTATTAATAAATATTGCTTTTGCACCAAAGAAAAAAGAAAGAAAGAAAAGACTCGCCGTAAGAACACGTAAGAAAGTATAACAAACATAAATATATAACATATATATATATAAATGTAACAAAGAATACAAAAAAAACAAAATCACCAGATCACCAGAAACTATCCCATACATATTTACAGACTATTTAAATAACTATATTAATAAATTATGTAATTAACCCAATAATTACGTGTTATGTTTTTCGTCACCGTTTGCGCAAGTGATAATTATAATTAGGTACTTGTAAGTTGTAAAGTAATTAGTTCTATCATATGCTAACGAATTTGTCAAAGATATCTACGGTAGGTTTGTGTTGCCAGGGTTGAAAAAATTTCCGAAATTGTGGGAAACACAGTTTGTTAAAGTATTTTTACTTTTTTAAACATCTAGTAAGTGGTGATCAGATGAGCGAATACTTTACAAACATACCTACTGCTTTTTGAATTGTGCTATAATTTCAAATCAAATGGTTTCCTTGAAGGGGCTTCCCAATCGCGCCTCGGTCATTTTATTAACATAAGCCATTTCTTATTTTTAAACAAAATAAAACAGATACTTAACATTTTTTGATCCTCTTGTTTCTTATGGTTATAAGTACCTACCTAAATCTTCGCTTGAGACACGATTCACGCTTCTCGAAACGCTGAATACGAGCCTATGTCTAATTTACTGATCGCCAGAAATATTATAGCCCTATTTAATTCAAAGTTTATTTTATATTTTGTTGTGACTAACATGCCGCAATCTTAACCAACTCAATTCTTTGAATGCGATCTCTAAGTTGTGTCTATTTTAAGTACCTAGGTACTTGATTGTTTATTATTTCAATATTGAATTTCTTTAAATTATAGCACGATGTTGTTAAGTATTATATTCTTGGATCGAGTATTTTATTTATATTGTCACGATGGATACAACCCATGACGTTAGAAATTATTCATAGACAAAAGAAATAGGGTAATTTTGTTTGTTATCTGGACACACTTTTTGATAAGAAAATGCAATGAGGGTAGACTGTTACGATACTCTATAAACACCCAAATACATCATAGTGACGGGTGTTTAATAATAATTAATTAGATTAAATAATAGTAAAAATAATTATCCTTTTTTAAAATAAAAACTAACTTAGCCCATCTTGGGTAGATTGGGAATTCAAAGTAGTATAAAACCATTCGAAATAAATAATAATTATGATTTTAAATAAAACAATTGTCGTTCAATATTGATTATTGACACGTGCAGTGAAAATAATAGAAAAACAGTGAAAATAACAAGTGAATTTCAAAATGGAGATGATATGGAAAGACTACAACATATACTACAACATTTTATGTTTTTTAATAACGGAAAATGAGAAATTCTTCGACAAAAACGATGCTAAATTGTACTGGACCACAGTTATTCATATATTTGCAACTTTACATCACTATTATATTGGAAATTTTGCGTCTAATATCGAACTGAAACCATCGGAGCATTTGCATTTGGATAATTTATACCACTATAAGTTGGCGTATCTTACTGGATGGAATTTTGTAAGTTTTTTACTTATTTTTGGCTTAAAGCCCTTAAATATTTGTATAGAAAATATAACTTATGCCTTGCTATAATTTATAGTACCTAAGTAATATACATTAAAGCTACGTGTGTGACGGGCTTAACTTTTGGCGCCACTGAAGACCAGCGCTCCAACAGTCATGATGCTGCTTGGAGCAAATGCTGAGGGGTAGCCTTATTTTCTTGTCACTCGATTGTCAATATTTCTCATTTCTGTTACCCATGTTTATGTTGATGGTTTTTTTTTCTATTTTATTCTATTTAGTCGTAACTAACGTCCAGAGTCAAACTCAGGCCTTTACATCTATACTTAGATGATTTGTACAGCGTCAGGAGGCATCTTTGCCTACACTTAACGGGACACTAGTGCCTGGGACATTGTAGCACCTAAACCATCCTCTCAGCTGCCGGACATATCCACAGGAGAGACAATGGTCAATACGTGTGGGGCTGACTAGCCGCGGGTTTCCTCACGATGTCTTACTTCACCGTTTAGCATATATTTTTCAAACGAAAAATATATGCTAAACGAAAAATCCATTGAGGCACGGCCGGGATTCGAACCCACGACCTTCGGATCGAAAGGTGTGGGATACGTGCTCTAAACAGTGAAGGAAAACATACAAATCATTTGCGTTCTAATGGTGTCTATGGGCTTTTAACCCGTCACTAGAATGTTAAGTTTGCAAAATGTTGGCATTTATAGGTCGCGCCACGTAAAAAGAGCGCTGAGGGGAAGTAGCAGGGGTATATTTGCGTCTGTGTTCACTCGCTGACGAGCCAATAGCACTCGCTAAATCAATGGTATGAAGTGCGCCGCAACACCTCTCCACCAATCATCGACCACGGAGCAGTTTGACAGCCAGCGCTCTTTTTACGTGGCGCGTCCTATACTTAGTATTGTATTTGGATATACCTCTGACTACCCTCTTTGACAACTTCAAAGGATCTAAAAATGTCTAAAGATCTGAAAGAATTGTCTATCGCACCTAGGGAATACATTCGAGATGAATTAAATTATATGCTTAGGTATTTATTCGCCTTTTTACAAAAACCTCTTTACTAAGTATTATGTTTACGCGGAAAACACAATTTAAGTAATAACAAACGAATATTGAATATTTAATTAATTTAAAATACAAATTTTAATAAAATAACACTTTTAAATCAAATACAATATTCTTCTATTGTGACGGAAGTCAAGAAGTCAATGTCGAAGTCATTAAATAATTAATAAGAATACTGGGTATTTTTGGACATACCTACCTCTGACTACCTCTTTTGACATATCTCACCTCTTTTGATTTACGAATGCCAAAATGATGTCTGATTTTAAATATGTCCCCACGTTTCGCTATTTAATAACATATTTTTTTTGTTTGCGTGGAATTAGAGATAAGTCTCACAATAACAGCAATACAGTCACCCGACTATTAATGATATCGCTGAACGTTCCATAAATCCATTACATACACTATTGTTTACAAAACCTCATTAGGTAAGTAGGTATAATAATACCTATCGTGTTTAATTTAGGTAGGTACTTACCAGACATCTAAATAGGTAGTAAATAGTTATCTTGTGTTATCGTAATACTAGTGAAGGTTAATTACGCAAGAAATAACTATAGTTTTTCCTATTAATCTATTGACGACATCTTTGGCACAGTGAGTGAACGCCCGCCTTAGACGCGGAGGTTGCGGTTTCGATCCCCGCCACTGGACAACTGTTATGGGTACAGATATTTGTCCCGTGTCTGGTATTTTTCTTTCTAAAATATATGTATTTAAAATATAATTATAGTGGCAATTCGGAGTGTCTCAAAAGCTAAATTAAACTAACTAAAATTAATGCCATCTTTTTTATTTCCATCGCTATGAAAGGGACGGCAACATTTTTAGTTAGTTTAGTTTAGCTTTTGCGACACTCCGAATTGCCACTAATAATATGTAGTAGGTACTTATATCAGTAATCTGGTTACGATAGTTGCTAAGCTTGGGACTAGCTGATGACGTGTGTGAAATGTCCAAGGATATTTATTTATTTATGTGTAAGTACTTATATTACAAACATGGAACATTGATTTGACATTGCAAATATTTTAACTCTTATTTCCGCAATAAATAAAATATTTAAATTGAACGAGACTATTGGAAGGGATAGACCTTGATTCATTGAATTTTATACTTATCAGATCTTTAGAACAAGCATTAATTATAAACTGATTTTAACACGGACTTTAATTAAAATATACATTATAAATAATAATAAATAAATAAATGAATATCCTTGGACATTTTACACGGCGTCATCTAGTCCCAAGCTAAGCAACTTAATGCTTATGTTATGGTAACCAGACGACTGATATACCTAATACTTACTTAGATACATTTTTTTCGTAAATAGACGTAAAAAGACCCGAAACAAATATCAGCAGATCATGCAAACATTTGTCCCGTGGCGGGGATCGAACCCGCAACCTCCGCGTCTCAGGCGAGCCTTCGCCCACTGCGCCACAGAGGTCGTCATTATCATTATGTTCTACAACCTTTCGCCCGTGGCTTCGCTAGCGTTGTAACTAAATAAAAATATATGTGTTATTCCAGGTCATAATCTATGTGTATTCCAAGTTTCAGCCAAATCCGATCAGTAGTTTTTGAGTAAGAGCAATAAACATCCATCCATCACCATCCATATCAACCAGGATTTCAAAGCCGCGGCCGAGTAAGCGAGTTGGTTAATATACTTAATTAGTTAAAGGTCACGCCACGTAAAAAGAGCTTGGTCGGGGAAGTAGCGGGGGTATGTTTGCGCCTGTGTTCACTCGCTGACGGATCCAATAGCACTCGCTAAATCAATGGTATGAGGTGCGCCGCAACACCTCTCCACCAAGCATCGACCACGGAGCAGTTTGACAGCCAGCGCTCTTTTTACGTGGCGCGACCTATACCAACTTATTTACTTATAAAAATAGTTTCAGTCAAAAATGCATTGTGACGTGACCTACTATCTATTTTTATCAAAGGGTCATTGCCCAAACACGTGTCGGTCGGTACACAATCATAATTAAATTTAGAGTATCGTACTGATAGATACTGTTTATCGTTGACAGCGGAACTATTGCCTAAACTTAAATGGACTTTGAATTCGAATGATTTGACGAATCGCTTCACTTCCTTTCCTACAAGAACAAAAAATCACACCCTAAGCAAAACTGAAACTAAAACTCATTAGATGCTAGATTTTCGTCTGTTTCTTATGTTCCTAATTGTACCTAGGTCTGACTGATTTAGTCTTTGGTATAACACATTTTTGCGAATGCTAATTAATTCTACTATATATGTAGGTATTTCCAAGTTTTTATTTCAAATAAGTATGAAGGGGTTTGTCATTTGTAAAAAGTTTGGTAAGATTAGCATGGACTGGCCTAAAACATTCCTGCAAATAATAAAAAAGAAATCTTATCATAAGGTTGATATAAAACAGAAAGAAACGCATAATTCATTGCATTTCAAAATATTGCTGGGAAATACTAACAAAGTGAATAATATTAAAAGCTGTTTTATCATTGTTATTTTCCGAAATACCTACTCTTTCTGATCTTTTTAACTAAAATTTAATACCCTCGGGTGAATCGCACGTTGTTCCGGATTTCAGATCACTTGCTAGCCCTTATTCAAAGTTCAATAGGTATTTATATCGTTATTATCACGTAGCCCCCGTCTGACAGTCAGACAGATATATTAATTAGTGTTATCAATATCACCTATAACCCCTATTGATCGCGTGATTTGACGTATGTGTTGTGTCTGGCCTTATATGAGCCGTGTTTCAAGTGGAATACCACGATGCTCGATTGTTAATCTGAACCCACGACTTTAAGGTCTTGGCATGGCGTAATTATTCGTTTTTGAGAATATATTTGAACGTAGGTTTAAGTACTTACCTACAAACCGTCTCAAATAATACCTACGTAAATTGTTTGTGTATAAAATCCTATTTTAATTTACATAAGGTTGTTCGAGACAAACAAATGAATGATGAGAATTAAATTGTTAGATTTGTTTCATTTCTAGGTATTTATTAACTTTTGACCCCTTAAACATCTTCAAGGGGTCTTAAATGTCTTAAGATCTGAGAATCAATGGGTCTTCCAATATAATCGTGTTTTTGTATTAGTATTCTTAGATAAATATAAATAAATAATTTGAAAAATATACCTAATAAGTAAGTAAGTAAGCTAAGTATAAAAATATATATGGTTCTTTCTTTAATTTGGTAAAGACACAAAAAACGCAACAGGTCTCCATCATGACATCGACAAAAACCGTTCTTAAAATAAATATTTTAACTTATTTTAGGTTTCATATAAAATTATGACTCCTAAGGTTATTTAACTCTCTTAAGTTTAAGACGAAGGTCTTAAAGTTTTTTGACTTAGAAGAATACGGAACTCACACGGAAAAAAGGATACTTCATTTTTAACAACTACGATAACGAGGGATGCTAACTGTAGGTTTAGGTAGGTATATAAATTTATTGTGTGTTATTTTTACCCACGACGAGACGGAGACGGTATTATGTGTTTGGGGTGAGAGGATGCAAATTTTTATATTTGGTAGATGTCTTCATCGAAAGTGTTAGCAATGTTTCAAGAAAACCAGCTCAGCCGTTTCAAGATCATTCACCTCTTTCTAGTGAAGAAATATTATCGGGGCGTTTCGTATTACTTAAGTACATATTCCTATTAAAATTTCATGATAAAAAATAATGCATAATGTAATTAAGTAGGTAATAATAAATAAAAAAAAGACGTGTGGCACTCGGAGACTGCCGCGGTAAAGCTATTGCATGGGGAGTGTTAGGTTATTTTCGTTACGGAATTTCTGGATTCGGTCTCCACGCTCAAGGCCCGCGATAGAAGCTATGCAATAGCTTAAAAATAATTGAATGCAGTTTAAATTGTTTTTAAAATTAAAATGAAGTCTTCTTTCAGTAAAATGGTCTATCTACAATATTTAAGGTACTTTCCCTCCATATGGCATGACTGTGGGACGCCCTGTATAATCGGTCCCCTCACTATGTTAGTCTTTTATTGAATTCTATCTAATGTGTTCCGTCTCTTTCAGATGTTCCAGACGGTATTCCTGTCCCTCTCGCTCCTGTACGACGTGCTGGAATGGCTGGACAAGCATCAGACGGAAATTGGGAAAAAGATGATGTACTATCGTGATGTCCTGTTCTGCGGCATGGTGGTGCCTTTTACACTGGTGAGTTTGTAAAAACTTCCCTTGAATGAGAATGCCAAAACACCGAAGAACGAGCGGGATAGCAAATAATAATTTTCTCGTGAGTAAGGAGTGTAGAGCGATAGACACGCAGCATAATTTATAGCGAAAAAACAGGTTTTGTTTAATTAAAAGTTAATTAAACAACCAATCTAAAATAATTTTATTTATAAATCGAAAAATTCTAGGTTTTTAGACAAAACAAAAACCCAACAAAAATAGGTTGCTGTTCCCGAGATAAATAGCAAAATGTGTGCAAAACATGTACTCTTCAAAAAATTATAGTATCGAGAAATTTTTTAAACTAATCGTGTTTATAAAACACACAACCCAAGATAAAAGTTCGAATCATTTCCCTAAATATTAAGGCTGTAGCTTTTACATATTCTGGGATAAATAAGGATTTAGAACTACTAAATTGACTAATGCGTTTAAATTGAATTTACAGGATTTTATCGCGTAATTTACCTTTTATTATTTCCCGATGTTTCGGCTGTGTTGCAACAACCGTGGTCGCGGGCGAGTTCGCACACGGTTGTAAATTACGCGATTAAATCCTGTAAATTCAATTTAAAAGCATGAATTGTGATCGCGACAGTTTAACAAAGACTGAATTGACTAAATTGCATTTGACACCCTCTTAAAAGTCCCTACAAAAAACATTCTGTACTATATCAAATTCATTAAATAACAAAACATGAATTATGCATTTCTTTCAGTTCATCTCCACTATGTTCTGGACAGTATACTTCATAGACCGCGAGCTGGTCTTCCCGACAGTATACGACAAAGTGGTTCCATGGTGGTTCAACCACTGCGTCCACACGAACATCACTGTGATGCTGCTGGTGGAAACCCTGCTCCAAGCCAGGAGAAACCCCACTAATAGACGGCTGGAGCTTGGGCTGGTTGGGGGAATAGGAGTGTTATATGCTATTGTGTAAGTACCTAATCGTACTTCTCTTTATGATTTTTAACCACCGACGCAAATAGATGTTATAAGTTTGTATGTCTGTCATAAACCTATCACAAACAAACTAATATCACCCCTTTTTTAACAGGCTAAAAAAATTTAGGTTCTAATGTTCCTTTTATGTATACGTCAAGGTGATCCTTGAGGTCGTACCGAAATAAATGTTATTTTCTTTCTTTCTCTCTTTTTTTATGTATTTTCACCGATTATTATGTCAAATAGTGGATTGATTTGAATTATTTTGTTTGAAAGAGTATACTCCCGAGGTGCTGCAATAAAATTTTGAGGATCTGATGAGAATCTTCGAAGCTATGAACAGAACCTCGAGAGCAGGAAATTGTTTTCCTCGAAATCGAAGTAGATTTTTCATAATTAATTTGCCACAATTATTCTTCCTAGGTCTAAAATTTTTAACTGATGCTTAGTTAATAAAATATTATATGTATGTTAGTCTGTAAGGTATTTATTATATGGGCCTTAGATTATGTATTTAACATCTTGTTACTTATCTTTAGTTGTCTGAAATAAAGATTATATTATTATTATTAAAACAAAAATACTTATCTCCTTTCCAGATACTACTCAATCTACTTCATCACCGGCCGCTGGTTGTACGCCGTCTTCGGCATCATGACCTGGTGGCAGGTCTGCCTCTACCAACTCCTCATCTGGGGGTCCACCTTCGTTTTCTACTTCCTCCAGTTTCCGATCAACAGGATCTTCCATCGAGAGGTCCTCGAGACGAAGGGAGAAAAGAACAAGGCTTTTGAGGAAGAGCGGAATTTTAAGAACTCTGGAAAGGGACAGGTGGAGAACTCGCATTTGTGATGAGGGAGATTTTAGAGAATAAACTTTAGTGCTCGTGCACACCGAGTGCTTGGTTACTAGGGGCTTAGTGTAATGCCGGGTTCCTATATCCAACGTACGGATGTCCGTAGGTCGTCGTCATAGCAACGTTGTTTATTCAACACAAAATGTATGAGACTTTTTGACAGATAACGTTGCTTAAGGTGACCCTTCCCGGTGCGTCTATCATCGACGCGGGCATAGCTGAAAAGCTTGTTGTTTCATCCAGCGCAATGCTAGAAAAAGAAGCAAAGCGAAAAGAGAGAGATAGCGCCTCAGAGCTCGGCATTCAGTTGGTATTTTCGCCGCTCACTCGCTCACTCGAAAAATAGTGTGCGGAAATTTCATAAGAAGTGTTCCAGGAAATACGTGTTTTTCAGTAAGCCTTACAAGTTTGTAAAATAAATATTAGTCATTTAGAATCTCCATAAGATTTGCAAGGTTTCTATGACAATATTTTCTTTACTTTTACAATTTATGAGTACATTATGAACGGCCAAAGTTCAGGTAAAATTTATGCTAAAAGCAGGTTTTTGGAAGCTTATACTGAATTTGTTTCTCAACATTTTGATTTTTAGTTTCGATAGAAACCTAGATATAGTGCACAAGATACCTATTAGTCCAAAAGTTTAAAAGAAAGATCTGTTACAACGGCATAATCACGTACGAGCGTTTGTATGAAAAATGAGCCGGGTTGACCGCTCTTAAGACGACCGACGTACGAACATCCGTTAGTTGGATATAGGAACCCAGCATAAGCCTATGCGCGCGGTAGCCACAGTCCAAACCGAACGAGCGGGCGGTTGAAGCGTTTTAACGTTTTACAGGTATTGCAACCAAACGTTTGTCAGGCGCTTGAAGTTGTCAAGCGTCCGCTCATAGCCACCGCGCTAGGCGACCGCCCGCCGGCTCTTTGGTGTGAACACTACCGGCGTTTTCATACGTTCGATATTTCGCGGCCGCCTTAGCCATTGCGCTAGGCTCGCAGTGTGCTCGAGCACTTAGGGTTACTGGTATTGTGTGATGTTGAAGTAAACGCAAAAATAGAAGCAAAGTAAATTAGCATAATTCTAGTACAAAATTAAAACACAATAATCATTGATTTGTTCAACATTTATGACATTTTATTACGGGTCTCGTACTCTATCTCGAATGACGATAGCTCGATGTTCAATATCTCGATGTCTTTACGTCGACGGTACCTACGTTTTGTCGATGACTTATTACCTCGAAAGATCATCAAAATCAAAGTATAAATTTAAATAAGATTTGAATGGTGTGATATTACTAGTGCAATCCAACGGATAATTATGTTACATTATCTTTAACATTTAAAGTAGGTACCTACATTTTGAAGAAAATAACAATAGTTATGTGCAGTTAAAAAATCTGTCTCTTTTCCTGAAAGTTTGGGTTCCTTGTGGATAAGTTGGTAAGCCCCATGGGTTGGATGGCAGCATTTTAAACCGAAAGCTCAGTTTGCATTTCGGTTTAAAATGCTGTATTTTTTTGCGTTTACCGATCATGTGTGAAAAGTAATGTGCCAGATTATAGTAAATTAACTGCCTGTTTTAATCGTAAGTAATAAAAAAAAGACCCACTTACAACATTAGGGTAAACCCAGGATAGATGCCTCAATGGGATAGATGCCTCGTGTTCAAAAAACACAACTTCCCGAAATCGCACATACTAATTAATTGGTTAAATAAGGAGCGTACTTGCCACACTCCTCAGGCCCAAAAGTCAGTTGAGCTGAGTATACTAGGTTTTCTTGTGTGTGCGATTATCTGCGCGGCGAACGCAGGATAACGCGTCAAAGTTTAAAACATGAGTATTCAGTGTTGCATAACTTTAATGTGGTCATAATTTAAAAAAAAAAAAAAAAATGTTAATACTCTGGTACTTTGAGTACATACCTAGATGTCAATACCCACTCTATTGTATTTAGTTAAGTTCTAAATTTAGAAAGGCACCTATCCGTATCAAAAAGGATAGTTGCCCCAAATTTTTCGGCGGATAGGTGCCCTTGAGAAAATCTATCCCCTAATACTCTAAACATGTGCAGTGTTTGTTGAAAAACATAATTATTTTGCTTTGCTTATTCTGGAATGACCACTTAGTAGTACTCGCTGCTCTCGCTATATATCGCGTGTCCAAAGTGTTGCCCTGCAACTAAAAAAAATTTTTGATGCCTGCAACACAACCAAATCACATCATTCGTTCTTTCGCGTTCACTCGCGGTGTCGTCGATTTTTTATCGAAAATTTTAAAAAGCAAAGAAATTATAGTTTTTTTCCGAAATCTTGTGTTGTAGTGGTTTAATAAGTTATAGTGGTCATTTGCAAAGTGTGGATAACATCCAGAGCTGGTCAAAATGCCAAGATGTTGGAAAAATTGGAAAGGCGCAAGGATGAAAGTAATGGAAGCTAAGGGCTATTTTATCCCTTTTTACGTTATTATACAATCCACACAGGAGTGGTAAGACATCTACTTATTTATCAAAAAGTCTCAATAATAACGATTGTCTCATTGTTCCCAAGAAATTTTCAAATTCACCAACCGTGGCTGGCTGTAAAATCGGCAAGGCCGATCGCCATCTTGATGGCCTAACCTTCAAGTTCAACGTTTTTGGGCGATTTGTTTTTTGTTTTCCAGGGACATCGTGAGCTTTTTTCGGGGAAATCCTTAGTAGCTACCTTACACGTAAAATAATACTTTTTGTGTTACATTAAGTATCCAGTCCGTTGATTGGTTGTACATAAAGTGGAACAAGTAAATATAAGGAACATAACAATATTATATCCCCTCCGTTGAAAGGGTTGTACAGTAAAACAATAAGGTTCTCAACATGTTATAAAATATGTATTGTGGTACAATATGTATCCCCTCCGGTGGAGGGGTGGTGCACCTAGTAAGAGAAACAAGCAAACAATAAGGTTCTCAACATGTTATAAAATATGTATTGTGGTACAATATGTATCCCCTCCGGTGGAGGGGTGGTGCACGTAGCTACTAAGAGAAACAAGCAAACACTAAGGTTCTTAACATGTTATAAAATATGTATTGTGGTACAATATGTATCCCCTCCGGTGGAGGGGTGGTGCACCTACTAAGAGAAACAAGCAAACAATAAGGTTCTCAACATGTTATAATGTTATAAAATATGTATTGTGGTACAATATGTATCCCCTCCGGTGGAGGGGTGGTGCACCTACTAAGAGAATCATGCAAACAGTTCCTAACATGACATGTAATAAAATATGTATATATAATAATCCTCTCCGTTGAGGAGGTTGAACTCAAGAAATCTAAAAAATGAACCAACATTAAAGTACTAACTACCTATTGTGACTACAAATTGTGTGTTTTACAATTGTACGTGGCAGAGAGTGACTTAAACAGCTCATACATGGTATGCTTGTTCTGAAGAACTTAGATTTTTTAATCTTACTTATGACGGTCAATTTTGAAATTTGAATTAGAAATGCTTGAGATTAAAACCTCAGAGTAAAGAGGTAACAACAGCTGAAGCCTCGGGAAAGCCTTTAAGACAAGGACTTTCAAATGGAATCCTTACTAATAAAAAGTCGGACTAAAGTTGACAAACAATGAAATAAAAACCCCTTGAAATGGCAAACTGTGGGAGGCTCCAAAGTTAAATGTGGAATTATCAGGTATTCTGAACCTAACAGCAAAAGCATGACATAGACTTCTTCAAGAACATAAAACAAAAATTAGACAGTCAACTTGAAACAAAACTGGGCCAAAAATATCTTTCAAAGGCAAGATGGCACTCTCTCCGTTGGAAAGAGATTACCAATGAACACATTGGGTATTTATTACATTTTTTAGAGGAAGAAGCTGTATAAGAATTGGCCCTAATTATACTAATGACCTATAAAAGCTAGGAAGCTTTTCTATAAAAATGGTTGGTTATAAAATAAAGAACTACCAACAGCCCTAACATAAGTACCAGAACAGCCAAACAACGGGCTTATGCCACCACCCAGACCTATCCAACAAAAGCTGGGCCAAATATCCGTGGAGGTTTGTTTTGTTGGTGTGCTTTAAGGTATGTATTTATTTATTATGGATGCTGGATGGGACAGAATTGCACAAGATTCCACTATCTTAGTTGGTTAAAAGGATAACTTTTCATGCTTTGCCTGAACAATCACTTATGCCACATAATAATAATTATGTAACCAAATCTAAAAAATTGATATTCCATAAGGGATAATAAAACTTTTAAATCAAATAATGATTGTGTCATATCAGAATGCAAAGCTGATTAGGATTAATTTTAGTCCAGTACATAGGTAATATGTATGATTTAGTATCCCCAAAAAAGGATGGACACTAGGTACCTGTAGCTTTATTTTAAGATGAGTTTAAACTTATATAACTAAGTTTGTTGAAACTTCTTACTTTAAACACAAGGCTAATTAAAATTGGTTTTACTTTGTGTAAAATAGAATTGGAAAATCATACTAATTAGATTCAATTAATTCAAACTATAAAAATATTTAATCAAATAAATGGATATTTATTATACTTTCTTAGTAATGGGTTTACATTTACAAGAGGGTCATAGAACATAATGAGAGAAAAAGGTACTTACTAGAGTAGTTATTTATTTAAAGAAATTGATTTCCTTGGATATCATTAAATAATATCAATAATAAAGTTGTTAATTAAGTAGGTACCTACTTTTATTATACAAATAAAAATATTATGGTGAATATTTTCTTATGGTTTTGTAAAAATAAAATTTCATAGCTTTGGTACGTTGTGGGGGGGGGGGGGGGGGGGGGTACTATGATAGTAGATTAATGAAAATAACCGAACCGATGAAGCAAAGTTTTATTTTTATTTATTTGGCAGAATAAGATCAGAACATAGTTGGTAGTTGTTTTTGCTAGCCTAGGAAAAAAGTTGACCTACGTTAGGTTTGTTTAGATGTATTTCTGTAATGAAATATTATGAAAGCGAAAGGTAGCTTAGGTCCCTTTAAGCAATATTAGGTATTATTGTTATTATTATTATTATTATTATTATTTTTTTTTGCATGGAAGTGTTATGCATTTTAGAGGTTGAGACATACTTAAAAATATGGTTAAAATTAAGTAAGTTCATCCAAATAGTCAAATTCCTCAATTTAATGACCCTACCTGGCAACTTTCAGTATTAACATAGATATCTAGACAATACAAAAACTAAATTTGAATCTTGTCACTCAAATCAAGATACAGAATGAGAAGTAAGAAAGCCAGTACATTTTTGTAAGGATTGTGGACACTTGGTCCTCCAGACATTTATTTGTTTGCTTAAGGCTAAATAAAAAATGTGAGAAATATACCGATTGTACCTATAGCTTGACATGGTAATCCTTTTACTTGGATGGTAGTGCTTCTACCTTGAATTAAAGAAACTTTTCTTTAATGCATTTCTACATGTTTTAAAAAAGTGAATGTCACTTTAAAAATGATTACGTATGTTTAGGGCTTGCTATCCGGATATCCGGATATCCGAATTATCCGGATATCCGTCGATTTTTTAAATCCGGATATTGACTAATACATTATCCGGATAATTCGGATAGTAGGTAAATTAGTCAAAAATTACCATAAATACATAAAATTAGGTTTATTTTGTACCTACTTGCTTCGACTTCTTACCATTTACGTCACTGTTGAGTTGACTAATTGATTGTTTACAAAATCTGGCTGCTAGATCTCTACGATCATCGAGTCTTTATTCAGAGTCCAATTTTCTAATCTCATTGGTCAAATTAAAAATACCAGTGATATTGATAAGCAATTATGAAAAAATAATTATAATTATTTCATAAAACATAGATTCTGATTACAAACTCGATAAATTTAGAGTCGGAGCTGAGGCTATAAACCTATTTTTATGGTATAGGTATTACTGATGTTTGTTGACACAAGTAGAGTAAAATCTCTTTTCCATCAAGGATTCGTTAAATTCGTCGAGAAGAGTCGAGAGTTGGTTGGAAACACTGACAAAATAATAGATTTTACATTTATCGATGTATTTTTAAAACTTTCCATCTTAGAATAAAAAGTAATATCATTTTGGAATGTACAAACAGAACCTTTTCTTATGACTTCTTCTGGCTCGGTACTCTCTTGGCAGAGTGGTCGTGGTCATCAGTGTAGTTCTCCCTTTGACAGCGCGCTTCCACTCCTCCCTGACAGCTGCTCTTCTTGCACACTAATGTAAGGGACCGTCCATAGCTGCCTTTATCTGATCTATCCACCTCATGGGCGATCTGCCTCGCGCTCGGGTACCTTCAACTCTTCCCTGCACCACCAGACGCTCCATGGATACACCTCCACGCCGAGAAACATGCCCGAAGAAGGTGAGAATGCGAGCTTGGACGATGGAGGATAAACGCTGCTTGATGCCGAGTTCTCGGAGTACGGAAACATTTGTGCGGTGTTCGGTCCACGATATCCCGAGCATTTCGCTCTAACGAGTCGGATTTTCGTCGCTTTTGTGATGTTACAGTTCCGCCGTATCGCAGCCCATCCATTTTCGCAGCCCATCCATAGCGCTTCTAGTGATCGCCATACGTCGTTTAATCTCGCTCGTCTACGCATCCTCCGTTGTTAGAGATTAGGGCTCCTAGGTAAACATAATTGATTGATTGATGTTGTATCACAATTCGCTATATGTGTGACTTCAATAGAATTGTTGTTAGCACGGTCGACAATCATCATCTTGGTCTTACTGTGATTAATCTTTAGACCAAAGTTGAGGCTTACACTCTCCATCCTGCGCAGTAGATCCTCCATATGACAAACACTAGTCGCAAATAAGGTAGTATCATCCGCGTAACGAAGGTTTGATATCTTTGGGCCACCGATTGCAACTCCGTCTGTCCAATCTTCTAGGGCAATTTTCATGATGAGCTCAGTGTAGATATTAAACAGGAGTGGAGATATGATACACCCCTGCCTTACACTGGCACTAGGGTGAAAATGACTCGACAGGACACCCCACACAAAGTATTTGCATAACTTTTTTTTTCATCTTGGGAATGTGAGTGAACCCTATAATTATCATTACAAGCCCTTGACCGATCAAGCTCATTTTTTAGTTAGCCGGAAATACAACCTATAATAATACCTACTAAGTTTCATGCAGATTGGATTAAAGGTTTGACAGTTGTGTCCGGACATACAAACTTACAAACATACAACGAAAAATCTCCCAAGTTGCTACTAAGATCTTAGTTCGCTTCGCTCACTCGATCGATAAATGAGTAGGTAGTGCAGAAAGCGCATTACTAACATTAAAATCAGTCAGCCTAGGTGAACACACTGAGCCGTACGTACCGTAACGCAGTGTGTAAGTGTGTTTTTTTGTTAAATACGAATGTTTAAGACTTAATAGATAATTTTGAGACAGTTATTTGTGATTTTATAAACGTAAACTTCAATAAAAAGTACTTTTATATCATTTTTTCCTTTTTTTTAGTTTATTTCAATAACTATCCGAATTATCCGGATATCCGGATAGTAGACTTCACTATTATCCGTATTATCCGAATACCAAAATGTGGCGGATATTGCAAGCCCTACGTATGTTACTTAAAAGGTATAAAAGGCTTAAGGTACTTATTAGGTAGTTAAAGATAAGTATTTTATTGTTTCTAATTTGGCCTTTTCAGGTATGGGTATTCAAGAGTAATCAAGCGTGTTTAGATACATTTTTGCACCTTGTGAAAATCTATAAAATCTTTATTCAAAGTCAACTCAACTCTTCTTACCTAGGGGGCTTGTTATTAGGCAATAATAATTATGAAGGGAATAATGGTAGGACAAAGCGCAATAGAAGTAAAAATAAAAACTAGGATTCGAAAAATAGTGGCAGTAGGTATGGTAAGTTAGGAAATCAGAAAATAGTGTTTATGTTTTATTTTTAATTTTGTTATTTAATGACCGTCTTTGTTAAAGGTGCTTCTTAAACTGCAAATTGTTTAGCTTTGTCTGTCACTTTTAATACATAATCTATTAATCATTTTGAAACAGATGGTCGCCTTAAACGTGGTTCTAAAGGAATGTTAAGAATAAAACCTATGTGCCAAAATATAAAGCCACTTGGGATTGGGAGCATAGGAGCCACATTATGGTTCTGTTTTTCATAAGACAGTGGCATTCTCTTATTAAGAAAATTTTGATTAAAAAGACTGCTTTGTTTTTGACTCCTACATAGCAGAGTCCAAACACTAAATGTTAACAGTTATAACAGAGTTCTTTTTGTTTTGTTATATACCTACCTAGTTAAGAAATCAACTGCTTGGAGCAGATGTATCTTGCCAAGCCAGTTATTGTCTTTTAAAATACCTCTCATATGATTGGTAAATAGGTACTAAACAACTAAGATGTGATGATGAACTATTAAAATATTAATTACAAATTGCTTTTTAAGAGACCTCTTAAGAGAGCCACATCCTAGTTTATCAGTAGAAAGGTCTCGGTGGGACAAGTCCTTACAGCGTTTTTAAGTCAGTAGGGTGAACCTCTTGATAATGGATGTTTGCAAAGCAATTTAATTGTAGGTATTAGTTTAGAACTCTTCAAATAGTAAAGATTTTCAAGTTTCTTTTGTTAAGGCATATGGGGTGCCTCTAGTTAACAGTATAATGTAGAAACCATAGTAAATGTTCTACCTACTTACCTTGGTGATTTAATATGGAAGTATCATTTGTAATAAATTAAGTACTTAGGTATAATGTTACTACATTGAATGGGTTTTTAAGGTTTAACTCTAAACATCTACTAAGTGGTCATTCCAGAATAAGCAAAGCAAAATAATAATAGGATTAAACGAACTAAAGTGAAGTTCTATCCTTATTATTTAATTTGCTTATTCTGGAATGAGAATTTCCCTACCCATCCCAAAGCTATTATGCGCATAGCTTCTTCCCATGGGTCTACTCATTTATTTATCTCTGAACGTAATGATGTGATTTGGTTGTGTTGCAGGCATCAAAAATTTTTTTTAGTTGCAGGGCAACACTTTGGACACGCGATATATAGCGAGAGCAGCGAGTACTACTAAGTGGTCATTCCAGAATAAGCAAATTAAATAATAAGGATAGAACTTCACTTTAGTTCGTTTAATCCTATTATTATGTTGTATTATACGTCGGAAACATGTTGTTGTGTTAGTAGGTACATACATTTTAAAGTAATAATCTTATATGTACATATTTGTATACAATACCTAATGTTTGTAGGTGAACCATGCCACGAAAGTACAAAAGAAAGGCAGGAGTAATTTTATGGACTTCAGAACAGCTGATACCTTATACAAAGTCAAATTCAACTGACAGAAACATTATTCTATAGGAATGCTCAAATAAAAATTATATTTTACATGTGTTGATTATATAGGGCATCTATCCTCCTTAGCATTTTCATAGCGGGGCATCTATCCATATAGGTAGGCAACTATCCCCAAAAAAAAGGTTTTGCGAAAACTCAATTTCTGCACAATCAGTAATTATTAGGACTACAAAAACAACGCGTAATGCAAGATAAAATATTGAACTAGCTATATTCATAGGAATTATTTATGGAAAATTAATAGTTTAAAAATTACGAGGCTCTTTCAAAAAGTGGGGCATCTATCCTGGGTTTACCCTATAGCAAATTTTATTAAGAAAATGACAAAACTAGCATTGTAAATTAAATCAAAATTTACGGCCTTGAGTGCCTTAGTTTTTATAATAGCAAACATGCCTTGAACTTGCCATTATTATTATTTTTACAGCAGGATACCTATTGAATTATAATTGTTTATTTAAATTTATTATCTACTTCTACATTTAAGTAAATGTTTTTAAAATATTTAAACATTGAATTATGATCGTACGATTTGCTTTTATAGTGATATTCCAAAGTAATTTAAATTAAGTTATATACTATAAGAAATGTGGTAATAGGCTAGGTAGTTGATAAGAAATGATTGAGTAGAAATAAGATTTTAATATACTTACAGTTTTTCATGCGTACCTAATTTTGTTTTATTTTAATATAGGTAGGGCATAATTTTGGGCCCATAAATTATATAATAAGTAAAGTAAGTAAGGGATAATTGTGGGTAGTTGAGCTGTCAACAACAAATATTTTAGCTCCTCGTTTATTAATATATATTAAATAGTATTCATTAATTTTCTATATGTTTACTGGTGTGATCTGCTAGTGGATATTCTCGCGCATCTAAGCCATTTATAATTTCTCCTCTCCACTTACCCATAAAATTGCTGGACAATCATGGACCTATATGCCAAGCTGTCATCCAACCTGGAGGAATTGGCAAGCTCTCTGGACTCTCGGATGCTTGAACATGAGAGTAATCTCAAGAAACTCTCCAACAATGGCACTGCACATGTCCCTCACAAGGACTTATCCACTTTATCCGGTGAATTTGCAGAATTCAAAACTTTGGTTTGGAAAGCACTTGGCACTATGAAGGTTCAGCTGGAGCTGCTTGTTCAAGGTTTGGACCGACAGGAGACATTGTCACGAAGAAAGGTGCTCCTGTTCCATGGAATAGCTGAGTCCAGCAATGCTTCTGTGGAGGACACTATTACTGCTCTATTACACGACCAATTTAAGTTGTCTTCGTCTTCTTCTGAGCTGCTCTCTGTTTGCCACCGCCTAGGAACGAACACAAGTAAGCCTAGACCAGTTATGGTGCGTTTCGCCAGCTATCGTGTTCGTAGTGAGATATGGAAGGCCAAAACTGCTTTGAAAAATTCAGGGATTACAGTCTCTGAATTCCTAACCAAGCCGAGGCATGAAGTTTTTGCGGCGGCACGCAAGCACTTTGGCATTAGGAGGTGTTGGACGTCGGAGGGCAGGATCATGATTCTGCCGCCGGATAACAAACGACGCAGCTTAGAGACCATGTTTGAGCTGAGGCCTCTTCTTGCGGAGTACCCAGCGGCGGCTGTGCCGCAGTCTGAGCCGGGAAAAGTGGCCTCTGGATCATCGCTGGTCAAAGCTACGCTTCCATCTTCGAGGTCTGGAAAGGCTGAAGGCAGGACAAGACGCATTCCCAAGTGAAGTCTTGTTCTTGGGCTCCTTTCGTCCACTCCACAACTTAGCATCATTATAGCAGCACATTTTAACCTTAGGGTAGTTTAACTATCGCAAATTGTATAGTTTTTGTTTTTGTTGTAATCTCGTCAGAGTAAATATGTTCTGTGGTTGTAATGTCAGTTGTGATAAAAACATTTAGTACGAAACTTTCTTTGGTATATGCTGTCAGATTATATGTCACTCAATTTGCCTCCGAACTGTCAACTGTCAAGGTAACATTTTACGAGTGTGTTTCAAGGGAGTGAGCCAGTCAATCAGTTCAAACGTACTAAAGAATCATGGCAGTTCTTTATGCCGACTTTCAAGAGCGTCTTAAAAAATCTTAATTTTCAAGTAAATTTATAATTATTTTAAAGGTTTTTACCGATATTGATGTATTCTAATAAACCCACATTAAAAAGACAGAATAAAAAGTTATGAAAATGTGTTTTTTCTTCTCCATTGCAATAGTAGTGTTGCCAATAAAAGCCCCTTAGATCTATTAGAAGTTTTTGGTAATAAATGGCCCTTTTCAATTTGTGGTATTTTGATTTGATATTTTGTAGTAAGATAATTATTATAATTAAATCATGAAAAGAAATTCAAAATTAATGTAAATTAAAATATTATTTACAGAAAATACTTCTATGTAAAGCACCATTATAGTAAAAGTTATAATTAAAAAAATGGCAATACCAATTCGACGTTTTCAATGTCATGTCAAAGAGCGTGTGTCATGTCATGTCATGTTCTATTTTGGATAGATGTTAGGATATTCTGTGGCTATGTTACGAACATAATTCTTTCAAGACTACTTTCTATAGTACTGATTTATTTGTAACGTCGGTCGGTTTAAATAAATATTTTTTTTGATGATATGGTTTTAACGACTTCTGTGGATTGTGTATATATTTTTTTTACACTTAGACGCGAGATTTTAATGTGAACTAAAACAATGTATGCCGAACTGCCATTGTTCTTTATGTTTTTCTTTTTTTTATTCCTTTCATATTAATTGGTCTACGCTGAACTTATATTTTTATTTTAGCTACCTTTTAATTTTTTTTGCTTTGTTTGTGTAGTTATTGTGTTTTTTCGAGTTCCAGCATTTTTGGCTTGTGAGCGTTGAATGTTCACAGTAGTTTTTTATTTTTATTTTTATTTCTTTCGTTTGTTTGTATTTTTTAAGTTTGTCATATATATATATTGGTATTATTTTATATTTTAGTATAGATATATATATTTACATTTAGTATATAATTTATTTAAGCAGTAGGTACAAAGTTTGGTACCTAGGTATATTAATGTCATGTGAGGATAGTTTTTTAACTTGCTCTTCTTCATGCTCTTCTGAATTTGATTATCTTAGTGCCAGTAGTGATGACTCCCTTAGTCTTCATGACCAGCTTGAAAGTATTTTTCACGTCCATTCAAGAAATCTCAACATGGTTCACATTAATGCTCAAAGCATCCCCTCCCACTATGATGAAATGATCTCTTCATTTGATCTGAAGTCTCTTGATGCCATTCTTATTTCCGAATCTTTTTTAAAGCCCTCTTTACCGTCCTCTCAATATGTCCTTCCAGGCTTTCAACTCATCAGAAACGATAGAATTGGCAAAGGTTGTGGTGGCGTTGCTATATATATTCGTTGTGATATCCCCGCTAAAATTATTGATAATTCCCCTATGGAATACTCGAACTCTGCCGAGCACCTTTTTATTGAGATTATTGTAAATCACACAAAAATTATGTTAGGTGTTTATTACCCCCCTTCCTCTGATATTGATTACTTCTCTTCCCTCGAATTAAAACTTGAATCTCTTACCCCTCTTTATGACCATGTCATTATTTTGGGAGACTTTAATACGTGTTTGCTTAAGAAAAATTCAAGGGCTAATAAACTCTCATCTCTTGTCTCCTCACTAAATCTGCATATTCTCCCCCTTTCAGCTACGCACCATGCCCCTCACTGTGTTCCTTCTCTCCTAGATTTGGTTATTGTTTCTGACCCTAATCGTGTCGCTGTACATGGTCAACTGACTGCGCCCTTCTCCTATCACGATCTCTTGTTTCTTTCTTATAAGATTCGCTGTCCCAAACCTAAAATTAAATTTCGTTTCCTCCGTAGCTTTAAAGACACAGACTTTGATAGCTTGAAGCGGGATGCAAATGAAACGGATTGGTCTCCGGTTATTGAGGCTGACAATGTGGATGATAAAGTCTTTGCTCTCAATGATATCATCATTTCCCTTTTTGACATCCATGCCCCTGTCAAACGTGTTAAAGTCAAGCATTCTCCTTCTCCATGGCTGTCTCCTTCTATAAAAAAGGTTATGACCAAACGGGACAAGGCTAAGAGGCGCTATAGAAAGTTTCCAACGGAAGTTAACCATGCCTCCTACAAGAAGCTGCGTAATCGTGTTACAAAGTTGTGTAGGGACGCTAAGAGGCGTTATATCCACCAACAACTTAAAACTTCTAATTCCTCTTTGATGTGGAAATTTTTGAACACATTAGGAATTGGTAAGAGCACTGACGATACTCCTATTTCTGTAGATTTAAACACTATAAACGCTCATTTTTCTTGTTCCCCTCACTCTTTAGATAATGACTCAAAGCGTTTAACATTGGATCACCTTTCACGCCTGTCCAAACCTAACTGTCCTGTTTTTAACTTTTTGGAGGTTTCTGAGAGGGATATCTTGAAAATTTTAAAATCTATCTCCACTAAAGCTATTGGCGAAGATGGTATCAGTGCTTACATGCTCCAAATCGTTTCCTGTGAGCTCGTTTCTGCTATTACTCACATTATTAATTTTTCTCTAGAAACGAGCTCGTTCCCATCTACCTGGAAGAAAGCTTTCATTATTCCTCTTCCCAAAATTTCGAATCCCTCTGCTGTATCTCATTTTAGACCTATTTCCATCCTCCCTATCCTTTCCAAAATTCTTGAGCACTCGGTCCATTCGCAACTATCTCTTTTCCTTCATCAACATAGCCTACTGAGTCCTTTACAATCTGGTTTTCGTCCAGGTCACAGCACTGTGACTGCACTAATTAAAGTCACCGATGATATTCGGTGGGCCATTGATAACCAACTTGTCACTATTCTTGTATTACTGGATTTCAGTAGTGCTTTTAACACCGTTGATTATGATGTTTTACTTGCTGTCCTCTCTTCTCTCAACGTTTCTCCCTCAGTAATCTCCTGGTTTAATTCATATCTCTCGGGCCGGTCACAGTGTGTTCGCTTTGATGATTCTTACTCAAATTGGTGTGATATAACTGCGGGCGTACCGCAGGGAGGTATTCTTTCTCCTCTCCTTTTCTCCATCTTCATTAACGCTATCTCCTCTGTCATTTCCTCTAAGTATCATCTGTATGCAGATGATCTGCAAATTTACTGTCACATTAAGACTAATGACTTAGCCATGGGAGTTAATCAAATTAACTCTGATCTCAATAATATTCATGCATGGGCGAAGGCTTTTGGTCTGTTGGTCAATCCTTCTAAGTCTCAGGCGTTAATCTGCGGCAGCCCGTATATGCGATTCTCTCTCTTCTATAATGATTCTGCTATTGTCTACTCTGCTTTTGCCAAGAATCTAGGTGTTTTCTTTGAGCCTACGCTTTCGTGGCAAAGGCACGTTAATGCAATCAGTCAGCGAGTTCACTTTTCCTTTCATTCTCTCAAGCGTTTACAAAAATTTTTGCCTTTTCATACTAAAATCACTCTTGCTCAATCTCTCCTTCTTCCCTTACTTGATTATGCGGACTCTTGTTTTCTTGACGCCACGGAGGAAATTTTCAACAAACTTGAACGTCTTCAAAATTTATGCATCCGGTTCATTTTCGGTTTGCGTAAATTCGATCACGTTTCAACGTTCAGAGCTCAATTAAAATGGCTTCCTATCCGTCGCCGGCGTGATATGCACGTTCTCTCTCTTCTTTATAACATTTTAAACAATCCTCTCTCTCCCTCTTACCTCCGTGAACGTTTTGAATTTCTTTACTCTAGTGACGATCCATGTAGAACGTCAGTGTCCCTTCTTCTTAAATGTCCTGTTCATTCATCCAGCCGCTATGGTGGTTCTTTTACTGTTGCTTCAGTTACTTTATGGAATTCTCTCCCTCATGATATTCGTGCTAGCCCCTCCATCTTCATTTTTAAGCGTAAAGTCAAAGAGCATTACCTTACTTTATAATTATACTGTTAGTATTTAGTTTATGTATGTATTTATGTAGTATATTTTACTGTAGGCATTTAGTATTTTGGTTTGATATGTATTACTTTGTATTTGTATTATAGTAAGTACCTAGTTTATGTGGTAGTTTATTTGTTTTGCAGGATTAGGAATATTTTTATATTTTTATTATTATTATTTTTCCTATTTATGCACGCACACCCACACTTTAAACTGCGTCTCTCTCTCCCTATTGGGGTTTGCTGGAAGAGAACTCTTTTTAGGGTTAAGCTCGCCTTTGCCATTACCTGTCTAGTTTTAAGCTCTTATAAATGTTTATTTTGTGCAATAAAGTATAAATAAATAAATAAATAAAAGTCATTAATTATTTATTTAACTAACAAACTTTATTATTTGCCAGGATGTAACGAACGTCAGGTTTTGAAAAAAAAAACAAATTCAATTAAGTACTTTTTTTATTTTATACAAATCTTATTTTCATGTACAAAATAAATCACACAAATGTTTACATTTCCATAATTTAAATTAAATTTTGATGAATTACCTAACTATTTTGATCTTTTAATCGTTTTAGTGACAACTTTCTACAACTGTAGCTAAATTTAAAAGAATTAAAAAAAAAATATAACCTTTATGTGGCAATTCGGAGTATCGCAAAAGCTAAACTTAACTAACCAAAAATGTTGCCGTCCCTTTCATAGCGATTGGAATAAAAAGGATGGCATTAATTTTACTTAGTCTTACTAGTGTATTATATAATCTGTGGTTTAGTTTAGCTTTTCGACACTCCGAATTGCCAAGTTTACTTTGATTGCATTTAATAAGTAGGTAACCTTTTAGAAAAATATAAAATATATAACTTAAAATAGGGTAACTATAGCTAGTATTTTTCTTAAAATTAAATACAAATTTTCCTAATAAAAATTGGCAGTGATGCATAATTATTTTCTACAATTTGCTCAAAATTTATATTAAGAATTTAATTTACGAAAACCTGTAGGATGCATTTTTAGATTAACCTTTTTTTTTCACACGTATTTTACTTTTTGTTATTACAATTTTTTTTTAATTTTCATATCAATTGTTTTAAAGACAATTTTTATTTTAATGTTTCTATTTTAGCCTACCTGTACTTTTGTATATTTTACTACTTAATTTATTCAGAAATTTTGTCAGTTTCTTAAATTTGGGACTAGATAGCGCGACACATCAAAATCTCTTTACAAACTACAGGTTTTCATACAAAGGCTAAAGTGTCCCATGATTAGCCAAACTACACGAGCTAGCGTGTAGTTGAATTGTATGTACAATGTTAGTACTACATTTATCCGCTAGAGGCACTGAGACAAGTTTTCATACATAACTGTCAAATAAGTATACGATTGGGACTTGTCATAGTACACAGAAAACTTAGAAGAACTCAGGCCTATATAGTTGTCTTGGAAACCGATTTAGATCATCAAACATCATTCTTTGTGGTTGAATGAAGAAAGAGTTGGGCGTTCTTAAGCTGACAGCGGGCATCTGCTGTCTCTTTCTTACTTGGAAGTTGGATATCTCTGACGCGGCGAACTGTGGTTCCGGCTGGATATTTCTATATCTAGAAAATGTGTAATCCCTGTCTGGGATAGAAAAACCAGTAGGAATTCTCGGGGAAAATTTAGGTGCTAGCGCTTCGTTCAATCTCACATCGTAATCATTTTCTATAGAATCAGCTAAGTTTTGTTTTATATAAATGTTTTCGTTGATAAAAGGTTTACCTGTTGCTGTGTAAGGTTTGGAAATTTCTGGATGTGGTTGCACTTTAGGTCTATATTCCTGTACAGGCTTCGATGTAGCTAGGTAAGGTTTGACATAGTCTCCGGGAGATAATGTGGATTCTAATTTGTCTCTTATCGCTTCGTAGTTTTCGTTGTAAACGCGTAATACTTTCGTTGCTAGGTGCTTAGCTTGTTGTTCAGTTGTTGGTCTCTTTGTTGTTGTTGTTTCTGGTTTAGCTGTTGTTGTTCTAACTGTTGTTTTAGGAGCAACTGTAGTCCTAACAAACGTTGTAGTTTCAACTTTAGTTGTCGTTTCAACAACCGGAGTTGTAGATTCTTTCTTCTTATCGTAGTCCTCTTCTTCTTCATAATACTCGTATTCTTCTTCAGCTTTCAATTCAGTTGTTGTTTGTGCTGTTGTTGTAGGTTTCGTTGTTGGTCTAGTTGTTGTTCTAGTTGTTGGTGCTTCAGTAGTAGTAGTTGTCGTAGTCGAAGTAGTAGTAGTAATGGGATTGGTAATAGGTTCAAAAGTAGTGGAAGTGGAAGTAGTAATTCTGGGGGTGGTATTAATAGGAGCTGTCACGTCTCTACCGCCAACAGGCTGTAAGCCTCGCGGTAAATACGGGCTACCACCCCTAGACGGTAAAAAAGGCCTCTTAACCACCCTAACATTCATCCTTACTCCTTTCACCTTGCTTTCTACACTATCTTTCTGTCTCCTTCTATCTTGCTTATCATCATAATCGTAGTAGTAATCGTCTGTTGATTTTGATCTGTTTCTTACTTCTTTCACCTTCTGCGTTTTTGGTGGTTCATCGTAATACTCATCGTCGTAGTCTATTGGTCTTCTATTGGCTTTGTTTCCTAAATGAGGCCTCGAAGGTTTGAATCTTTCCTTCTCAACTGGTTCAGGGATAGGTCTTTGCTGGACCGCGCTACTCTTGCCAGATGATGATGGTCTTCTTATGTCTTCTTCATCATAATCTTCGTACTCATCATCATAAAGTTTAGGTGCTTTCGTAGTTGTTACAACAGGAACATATTCAAACTTGTCTTTAGCATTGACTGGAACTGGACGTTTGATTTTGGGTGGCATTCTTGGTTGAGCGAAAATGCCTTGACCTACAGGTTTGACTAGACCAGCAGCTGATGTTGTCGCCTCTTTCTTTTCTACTCTTTCTTCATCATAATTTCTCTCTCTGAACGGCCTTGGTCTATCATCTCTTGTTTTGTCTTCTCTTGTTGGTCTGTCTTCGTATCGTCTACCTTTTGATTGGTATCTATCTTCACCTCTTAGTCTTGGACCTTCTTGATCTCTATCGTAAGGTTTCCGTTCATCTCTTGACCTGAAGTTATGAGGTCTGGATTCAGGACGAGATTCTTCCCTAGGTTTGTATTCATCTCGTGCACTTGCTCTTGATTCATCCCTAGGTCTAATTTCATCCCTCGGAGGAATATCATCTCTTGAACGAATTTCATCCCTAGGCCTTTTTTCATCTCTGGGTCTGATTTCGTCACGATCTCTTAACCTAACTTCTGCATCTACAAAATCATCATCACTTACAACAGGTCTATCGTTTCTCGGTCTATATTCTTTTCTAGGTTTGTTGTAGTCTACTGGTCTCAGTGGTCTTAGTTCTTCATCGTCTGATGGTTTTTTAGGCCTTGTATCTTCTCTGGGTTCTTCGAAAGGTCTTTTTACGGGCCTGACTTCATCGTCAACAGGTCTTTTAGGTCTTACATCGTCATCAACAGGTCTTCTGGGTCTGATGTCATCACGGTCTTCTCTACCAGTATCCCTGCTGGAATCTCTGGCGGTATCTCTTCCAGTTGGTCTGATATCGTCATCTTCGTCTTCATCGCGAGGTCTTGGTCTTCTGGAGCCGCTTCTGTAAGGTCTTCTGTCTTCATCCTCATCATAAGTCCTTCTGTCGTATGGTCTTTTAGAGGGTCTTCCTCTTGCTGTTCCGGGTCGACGACGGTCATACCTGAAAATTCATGCATTGATTAATATGTGGTGTAACATTTCAACTTTATCCAATATCTAGCTGCGCCTCGCGGTGTTGCCCGCGGTAGTTTCCGTTCCCGTGGGAATACCGGAATCAAAAGTAGCCTATGTGTTATTCCCGGTAATAAACTATGTATATTCCAAGTTTCAGCCAAATCCGTTCAGTAGTTTTAGCGTGAAAGAGTAACAAACACACTTACACACACACAAACTTTCACCTTTATAATATTAGTAGGAATAGGAATAGTAGGATAGTAGGATGATTTAATTAAACATCAAACTATATAAATGTGATAATGAACAAGAGTCTTATCCTAATCCATAACATCATCTTTGTCTTTGTATATTGCTTTTAATAACTTCGAAGTCTCCTAAATCCTAATGATTATTTGGATAATAGTGGCAATTCGGAGTATCGCAAAAGCTAACTAAAAATGCTTAACTAACTAAAATTGCCGTCCCTTTCATAGCGATAGGAATAAATGGATGGCATTAATTTTAGTTAAGTAGATTATTTATTTATGAACAAAGAAACACACAGGAACAAAAAATTTCTACACTTCTTAACAGAGTCTTAACAACTACCTAAATAAATAATAATAATAATAATAATAATATATGATTTATTTAACGAAGGTCGAGTGGGTGAGCGTAACTCAGGGCTGACGACATGGAATTTTTTTTCTTTTAATTTTTTTTTCTTAATGCTTTCCTAAAGGGTTTTCATACTGATTTAAATAAAAGGAACTCTGTATTCTATCCAAAATATATATTAACTAAAGATAGAAGACAGAGTTCAGGTCACCGACCGCAGGTAGAGTGCAACAAGGCTGGCAACGTTACCTCGTTGGATTGCTATACTTATCCTCTGTCCGAGGTAAGCACCAGCCCTTTGGTCATTGGTTTAGTTAGATTAGTTTAGCTTTTGCGACACTCCGAATTGCCACTAGTGTGTCGTATTTTAAACAAACAGTAAAATCCCCTAGTTTTAAGGATGTGACCTTTTAAAGTGGTCTTTAATGATAATCTTATTGTTTAAAGATATTTTAAGTTTAAGTTCTTTTATATGATTAGGTATTCAATGTTAGTTATTACCTTTCATCATCGTATTCATCATCAACTGGTCTTTTCTTGGCCCCCGGCCTGCCTTGCGGTCGCCGCCTTCGTGGTCTGAAACGTAAATATATATTTACCATGGTAAAATGGCTCTTCTAAAAAAAACTCAGGCCTTTACATCTTTACTAGATGATTTATACAGAGTCAGGCGGCAGCTTTGCCTAAACGGGCCACTGTAGTGCCTGGGACATTATTGAGATGGAATAGGCTTGTAGCATCTAACTAAACCATCCTCTCAGCTTAGCCGGCCATATCCACAGGAAAGACAATGATCAATACGTGTGAGGCTGACTAGCCGCAGGTTTCCTCACGATGTTTTCCTTCACCGTTTAAAGCTCGTGTTAAAGGGCTCATATAACGTTTCTTATTATACATTAGGTGACAAAACCTTGTACCTTGAAAGATAAGACATGACGGATGTCTTCAGGCGGCCTAAAAATTCCGTCACCAAAGTTAGCAATAGCTCATACGAAATTACAGAAAACTTTTTTTTGAGTCAAAATATTTTTTTAAGTTGCCTGTATGGGTGAAACTAGCGCCACCGCCGATTTTATTTTATTATAACGTTGAACAACGGAATTTAAAAAAACTGAATGTACAGTTTATGAAACCTATTATAAGCTATTTTTTAATACCTATGTAATAGTTTCATTTTGCATTAAAATCGGCGGTGGCGCTAGTTTCACCCATAGAGGCACCTTAAGTAGTCAAAGTTAATATTACCGTTCTTCAAATGCATAATCAAGAATGAATATTTCACCATCTCCAAGTAAATGTTTGATCAATAATTACTTTGTACATTATAATATTATACTAGGCAAGTAACCATTTTTATGATAGATAGATAGATAGATCTAAGTTATTATTACCGTTCTTCATATTCATAATCATCTCTCGCATTGTAATAGTCATCATAGTAATCATCGTAGTATGGGCGGCGCCGGCGCAGGGGTCGCTGTGGGCGCTGCGTGGTCGTGCTTGTGGTTGTGGTTGTAGGCGTGGTTGGCACGGGGGCGGCGGTCGTGGCTTTGTACAGGGCATCATTTCTGGAACGGGCAGGTGATTTAAAAAACCAACATCATTGTTTTAAGGAAGCGCTCGTGGCGAAGCTTGCTAAGACGTTCTTGATAGAAACGTACTGAGCGGTCACTACTTGGATGGGTGACCGCAAGTGGCATTAATATCTGAGCGCTTCCGTGCTTCGGAGGGCACGTTAAATTGTCGGTCCCGGCTTTTTAAGTCGTTAAGCCATAACGGAGACCTTTAGGCGGTCTAAAAACTCCGTCACCAGAGTTGGCCACTTGCTCATACGAACTTACTTTACTTAGGAGACAAATATGCTGCACGCACTATCCAGTTATACTTAAATTTTTAAGCATTGTTTTTTTATGTAATCTGCAAATATTTATTTTTTACTTTTTTTTTAATTTGTCTCGATTGGGTGTTTTCTATGTTTATTAAAAAAAATTATATCCTTGAACATGTTAAACGGACATTTTAACATGTATGTGTGTACAAAAAAAAATTTAATTATATCAGTCATCAGGTTACCATGACACAAGCATTAAGTTGCTTAGCTTGGAACTAGATGGCGCTGTGTGGAATGTCCAAGGATATTTATTTCTGTTCACCACTCACGGGCGTTTGTTCACTACACGGACTTTTACTGTTTTCCGCTCCGGAATGACAGTTTCAAATCTTGTCTTCTTATTTCCGATAAGTTAGAAGTTTAAAGACATTTTAACCGGAAAAGGGAAAATTCTGCCCCTATGCCGCCATTTTAGCCCCAACATACCTGTCCCAGAATTTATGTGAGTTCTCGCAATCGACTTCGGACACAAACTGACAGATGAAGGTGCGCTGGTCGAAGGCCGTGTAGTTCGCGCAGAGGAAGTCGTAGCGGGTGCCGAAGAGACAGTGATGGTAGACCTGGAAGAAATAGAATAGAATAGAAAAAGTTTTTATTTTCCATCAACATAAACATGGGTAACATACAAATGAAAAATACTTATTGACAATCGAGTGACAAGAAAATAAGGCTACCAGCATTTGCTCCAAGCAGCATCATGACTGTTGGAGCGCTGGTTTTCAGTGGCGCAATCAAATTAAAGGTGGATTCCCAAAGAGTCACACAGATCCTGTCACAGTGTGACTCGCTGAGATTTTTTTTCCCTTCGTTCGTTCGTATGAGCAAGTGGCCAACTCTGGTGACGGAGTTTTTAAGCCACCTAAAGGCCTCCGTCACGGCTTAAAGACTGTAACAGCCGGGACCGACAATTTAACGTGCCCTCCGAAGCACGTAAGCCCTCAGCTGATAATGCCACTTGCGGTTACCCATCCAAGATGTGACCGCTCAGAACATTGCTTAACTTCGACGATCTATGAAGAACGTCTTAGCGAGCTTCGCCACGAGCGCTTCCCATCGAGTCATAGGTACACTCGATGAAACTTTACACTGTGTCACACTGTTACACGGAGTGTGATTCGTTGGGAAAAAAGTCGAAAATCCACTATTGTCGGAAAAATCAGTGAACATAAAAAAAGAATACAGTGGAAAAAAGAACCTCCTTTTTCGAAAAATGAAAAAAAAAATGTTACCTGACATTTATGTGCTACAGCAGCATAAAACCCGTCATGCAGTCCATCACACTTGAAGTTAATATCCTCGAGCTTCGGAACTGTCGAGTAGAAGGGGTAGTCAGAGAGGTTGTAGCCGTTCAATTCCCGGGGGAGGTTGGGGTCGTACACGTAGTCTATCTGAGGGTTGCCAGTGTACTTGCTTGTAGTGTTCGCATCTTCTTCCACTATACCATCAGACTGAAAAGAGAGAGAACAATAAATAACAATAAAATAATTATTTATATTTAATTAATGTAAGAAAGAAACAAACACACAGAAACAAAAAATACCTATATGGGTGAAACTAGGGCCACTGCCGATTTTATTTTATTATTACGTTGAACAAAGTAAAAACTGAATGTACAGTTTGTGAAACCTATCATAAGCTCTTTTTAATACCTTTGTAATAGTTTTTTTTTGTATATTATAGGAGGAATAGCGAAAACAGAGTTTGGTGCCCACCAAGTGCAACTTCTTAAATCAATGTAAATTCTAAAGTTAATAAATAAACTTCGCACACTCATAAATTGCTAGAAGGTCTATAAAACCTTCACTTTTTATGCAGGAATGTGCAAATCTTTTGTTACATCATTTCTAGCTTTGACAAACAGCTATTAGTCCAAAAATAAACAGTTATGATTGGTAAAGTAGAAACTAGGAATATAATAATTTATACCAATTAAAAATATAGCACAAAAATTGCTTTTATATATCTAGTGTATTTAACACGATGCAAGATTCTTGCCTGTTGCATACAATTAAATTACGCGATGCAAGATTCTTACTGGTTGCATACCTACAGTTAAATTGGCTGTCATCATGACTTGCATGGTCTAAACAACAGTTGCTTACAATTATTGAACGTCAATTAGGTGCGCGTAATTATTGCATTCAATTATTGCTCTGGTACGTACAAGAAAATGGCATCATATTAATGGTACTTAGATAATTTATTCAGTGTCAGGAGTTAGGTTTTGCTTACACTTAAGGGGACATTAGTGGCAATTCTGAGTGTCGCAAAAGCTAAACTAAACTAACTAAAATTAATGCCATCCTTTTTATTTCGATCGCTATGAAAGGGACGGCATCATTTTAGGTTAGTTAAGTTTAGCTTTTGCGAGAAATTAAATGCTTGAAGTAAAATATCGCTAGGGATGCTTTTTTCTTGATAACGTATGGGATGTTTTCTTAAACTAGTGTTAAGATTTGAAATAGCTTGCAAAGACGTTTAAATAACATAAAATATAGCTTCACCTAATTAACCTTATAAATAATATAGAAAGTTTTGATTTATCATAAGATTTATTGTTTATTATCATTCAAGTTTAAATTGATTTAAAGAAATATGCTTTTCAAAAACCTAACAGAATACTGGGTGGAATGAAACGGGAGTTTATAAACTACTTGCTGCTCCCCGCGGCTTCCCACGCGCGGGACTCGAACAAAATGTAACCGATTTCCTTTATCTTTGTACAAAATTTCACCAAAATCGGTTCAGTGGATATGACGTGAAAGCGTAACAGAGTTACTTTCCCATTTATAAGATTAGTAAGTTTGGGATGTTTTCGAAGATTTTTTAAATACTGCAGTGGTACCTCAGAATCCTCAGATCCACCTTCTCCGCTCGGCGCCTCCTCAGGCGCCGCGGTGGTGCTGGTCTTCCCGAAGATCAGGGAGGTGGCCTTCAGGGCTGATGTGGAAGGCAGTTCCGTCGCAAGCAGGGCCAGGGTCAGACCTGGTGGTGGAAAACAAAATATGTGACGAATTAGTCAGCTCAGTGTCAGTAAACGAAATAAATAAATATAAATATATATCGTTGGACATTTTACACAGCGTCATCTAGTCCCAAGCTAAGCAATTTAATGCTTGTGTTATAGTAACCAGATGACTGATATACCTACCTACTACATAGATATTTTTGTAAATACATACTTAATCATAGAAAACGCCTAGACTCGAAACAAATATTTGCAGATCATGCAAACATTTGTCCCGCGGCCGGGATCAAACCCGCCCTCTACGTCTCAGGTGGGCTTTCACCCACTGCGCTACAGAGGTCGTCAAAATAGTTTGTCTCGATACAAATGCGTGGCAAAGAATTTAGTTGGTAGGTATCTATAGGAATGTCCTAGGATATTTATTTTTTATTTACTCATCGTTTAGTAAAAATTGGGTCATATCGTTCAATCGAATGTTGTTGACCTTCGTGACTTGGAATACGTGTCTTCAAATATTACATTTTCCTCATCTGAGTGGAGTTTCAGAGAATTTTTAATTTTGAGAAATGTTTTATTCAATACTTTACTGGTATTTATATAAATTATATTGGTGATATTTATTCAAATCATGTGAATACTTATCAATCCTCACGATATCCTTGTCAATAAATTATATTGAATATAATTAATCTAAATAACTATCAATATTTCACAATTTTATGAATACTATATTAGCAGCTGTATACTTACTATAATTATATTTAACTGTATTTATAGTTATATGAATTTGTACATGCACACGGTTTCCATAAACAATAAGCAAAAAAGTAAGTTCGTATGAGCAAGTGGCCAACTCTGGTGACGGTGTTTTTAGGCTGCCTAAAGGCCTACGTCATGGCTTAACGACTTTAAAAGCTGGGACCGACTATTACCTACACATGCCCACAGCACGGAAGCGCTCAGCTGTTAATGTCACTTGACTGTCACATCAGAACTTCAACTATCTATCAAGAACGTCTTTAGCAAGCTTTGCGAGCACTTCGAGCAAACATATTACTGTTAGATTTTTGTTGTCAAATTGAGGGTAGTTTGGTAAGTTACGGCCAATCGACGCAGCGAGACGACAGAAAGTCGTGATGCGTTGAGCTGGACGGACGTTTCCGTTTGCTCAAGCGTGCTACATTTCTCATTCCCTTAAAATCTCTTCGTGTCTGTGAATAAATTGCAATGGGACTTAAAAACTCAGTTTTTTTTTTTGATTAGTCGTTTTTCAAATGAACTTGTCTGCTAGCTGTGCTTGTGCACCATCTTCAGCCAGTAGGAGTGGAGAAAGGTCAGTGATATTGATTTGCCTTCTTATAGTCAAAAGAATATAATACTACATAATACACTTTCCAATTCGTACTTGATACATACCATGTTAAGTGATGTGGTGACAGCTAGCGGCGATACTTCCGGAATTCGCAAATTCAAATTTCCTTGAAACTAAACTACTAGGTAAGTAGGTACTACTACTTATTTTTCTTTTGTCAGTAATTAAGAATTCCTAATGTCTTCTTTTAGATATAAAGTACATAGAAATAATATCAAATCGGGAAGGCACTAGCTACCAAGATACAAGTTGAAAACCTTAGTTTGGTAGGTAGGGCTAAAATTATAATTGTATTGTACTCAAAATGAAATAAAGAATTTTTAATTTTTTTTTTTACTTATATTTACATAACTGTACAAAAAACAAATAGAACCAGTTGAGCCACCTAAGGATCGTTACAAACGATCTATAGGTAATTTCTTTGTAGTCTTGATAAAGGTTTTCAATTGACTTTGGAAACTCTGTCCTCATAATCAGTCGATATCTTATAAGATGTATGTATATTTAATTCAATTCATACCGTATAGTACCGTCGTGTGAATGTGTAAAGGTAGAGATGAGTCTAAAAGTTCAAGGACTATAGAATGTATCGCCATTATTATTCCGAGTTAAATGCCAACCATGTGACTGAATCAGACTATTGAGTCTAGATTATACAGATAGAGGAGGCACTTGGCCTATTTATACTCGTTCTCTGACAATCACTCAGGTTTTTACATCTTTACATAGATTTATACAGCGTCAGGATCGGCAGCGTCGGCAATCTTTGATTTTTACGCGGTGCCTGGGACATTGGTGAGATAATGATGTGTGAAAACGTTATAAAGACAGCCGAGCTGTGGCAATAATAAAGCCCGTCACACACGTAGCTATAATATTATAGTGATATAAATTATAGCAAGGCATATTACGATATAATTTTCTATACAAATATTCAAGTGACCGCACACGCAGCTATAATAAATTATATTATAGCTGCGTGTGTATTTGTATTGAAATAGCAAGGCATATTAATACCTATATATTTCAGCTAGGTGTGTGACAGGCTTAAGTGTGAAAACTTGTCTCAGTGCCTATCACAGATATCTGTGAGAGGCACTCAAGTTTCTACTAAAATTATTGTACATTATGAATGAATGAATGAATGAAAATTACATAGACCAGGTACATTTTTTAACTATACTCTAGCGTGCGCGAATTTTGGCAAGAAATGGTATTGTTCGATTCCTATATCCAACGTACGGGTGACCGTCGATCTATCTCTATAAAAACGTTGTTTATACCTAGGTTTATACACACAAAATGTATGACACTTTTTGACAGACAAGAACGTTGCTACGACGATCGATCTACGGTCATCCGTACGTTGGATATAGGAACCGGCATAAGTCAATAGGTACCTAAAGGTCGGTACTGACCGGCGTTACGGGGCGTAATGTAACGTGTTACACCGCGAGCATTCTTGCAGTCAGTACGTCGTGTTACGAGGAAACCAGCGAGTAACTCGAGTAACTCGATGCGTAACACGTTCGATGCGAATGTTACATTACACCACGTAAATTTTGTCAGTCAGTACCCACCTTTACATGTGGAAATAACGAAGGTTTAGCACTTCACAACGATGTTTTCCTTCAATAAGTCGTAAATAACAAAAACCACATGCAACTATGCTATTTCGTAACAACCGTCTATCCAATCTAAAGTGGCCACTGAGTTTGTAAATGGTCAGATGGACCATTTGAAATCGAATCGTAAAACGATCAATTCAGTCTGTTTTAGACCAAGGCTAATTGTAGGAAGTCGAGTAAGCAAATTGAGTTGGAAATAAAACCAAAATCTATGTTCTTGAACACGAGAGCATTTGGTTGTTATTTGTTTGTTTTGTTTGCTAAATCACTTTTATGTTATGATTCTCTTATAGGTATTTTCATACTTAAAAGGGGGTCCCAAACCCACGAAATGTTTTTAAGTTTACCAAGATGTTGTTGCAAGATACAAGCGATCGCCCTTTAGTCGGTCTGCCATAACCTCTAGGCCACGAAGCCTTTAACGCCGAAGACGAAACTATCGTCCTCTGTGGTGCAGTCGGTGAAAGCCCGCCTGAGACGCAGAGGTTGCGGGTTCGATCGAACACAAGCATTTAATTGCTTAGCTTGGGACAAGATGACGCTGTGTGAAATGTCCAAGGATATTTATTATCAGTAACATGATATTTGTTTAAAGCTCCGATTAGCGCCATCTACAGGGATTCTAGAGGAATTAGAACCGTGACATTCTAACTTAGTTTTAATACTAAAAAAGGGTTTTATTACTTTATTAAAAGCCTATTATTAGTGTTAAAGATGATGGTAGCTTACAGAACAAGGTCAGGCCGAGCCACCGATGCCGGGCTCGCTTCATAGTGACGTCTCCACCTGAGGACAAGAATATACATCAGTTGTCTGGAAGAAATAGCTTGTGAGTGTGATGTGATGTGACCATCACACATACATATTTATTTGTACTACTATCTATCTATCTATCTAATCAGCCGGTAACACCCACTGCTGAGTAAAGGCCTCTTCTCTATCACGCCACTCTTGGCGGTGTTGTGCCAGCCGGATCCACTGTTCTCCTACCGCCCTCGCAATGTCGTCTGACCATCGGGCCGGTGGTCTGCCTCGAGGCCGCCGCAAATCTCTTGGCCACCATTCGGTTACTGCCTTGGTCCATCGGTCGTCGTCCCTTCTGGCCAAATGTCCCGCCCATCTCCACTTAAGCCTCGCAATCCGTATACCTACATCCTACATTTGTACTACTAGATAAATATTATTTTGTACTACTACATTTTTAGGTACCTACATAACTGTACAAAATACAATTAGAAACAGTTAAGCCACCAAAGGATCGATCACTCTGGTGACGGAGTTTTTAGGCCGCCTTAAGGCCTCCGTCATGGCTTAACGACTTTAAAAGACGGGACCGACAACTTAACGTGCCCTCCGAAGCACGGAAGCGCTCAGATGAAAATGAACACACGAAACAAGTGTTGTTAATAAGCCATAATTCGAGAACAGTGAACCGTAGAAGAAAAAGTGTTGAGATCTTTTTTGTAGACAATTGAACGATCTACAAACTTTGTTTAAACCATTTTTCGGTAGCTCTCATTGTTTCAGAGATATACGTAAAAAACGCAAATTTGTAAACATTGACCTCGAATAAAAAACAACGCACAAGCGGGATCGATGGGGACTTTTGACATGTCATTTGTAATGATGCATCCAAGGCCTGCACAAAAATCCAGCTTGTTGGGAATGAATGCAAACTTGAATCATAATTTAGTCTATTTTGACTGGACTAGGAAGCGCTCAGATATAAAACAGGCAAGATTCTTGCATCGTGTAAATGACACTGCCAGTTAATTTGACAAAAAATTTATATGTGACCATTAGTAGGTACCTCACTAAAAAGTGTTATAACCATGACTATCGTAATATCCTTTGTATTTTGATTCTCAACGTACAAAATGTTATAAAATATTTCATTCAAATTTGTGTTGCAATTTAATCCTATGCAATTTAATAATTGTAGGTACTTGTATAACAGAAAGTGTTATGCCGTGGGACCTTGCTTTGTTTGGTGAAGGGAGGTGTGTGTATCGATGACAAAATTGTCGATAGATTCATGTACTTTGCGTTTTAACCTAAATTTATCATGACTTATTTTAGACATAAATCTTACTTGCAATGAATAAACAAGATTTATTTATTTAGAAAACTTAGCGTAAACCTGCGTGTGGTTTAACATTTTACTAACAAAATGTAGCTACTTAAAGATAAGATAAGATAAACATTTATTCAGCACACACACATTACTTCACCATTTAAGTATCCGGATAAACCGATCTTTCTTATAAAAGACTACCTTACTCGACCGCGGCCCGCTCGTGTGGTACCTACCTTGATAAAACATAGCCTATGTTCATTCGGAAAGTCCATGCTACACATCGGTGAAAGAATTTTTGAAATCGGATGAGTAGTTTCGGAGATTACCCCAAACATACAAAGAAACCAACTTTACGTCTTTATAATTCTTATAAAAGATCGGTTGATCGAATGAATGGTATAGTTATTATTGAAAATGTATATTATATAATTAATTTAATTATATTATACATTTTATCGATAATTCACATCACTAGTTACAGAACAATAGCTTACAGCTAGTTATGCCTGCTTCCTTACATTGTTGCATTCGGACAGACATTAGTAAAGATTTTTGTCTCGTTAACTTAGCCTTGGGTTAGGTAACCAGTGGGCTTGAACATACCATCATCATCATTGTTATTAAGCTGGCCTGTACCAACTTCTTCCGGTTAAATAATAACACAAACGACCTCTGTGGCGCAGTGGGAGAACCCGAGTGAGACGCGGAGGTTGTGCGTTCGATCTCCGCTCCGAAAAATGTTTGCATCATCTTTACCTACTCGCTTTTAAAAAAAAGCTAGGCCCACACCACTAGGTTCTTGTCTGATTCTTTCCCTCGGTGTAGGGAGTCGCGTTGGAACAGGCATTAGAATCACCTAGCATGTAAAACGAAACTTAAGTGATCCTTGAGGTCCTACAAGAATAAATGATTTTTCTTTCTTTCTTTCTTTCATAACAGCTATAGGACGTTCACTGCTGGACATAAACCTCATAGATCTCCAGGTCTTTCGGTTGGAAGCGACCTGTATCGTAAACCTGTGAATTTCACCAGCGGGCCTAGCAACATGAGAAATCTTCTCGTCGTCGACAAAATATTATCTCCTGCTCTAACATAGTACGTTAGAGCAGTTTGACAATATCGAGATAATGAATTTGTCGTCTCGACGCGTTGCACATGTTAGGCCGTTTGTCCACCGCCGCCGTCACCGGGACGACAACGAGAACGAGATTATTTCGGGCCGAGTTTAAGATGACGTGACGGCCTTGCGGTGGACACGCGGCTATAGTTAGTCTATGTATCAGGGCGCCGTCATCTCGTTCTCGTTGACGTCCCGGTGACGGCGGCGGAGACAAACGGCCTTAGGCTACAGATCATCCGTCTATCTCGTTGGTGGAGGTCCCGTGGCTTGTTTGCATGATCTGCAAATGTTTCGGGCCTGCCACTACGCCACAGAGTCCGTTCAGAATGCCACCCCAACAGTTTTGCTCTTCAATTCGCGTATTCTTCAGTATGCGCGTGTCACACAGCAGTTGATGCGCAACTGCTTTTGGCGCCACTGAAAACCAGCGCTCCAACAGTCATAATGCTGCTTGGAGCAAATTATGAGGGGTAGCCTTATTTTCTTGTCACTCGATTGTCAATAAGTATTTTTCATTTGTATGTTACCCATGTTTATGTTGATAGAAAATAAAAACTTTTTCTATTCTATTCAATTCCAAACCTCTTGGGATTTCATGTCCAGTTTTACCAATGGATCACATTTTCAGGGATTCAGGGATTTTCTGCAGCTGTGAGCATGTTTACATTTTACAATAAAATCAGGAAAACACATGCGTGATGCGCTGTCTCGCCTCGCTGACCACTTTCACTGCGCATTCTTAACAGCAACGGCCTTGCCGCTCACCACACTGGTTGCTGAAGGTCACTGTGATAACCTCAGTTATGTATGTTTGTATCTAGCTAATTGTGATGGCGGGAGTTTTAGGCCGCCTTAAGGCCGCCGGGGCTTAACGACTTAAAACCAGGACCGATGTGCCCAGGGAACAGAAGCTCTCGGGTGGTACTTCGCTATGACCCAACAAAAGGAAATGCGACAAAACTATCAATTCCAGTACTTTTTTTTTTATTTCTATTCTAAGGCTCGTATTCAGAGACCGTGTCTCAAGCGATTCATCACTCAGTTTTCATAGAGAACTGTCAAAAATCGATGCTTGAGCTTAGATTCAAGTTCGTTTCTCGAACGCGCAGTCTTCACTGCGCGTTTGTGTCAGAACGATTTCGACGCGAATAAAATAGGCTCAGTGTCCACTGGCAAGTAACTTCCACAATTTCTCGCAGAAGTCAATAGACAAAAGCCCCTCTACTCCATAATATAAAAACGATGCATCGTGACAATCATCGCAGGTCAGCTTATGTTGCTAATCTTCTCACGACCTCTGTGGCGCAGTGGGCGAAAGCCCGCCTGAGACGCAGAGGTTGCGGGTTCGATCCCCGCTGCGGGACAAATGTTTGCATGATCTGCAAATATTTGTTTCGTGTCTGGGTGTTTTCTATGTATAATTATGTATGTATTTACAAAAAAAAATGTATCTATGTAGTTTATCAGTCATCTGGTTACCATAACACAAGCATTAAATTGCTTAGCTTGGGACTAGATGACGCCGTGTGAAATGTCCAAGGATATTTATTTATTTATTTATTTATTCTCAATTCAGCTTCTACTAACATAAACTGACTGGAGTGTTGGAACCAACACCTGCCAACACTCTAATGTGTGCCCGCATAAAATTGTAGAGTAGCTGAGACATTGTAGAGATGGAGTAGGCTTGTAGAACCTAAGCTTTCCAGTCAGATTAATCAACCTTGTCCACAGGAAATGGCTTATTAACCAGCGGGTTAGCCATCATAATTTCCTTCGCAGTTTAGAGCTCGTGTCAAAGTGCATTAGCGTCCAGTTACCTACTTGTGTAAATGTCCAAGGTTATTTCAATGTTATCTATCGGTGATTTTGTTTACTGTGATAAACCGATTATGAAGCGCTCGTGGCGAAGCTTGCTAAGACGTTCTTGATCTTAGGTCGTCGAAGTTAAGCAACGTTCTGAGCGGTCACTACTTTAATAGGTGACCGCAAGTGGCATTTATATCTGAGCGCTTCCGTGCTTCGGAGGGCACGTTAAATTGTCGGTCCCGGCTTTTAAAGTCGTTAAGCCATGACGGAGGCCTTTAGGTGGCCTAAAAACTGCGTCACCAGAGTTGGCCACTTGCTCATACGAAAGAACGAACGAACGAGTCAAATGACAATCGACAATCGCCATATTGCTTTTAACAATGCAATAAATAATATTTCCCTACCACGTAGTACAGTTATGCAACGGTGTCGTGCGCTGGGGACCTAGATTTGCTGTTACGAAAAAAGTTTCTCTTGAGGTCAAGTTATTAAAGGACTATACTGAAAAAGATCAAACCCAAACTCAAAATTGTATTTCTCAATACGATCGTTTTGACACGTCACGTCCTTAACGACGACCTCTGTGGCGCAGTGGGCGAAAGCCCGCCTGAGACGCAGAGGTTGGGGGTTCGAACCCGCCGCGGGACAAATGTTTGCATGTTCTGTAGATATTTGTTCCGGGTCTGGTTGTTTTTCTATGTATAATATGTATGTAAAATGTATCTATGTAATATATCAGTCATCTGGTCACCATATAACACAAGCATAAAATTGCTTAGCTTGGGACTAGATGACGTCGTGTGGAATACATTTTACATGACAAAAATAGTAATTACTTAGTTATTTAATTTCGAAAATAGCAGCTAGCAAAGAGAATAATATCACTACGGCAGCTAGGTAAGTAATCTCAATAGTCATGCATGACGTATGATTTGTATTTGTGTACCTCTATCTCTTAACTTGAATTTTAATATTACTTGATAGTGGCTAAATGCACAAGCCGTGCGAAGCCAAAATAACGAGGAAAAAATGTCACATGCTAGGTACTACTAATCTAAAAAGAATACCGGTCTTCCCACAGGAAAGGGAACTATTCACCGCGGGTAACACCGCGGGGCGCAGCTAGTATAGTTCTATATAATTTCCTATTCGCCCATTGTTACACTTGTTTGAATGAGTAGGTACTTATATTTACTTTATTTTGTTTTTTTTCATGGTGTGCAATAAAGCTATAATACTATTCTATTCTATTCTATTCCTTTGCAGGAATTTCAAAAATCGCATCAAATGTCAATGTATTGGTACTCCTAAATAGGAGCGTACAACTTAATAACTGTGACGGAGGGGACATTTTCGTCAAAACGAAACGATAGCGCGATCTAGACCACGATCATCAGCGCCATCTAGTTTATTGTTAAAGAAGCTTTTTAGTAAAGAATTTGTTTCGCAAGCACAAGTAAAAGTTTGGTGATCAAGTACCTAGGTATATCTATCTATACTAATCTTCTATACTTACCCCCTTATGCATAATGGTTCAATAAACCTATATTAGCTAAAACGGATATTAAATCTGTTGCTATCCCTTTTCATTGACATAAGAGTAACAAGAAAAAAACATATTTAAAATCTATATTAAATTGACAAATCTTTATGAATAAGGCCATATATCTGTTACTATAATACTATTTTATAAAGAGGTGATTTTGGTTTGTTTGTATGTTTGGGGTAAACTACGATAAATCATCCGATTTCAAAAATTCTTTCACCGATGTAGCATGGACTTTCCGAATGAACATAGGCTATAGTTTATTTATTATTTTACAGTGTTAAACCACACTTAGGTATTGGATATTTCATTATAACTGAAAATTATCGGTGGTTTAACCGATAAAATCAGCTTACTAATAGTTTCAGGCCTCGGCGTACAGGGTCCGTAGTCTAGTGGTCAGGCAGCATCGCTTGTATCTACGCAGGTTCGAATCCTGCCGGAGCTGTTAACTTTTAGTAAGATTTTTCATTTATAATGGAACATAGGCTATATTTTATCAAGGTAGGTACCACGCGAGCGAAGCCACGGGCGTGTAGTGTTTTATAAAAAAGATTTCCTGTCGTATTTTCTAGAATATTCCAAACAAAAAGTTGTTTTACAATAAGGCAATGTAACTGTACAGTAAGGACAAAGAAGGTGAACGACCTCGCTGCACTTATGGCACACAGTTATTATTCACTGAACCTTTCCTGGTCACTGTATTGATAATTTAATATCGAGGTGTTGGTGTTTACTGAAGATTATTGAGCTAACTGTGTTGATGTTTTCCTTAACTATATGGGTAGGTAAGTACATCTCTACATAGTATAAATAAATAAATATCCTTGGACCTTTTCACACGGCGTCATCTAATCCCAAGCTAAGAACTTAATGCTGTTGTTATGGTAACCAGATGACTGATATACTACTTATATACAAAAAAATATATTATCTATGTAGTGTATCAGTCATCTGGTTACCATAACACAAGCATTCAATTGCTTAGCTTGGGACTAGATGACGCTGTGTGGAATGTCCAAGGATATTTATTTATTTAATTATTATTGTTATTATCACTACAGTTGGCCACTAGCTCATACGAACTAAATAAGACCAAGGTCAATCAGTTCATACCCATACGTCCCTATAGGTTACCATGTTACCCACTCGACAAATAAGGAGGTGTAATGTTACCCAACCTTTTATGTACTGAGCTGTGGAGAGAATTTTAATGAGTAACTGTTTATTGCAAATCTTTGGCGACTTTTAAAAGGGTTTCTTGTACATTATGCTGACCTAATTAAATAAATAAATAAATATCCTTGGACATTCCACACAGCGTCATCTAGTCCCAAGCTAAGCAATTTAATGCTTGTGTTCAGGTGGTCTTCGTTGTATCATTAGCTTAATAAAAACTATTGTTATTTTTTTTTCTGTACTGTCAAAAACTAATCAAACTCTTTGTTCTGATGATAAAAAAATGCGTGGCACAAAGAAAAAAAAATTAAAACGACTAACCTAATTCTGCGTGCGTTGTAATGCTACTTTTAGCAAAAACGTGTTTGGTTGATGTTTCTTTAATATACTCTTAAAGATAAACTTAAAAGCTTAACTTTGAAGAATGAGCGCGTTTATGTCTTTTGTATGGAGGTATGGATGATAATATTTGAAAATTATTTCTATTTTTGATAGCTTAATTATTGAGGCTTGTGTCTATCACCATCATCATATACTATCAATACGCGGGTAACACCGGGCCCAGCTATACTTCGGCCAAATTTAACGTGTCATGTTTATCTGTCACTTATAAAATTGAATTGTTTCTTAGGAGTTGTTTTTGACCGAGTTGATAGTACGCAGTAGCCATAAAAGAAGAAGTGAAGTGAAGTGAGGTGATAGTAATTTATTTTGAAGTGGTTCTCAATAATTGTGAAATGTGCATAAAAAATGAACAAAAAGAACTGACTTCAAAAAAGGAGAAGGTTAAATGTTTCAATGTATTTTTTTATGTATGTTTACTGATTATTTCGTTAAATGGAGCGATTTAGAAAATTCTTTTTCTGTTTGAATCCTACTAAAAAATATTAGGGATCTGATGAGGATTTTCGGAGATTTCAACAATAATGCACCTCAAGATTGCTGCTTGCTACTTGCTTAGTAAAAATTCTAATTTTGCTACTTTAATTAGTGACAGTTTGTACCATGGCATGTCGAATTTGGCTGAAGTATATATTTTATTGGTACATTCATCTTCATTATTGCATTTCTAAGCACCATTCTTGTAACACCTACCGGAAGAATCACCTGGCATTGTTATGCATTGCATAACTTTCCGAAGTCGGTCAACACACTACGGTCAATTGAGTTTTATGAAGGTAATTTGGTCGTGTGACTTTTTAAATGCGGGGCTTGCAAATAGTGTTGCCATTTCGATTTGCGCGGAATGTCCCGATTTTTAGGGAGGGACAACTCGCGATTTTTCCGGAGATTTGGAATTGACAAAAAAAAGTGAACTCGACTTATTCCCAGGTCAAAATACCTGCTCTCGATTATAGAATTATACTACTATTAGGTTATACCTAAATGTAATTACTCACCATGAAGTTAAAAGAAGTCAAATAGGTACCTATAGGTACCTATAAAACCATTTGTTGTTACTCTTCTTTATCCACAAATTGCCTGGAACAGATCGCTTTTAGCGATAAGGCCGCCCATTGTACATGTTTGCTAATTTTTTATTATTATTTTAATTTCTGTTAATATTTAATATGTGAAATAAAGAATGTTCATTCATTCATTCATTCCAGCTGGCAAAGAAAACCTACATGTTACGAAAATAAAACTTTTCAGTTGTAAAGTTCCAAAAACGTATGATATTGGCCTAAGTTGTTAACACGTTGAATGCCACTGACGCACACCAACACCAACGCATTATACATTGCAACCCCTTTCGAAAAAACATTGCAGATAAAGCATTGAACACGTCTATAGTAGGTAGGTATACTTAGTTTTGTATGTATGTATGTGTGTGCTCGGGTAAAATGGGCTACATACCGACCGACCAATAACTCTCAAATGCAATATTAGTGCAGTGTTGCAATGCGCCTGCGCCGGTAACGGCTCAGTACGCGTTGCGTAAGCGAGCGGGTGTCCATTGACACCCGAGAGATAGTACGACTTTTTAAATGACTTTTAATTTTCGTACGACTTTTTTTAGTTAGAGTTGGTTAGGTGTTTTAACGTAAACTTTGAAAAGGCTTTTTGGCGGGAATTTGAGGAGTCATGTTTTCTTTTAATCAGTAAGTAGTAGTATAATTAGTTTACGATCCATTGACTACGTCGTGTAAAACTAAACCTTTATAGTCGTTAAGCCATGACGGAGGCCTTTAGACGGCAAAACTCTGTCACCAGAGGCCACTTGCTAATACGAACTTACTGATAGTTTCGTCGTCGACGGTAATGGCTTCGTGGCCGAGTGGTCGATGGCAATCCGGCTAAAGGATGATCGCTTGAATCACGCGGGTGTCGAGACGCGGATTTTTCATTTTCTAATTTCATAAGCGCCGTGTGAAATGTCCAAGGATATTTATTTATTTATTATTTATTTTATTTGACATGAATAAAAAGTAAGTAAGTACTTACTTTACTATATGTTATACTACTTAGATATAATTTTTTTTGTAAATACATACATTATTATAGATAGAAAAACATCCAGACCAAATATCTGTAGAATATACAAACATTTGTCCGTGGCGGGAATCGAACCCGCAACCTCCGCGTCTGAAAAGATTGAAGATCTTGACGGCTTGACAATGAAAACAAACTCGCTCGTGATTACAATCTTACCAAATTCCTGTGGATTCTTTAATGGATTCTTAATTGTTAGCAATTTGTTTCCGCAATAATTAGACTAATCTAAATTAACGCATTTTTGTGGTTTATTTATACAAAAAACTGGTGACAGTCACGAACATAAAGGTAGTTAAACAGTCATCATCATCATCATTTCAGCCCATTTCCACCCACTGCTGAGTATAGGCCTCCTCTTTATCACGCCACTCTCTCCGATCCCTCGCGAGTCTCATCCACTGATTCCCGACCACGTTGGCGATGTCGCTCCACCATTGGGCTGGTGGTCTGCCTCTTGGTCGTTAAGCGTTAACAGTGGTTAAGAATAAGTACTTACCTATTATATTTAATTGATCACCATCATCATTCTCCTGCCCTTATCCCACGCTAAGTGGGGTTGGCACAACATGTTTTTCTCTTCCACTCTCCTCTATCGCTCGTCAACTCTGAACTCACTCCTCTTACATTCATATCATCTTTCACACAATCTATCCACTTCTTCTTCGGCCTTCCTCTACTTGTATACCCATCCACTATTTTTAATTGATATTGATGTCAATTCAGATGTCGCCAAAACTAAACTAAACTAATTTGACAATACTAAAAATTGCCGTCCCTTTCATAACGAAATAAAAAGGATGGCATCAATTTGAGTGCTGTCGGTGACTGAGTTTTTAGACCGCCTATAGGCCTCCGCCATGGTTTAACGGCTTTCAAAGCCGGGACTGACGATTGTCGTGCCCTCCGAAGCGCGGGAGCGCTCAGCTGTTGCCACTTGCGGTCACCCATCCAAAGAAAGAAAGAAGAATCGTTTATTTTGGCAGGACCTCAAGGATCACTTCGGTTTTGTCTTATAAAATAATAATAATAAAAAAATATATGATCACGACTGTATCCTGGGAGCGGTAGACATTTCTTTCAGATCATTAGGCAATTTTTTTTTCTTTTTGAAGATGTCTAAGGGGGTAGTCAGAGGTATGTCCAAATACGTAGTACATATTTGGTACATGCCCACTTGTTTTGTTTTGTCTTAAATGCTAGGTAATTCTAATGCCTATTGCCAAGTTACGACCGCATAACGATGCCTAACTTCAACGATATATTCGTTCATTTTGTATAGTTTAGGAGTAGCGAAGTTGCACTTGGTGGCCACCAAACTCTGTTTTCGCTACTCTTCCTAAACTATACAAAATGAAACTACTACAGAGGTATTAAAAAAAGCTTATGATAGGTTTCACAACAAACTGAACATTCAGTTTTTTTTTAATTCCTTTGTTTAATTAACGTAATAATAAAATAAAATAGGAGGCGGTGCTAGTTGGACGCATACAGGCACCTTAAGGGAAGGTTCATATCTGACGGAACATGCGTCGCGTATTATCGGTCGCGTAACGCCAGAACAGACAAATGTATAATATATAAAAACACTTGACCGTTTACACTCAAGTCACTCAACCGATGATACGTTAGTTGAAATAGACGCTACTGATGATACGCTCGGCGTATTTTACGTCAGATATGAACCTTCCCTAAAACGTTTTAGCAAGCTTCGCCACGAGCGCTTCAATATTTGTGATAATAAAAATTATTCGGGGTGAATAATGCTACTTAATTCATTTCACGTACAAAAGTCCTTTGTTCAAGGGTTCAAAGAAATCACTTGATATTCTCCACACTAAAATATTGTTTGTTTTATTTCAAGTCATTTTGTTTTATTATCTGTGGTAATATCCGAGACGTGTAAAGAAAACATGACAGAACTTTTAAATTCAAGAAGCTAACGTCGTTTTTAAAAATAAATAATACAGTCATTTAATTAATAAATAAAATATCCTTGGACATTCCACACGGCGTCATCTAGTCCCAAGCTAAGCAACTTAATGCTTGTGTTAGGTAACCAGATGACTGATATACTACATCATTTTTTTTGTAAATACATACATATTATACATATATATTTGTACATTGTAGGGAGTCGCGTTGGAACAGGCATTAGAATCACCTAGCATGTAAAACGAAACTTAAGTGATCCTTGAGGTCCCACAAGAATAAATGATTTTTCTTTCTTTCTTTCTTTTTTTCATAGAAAAACATCCAGACCCGGAACAAATATCTGCAGAACATGCAAACATTTGTCCCGCAGCGGGTATCGAACCCGCAACCTCCGCGTCTCAGGCGGGCCTTCGCCCACTGCGCCACAGAGGTCGTCGTTATGTTTTAAGTTTTAAGTTGAATTAACTTAACATAGTTAGGTTGTGTGTACGGTCAGATGACATTGACCGAAATTCTCTCGTTAAGTATAACTTAGCCTTTGTATTGTCTATGCAAATGGCACACGTTTTAATTAGTTACACCTACAAAATAATAAAATTGTGTGTCATTTTGAAATTACCTAAAGATCACTCTCAGTAGATCTATTGTCCTGCTGCCCTAGCCATAATGTAACATTTCGACAATCGCTTTCGATTAGAAACTAAAAAAAATGTATAGGAATTGACATTCGATGACGAAAACTCGAGCGATCAAAGGGCCTAGCCAACCGGCATTCGCTATGAAGCGATTCCATTTCTATCATCGCTACACCTTTGATTTGTCATTTCTGATCGCTCGAGTTTTCGTCATCGAATGTCAATTCCTATACATTTTTTTAGTTTCTAATCGAAAGCGATTGTCGAAATGTAACATGGCTAGGGCCTCTGCTGCCCTAGCCATATGTAACATTTCTTTGATTTGACATTTCTGATCGCTCGAGTTTTCGTCATCGAAAGTCAATTCCTATACATTTTTTTTAGTTTCTAATCGAAAGCGATTGCGCTTTCGAGGAGGAATTGACATTCGATGACGAAAACTCGAGCGATCAGAAATGTCAAATCAAAGGGGTAGCGATAATAGAAAGAGAATAGATACGAACCATTTGTCACTTGTCTACACACCCAGATCCATAAAAATCCGATGGTGTCTAGCTTTTTTCTTCAATGAGTGAATCTTATCAATATAAACTATGTTAGTGCATGTGGCGCAGTGTGCTAAAGCCCGCCTGAGACGCGGAGGTTGCGGGTTCGATCCCCGCCGCGGGACAATGTTTGCATGATCTGCAAATAATTGTTTCGTGTCTGGGTGTTTTCTATGTATAAATGTATGTATTTACAAAAAAAAAAGTATCTATGTAGTTTATCAGTCATCTGGTTACCATAACACAAGCATTAAATTGCTTAGCTTGGGACTAGATGACGCTGTGTGGAATGTCCAAGGATATTTATTTATTTATTTATTTCAGCTCATCTAAACATCCAATCTTAACAACATCATGCTTTGGAATCACAATTTAGTTACGATTTTGCAACTTAAAACTTGTTATAAAATAGGTAATTTTTATAGAGGTTTACATCTGTGGCACCTACTGACATTTAAATGACATTTAGAGATTTGAACCGGTAGAATTATTGCGTGCCATCAACTTAGCATACCCTTTTAGCACCTGTGTTTCTATCACAGCTTAGTGGTAGCCTGCCCGCACAAGTCAGGGTTCAATTCTCATCCAAAATAATCTACATTTTTTTTACTAGTTAACCCTGTGAACTGGATGCATTCGAATCAAACTGGCAAACTGTTGCCTTGGAGCGCAAAGAGTGGAAGTTGAAGGGGGAGACCTTTGCCCAGCAGTGGGACATGATAGGTTAGAGAGAAACCCTGTGAACTTCGTATCGTAATAGCGTAGGTACCTACCTAATATTTAGCGTGTTTTTTTGCAAGTTTCACCTATTTTTCTCATAGTTTAAACCTTGCCAAGACTAAAGTAAGTAAGTTCGTATTGAGCAAGTGGCCAACTCTGATGACGGAGTTTTTAGGCCTCCAATCAAGTTCAAAATTAGAACCATTCTCGAGTTTTAGCGAGACAAACGAACAGCGATTCATTTTTATATCAAGCAGATAAGTAAGATTATGTTTTTCTTAAAAAAAAGTGAAAATTTAACTATGTAGATAAATAAAATCAGTAATGTTTTAAATCATATTCTCGCTAGTATTATTTGTCTTTAACTGTACTAAACCACCTACCTACGAAAATGGTGCGAGTTGATGAACGAAAATATATTAATTTTTAAATTCCCAACTCGACCACCTGGTACCAGTTTTCTTAGTGCGAGTTGGGAACTCCTCGATAAATTGCCTCGAATAACCAATGATTTTGTAACCAGCAGTTGAAAGTGTAGTGACAAGTATTTCCACACTACGACTTGTTAACCTTGAGTTATCAAGGCTTGCTTACTATTCATCTGTAGGTATAACTGGAAAGCTTGTACAAATGGTTTAATTAATAATACAAACATAACGTATACAGAGGGCCTAGCCAACCGGCATTCGCTATGAAGCGATTCGATTTCTATCATCGCTACACCTTTGATTTGACTTTTCTGATCGCTCGAGTTTTCGTCATCGAATGTCAATTCCTATACATTTTTTTTAGATTCTAATCGAAAGCGATTGTCGAAATGTAACATGGCTAGGGCCTCTGATTGTTTATGAAAAACTTAGGCCTTTACATTTTTACTTCTTCTTTCGAGTCAATTAATTCAAACCGCGTTAAAATCGAGTGTTTCTTGGTTCATCCCAAGATTTTTCAACCCAATTAAAATCCGTTGCTTAGTTTAAAAGGGTGGTGTGTCGCGTTTAGAACAGGCAATAGAATCCCCTAGTTTTAAAGAACATTATCAGTCCCGGCTTTTAAATTCGTTAAGCCATGACGGAGGCCTTGAGGCGGCCTAAAAACTCCGTCACCAGAGTTGGCCACATGCTCATACGAACAACTAACTAATCAACAAGGACTTTGAGGTTGAGTTTGAATAATTAAATAAGCAATAAGTGCAAACATTTTGTAAAAATTATGAAGGGGGTACAGAGATTTTGTGTCCTACTCGCACTTAGCCGGTTTTGTATAATAAATGGCTACGCTACGCTTCACAGTTTTGTAAACGGTAGTTCAAGTCTGATGTAAGAAGTCATCGGGGAATTAATCGATTTTGGCCATTCGACTCGAACTTTCGATTATTGATTGCTATGGAATTTTTTGTTTTCTGTAGGTTTTATTTATAACTAACTAACCCGGCGAAACCGCTTCAAAATCATCAGACGACCTCTGTGGCGCAGTGGGCGAAGGCCCGCCTGAGACGCGGAGGTTGCGGGTTCGATCACCGCCACGGGACAAATGTTTGTATATTCTACAGATATTTGTTCCGGGTCTGGATGTTTTTCTATCTATGGTATGTATGTTATGTATTTACAAATTATCTATGTAATATATCGGTCATCTGGTTACCATAACACAAGCATTAAGTTGCTTAGCTTGGGACTAGATGACGCCGTGTGGAATGTCCAAGGATATTTATTATTAATATTATCAAAAAACGTTTCATATGAAATTAATTTATTCTTATATATACCTATTTTTTTTTTATTAATATGAATGAATGAATGAATGAATGAATTAATACCTAGTAGGATATCAGCCATCTTACCACAACACAAGCATTAGATGACTAGACCACGCTAAGTGGATTTCCAAGGATATTTATTTATTATTTAAAAACTATTTTATTGCGTTTTTCTAGTAAGTAATAATGTCACGATATTTTTAAGATTATATTTTTTAAGTATTAAGCCCGTCACACACCTAGCTATAATATATATTAATATGCCTTGCTATACATACACAAATACACACGCAGCTATAATATATAATTATAGCTGCGTGTGCGGTCACTTGAATATTTGTGTAGAAAATATATCGTAATATGCCTTGCTATAATTCATATTAATATATATATTAGAGCTACGTCTGTGACGGGCTTTAGTTTAAACTTCACCGAAAAGTTCACGATCAAAAGAGTCATTGATTTAATAGCATTGAGATGTAATATAGAGCCACAATCAATCACACAAATAAAATGTAAACGCCAAAACTCGGCGCACGCTACGTAGTGCGCAGAGTTTTACTTTTTTGCGTACAAAGCGACATTGAACATTAAAACAAACGACATAACGTCTACATTCAAATGTCAAATGTCATTGTAGAACATTGAATTTCCTCGCACATTTTTTGAGTGTCGTCAGCTATTAGATTGTGACTCTATATTACATCTCAATGTATAATTGTCAAAAAACAAGTTAAAAAAGTGCCAGACGTCTTGAGAGTTTTTATTGACATTATCACAAAAACTTCTCAATTATATTTCAAAATCGTAAACCAACAACTTAAATACCTACTTTAAAAATTGAAAGGTTGAGAGACTTTTTTCTCTATCTTTTCGTAATAAAATAAGAAGTAAACTGCTGTAGGTCTGGATATATACAGATGCATAAACACACCATCTCGATATTTTTTTTTACCTCATCGTGTCCCACTGCTGGGCAAAGGCTCCCCCTTGATCTTTCTATCACAGATTTACAAAATATAAATCAACAAAGTATTGTTTTGGTATTAGTTTCATTTAGTTTAGTTTTAAAGTCGATAAGCCATGACGGAGGCCTTTAGGCAGAATAAAAACTCCGTCACCAGAGTTGGCCACTTGCTCATACGAACTATACGAAGTTTACACAATGTCTTTTCAAGGAATGTACCTCGTTCGTTCGTTCGTATGAGCAAGTGGCCAACTATGGTGACGGAGTTTTCAGGCCTCCTAAAAGCCTCCGTCATGGCTTAACCGCCGGGACCGACAATTTAACGTACCCTCCGAAGCACGGAAGCGCTCAGCTGATAATGCCACTTGCGGTCACCCATCCAAGTTGTGACCGCTCAGAACGTTGCTTAACTTCGATGATCTATCAGGAACGTCTTAGCAAGCTTCGCCACGAGCGCTTCGAATTTAGAAATGTAAAGAGCTTTCATTCGGTCTTTCACCATTCATTCGTTCGGTCCATTGGTGCAAGATTGAAAAAACTTTCAATCAGAATCATTCAATCACACGTCTCTAACATTAGTAGGAAGTCATCGTTTAAAGCAAATTAGAATGTAGATTAATTAATATAACATTGCAACCAACCTTGACAGCAATCTGTTTCCACAGAGAACAAGTTTGGTCACTGATTGTTGACCAATAAACTGGTCAACTGGTCAAATATTACCAAAACAAGAATTTACAATAAGCAGACACCAGCGAGCCGCCTCGGCTTTGCATGTTCTCTGCTGTAAGATATTATGTATTCATCATCATCATCATCATGGGCCTTATACATCTACGATCATATGAGATGATTTATGCAGCATCCGATTGAAAAGTCCGGCACTTGCGTTTCCTCTTTAGCACGCTAAAGTGGGTGAAGTGACCTCTCCACGGATGCTGCATCGCCTGGGACGCAATTAAGATAGTGCAGGCATGCCCAAAACCTACACCACTCTCTCGACCTCACCGACTAAACCCACAGGAATGACGAATCATTACGTGCGGAGTCGGCTCGGTTGCAGGTGCTTGCGGCTGCACCAAAACCGGGTTTGTTTCAAGTTTGCCGTCTCTGTTCTTATATAATATGTATTACACAATATATAAAACTTACCTCTGACTACCCCTTAGACATCTTAAAGAAGATAAAAAAAATTGCCTAATGATCTGAAAGAAATGTCTACCGCTCCCGGATTACAGTGTGTAGGTACTGATGCCGGTGCGCAAGCGCAGAACGAGAGTAGGGAGGAATGAGGGACGTCTGAGCGGAGGGTGCCAAATTAGGGAAACTACTGTATCTAGTTAAGTTTCTGTTCTGTATCTAATTTTTAATTGTAATGCATTTGTAATATTTTAATTATTTGACATTCTCTTCATAATTTGAATGTGGTAATTAATTATCTTGTTTTATTGTATTTAATTTGACATTATTATAATATTTTAATTGTGTACACTAAAAGCATGCCATTTCTCTCGCTTTGCACACCGAAATCGGTAAAACATGTTGCGGCTATACCCAGTTTTATCATCATATTTACACATGTTTATGAAAATAAATGATCTATATCTTTAGTAAAAACTTACCAAAAATTCTTGTCTCGAAAATGTACTCCAATGTCTTTGAATCACTGATCACTTCACATCACAAAATCTTCAAAATCACCCAAAATAATAGTCGTAGAAATAGAACAAAATGTATATGGCCACAGCGTATATCGCGAATTTAAAATACAAGTATATAAAATCCTTAATAAATGTCCAGATTGTGTGGGCTAGTCCTTTCTTGGTCTCTGTGGGGGGTGGTTGCATTTAAAGCATTGTTTGATCCTGAAACAAGAAAAAAATACCTCTAAAAAACTATAGTGACCTAGTTTAGTGAAAAAAATAGGACATGACTTTCATACTTTTTACAGAAATATAAATTGTTTTACATAATTAAAATAAGAATTTGTTGTCATTCAGTGCAAATAAATAATACCTAATACATTTATTTTTGTAAAGACAAGGTACTAGGTACAGTAAGTTAGAATTGATGATAATGATATACATACTAGGTAAAGAAAATTTTACAGAATTTTTTTTTGTTTCCTATTATGTATTACATTAAAAATTAAAAAAATGATTATGTTTGCAAATAACCATTTTTCTAATAAATTGTTTTAAACTATTACTATAAAGTTCCTTTTTAAATATACTTTTTTATATTAATAAAACAATTCATTTTTCATTGATTATTTAAAATAATTTAACATTAATCCAATATAAACTTTCAGAAGTAACTATATAAAAAGCTGAATCAATTACGAGCAAAACAAAGTAACAATACTCAAACGAGTTTTACTTCTGTCAACTTGTCTTTAACAATACAAAAATTACATAACCATTCACAGAACACAAAATTACATCCCAATCACACGCATACCACCAAAAATAGCTCAACAATCACCCAAAAACACTTTACTCAAGGAAAAATAAGTAAAAATTACCAATTTTAACTTAAAATCAACTCCCGCGCACTTTCTTACTGTCTGACGGTCGCGAGTTAACTGACTCGGGAGGTATGGTGACCACACTGTAGACAGTCTATGGATTAGAACGGCGGCAAGGCCGTTGGCCAGCGACTTTTGTTGTGGTGAAGATGTATTGTTTATATTTTTATGATGCTCAAGTAAAGGTTTGTGGTGTATAATAATTTTATAATGCATATTTCTTCTTGTTTAAACATTAAAACATAAAAAAAGGACCGAGAAAGAAGAAACAAATTGGATGAGACCTTGGCCCAGCATTGGGAAAACAAATGTTATTAAAAACAAAAAAAAGATTGAATTTGAAATTTTTTCAGCCGTTCGTATCTCACTGCTGGGCAAAGGCCCCCATTATCCCAGTTGACTTTAAATTTTTCGAATTTTTCCCGCCACCAATACGCTACGCTACTACTAGACCAGGGCAAGCTATAGTCAAAACCCCCTCATTATGACAGACACTACATAATAAAAATGTTTAACTTTCTCGAGGTTCAAATGTTATTCTTGTTAATAAATTAAATATTTAATCATTGGGAATTATTACTTCCCACAATCCTCTTTATCCAATACATCACAATTTTCCATATTATACTAACACTGAAATAATTTAATTGCTAATTTTTACATAAAAAACCGCAAATAACACCCACTTCATATTGGCAATCACAATAATTATTTCCTTGACTGTCCCGTCGACACCACAAACCACAGACACCGCACTGTATTGCGTGCGCGCATAGTATAATACTAGGGTAGGGTGACCAAATGTGTTACGAATGGGATTTTTTCTTTACTTATAATATACATTTTTACTTTTCTTTTAGTCTTATTTAATTAAAGATTATTATAGATATAAGTAACTGGTCAAGTGCGTGTCGGAACACGCTCAAAATGTAAAATGTAAGGTTCCTTAGTTGCCCAATATGCGAAGGTACTGTATTTATATGGTCAATCATGTTTAAACCATTGATTCGTAATTTTCTACGAAATTTTTACATTTGTAGTTGGTCCACTATTACTCGTCAACCTGTAAAGCCTTCTTTGCTGTGATAGTTTTCCTTATAAATTTATTACAATGTAGGTACTTACTATATTGTTTTTACATTTCCAATACTTACTCCATAATAAAAATAAATACGTCTGCTTCGTCATAAATATTCTACAACAAAATCCTGTAGCCGGTCTTTTCATATTTTAACCGTCCCATTTTCTCGCAACCTATAGCCACCCTACTAGCAGATCGACTCTTGCGCAGCTTGTAGGTACGTGAAATCGGCCGACTGAATAGAAGTTTAAATTCAATACTCGCTCGCGCCGGTGACTTGCTTCATTTGTACGTGAGTTGTGTTATTACGTCTAACCTAATATTTATGTATTGAGTATACATATAAGTTGGGATGTGTCTTCATGAAGGTTTTGCGGTGGATTTTTTATCTTCAGGTAGGTACATAGGTACACGATAGGCCAATGATAAGTATGTACTTAGTTTATAATAATGATGAACTTTACTGTGTTTGTTATATTATGTTATGTGTCACGTTGGTAGGCACTTGCCACGGCAGATCCCGGGGAGGGGGGGGGTCGCCAAAATCGTACAAGCGTACTCGTACAATCGTCGTTACAAGCTAAGCAACTTAATGCTTGTGTTATGGTAACCAGATGACTGATATAATACTTAGATACATTTTTTTTGTAAATACATACATAATGTACCTATCACAAACTTTATTTACTTACAATATATTTTTTTAATTCCTTTGTTCAACGTAATAAGGTAAAATAGGTGGCGCTAGTTTGACGCTTAATAAACACTAACTTAAAAGTGAATGATGTGAAAGATTTTTTTACAGAACATTTAGGTATTTCTTAACATAGTATTTTTAATCTATCAACCTAGGTCATCAGAAGGTACATTCATTCGGCTACACATGGCCGCACATGTAGGTACTTAATTAGTTTCACATTTCTACCACGGTTGACTGCCATTTGTGTGCACGCAATTAACCCATTTCATTACTGTCACTTTTGACTTTGACATGATTGCATTTTTATTCTAACCAAAACATACCTTCACTCCATAATCAGCTGGTAGACAAAATAACTGTGTTCGAAAATAAAATCTTTGAAGATTATATGCACACCACGTATTTCGAATGAGGCATAGGTGGTTGTATAGTTTTTTGTATAGTTTAGGAGGAGTAGCAAAGTTGCACTTGGTGGCCACCAAACTCTGTTTTCGCTACTCTTCCTAAACTTTAAAAAAGGTTTCACAAACTGAACATTAAGTTTATTTAAATTCCTTTGTTAATGTCCGTAAGGTGAAGTCACTGCGCGTTTTTGTGCAGCGCGTCACCTGTTCATGACCCATGCACACTACCCTCGCGTTTGTAAAACGCGCTGCGGACTAGCAGGTGACGCGCTACAGAAAGCGCAGCGACTGATCGTTCTAAAAACGTTAATTTTCAAATGCAATCATTGTTTTTACAAATGATTACATCAAGTTTGTAAACTGATGCATCCTAATCGTGCAATTGATGATGCTTAACCTATTAACTCAATTTCTACACTTCCTTTCGTGATTTATATACTTCCTTTATACACTTCCTATCATTATATAAATAGATACGCCATACGCCATAAAGCCCGTCACACGCGTAGCTATAATATATAGTAATATAAATTATAGCAAGGCATGTTACGATATATTTTCTATACAAATATTCAAGTGACCGCACACGCAGCTATAATATATAATATTATAGCTGCGTGTGTATTTGTATAGCAAATAATAATATATAAGTATTATAGCTAGGTGTGTGACGGGCTTAATGGCGGAATTTATTGTATATTCGTGATGGGTTGGCTGAGTGGGTTATCGCCCGGATAATAGATCCGAAGGTCAGGGATTGAACTGTGGAGTTTTTGGTTAAAACAAGTGGCAAAATTAAAAAAAAGACGTGTGGCACTCGGAGACTGCCGCGGTAAAGCTATTGCATGGGGGGTGTAGGTTATTTTCGTTACGGAATTTCTGGATTCGGTCTCCACGCTCAAGGCCCGCGATAGAAGCTATGCAATAGCTTTAAAATATTAAACAAACTTCCATTTCGTAAGGAAGCTCCAATTTTCTGCACTCTCGAGGTTTTCTGTTTGTAACTCCGAAGATCCTCATCAGATCCTCAATTTATTTTCATGAGACCACCTCGGGGGTGTACTCTTTTAAACAAAAAAAAAATTTCAAAATCGGTCCACTTTTGACGGGATAATCGGTATTGGAACATGCATAAAAAAACTTTGAAGTTCGGTAAAATATCGCATTTTAGATTACTTATAATAGAGGAAATTGCTTTCAGTAAGTTCAGCTTTTAAATGAACTATTATTAGAATAGAATAGAAAAACATTTATTTACATCTCTCACACAAATATAAAAATATTTTATGTAGGAAATATGAGTGAAGCAATGATCTAAGACTTAATTCAAATTGTGAAGACAGAAACCAGTTTATCAAACTGTGACACGTTATTTATAACTTCTAATTAAAAAACAAAACCAAGTGGTTGTTCAAAGGTAGGAAAATTAAGTGGTTCCTAGTTTTCTCTAATATTTTTTTCTAAAGAGTGAGCTCACTCATTCACACCACGTGATTGAAGGCGCATCCAATGATTCATATCAACGCTTCCGATATAAATTTGAGCAGGAAACCACACTTTACTTTGTGTATGTTGTATAATAGTTTTTGTTAAGATTGTGTAATATTCAGACGTAGTTTTTTTTAACTAGATTATAACTGAATTCATTAGTTTTTATATCATGTAACTGAATTTTTGTGAGTATAATTTTCACTTCACTGTGAACCGACATTAAAACTTCAATAAGTCATAGACAACTTATGCTTAGTTGGTTTGGTTTTAAATATAGACTTAGGTGCCTGTATGGGTGAAACTAGCGCCACCGCCTATTTTATTTGATTATTAGGTACTTACGTTGAACAAAGGAATTAAAAAAAACTGAACTGAAAGTTCAGTTTGTGAAACCCATAAGCTTTTTTTAATACCTCTGTAATAGATTTATTTTGTATAGTTTAGGAGTAGCGAAGTTGTACTTGGTGGCCACCAAACTCTGTCATCTCTTCTAACGGAACCCGCAGTGTAGAATCAGACTCGCGCTTGGCCAGTTTTATGTACCTTTTTTTCTTTTTTCTTCAACCTATATCGTCCCACTGCTGGGCAAAGGTCTCCCCCATATCGCTTAACCATCACAGTCCTTCGAGATTTCCCACCAACCTCTCTAAGTATTTATGTAGGTACCTAAGTATATTTATATCCTGACAGTGAAATTGCATTATTATATTTAATTTGAAGTTATCAAACAAAGGACGTAAACTTTCTATATTATCCAACAGACAATGAACAAGCCAGTTTGTAAGTACAATTACTTAGTTATTAGTGTGAATTACCGTGTAATTACTCTGCTACATTGTAGGCGAATGAACTTGATGTTTACTTTCAAAAACAAACAGCAAGGGTTGAGACCCTGGATCCGTGGGGTACCGGGGCCCATCGCTTTTTTAAAATTCTATCGGGACGTCTGGTCGAAGCGACGCGTGATCCGAGGGCTGGCACTTATTTGGCTCAAAAGATCAGCATTGCCATCCAGCGCGGCAATGCTGCCAGTGTCTTGGGCACGCTTCCGTCTGGCAGTGGTTTGGATCAGTTGAGATACCTATAGATCGTTTGTAACGATCCTTAGGTGGCTCAACTGGTTCTTATTGTATTTTGTACAGTTATGTAAATATGTAGTAGTTTAGTTTCTGTAAATAAACTGTTTTTTATTATAACAGCAATAAATAAAATAAATACTTAAATAAATATCCTTGGACATTTCACACGGCGACATCTAATCCCAAGCTAAGCAACTTAATGCTTGTGTTATGGTAACCAGATGGATGACTGATATAATACTTAGATATATTTTTTTTGTAAATACATACATTTATAGATAGAAAAACATCCAGACCCGGAACAAAAATCTGCAGAACATACAATCATTTGTCCCGCGGCGGGGATCGAACCCGCAACCTCCACGTCTCAATCGATCCTTCGCCCACCGCGCCACAGAGGTCGTCAGATTAAAAAAAAATATTATCTATAGGTACAAAAGACTAGTAGTTCGCCCCGAACAAAATCTCGTGCACCGTAGGTAAAAAAAAAAAATTTTTTCAAAATCGAGCACGTAAGTTATAACTTGACTTTTCGATAACTCTCATGGTTTCAAAAGCCTTAGTAGCCCTCAAAAAACCTCTTGGCCGACCGTACCTAAGTTAAATACGATATATCCGCGAGCCTGGTTACATTTTATTAAAAATGGGTGACATAAATGATATAATCAAAACTCATTCATTATTTGTTTTTCCCACGCGTCAGAAACAACTTAAATATTTAATTAATGGGGTGAAAGTAGATATAATATATCTGTTTGGATGACATCAGATCAAAATTGTGGACATCTGAATTGAATTGATCTGATGACCTCTGTGGCGTAGTGGGCGAAGGCCCGACTGAGACGCGAAGGTTGCGGGTTCAATCTGCGGGACAAATGTTTGTATGTTCTGCAGATATTTGTTCCGGGTCTGAGTGTTATCTATCTGAAAAATAAAATGAAAATGAAATATGATCACGACTGTATCCCGGGAGCGGTAGACATTTCTTTCAGATCCTTAGGCAATTTTTTTAGATCTTTTTCGAAGATGTCTAAGAGGGTAGTCAGAGGTATGTCCAAATACATACATATTTGGTACAAGCCCACTTTTTTCAGAAATATATATATATTATTTAAATAGTATAAGTCTTTTTTGTGAAATATATATACTAGAAACTGGTGGTATTCATCCGATTTTAAAAATTCTTTCACCGATGTGTAGCATGGACTTTCCGAATGAACATAGGCTATATTTTATCAAGGTACCGCGCTAGTAAGCAAAATCGTTTCGCCGCTTCGATCTTTTAAACTTCTAGTATTGCAAGTATTGCACATAACTTTAGTAATTTAGTAGTTTTAAGCCAACCTAGAGAAAGTGTCTCACGAACTACCAGTATACAAAGACCTCTCCCACAATTTAATTGTAACTAAATCACAGCTCTTAACAATTTATATCTGTAACTTTTATAAGATGACCTCTAAAAGTGTATAAAATACTAGAAAATCGAGGTCTAAAAATAACGGTGATCTAATGACGTAAATCGCGACAGACGACTTTTATAACTTGACCTTTAAAACTGTGGAAAATAGTTAATACTGAGCTCTTTTTCATTTGGATACAATAGGTCAAGGTGTAATCGTTTTAACTTTTTGACGTAACAACGATTTAGATTATTATTTAAATGAATGTTATTATTATTATTATTCAGCCATAATCGTCCCACTGCAGGGCAAAGGCCTCTCTTCCCTTCTTCCACTCTTCGCGACTTAGCGCGTCCACAGGCCTTGTGCTAAGGTATGAGTCCAGCTCGTCCCGCCATCTCATCCTGGGTCTTCCACGTCGTCGTGTCGCGTTGTGTGGGGTCCACTCCGTGGTCCTCTTCGCCCACAATTCGTTCGACATCTGACAGACGTGTCCAGCCCAGTTCCACTTCAGACTGGCGGCTTTTTGACCAACGTCAACAACACGGGTTTTGGAGCGCAGTATCTGTTCCGCACGCGGTCTGACAGTTTTATACCTAAAATACTACGCTCCATGGCCCTCTGGCAAACCCCAAGGGCAGACTTCTGACGCTTTGTCAAAGACCAAGATTGAGCACCGTAGGTAAGAATGGTTTGATGATTAAATGAATAGATTTGTGAAAAAAAAATCAATACAAATAATTAAAATATCCATTAGAGGTATTTAGTTGTTTAGATTAAGAAGTGTAGATATTTTTTGTTCCTGTGTGTTTCTTTCTTTGTTCATAAATAAATAAATTATCAATTTAAAAAATATCCATTTGTAAGACATGCATTTTACTCAATGCCGACCTCTATGGCGCAGTGGGTGAAGGCCCGCCTGAGACGCAGAGGTTGCGGGTTCAATCCCCGCTGCGAGACAAAATATTTGCATGATCAGCAAATATTTGTCTCGAGTCTGGTTGTTCTCTATTTATAATAATGTACTTATGTATTTACAAAAAAATATATCTATGTAGTGTATCAGTCATCTGGTTACATGACACTAGTGCCTGGGACATTGTTGAGATGGAATAGGCTTGCTCAGTTTAAAATAAAACCATCTTCTCAGCAGTAAGACAGGATAGAAATAAAATGACAAAAAATTGTCACTTGTTATGCAAATAATCTATACCTAAGTTTTTACGCCTTTTTGTAGAAGACCTTGTTAGAACATCATTGAATTAAACTTACTTTGATTCACAAATTTGACTTTCTCTGTTACGCAAATCTGTAGCACGCCGCATTTAAAACAATCGTAGGTACAGAATACAGAGTCAATGGTTATATAATAATTGGAGAATATACAGCCTTGTTGGTTTATACCTTTGCGATTGCGAAGGTCAGAACTTCAAAATGGCGAAGGAAACATGAAATACAATACCCTTAGGCATTTTAGAGAATTTTATAAATTATTAAGCTATTACAAAGCTTCTATCGCGGGCCTTGAGCGTGGAGACCGAATCCAGAAATTCCGTAACGAAAATAACCTAACACCACTCATGCAATAGCTTTACCGCGGCAGTCTCTGAGTGCCACACGTCTTTTTTTTTGTGTATTGTTTTAGTTTGTGTGTGTGTCAAATAAATGCTTTTTCTTTCTATCTTTCTTTCTAAATATAGTTCGTTCGTTCGTTCGTATGAGCAAGTGGCCAACTCTGGTGATGGAGTTTTTAGGCCGCCTAAAGGCCTCCGTCATGGCTTAACGACTAAGTAGTGCTATCTACTGATAAAAATATGCTTAGGTATTACAATATTAAACAAGTAAGTAATAGTTATGATTGAAATAAGTTAAAGCTACGGAGATTAATTACTTACTTTTAAAGTATAAACTTTGGTCAAATTCACCGCCATTTTGGTAAACAATCACTCATAAAACTGAATTACTTTTAAAGGAAGTCGTCACAAATCCTCAATTTTTGAGAAATATGTATAAAAATGACAGTTCGCTTAAAAACATGGCATGTTGAAAATGGCTGAAGTATAGTAACAATAGTTACGCTGAGGTCATAGAATAATATATTAACATATCCAAAACCTTTTAAATAATATTAATTTAAATGTAGCCAGAGACATCAAAATTAACATACGCTTTTTCGTACAAAAGACATAAACGCGCTTTACTAGATTATGATTTTGGCTCAATTAAGCGAAAAGTTTATGCAATCCTTCTTCTTCTTCCTGCCCTTATCCCACCTTACGTGGGGTCGGCACAACATGTATTCTTCTTCCATTTCCCTCTATCAGCCGCCATCTCCACATTCACCCCTTTCTTACTCATGTCAACTTTCACATAGTCCATCTTTTCCTTGGTCTACCTCTACCCATATATCCATCCACATGCATATCAAACACTCTTCTATTTACATGCCATTCTTCTCTTCTCATAACATGGCCATAACATGAGTTTATGCACAGATAAAAGAATACTAGTAGTAAATGCAATCTTATTGGTTAATATTTACCCGTTTCTCCGCTCCGCCTCAATGGACAGGCAGCCTTATGCTTGTGTATGGTATGACTGATATGAATTTAAATAATTTTTTTGGATACACAAAATCACCCAAACTAGAGTCAGTCCACCCGTGACCATGGCTACTTACTTACTTACTTCGTCATAGCCGAAACGTCGGGACGTAAAGAAATAAGGTAAATAACGCGATAAAACCCCGTGTACATTGTATTTAAAAACCCGAACTAGAGACAAATATAAGCAGATCTCAAACATTTGTCCTGCAGCGGGGATCAAACCCACAACCTCTGCGTCTCAGGCGGGATTTTACCTACACGCCACAGAGGTCGTCAAAGCATCATCATCATCCACATCCCATAGGCACCCACTGCTGGGTATGGCCTGGGGATTATGTGGCCTCTCTTCGTAAACGCCACATAATCCGCCCCTGAGCTGTGCCAAGCCAGGAATAGGCTAGTTGCCGATTTGTGGTATTGTAGGAATGAATAATTAATATGTTGTAGTTGTCTAGCAAAATGTTGACAATTGTCAACATTTTGCTAGATGTAAGTAAAGTTGTAAAGTACCTGTAAAGTTACAAACATTTTTTTTTAATACTTAAATAAATAAATAAATTTTCAGAAAATAGTTTATAGTGTGTCTCGCAGTCAAATATACCCTTGCTATTAATATTTCAGTAAAAATCTAATGCTTAGATGGTTTATTTTGCATTTCTAGAAACTCATTTATATTTCGCACCAAAACGCTCACAGCTGTCATGGCGTCTTTTATGATATCGATATAAGAAGCAAAAATTTATATGCGCTTTAACACGAGCTTTTAACGGTGAAGGAAAACATCGTGAGGAAACCAGTTAGCTCTCTAATAGCGTCGATGGGCTTGCAACCTGTCACGTATGGAAAGTTAACTTCTGCAAAAAGTGGGCATGTACCAAATATGTCCTATGTACTTATTTGAACATACCTCTGACTACCCCCTTCTTCTTACGACTACCCCTTCATCTTCAAAAGATCTAAAAATAGTCTAATGATCTGAAAGAAATGTCTACCGCTCCCGGGATACAGACGTGATCATATTTCTATTATAAGAAGCATCACCTAGCATCACCTAGCACCTAGCGTAAGGAACAACGCCAAAGCATACATCGTGACATTTTTTGTTTCGTTTCGATTTCAATAAACTATTTATATAAGCGAATACATGACTTATGGCCGTGCAAGACGTTACATAAGTGTTTTGTAAGTTCTCGAAACGCTGTCAAGGTCAGATGGCGAATTTGGCGACTTTTTCTGTCAATTGAGTTGTATTAGCTTATTATGGAAAGGGCATGGGGTCCAAGACTGATGCAAGACCTTCAAGCTAAAGCGGCTGAACGAATTTGGATGCTAGAAAATATAGCTTGATGTCCATCAAGCATGTCCATCATGTGACAGGATGTCCATCAAGACCATACACGCTTTCTTAAACACACTGTATGTACACTACAGGGAAGCAAACCGATAAAAAATCCCTAATATTTTTAATATTTAGTTCTCCACTTTCTATCTCTTGTTCAAAATTTCATTGTTTAGGCTTTTCCTATGCAAATCAGTGAAGTAGGGCACTGGTGACCCGTAACTCAGGTTATTTTCTATACCTATTTCAGGCACCAGTCTCTCACAACATTTCTTTGTAATAAGTTAGAACCGACACTCATTTTTGGATTATTTTTATTTTAACTGCATTTATTTATTTTTAAATTTATTTTATTTTCCTGTATTTATATTTATGTATTTTTTGTGAGAGAAAATAAATAAATGATTGATTGATTGATTTAATACAAGTACCTATTACCTACTAAAATATGTTCAAAATATTGCTTGAAAGCTAAGCATTACCTAAGCATTTGCAATACCTAGGACATGCAATAGGTATTGCGCAGTCACTGACTTTGTAACTAAAGGTGTTGTAAGATTAAGTTATTATCCTGGCTGAAATGATGGTGAACTCAAGCCTTTACATCTTTACTAGATGATTTATACAGAGTCAGGAGGCAAGCTTTTGCCTATACTTAGGACACTGTAGTGCCTGGGACATTGTTGAGATGGAATAGTCTTGTAGCACCTAAACCATTCTCTTAGCTGCCGAACATAATCCACAACGAAGAAAGACAATGGTATATACGTGTGGGGCTCTGAAAGGTAAAGAAAATCGTGAGGAAACCCGCGGCTAGTCAGCCCCACACGTATTGACCATTGACTTTCCTGTGGATATGTCCGGCAGCTGAGAGGATGGTTTAGGTGTTACAAGCCTCCATCTCAACAATGTCCCAGGCTAAAGTGTCCCGTTATATTAGGCGAGTGTATAAATTGACAAATGTTTATGAAAGTATACATTTTCCGAAACGAAAATTCCAGTTCTTGATTTTCGATTGACACTACATGAATGGCTAAGTACTTCATACCTGTCTAAATATACTTTTTACGATGCCATCTTTCTATACGTTAAAGCTATTTACCTTACGCAATAGATAGTTATAAAGTATGATAATTAATTTGAGGAGATACGCTCTGATAAACATTAAAATATAAGTTTTTAGAAAATTATAATAGTAAGTTATGTCGATTCAGATTTCGCACTAACTAAACTAAACTAATTTGACAGCACCTAATTTGACGACATCCTTTTCGTTATGAAAGAGACGACATTTTTAGTGCTGTCAAATTACCTAGTTTAGTTTAGTTTTGGCGACATCTGAATTGCCACTAGTACCTATCTATTTATATTTTATCTATTACCTACTTACCTACTTTAGTATTTAAAACGAATTGCGCTTGGCTACTTAGTCGATTTTTGTTTTCTATAGTGTCGTTCTGTGTTCACAAAATGGATAGGTGACTGGTAATAACCTCGAGAATGCCCTTAACATGCAGTAAAATAATATTTTTATATCATTAGCTCACTTTAGTTTTATAACGACTTTACCGATTTCATTTATCTTTTAAAAGTCAACATAAAAAAATAAAATAGGCGTCGGCGCTACTAGGAAATTTTAAAACATTGTTTTAATTAATTTTCATTGTTTTGTTTGTGAAACCTAAGTCCACATTACATAGAAAAACATCCAAATCCCTAAAAATAGCAGCAATGGTGTTATTGTTTCGGAAAAGTAAGCTTTAACGGTTATTTTACTAAATAAAAGGTCGCGAGTGTAACAAAACATACAACCCAAAGTAGCGGTACTCACTCGCACTTGACCGATCGAAACTCGTTCGTATTCGGGTCATTTGGTACATTGTGTACATTGTAAGTATTATGACATGAACATAACCTTATATTTATGTCATCGACAGCTGTCAATTTCAATATTCTATTTTTTAAACTATCGACTTGAAAACATGTTTAAAAATAATTATCGGGACTTAACCATTTATCAAACAAAATCCAGTAAGCTCTCGGTATTCTCAAAACAAACTTAAGTAATTAGATAGATAGATAGATAGATAAATACTTTATTGACACAACCACATTACAGCATAGATGGAAAGGTTTACAAGGTAGAAGAACTTAACTAACACACACACACACTGTAGGACTAATCTACTTAAGTTTGCCCCCATGTCACTCGCTATCCATCTGCTCAATAACTTGTCTGCAAACAGCGTGGATATCTTCTTCAATAACCTACCGAAACTCCTACAAATTGCACAGGTAGTAATAGAAACTAATTGTCTAGATTAGTACCTAGCTTATTGTATTATATATCTACTTACATATACCATCGCCTTAGGGTTAAAAAAAAAACCTGTTATGATGTTATATTGTCTTCTAAATAAATAAATAAATAAAATAAATAAAACTAAACACAGAATAGTACTAAAAGGAAAATAATATATTAAAAAATAAAAAAGTAAACAGGAGGTATTTATATGTAGGTAATGCAATAGGCCTGTGCTGAAGTGGGTGAGTCAAAAGGGGCCAGTCTCAGCTTTTTGTTAATTATATTTCAAACAGCCAATGAAGGATTTCATTTTTTAAGTTTTACTTACCTCTACAAATTCAAAAACACCTATATTATACTCTGTTCAAGATACGATACAATCGCGGAAGTCAAAGAGTGTAGGTAATACTAGCACTTACAATGACAACGTCATTCATTCGTAAGTCAGACTCATAGAGATCGTTGCCCTAAGAAAGTGTTATCATGTCCGTATGTCAATCCAATACTATTGCGAAAGTAGGTATCTATTCCTATAAAGGTACATAATGTTTTTAAGAGATTTCGACAGACAAGCCTAAAAGTATTATGGCCAGTTTTTGGGTAGTAATAGATTAGTATAGATATAGATTAGTAGGTATAGATAGTACAGAAGATAGTAAGTATAGACATGAACTTCTAACATTTACTTAACACTTTTAAAACATTAAAACGGACATACCTACACTTCTGTCTATGACCGTCTCGTTTTACCTAATTTATTTTTATGCAAGTCGTCTAAAAGACGTGTGCAAAACGGAAACGCGTAGGTTTATATTTAGGCTATAATTACAAAAAAGCCATAACTACCGTTCAATATGGATAAACAGATACCATGATTCGGCTAAAGTCCGTAGGCGTAGACAAACGGTTGGAATCGGTAAACTCATTCGGATTAGCTTAGCTAGTGTTGTTATATAATGCTTGTGTATAACCAGATGACTGATATACTACATAGATATTTTTTTTTCTTATTACATACCTACATATTTATACATAGAAAACACCCAGACTCGAGACAGAAGTAGAGCGGTGTCGAGGCAGGCCCGTGTCGAAGATGCCTTCGAAGAGCAGTGGTAGGAGACAAAAGGAATAAAAACACTACGTTTAGTAGGAGAAGCCGCTGTCCATCTGATCAAGATAAGTAGAAGGAGATGGAGAAACCTTTGCTCAGCCGGACATTATTTAAAATTATCAAATGGACACAAAATAGTTTATAAAAAAACTAATAACCCTCCAGAAACTTTTTGGTGTTTTGGTAACGATTTTCGATTCGAAGGTTAAATCGGTCCCAGCTTCGTTGGCCGTCGTTAAGCCATGACGGAGGCCTTTTGCGGCTTGAACCACCAGCTCAGACAGATACTCAAAGTTTTATTCTTAAGCCCGTCACACACGTAGCTATAATATATATTACTATAAATTATAGCAAGGCATATTATATATTGTATATTTATACCGCACACGCAGCTATAATATATTATATTATAGAAAATATATCGTAATATGCCTTGCTATAATTTATATTAAGTACTATATATTATAGCTACGTGTGTGACGGGCTTTATTGCTCAATTCTATTGCAACTTTCTTGCTTCAAATGTCAACAGTCTTGCGATATACCTACCTAAAGCTTGTTATTTAACGCCACATTATGCCCGATCCGAATTTAATCAAAATCTGTCGAGCCAAGCGTGACTGAATGACATTACTAGTATTCTTTTATCTGTGATGACATTCAACTTTCGCATTTTTAATTAAGTGTTTAGAAATATTATTTAAATTCGACTAGTAGAACAAACTCTGCTTAAAATGAGTAGGTATAGTTTTATTTGTAAAAAAAAACATTTTAATAATAAAACATTAACTATTACCAATTACCTACCTAGGTAGTATGAAACTACACGCATTGACGCATGCTTCACTTTGTAATTAAACAAACAACGTACTGAACACTCGTAACTTTTTTTTTTTTTTTTTTTTTTTTTTTCCGGACGGATTTTTATGTTAAGTGGTCTTCCGGACCTTTATAACTTCACCGGGCTTTGGCGAGTGCAGAAGGCATCTACGCCGTAAAAATGAATTTAAGCTAACCTACTCAAGGTACTGACCTTGGATTGGACTGTTGCCATGAGAGGCAAGGCCTGAAGGGCCTGGCCTGAAGGGCCTGCCCTGAAGGGGCGACGAGTGCCCCGAAGGCGGGGTCGGCATCGGACGTTGAGCTGAAAGAAAAAGCATGCAGTGCATCATCGCCGCCTGAGCGGCGATGGTGCCATAGCCGCGTTAGCGGTGGTGATGTCATCATCTGAAAAACCAAGAATGTGTCTAGGTCGACGGAGGGAGTCAGGGTTGTCCTGGACAATGGGATAGTCGGGGAGGTTTGAAACCAGGGGGTTCGGGTGGTGAGGGGCCGAATCATAATAGCGCCTTGCGGCGTTTTTTATGAATCCGGCGATAGACTCAAGACCGAAGTCACGATGGAGATCTACGTTGCGCGAATACCACGGGGCATCGGCAGCATTGCGGAGGAATTTGTTTTGAACCTTCTGAAGGATTCCAATGAATTTAGAATGACCGAACACCACGGAGGCGTATGTCATGACGGGTCTGATGCAGACTCTGTAGAGCGTCAATTTATTTCTAAATGACATTTTGCTCTGTCTGCCTAGAATCGAATAGAGGCGGCCCAGGAAGAACTTCGCGCGGTGGGCTACCGTTATGATGTGCTTTTTGAAGTCGAGACGGTAATCAAGCGTTACACCTAAGTATTTGGCTTGTTTAGCCCATGGGATTACCTCATCGAAGAGGTACAAAGGACGAGGTTTAGGCTGACGTTTGCTACGCTTGCGCTTACGGGAGGGAGGGAGCGAGGAGCATGAGGGGACCATAGGGGGCCCCTCCTCCGCATCGGGCATGATAGGCTTGTGTTTGAAGAACACAGCTACGCTTTTGGTGGGATTGACTTCGATACGCCATTTGCGGAACCATTCGCCTAGACGGCGAAGGGCTCTCTGCAGCCTTATATGCGCATAATTCCTATTGGGATGAGACGCATATAAGGCTGTGTCGTCCGCAAACAACGCGAGTTCAACGTTTTCGGTACGCGGGATGTCGCTGGTGTACAGCGTGAAAAGAAGAGGGGAAAGTATGGAGCCTTGGGGGACTCCGGCGCGAATCGGGTGAGGGGGGGACAGTGCACCTTCTACTCGGTAGCGAAAGCTCCGATTGAGGAGAAAGTCTCGTAGGATGTGCACGAGTCTGTCTGGCACTCCAAGAATGGAGAGCTTGTAGATCAAGCCGTTGTGCCAGACTTTATCGAATGCTTTCGCCACGTCGAGGAAGACGGCGCACGTGTTTGCGGGGTAAGGACCCGTGAATTTGGAGAGCACGTGTTCCGTGAGACGAAGGACTTGCTGAGGGCACGAGTGTCTGGCACGGAATCCAAACTGTTCGTCGGGTAAGATTTTGAGTTCGTTGACTATAGGCCAGAGACGATTCAGAAGGAGTCGCTCGTAGATTTTGCCTATGCAACAGAGAAGACTAATGGGGCGGTAACTAGAAGGATCTGATTTTTCCTTACCCGGTTTAGGAATGCCAATGACGGTGGCTTGTTTCCAGGCGTCTGGAAAGGAGCAATTCTCCATAGCCGCATTGAAGATGCTGACCAGGAGATATATAAGGGCTACTGGGAAATTTTTAAGCACCCTGTTACTGATACCGTCAGCTCCAGGGGCCTTCCGCGGGTGTAGGCGCTTGATTACCATCTGGACCTCCATAGCTCTAATGGGAGTTAGAGGGGGTGCAGAGGGGGGGAGAGAGGACAACCTTTCGACTTCGCGGTCCACCGTATCGAGGTGGTCAGGGTCTATTGGGGCGAGACTAGGTGAACATTGTGACTCGAGGCTTTCAGCTAAGCATTCAGCCTTTTCATCGTCATCGAACGCGAGACTGTTGTCAGAACGGGTCAGGGGAGGCAAGACGGAGTAGGTGTCCCCTTTCGTCCTTCGAGCCAAGTTCCAGTAAGCCTGGTGGCCTGGCTTGATCTCAGAAAGGGTATTGTCCCACTCACGGTCTCTATGTTGTCGAATGCGGGTCCTAACTAGGCGCTCGAAAGCGCGAAGCCTACGAAGGTTTTGGGCTGTCGGCCAAGAGCTATAGTGACGGGTTGCTGCGTGCTTCTCCGTGATCAATCGTCTCACATCATCTGGCAGGACTTCGCGGCGGTCGGTGACCACCACTGGGACCTGCTTAGATGCTCCGCTGATAGCGGCAGTGACATGATTGGTCAGGGAGTCGACCGCAACAGCGACGTCGTCGGGGGACTTAATGTCATCGGGGATCCTCTCTAAATCCGGTGAGTGAATGTTCTCGAGGGCTTTCCCGAGCTTGTGCCATATCACTACCGTCTTTGTCAAGGGGGTGGAGTCAGGGGGGGGCCCGAGGTGCATGAGCACTGGGCGGTGATCTGAGTCTAATTCGTGGACCGTTTCTATTGAGTGTAACCGTAAGGAAACATTCCGTAGTAACGCCATATCTAATACGTCGGGGCGTTTGCCCACAGTGGTTGGATAGTGAGTCGGAGTTAAGGGGGAAATAACATCAAAGTTGAGTGAGTCGACAAGTCTTATTAAAGACGAGCCGTGAGGATTGGTGACATTGCAGCCCCACTGGGTGTGTTTAGAGTTAAAGTCACCGGCTAAGATGACTGAACTGTCTAGGTCTAGGAGAGCTTGAATGTCGCTCTCGAATAGAACGCGGCTGGGGCTGAGATAGCAAGAGGCTATAGTGATCGAGGGATGGCCTGACATAGCGAGTCTACAAACAGAAGCTTCTAGAGTGGTCAAGGGGGGAGTGTCGATCGGTATGCAGTGCAAGGACCTTTTGTAATAGATCACCGTCCCACCGAGGGGGGCGTTGAGTCTATCGTTGCGCACCAGTTGGTAGGTCGCAATCCGAGGATCGCGGGTGGCAGGTTTCAAAAAGGTCTCTTGCACTAACATAACGTCGACGTTGTAACGGGAGAGAAAGTCTGCAACAGTCACGCGTTGTTTGGCTAGACCGGCAGCGTTGAAGAACGCTACCGTGACGGAGCGGGGTTTAGTTCTTTGAGATGTACTAATCATGATGACTTGTTAAAAGTGGGGAAAAATGTGCGGATGGCGCTGTCTAGCTTATCGCTGTCCGTGATGCAGACAAGTCGGCCTGCCGCATCGCGGATTTCGTACATAATACGGCCGTCCATGTAGGTGGGACTGACCGAGAACCCTAGTTTCGGGGTGGATTGCGCTGAGGGCGCGGGTGCTTTACGCATGGGCGGAGGGATGTACGGGGGGGAAGCCCGTTGCGGGGGCACTGAGGGCGCCTTAGCCGCATGCTGACGACCTAAGCTGGTGGACGGGAGGGGTTTTTCCCAAGCATTTGGGACGGGAGCCCTCGGCGGGGACATGCCTACTTTAGGAGCAGGTTGGGAGTATGATTGGGACGGACGTGCAGGAGGCGCACGGTCCGGATGTCTCCGGGCAGCCAACTTGTTGGTCTTTGGCGCCTTGGGGCAACCGCGATAATTCGCGGTGTGCCCCTCGGTGCCGCAGAGCACACAGCTGGGCGGCTCGGGACAGCCGGGCGTGCGGCTGCAGTCGGAGGTGCCGTGGTCACCCAGGCACTTGACGCAGCGCGGTCTGCCGAAGCAGTTACGCGCAGAATGGCCGTACAGCTGGCACCTGTGACATTGCGAGGGTGCGCCGTTACGGTGGGGGGGCTCTACATGGACTCCGGAGAGTCCATTCACCGCCTTCAATTTGAAGACGGCTTTACCTTCAGCCGTACGATCAAGTACTACGAGTACCATGTCGTACGTGCGTCTGGACCGAGCCGAGACCATACGGTGAACCTCCCGAACGGGGAGGTTCTGGGACCGTAGGTCTTCCCTAATCGAGTCAGTGGACTGCTCTGCGGGGAGGCCGCGGATGACGACACGCAGAACGCGTTCGTCCTCAAGAGCGAAAGTGTGGAAGTCGAACTTCTGAGAGCGAAGTTCTTTAGTGAGGGAGCGATGATCGCGGGAGGAGCTGACGGTAATGCGGATACCGTCCTTGGTGTTAACCGCGTTTTTAACCGCGATATTATGAATTCTACAGAAGGTAGAGATGGACTCCCATTTCTCCTTGTGACGGAGGTAGATGGGAGGGGGGGTTTTCTCCTTGGACGCCGGAGTGGCATTCGCGGAGGGGGCGGGCTGAGACGCCGAGGGGGCCTGAGGGGCCGAAGTGGATGGCTGAGGGCCAGCCTGGGCTTTGGCGGGAGGCGCCTTGGTCGAGGAGCGAGCGGTACGCTTCCTCTTACCCTGAACAACGGTGAATTCACCGTCGGAGGAGGATGAGACGTCGGTTTCGGTCGCGGCGTCCGGGACTTCGATGTCCATATCGTCGGAATCGGACTCGACGGAGTCTACGCGGGGGGAGACGTTGGGGGTGCCGCAGAGAGCAAGCCTGGAGGGCTGAGAGGGCTTGGGAGGGGGCGCGGAGGTAGAGGCTTTAGGAGCCTCCACCTTACGGGCGGACGAAGGCGCGGAAGGCGCGGGCGCGGACGCGGACGCGGGCGTGGACGCAGACGCAGTTGCGGACGTAGAAGCGGACGCGGGGCCAGACGGGGCCGTTTTTTTGGTGGCTCGGGCCTTAGGTTTAGTGGCCGGAGGGGCCGGGAGGGCCACGTCAGAGGTGACGGGCTTGGCCTTGAGGGCCGGGACTTTTTTAGGGGCGGCCAGAGGGGCCCTGGTGGCTGCAACTGCCTTACTTACGGGCGGAGATTCCTTCGCCTTGATGGCGAGGATGTTCTCTCGTAGCCCTGGATGGGCGCGAAAGATCGCGTCCACCAGGGCTAGGAGAGCGTCGCGGTCGAGCGCCGCTAAGTCCATAGGGGACGTCGGCGAAGGAATCTCGGCCAGGGGAGGCGCGCGGGGGCCGCGGGGGCCGGGGGGTGGTTCCATTATCTCCCGGGGGGAAACCCGGGAGGAATGGGTGGGTGCGGGATGTTCGGGATATCTGTTGCTGAGGACCCTAAAGCAACAGACGGATGGTGGGTAGGAATGAAAGGAAGTGTACGGAGTGCAATGTACACAGGGAAATGATTTTCTCACCGCCGGTCAAGCAGACTCACAGGACCGATTATGGCTAAAGGTGTCTTGGCCACAATGAGAGGAAGGGTCTTCCGGATTCTTGTGTTCCGCTGAGGGTGAAAAACAAGGCGCTCCGGGTCCACGCCCAATCTGGTTCGTTGGCACCGTTAGGTATCCCCAGACTGACCACACTGGACGTGGATTTACGTCGAAGTCAAAGAAACACCTCAAGCCCTGACAAGGACTTACACCTGACGCTGAAGTCGTAGAAACAAGACTGTCCTGAAAAGGACAAAGTCAAGAAACACTGAATTGTCCCGAGGGACGACGTCCTCGGGTGAGGGCGCAGCGCGCACTGAGCGCGGTCGAGCTTCGAAGCGGAGAGCGGCGAGCGCTTCAAGGCTTCAAGGCGGGGCGGGGCTAGCGGCGGGCACAGGACCAGCAGCAGCGAGCGGAGCGGAGCGAACGTCTAGTCAGCGCGGCGACTGACAGACGAGTGTCCATGACTCGTAACTTTTAAGTACATATAAAAGGTATCTATGACACAGTATTCGGGCAGAGTTACCCCTAGGTCTGTTACTGAACGACTGTCCCCTGTGGACGGAGACCGGCCTTTTTATATCCCGCTCGATATAAACTAAACTACCCACAATTAGCTTAAAATCGAATCAGCAACCCGTAAACGACTAGTGTCGTTTTATGATTAAAAATATAATGTTACAGTCGGCCATCCGATAACAAACGAGTCCACTCGTTCAGTCATTGCTTTTATGAGACATAACACTGCACCTAAGTAAATCAAACCATGATAATAATAACCAGGTAGGTACTTACCTAATATGTAGTTTATTATAATCAGCAAATTAACAAAGTTTTTATCTAATTCACAACTATCTTCATTTGTATAAATAGTATTTATCAATAATTTGTGTAACCATTATCAGTACCTAGACAATCAAAATCTACAATTTATTCAGTATTATAATTAGAGTGAATGCGTCCTCGCACTTACTTCCAGAAAATCAATAAGATGGCTCAATTGGAGTCTTGCCGAAAATTATTATTTCGATTGGTATTGAATCAACATCCAATTATTGTTTTTGTGATGATTTTACTGCTTTTAAGAAATCTTAAAAAAAAAATTAGATGTTGAGACAACCCTGGACCTCTCGGTCTCATCGTCCCTCCGTGGGCTCGGTCTTATCGTCCCTCCGTGGGCTCGGTCTCATCGTCCCTCCGTGGGCTCGGTCTCATCGTCCCTCCGTGGGCTCGGTCTCATCGTCCCTCCGTGGGCTCGGTCTCCTGATAAGGAGCTCGTCATGCCTCCTAGCTTTAGACTCCTGTCTAAAACTAGGAGACTATGGCTTCGTCTGCGTTCTCGTGCATCATCGCGATGCATATGTCTCCTGATGGATGCTGGTCTCGGACTGCGACTGCGGCTACTGGTACGACTCTGCGTGGAATCCGGCTGGTGATTTCTGCTGCGATATCGATCGTTGGGTGACGCTGGTCTGCGGCTATGACTCCGCCTTACTGTGTAGGTGCTTCTTATAGGGCTATATTCATTGCGGTTGCTCGAAGTATGATGATTTGTTACTGAACCGCGAGTTAGTCGATTACTAATCATGTTCTCCTCGACAAGTGGGTGGTGCACATCAGCGGCACAGACACTCTTTGAAGAATTTGCTTTGGCAAGACAAATGCATGAATATTAATGTACATGTAGGTAGTGTGATGTGATCAGAGTGTAATGATTATGTTCTAATGATCTTCGTTTACGGGATATTGTCCCGGAACTGAAGAACCATCTCTTATCATACATTTATCTCCAAGGAGTAGCCTTGGCAAGACAAATGCACGCACGACTAGTGTGAAGTTAAGATAAGATGTTTGAATTTGTTTTCTAGTAAATGAATAATAGAATTAAGGATATAAAAATTCACGTACCTTTTCTGTGGGCATGTGGTTGTTATCCCGCTTCTGAGCTATGAAACTACACGCATTGACGCATGCTTCACTTTGTAATTAAACAAACAACGTACTGAACACTCGTAACTTTTAAGTACATATAAAAGGTATCTATGACACAGTATTCGGGCAGAGTTACCCCTAGGTCTGTTACTGAACGACTGTCCCCTGTGGACGGAGACCGGCCTTTTTATATCCCGCTCGATATAAACTAAACTACCCACAATTAGCTTAAAATCGAATCAGCAACCCGTAAACGACTAGTGTCGTTTTATGATTAAAAATATAATGTTACAGTAGGTACTTAGGTATAGGCAAAGATAAACTATACTACTATAGTGATAACTATATCACTATACTTAGTAAAGATGTACCTATATAGGTACCTAAGTGCCAGAGTTTTTTTCCTATGGTTATTTTTTACTTATACCTAGGTAGTAGGTAGTACCTAGGCTACATAGTTTTTTTGTATACCATGCTAACACAGTTCAAGCAATGGTCCACTGGAGAAATAAAACAGGTTTAAAACTTTGTGGATGAAGAAAGGACAGTAGTAATTGCTCTAGAAATCTCCCATCTCTGTGAAACTTAGCAAGACTATGACATAACATTACCTCTTGTTTTCTATTGCGTTTTGTTGAGATTTTACGCTTACTTGTAGTTTTAATAGTTACTTAGGTACTTGACTAACAGTCAGACAGAGATAATCTACTTATCTATAGTTTTGCCATTGAGTTTAAATTTTTATCAATGGATTTTGCTTACTGTGGATAGATATTTGACATTACTTTTAAACAAAAGACGTCAAATTACCACAGTAATCAAAAGGTTGGGTACCTAGGTACCTATCAATAAGTATCAATAAGTTGATGTACAAGTTATGACATCCTATTAATAATAAAAAAGCGACCACTAAACTATGCCTACTGCAGGTAAGTAACTACTTATCTCGTGTTACTTAGTTAGTAGTAACAAAACAATTATTTTTTTAGTAGGCAGGTACCTAACCTAGCCTACCTAGGTACATAAAAAAATCTTCAAGTACCTACTACTAACTAAGCCCAAAAAGTGACAAACGCGGTACCCAAAAAGTTACATTACGCAAGAAAGAATCGAAATCAAAAGAAATTCTGGCGCCCTACCGTAATGTCACTTGAAAGTTTAATGTCACTTCACATTGACAGGTGTCACTCGCGTTTTTTTTATGTTCGTGGCAACCGTCCGCTTTCGACCGGTTGTATGCGCGGACTAATAATGTACTAACATATAGCAGTGGGGGCAGAAAGGCTTGTCTACATTGGTCATTTATTTTCGTTCAGATTATTATTCGCTTTGGATTTGAGTAGGTTACCTACCTAGGTTTCTTATTGCTACTTGTAGTTACCAATCTCAATTGTGACAGCTCAGAACTTCAACGATCATTCAAGAACATCTTAATTCATACATTTCGTTGGTGGAACACGGCGGTCCAGCACCATTTCACAGGTAGTGGTTGGCGCTTGAGACGAGACAGGAGACCGCGACAGCAGACCGAAACAGGACAGAAGACACCTTCATACATTGCCTAACAGCCAATCTCAATAACCTATCTATTTTTGGTTTTGCTTACTATCAGTAGCTGTTTGACATTAATTGTATGAAGAAATGTCAAATATCTACCCGCAGTAAGCAAAACCAAAGATAGATAGGTTATTGAGACTAGCCGTAAGTAAATTAACGGTCAGGGTCTCTGGTCTCGGTCTCCTGTCGCGATCGCAGCCGCCAATCGCTACCTTTAGCAAGCTACGCCATAGACATACCTTTACACATAGTATATTATACAACACATAGACAGAGCCTTTATGTGCGTTGTGTGTGTGTGCATCACATAATACCAATCTATATTTATAACTATATTAGGGTAAGGCCGCCAAAATTGTCAATTTTTTTGTGTGACTCTTTGTCGTTTTTTGTTGCAGTTTCTTATGGTTAAAATATTCAATAAATTGTTGAGTATACCTGAATTATAGGTATACCGTCGAAGAAATAGATGATAGACCTCTGCTATATTAATAATATTTTTGCGAAAATCCTTAAAATAACATTTTTTATTAATAATTTAAATAAAAAATGTCTCTTGCTTTTGTGTTACGTTTTTTTTTGTGTGACACGTTTTTATCCCAAAGCTACTATTTAAACTACCAAAGTGCAAACCACAGTATTAATACGGCAACACTGTCATCCAAACAATTGAAAAAAAAAATCCAGCTCTTTTATTTCGCCAGTGAAGGAACATAAAGTGCGCGTCACTTTTTGCGGTTGTGTTCATAAAAAAAGTTTTATTTGTGATTTTTGAGGTAAGAAACAGATTTTTGAATGTTATTGTATTAAATTATTTAGCAACGAGGTCAAAAGTATACCTAAAATCGCCCATTACGGCCTAATTATAATAAATAACCGAGATATGACCTATAATTGTTTTAAAAATTTCGCTTTTGTGTTGCATTTGTATTACATTTATGTCACTTTTTTATTATTGTAACACAAAT